>JAVGVS010000024.1:628451-1241040 GCA_032718565.1 Distichodus sexfasciatus
TAAGATCCTTTGAAATTGACCTTTTTAAATCCCAAGTCACTGGAGCTAAATTGAAGCTAATACTTCTAAAACGTCACACTAAACCAACCGCTGAAGTTACAGTTTTATACTTAAAAGTACAGTATTAAGACTTTTTTATGCTCTTGAGGGAACAGTTTCAAAGTTTTGACATAAAGAAACAGAAACTTACCTTTTTACAGTGTGTGGAATGTGTTTAAGCAAAAACAGGACCACCTTTAACCTAAATGATCTAGTTGAACTACACCTTATGCTTATGACGACTGTGCTGAAAAAAAATCGATTCCTGTCGTGATCAGACAGGTCCAACCGCCTGGGACTCATAGTAGCTAATCATTTTAATTAACTCAAACAGAAAATAGATTTTTTTTGTGACTGTGGCCCAATCAAAGAAAACAGCTTGAGGCAGTTGTTGAAGAAATTGTCAGATCATTACAGATTGAGAAAACAGTTTGCAATTTTCCAATCCACCACCTTTCTTTTTATTATTAAAGGCAGGTACATTGTGTTTTTTTCTCTTATAATCTCAGTAATTGCCCGCTAATGGCTTTCTATTAAAGAATTCAGCTGATTGCCCCAATAGTCATTCTGTCTGGCTACCTTACAGTTTATTTTTTACATTAAAAATAGGATAATTTCATATCTTAAATATTGTTTATTTAACACGTTACAGGTTTGTGTGGATAGATATTCCGAAAGTCGTCCGGCCTGCATATCAAGCAGGCAACTCATTCAGCGAAAATATCTTTGTTAATGAGGCATGACGTTGAATGAGATTGTGTGTGTGTGTGTAAGAACGAGTGCTTGAGAGCAAGATTCCTCGTTCCCACCCCCCATCCCGTGGAATGAGCTTTTGCTGCTACCATTTGTGTCAGACGGCGACAACGACCCAAGATTAGATAGCATCTGTCCTTCCCGGACAGGGACAATGCACGTGTTGGCCTTCAATTATTGGCAATCGATGTCTATTTTCCCATCGTTTGTTCAGTCCGTGGATCCTTTCTCCCAAAATTAGCCTGCAGAGAGAAGCTGGGGATTTCTGAGGACAGACGAATACCGTTCACAGCAGAAAAGGAAAGGGTGGAAATTCACGTCTTCCCAATTTTTTTTCCCTCTGATTTTTGTTTATGCTTGCAGCACGTCTCGGGGAGTCGCAGACCCACTGTCAGTGAAGCTAAGCATTAGCGCCAACGTTTCCCGCGCAGCCGGGGTTCATCGGCATGCTCCCGCCCTCACGCACCAAGCCTAAGGGCTCAATCTTACACCTGGTGCAATGTGGCGTGACGGCGCGACTGTTTTTGAGTTGGCACAGTGTTCCTTTTTCCAACTAGTGCTTAACTAGAAAATGACTTTGTGCTATACTTTTTCACTTTGTGCCCAAAGTGTTGGTGAAGCTTCTTTCATGTAAAGTTTGGTTTCTTGCTTCCATTTTCGCCAACGCAGACTCCGTCTTCCGACTACATTTAGCAGATGCCAAGAGCGCTCTGTAATGCAGTTATCATGCACCACACAGGCTTGGTAGCCTTTCAGATGCTACATCGGTGAGCTCACCACTTGAGCAGTTGATAGTCAAACGGTTGGGGCGTTCGCCCCTCGAATGGAGGGTTGCCATTCAAATCCCAGACTGGTAAAGGTATCACTGAGGTACTCTTTAACAAGGTACCGTCCCCAAGCACTGCTCCCTGGGTGCTGCCCGTGTCAGCTGCCCACTGCTCCTTTACAGACGGGTTAAATGCAGAGGTCACATTTCATTGTGGTGAACTGTGTGTTGTGCTGTGGTGTGTTCACAATGACTTCCACTTCACGCCCAATCAGCAACACATGGTTGTTGAAAAGAGAGATAATTAAGTTTTTAGCATCTGCATGTTGGTCTTAAAATGAAGCAATAAAATATGGAAAGCACATTTTTAAGGTGACACAAAGTGATTGTAAAATTGTAAGTGAATATGAACGTTCAACCAAGGAGACCTAATGAGCGCCAGCGCGTCCAATCGCATTACTCCTGGTTTGTATATAAGCAGTAAACTGGCCTTCTTCTCTGCCATTACAGCTGTTCGATTTCGCCCGCCTCCATTTCGCCCGACACCATCTTCGGCTCCCCATCCTGGTCCAGGGGAAGGCTCCTTCGCCTTCCTGCCTGGTCTCCCAGCCAGATCTGCCGGCTTCAGAGACGAGTGAACCAACGACCAAGCGACGGGCTTCCTCCAAAACTTATCACATACACATTAAAGACAATATTGTTTTGCCAAATAAATAATTGTCAATCTAAACTGGATGGTCTCCTTGGTTGAAATAACTATTATTTTCCTCTTTTGACCAACGACAAATCACAATCTTCTATAATTAGATTTTTAGAAAGCGCTTGAACATACCAATGATTTCTACCAAAAACACCAATTCTTTTGCTCCACATATGCATGCATTTATATACACACTTCATATGCATGAGCTCAATCTGGCATGACCCAAAGGAGGATGAAGTCCCCTTCTGAGTCTGGGTTCCTTTAATGTTTCCTTCCTATTTACCACAGAGGAAGTTTTCCCTTGCTACGGTGGCCCCAGACGTACCGTTACAGGCTGGCACCAGGTGATATGTGCTGCTGCTGCTGCTACAGAGATGCTTCTTGTGGGAGAAGTTTCCTTTTAAGAAAAGTGTTCACTGGTACCAAGCAAATGTGCCGTTATATTAGCGCTCCTCCAAATTCCAAGCATGCTTCTTGACTTCGTACTTAGAATCTCCTCAGAAAAGTGTATGTTCTTCCAAGAACACTTCATCTTAAATACGTTTGCATTAGATTTGCTAACTTTTCTTAAAATGTTTAACCGTAATAATAAAGATGGCTGAAAAGTATAAAACTGTTTTTAAGAAAGTCAAGCGTACTCGACTTTTAAAGGGAACAAGAAGTTCCCAATCTGATTAGTTTACACCCAAAACACAACTTTATTTTATTTACGAGAGTAAGTACTACCCTTTTAGGCCAAGCACCCAATGCGGTGACTATTTCTGCACCATAGAACTGGTCAAAATGGATTGGGATTCACTTTAAATGCAAACAAATAGAGTAATAAGAGTATTAAGTAGAACATTAAATTTTATTCTTGTTTGTTGGGTATTGGGTCCAAAACATCCAACTCATGATATACGGCACCAATTCACAATACATAGTGTCACGTTCGCTAGTTGCTGTAGGTTATTTACTGGGACACTTTGAGACGATTCGCTCACGGCAACAATGATATCGGCCTTGGCGCGATGCACGCGGGGCGCGATCAATGCAGCCGTATCTGTACTCTGAGATATAGCATGACGGCAGTTTTCATTCACGATTTGGAAAACTAGCCTGCAAGCTCTGGTGTGACGTGAAGACGGCGACTGGGATGTGTCAGTGTGAGAATGACAGTAAATTAATAGTAATAATGAACTTAAAAGAAAGGTGTATCTACTAATGACACGGAAATGCAAATCAGCCAAGATTTGGGTTCATCTCATGCACGTATTAGAAAGAGGAATTCAAAGCTAATATCTGGGTTAATGGTTTTGGATCAAAAATTCAGAATCCAAACTTCAGTGTAGTTTAAAGTCTAATTCAAAGCTATTTCTTATGGTTAATATGACTTTAATTTGCAGATTGGGAGATGATAGATGACCACACACGCATAAAGTACGGAATTGTACCATCTTTCCCACATGTATCTTTTAGTATCTAGAGGAAGAGGATAAAAATTCCTAACTTGCACCAGGGAACATTGAGACGTTATCAATCATTGAAGGTACAAAGTTAATATCAATGTAAAATATTTAGCTTTTAAAGCGCATTTTCATTTTGGCTTTGCACAAACATTTACAAAATTGCACTATTTTGCCTCCTTTAAAAAGCTTCGTTTTGTACCCTAATTGAGAAGACAAAATTTTGTACACTTCAGAATATTCAACAGTTTGATATTCAAGGTAAGGTACAATTTTGTGTTTATATTTCAAAAGAATTTTAACTAAGAGAAGAAAATGGATCATGAGACCGGATGGGTCAAATGCAGAGGTCACATTTCGTTGTGGCGCACCATGTGCTGTGCTGTGGTGTGTTCACAATGACAAATAATCACTCACTTTAACTCCATTGGGGTAGTTAAAAGCGTAACGGTTAGGGTGTTCGCCCTGTGATCAGAAGATCATCAATTCGAATCCCACGACCGAAAAGGATATCACTGAAGTACTCATGAGCAAGGTACCATTCCCAAGCACTGTCCCCTAGGCGCTGCCCGTTGCTTCTTTACAGATGGGTCAATGCTGAGGTCACAATTTGCTGTGGTGTGTTCACAATGACAAATGATCACTTTTACTTTTCACTCCCTAATGCCAAGATGACACTTAAAGAAGCTTTCGGCCCAAATAAAGCCCATTGCAGGCTCTCCTATAAAACAACAATGACACTGACATCGAGTTTGTTGCTATCGTGTTAGCGCAGCGGTCACAGCAGTGTGGCTGGAAGTTTTTTTTATACATATCAACGTCAAAGCTGGATTGACATTGGCACCACTGGGCAGCTGAGGTCCTGTGGTCATAAATTGAAGATTACTGACTAGCCATGAAAGTGTGAGTATAAGCTATTATAAGCTATTTTCTATAACTGACACCTACATGGTATTTCTAATAGGTACATGTCACTATAAAATGATCAGTCTGGGGATTATATAAGAATTTCCCGCTGGGTTTTGGTTGCATATTTTGAAAAAGTGATGTTGGATATGGAACTGACTTCTTCACGGTCAGCGAAAAGTTTTTTTATTTGTGCTATTCTGTAATTAAAAGCTAGTTTCAACCCTGAAATACAATGTACAACTTCATTCTCACCTTCTCTTGTCCGTGACACTCTTCTCCCCAATTTCTCTCCTGACTTCCAGTCCAGTGACCCGACTAGAGTGCATAATTAAAGCAGGCAGGTGGGGAAGGCCCGTCGAAATTAAAAATTCAAAGGATTTCATAATAAAATGAAAAGCAATTACCGGCCATCTTTCACCGCCGTCCGAGATGGAAGACGGGCTAGAGGACGCGGACGAGGAAGTCGCGGTTAACATTTAGCCCGAATTAAAAATGGACAATGAGCAGTGATTCATCTTGGAGATGAGGCGGATCACGACTCCCTCAAACAATTACCGCTGCGGGGTAATAACATGGAGCAGGCTGGCCGGGTTCAAAAGAGAGATGCCGGCGGGAAAAAAGAAGAGGTGGAAAAGGCAAGTCCAGGTGGAAAACCTTGCAGCGCTGGGCTTTTTTCAGTTCTCAAACGCACAGTTCTTGTCAGAGAGGTCCTGGACTGATATCTTGCCACAGATTTTCATAATACAGTAATGAAAATAATGTAAGATCCTACAAGCTAATCATGATTACGTCCTCCAGCAATTAGGTTGATATTAGCAAAGGGACGAATTAGCTAAAACTTTAAACTACTGTTTTGAAAAAAAAAAAAACAACAACAAAAAAACACAACCCTGACTAAATCTAATCAAAAATATAGGCGCAAGCGGCAACCAAGGAGGTCTGAGCACAAGTCGCAAAAAGCAGCACAGTCTGTATCTGTGTGAAGAACAATAAAGTGAAATGACATAAGGTAAAAGCACATAACTACATAAATGACATTGACCCTTCCTGAGTCACTGCTGACCTACGGTTGAGATAAATATCCATGGATCACGTCTACGTGGCTCCAGAGAGACAACAATGTAATTAATTGGATAAAACCATCAGACCAATGCTGTAGGTGTAAATGCATTTGTGTGTAAATTACCACGCTAACATTTCATTATGTTTTCTGACTATGTAAAGAAACGTAATGAGATGTAACTTGTTGCACAAGTCAAATAAGTGTTGCTACAAATGTGGCATGTCTGGAAGGCACTAAATAATAACTTTGCCTTTGGTTTTCGCTTGAGACTTGAGTATATATAGTAAAACCACACATGCTAGCGACAGAGGGTAGTGATTGAGGGGATCTAGTTTTGCAAAGACAGAAAGATCCTTCTGAATCCAGCCCTCAGACCTATAATGGCTTTAATTATAATCATAAATATTACATTAGAGGCTTGCCATGTGGTAGAATTACTTATTAAAAAAGAAGCTCAAACAAATTAAGTGTTTGCTGCAACGAGAAGGTTGCAGAGTAATGAAGGTTGTTAGGCGCGGACATAAAACCTCTTAACCATGATAAAATCAGTGTAACAAATGGCCCCTTGTGACTAACTGTAATGAAATGGGTGTGATGGTATTACAATAAATGACAGCATTGTTAAACAGATAATTAATAATCGTAATGACTGTAAATCACGTCTATCACACAATGCACGGTGTCGTCTCGTAAGTTGCCTAGAACTTGGCATTTTGAGCATGTTAAGAGGCTAAAAGCATGTTTAAAACCTGCCCCGAGTGGTTAGCGTTACAGGGTGCCAAAAACAGAACGAGCATAAGTCGGTGTAGCAACAATTTTTGTCATTTATGACGCTACTGACAGCACTCCGTGACACTGAACAATAGAGCTATATGTTGAAATTGACCGAAGTTCTCTTTTAAGTCTGGACACTGGAGCAACTCAACCCATAGCCACATCTTTAAAGAGTGACTCGGCACAGTGGCGTCATCCGTTGTTCCAGCTCACACTCGGGCTAAATGTACTGATCTCCCCCTTTCAATATTGATGGTGTGCATCCGTAGCACATCTCATGAATTATTGCCCTTTTCTCCCTCATAAAAATCAATGAACTTGGGCGTGGAGCGCTGGGGCCGTTTGCAGCATGCACTTTTGAACCAACGCGGAGAGCCGGCGGTGAAAATCTGCCTCGCTCAGCAGTGCCATTTGTAACAGCCAAAAGACAATGGAGAGGGTGGGAGTAAGAGAGAGAGATGGCGGAAAAAAATGAGATCTTTCTGGACAGTGTGTGTGTGTGTGTGTGTGTGTCATCTGTAAATATAACTATTACTAAAGGTCTCTAGTATGCAAGGATAATCTAATGGAAAACACAAAGTTTCTTTCTTTTTTTTTCGCTTGTTAGTTAGATCACATTTCTTGGGCTACTGAGATCAGGGACAAATCGTACTGAGGTCTAAATTGTTAAATGTTACGGACAGGTCTCGTATAGATTTATAGATTTCTAAATGATGAGGTTACAATGACACTTTCGATTGACGTCACACAAAAATGTCAATAAGACATTAAAGGCTGGTTTCTTGTTCGTGGATTAAGCTTAGTCTGGGCTAATTTGTAGTATCAATGGAGATTTACCATTCAAACTAAAAGCTAGTCTAGGACTAGGCTTAATCCTCATTGGCCCTAGGACCCCCTAAGGGCCTGTTTCCCAGTCGAGGATTAAGACTAGTATTTTGAATAAACAGATTGATCTTATTCCTTAGTGTATGTTCACACATCTACATCCCGTAAATCGTAACAATATTGTGTCATAGTATTTTATTGCATTCCTAGTGGGTGTGTGTATGAACATTTTGTGCATGTGTGCTTGCATTTTTTAAAATTGCAAAATAGCGTGCCACAGTTACTTCCTTAAATGGCTTCAGACTTTTGCTCAAAAAGACAGGTCTTTAGTTGCTCTGAACGTTAAAATATTTCCAACTAGGAAATGTTTTGTATTTAAATTCCACACACAGACCAGTAAAACCCAATCTCCTCCTTCCGACATGCCCTCCGCTCTTTCACTTGAATGACAACTTTATCATCCCGACAGCTGCATTAAGCACGGTAAACGTTCTCAAATCAATAAATTGATGTAGAGGCTAATATGTTTGGGGGACATTAGACCCTACGAGCGCCACACGCCTCAGGGCCGGGTTGGGAAATGCTACCGCATGAGTAATACGTCCATTTACTGCTTTGCACAATGCACACCCACCCCGCAAACTCACCAGCTAATTGGCAAACGCTATTAGCCTTATCAGCATATCAGCATTAACCGGCGTAATTATGTCCTGCCGTCAGACCTTCATCAGCCTCAGTTCCAACTGTCCCCTTTAATGTTTATTAAAATCAGTCATAACCTACTAGTACATTAAGAAACTGAGAGCGTGTGTGTGTGATGACATGATCATGGGGTGAGAAAAAATGATTCTTATGTTTGTAAATGTTGTAAAGTACAGAAAAAAGTTGAATTTAGTCGCAGAAGGGGATTTATTAAAAAGAGAGGGAAAATTTTCATATCGGACGTGGTCTAAACCAGGAAATCCGGAGTAAAGTTTTGGCAATAAGGGTCAAAATGGGGCAGTCGGTAGCATAACGGTTAAGCAGTAGACCCCATGATCGGAGGGTCACCTGTTCAAGTCCCGGATCAGTAAAGGTACCACCGAGGTACTCATAAGCAAGGTACCGTCCCCAAGCGCTGCTTCCCGGGTGTGACACACGTCAGCTGCCCACTGCTCCTTCACGGATGGGTCAAAAGCAGAAGTCGTTGTGGTGCACTGTGTGTTGTGCTGTGTTCACAATGACAAATAATCACTCACTTTAACTTCAAAACTTCAAAATTAAAAAACACAATCCCCAACACATTTAGAGTTTCGAAGACAGGGCAAAATTCATAGTTACACTGACAAAAGCCACACCAGCCAGCCATTAAAGCTACGAATAAATATACTAAATAAATTGTTGACGTCAATTAAAAGCATACATTAAAATATAGTGAAAAATCGCATTAAAATAAAACTATATTTGTGTATCCTTACTGATATTTTACTGTTGAATTTTAAAACTTAAGAGAACACATTGTGTGCAGCGGCTTCATTTTCTCTAAAGGAATTTATTCAGTATGTTTCCTTTTTTTTTTTTTTTACAGAAGGGTAAAAATACATGAGGCTGTTGATTGCTACCACCTTACACACACACACACACACACAATCGCACACACACATACTAAAGAATGGAAATGTGTTCTAAAGCCAGTTGCACACAATTTCAAGTAGACATTTCCTTCTACCCAGAAACAGAAACAAGACAACGCACAGCATTCTGAGATGGAACACGGTCTTAAATAAACACCAAACAGAACAAGAGAAAGTCCATTACAGCACGAGCATGTGAAATGTCTCAAGTGGAGAAGAGGCCTCAAATATTCTAATAATCACTTTAGATTTGTTATTTGCCAGTGAGTTAGCAAAAGTTCGGCGTATAACTAACATGATAAATAAGGTTAACTGTTAGAACTTGCAGAACTTGAACCGGCAACTTTCTGATCACGGGGTTGACTTTCTAACTGTTGCGCTAAAAACAGATCCTGCATGTTTCTAAATCTCCATATTTACTAGAGATGGCACCTGTTCGATATGTGGATGGGATGTTGGTCCGTTAACGGCTCAAATAGCTGTATCGGGTTTCGGTGGCATTGGGCTGATCTGTAAATGCGTGCGTGCTCAATTGGTTCTGCATGGGAAGTGGCACAGCAGTAAAACTGGTTTATTGATTTGACAAATTTGACATTGATATGACAATGAGCAGAATGAGCAACGCAACACACTACAACCCCAAAAACAAATCACACCATTATACTCTTTAATTTCCCTAATACCAGCTCTCGCTCGCAATCTCTGTGTTCCTGATGGTTTTAGTGCCGTTTTAGTGCCGTCACAAAATTACACAACTGTGTTTAAACAAATAATTTTTGAGATCTTATTTTAATAATAAATAATTTAGCATAATTTAGCTTATCGTATCAGACATTTAAAAAATGGTATCGTGCCATGTTTAATATTCATATTGGTATATTTAATCAGCCCCACAGTTTGATCTGAGGCATGAAAGGTTTAAAGAAGAAGAAGAAGAAGAAAAAGAAGAAGAAGAAGAAAAAAAAGATATCTAGACTTCCTAAAAGGTTTAGCTTTTTTATTTTTTGAACTGCTAATAGAAAAAAGAAATGAAAAAGAAAAAATAATAAAAAAGTTTAGCTTAAGACAGCTATCAATTTTACCATCCATATAAACATACTAAAATAAACATACATGAAGTTTAATCATCTATACATTTTAAAAAATATTTTATTATTTAAGTGGGGTGGTGCTGGATGAAGATTTACTCAATTTAACAGATTTATTAAAATAAAAATGTTTCAAGATTTAAGAAAGTCAGTACACAGAGCTGAAATAAAGCAAAAGAAAGCTCTGTGGCATTTAACTTCTCAAGACAAGTGCAGATGAGACAAGACAGTACACCAAGGCCAAAACTGTAGTGCAAACATTAACATACAGAAAAACTCAAGATGAACAGTAGAATTAATCGCAGATTAATCAGTATATGCCTGTTTATATTGCTCATGATATATAAAGGTCAGGTTTTCAGCCATCACTGTAAAGGTCTTTAAACGTGGTTCCATGGACTGAAAAACCTAATGTACTGCAGCTTTTTACTGCTTCAATTCAAAACGAAGCGCTGCGATGCAAACAAATGCTGCTCCCATACTTCAGTAAGCATTGTTCCACCCCCTGAACCAATACTGACTTATAATCTTTCCCATGTTCCGTTTCCTTTACTCCTCACGCAGTAGAAATAGATTTCTACTCCTCGCATTTAAATGATGGTCACACACTGGGGAGTAATTTCCTCTTTGTAAATAGGGAGTCATTGTCCTGGGCCCTATCTGCATGTGAATTATGAGGCCGGGATCATTAGGAGATGAGGATTTTTATTGAACCTCGCAGGCTCTCCCACACCATGCCACCATTATTAGTAAGAGCGAGAGAGTGTTGGGGGATAGGATGAGAGACAAGTTCTTTTTTTCCCATTCTCTCTCTCCCTCTCTCTCTCTCCCTCTCTCTTTTCCTGGCCCCAAGTAAACCATCTCATCTCATCCACCTAAGATTGGCTCCGGCAACGGATAATGCCCCGGCTCAGTAGATGAAACAGCGCTGAATTTAAATAAAAGGGTTCTCGACCTCATAGTCTTTACTTCAGCTTTTTATATCAGACCAACAGGATGTACAGGATTGGCAAAGCTACGAAGAGACATCCTAGACATCCAGCTGTTCACCTGTCGGTCAAGCAACTCAACGCGGGATGATGTTATTTCCACTAAATCCCACCAACATGCAAGAGAAGAGAAACTGTTAAATCAAAAAGTATTAGCAGTTTAACTTCTGACATGTTTCTTGAGAGAGTTAATCGTTTTTTGTTGTTAAAAATAATTGCAATATTATTAGAGTTTAAGTTTTTGTAGACAGCTAAACTAAATAATGGAATTACCTGAAAATCATCAACAGCATTCTCATAAACAACATCAAAAGCAATAAACATGTTTAATTAATATCATATTAAGTCGTTTTTGTTTAACAGTACACATTTGACCAAAAATGAGAAACTCTGCTACAATTCACACTTAATGAAAGTATTTCCTCTTGCGGACTTCATGACCTTAAATAGATGGAAGGTTGCAGGGATGGAGAGATGGAGGGTGACAGGAAGAGAGAGATAGATAGATCAAGATTATTCTCTTATGCTTTCCCATTAAATATTTACATGTAAACATTCTATCTTACGCTCATCTCAAATTAGCATCTGAGCAGCCAGTGTTGCACTTGTGTGGCGGAATCTCTAAGATCGAAACTCACTCTCTCAGCAGCACATGAAGACCAATGCAGGATCCAGTTCAAATGGGAGAGCAAACTATCGAACTGCACAAAACAGACACCAATTTAGGCTAAAACGCTGGTGATGGAGTATCTCTGCTACACTTCACACTCAATGAAAGCATTTCCTCTTGTGGTCTCCATGACCTCCCATTATTGATCGCAAGCGTCAGCACTGGGAATCGCGCTCCAGAGTCCTGAACTAGCAGGAACAGGGGTTTTATATGGTTGAGGTCAATACTTCCTTATGTTTGCATGGAAAACTTGCACAAGTACAAGCCTAATCTGTAGCTTTTTGGTTGGAGACATTGTAAAATGTGATACATGCTACTTTCAGTTGTGGCGATGTGGTGTGTTCACAATGACAAATAATCTTCTTCCTACATATGATATAGAGACCACTTTGGTTAAGACATCACAAGTGTCACTGTATTTTTCCCGCTAATTTGGACATCAAACATAAACTACAATTTCTGTAAGAAACACACATATATATATATTTCTGAGCTGAGTTTCTACGAGACACTCGAAACCATTTACAGCTCATAAGGAAGAGATAAAAATCACCCTCAATTGGAATAATCGAAATATTCACATATAGAGTGCATATTAATATATGATATGGCATTAATAAGACATTCCAATCCAGTGTGGCCGCTCAACCGTGCCCGACAATTGCTGATATCAGTGTGTTACGACATGAAATAAGCATGAGCTGGTCAGGATATCCCATGAAAATTAGAATTACGTTTATCAGCTTAATTCAAATAATCGCATGCGTTTCTATCCTATTTTGCGAGTGCTTTTAAAAAGCAAACCAAATCAAAACCTGTCATAAAAGCTTATATCTGTATTAAAATATAGCCTCTCTGTCTCTTTCATCCCCTAAAACTATAAGGACAGTGTCTATCTATGTATCTGGGAAATATGTTCAAAAGTCCTTGAAGTTAAATAGCATAAAACATAACTGAACATAAATTATAAAAGTCCACTGGTGCAATTAGGCCAGGCTGCAAAACAGAGCCGGCCTCTACATCATTAGAGAATTCACTTTTGCACCCATGCCACAGCTTCATTTTTATGGATCATTTTTCCCTGAGTCTTGAATTTGAGACATTGCTGAGGTTTCAGCTCAACCAACAGACCGGCCACAGGCAAGACTCCCACACAGCAGCACACAATAAAAGATTTCTGATGGGCATGTTTATTGAGTATATACACTGTAGAAAGCACTCTAAATTTCAAACTGCAAGAGGAGTAAATTGTGCACTTTAACTGTCAAACAACTGTCAAAAACAGTTTCTGGGTAAGTGACCTTCAGTGTTTAGCGGAAAGTGAGGAGAAGAAAGGGGGGAAAAAATGCCAAATCGCTGCACCATGGACCTTTGAATCGCTCGCACAAAGGCAAAATAGTTCTGACAGTTATGGTGCCCTTTTAGCAAAAGTTTATAGCCTGGAGAAAACACAGAAGGAGATTGCTGCATCAAGAAAATTAGAAATGCTCATGATTACTAAAGGAGACCAGTGACTATGAACTCGGCTGCATTTTGTCATGATTGCATTGTGAAAGTAGTAGGCAGAGTCTCAACAAAGTTACCCAAAAGTATGAAGTGATTATAAAACACTAAACAGAGACATCATGACCATAAACTTTGTGTGATTCACATGAAACTTCAGACAAAGAGAAAAGAAAGTGGTGAATGAGGAGAGTTTAAATGGCCATAACACAGGTGAATGGAATGAGACAATTAAAGCAGCAACACGGGAGAAAGTGAAAACCCGGCTACTGGAGCGGGGACCTGGAATGCATCCGTATTAGCCTCTTAAAACTGAAAAGATATACTGTAAATATGGCAATAGTAATGTGTTAAAGAAACGAAACATAATTTCTACTCACAAGTCATGAAAGTATATCTTAAAACGGCAAACACATAATGTCTATAATCGATATAAAGTAAAAGTGCCCTCTCTAAACTAAATGGAGAAAATAGAAGACTTGCATTTAACTTGCCTTACTGTTAAAGATAGACAGATGGATGGACGGATGGACAGATGGAGGGAGGGTGGGAGAGAGGGAGGGAGGAAGGGACAGATAGATAGATAGATAGATAGATAGATAGATAGATAGAGAGATAGATAGATAGATAGATAGATAGATAGATAGCGGCAAGGAGGGAGGGATGGATAGATAGATAGATAGATAGATAGATAGATAGAGAGTGGGAAGGAGGAAGGGATAGATAGATAGATAGATAGATAGATAGATAGATAGATAGATAGATAGATAGATAGATAGAGTGTTGGTTTGTTTACTTGGATTCATGGAGTCAGATCATGTGAATTATCATCCTACAACTACTAGCATCTCCCCTCTCAGTTTACATCTCGACGTATAGTGACATTGTTAAAATTACCCTCCACGTCACTGCCACACGGCTGCGTCTGATCGAGTCTGGCGTAAAGCTTTCAAGCCTCGAGAAATTCTCCAGTGTATAATCTCACGAGAACGATTCCGTTAGGCCCGGAACACACGTGGCTCTGCTCCGCTTCCAACATGACACATAGAATTAGTTGCAGCGTTGTGCCACGCTTGTGAAGCTGGTACAAAACAGTTTCCAATATGAGGTGTCAAAAAGCTCCAGGTTCAGCTTCTCGGCTACATGAGTCACTTACAGGCCGGGAATTATTTTGACGTGTCGTGCCACAGATTTTTTTCCCTTCGCTGCGCACATTATGGCGATATTTGTCAGTCAATTAATATTCAAGGGTTGGTGCTAAATGAAAAGTGTGAAATTACTACTGATTTTGTTGTTAAATAAAGCTCATAAGTGAATGGAGGATTTTTGCTCTCTTCTTTATGTATCAATGAACACAGGAGACTGCTTAACATTTACTTCCAGGCTGGAACCTTTTCAGTAGTTAAGTTCCAAAGTCCCATGTATAAAGGGAAAAATGAAAAACCAACACAGCTCCAGGACGAAGTATATTGCTGTGCTTTTGCAGAGCATTTGATAGATTTTGTTTGAAATATGCACCCGGCAATCCAATATTTGTGGGTAAATATGATTTATATATCCAAGCTCAGATGACTTATCATGAATTTGTAACCTCTGGAACCCAAGCGTGTTTGCTTTGTTTTTCAATATTTGCATCCAGATTGAAGTGCAAAATGAGATCATCTAAAGTTTCCGTGAGCCTTTTACATTATAGATCTGAGCACCAAACCCACTTTCAAACTCCATACGATGGACAGGTTACGTCACTTGAGTTTTGCAAGCAATTTGGTGGTTGATTATTTTGTGATGGGCGGCACGGTGGCGCAGTGGTTAGCGCTGCCACCTCACAGGGACAAGGTCCTGGGTTCGAGACCCCGGGTCGGCCATGGGACCTTTCTGTGTGGAGTTTGCATGCTCTAACCGTGTTCGCGTGGGTTTTCGCCGACTGCTCCTGTTTCCTGCCACAGTCCAAAATCATGCACTATAGGTTAACTGGAGACTCTAAGTTTGCCCCGTGAAGTGTGAATGTGTGTGTGCCCTGTGCTGCATTGGCGCCTGCCCAGGGTTGATCCCCACCTTGTGCCCATGGTTCCCGGGATGGGCTCCGGTCTCTGCGCGACCGCAGTTGGGATTAGGCAGTTCGAATAATGAATGAATGAATAATAATTTTGTGATTTTGTGAAAAAAAGTAACATTCAGTGGATTCTGTTCATTTCATTAAAATTTTTGTACAAATTACAACTGAAACCTTCCGATTAGGGGGCAAACTCCCTAACGTCATGCCCCATCATATGATGATCAATATAAATCATGTTACTTTATCACAATTTCTTCCATTCCATTCAAAAAAGGAACTAAAATATCATCTGATCTTTTTATTTCTGAGCTTAACCAGACATTTAAATGAAATACAAAATACAAAAAATAACAAAAATAGACCTCCTCTTCAAAATAAAGTGACATTACAATATGTATGGCGTCTGATCAATGTTTTGATTTCTGGATTGATGCTACGACTTCATTGATCATCACACTGATGTATCTTTATAGCCCTAGTTTTTAGAGCAGAGACATTTTTGCAATTAGGATTCAGCAGTAAGAAATTCTAGGCTCTGACTGAGCATCGTTAAACAAGGTCTGAATGCTCAAGATTTCTGGTAGCTACAGGAAGTACTTGTACCTTTAAGTACCCTCATCCAGAACAATTTTAATTGCCTAATTACAGGGACATTCTGCTCGGAGCAACTTGGGGTTAAGGGTTTTGCTCAGAGACTCATTGTCAGTTGTGCTGGCAGTATGGCAGAGTTAGACTTGAACTCCCAACCTCTTGTTCCAAAATCGAGTATCCTACCACTTGACAATCCTTCCAGGATTTCGCGGGCCTTTTTTGGAGATTGTTGCGGTCTATAATGTCTTATTTTGAAGCAGCTTTTCTAAAATATTGTGATGAAAGTTGCAGGAGTGAGTAACAGTTTGTGATTATTTTTTAAGGTACATGTGAAGTTTTTTTCACACACATTTCCTGCGTCTTCCAAACATAAAAAGGAAGTGAGTTCACTGACGTATGGCTCAATGTTTTGCGGGAAACGACAACGATTCATTAAAAATTGAGGAAACATTGCAGTAATTGGTCAAAATTGCACGGAGATTGGCTGAATTTGCGTGAATCCTGGAGGGTCTGACTTAACCAGCTTATTCTGCTACTGGAGTGCCAGGTCTGAAAAATGTCTGTGATGGATAACTCATAGACGTTTACGGTATAACATTGTTTGAGCATTGTGACAGGAGCATATCAACTGTCTGCCAGTTGTTCACCGCATGTTTGTTCTCTTCAACACAAGAGAGCCATCAAGTGCTCTACAACTAACCGGGTGTCTTTCGCAGGTCCTTCAGCCTCTTCCCCTCCCTGCTACTTGAGTGCAAGCAAGGCTCTTGAGGGTCTAGTCCGACATTACGTGCCATTACCATATTAATGGAAAAAGTGGAGTTTAAACACAACACATTCGCCTCAGGCCAAGCACGTTAGCACAGAAATCCACCAAGTGCGTCGTGCATCAGGCGAGAGTAAATAACTTTGAACAAGCTCTGCATAATTTTCGGTATTACACACTTTTTTGGCTTTGAAGAAACCCAGCTGACATTAAAGGAAACAACAAATTAACGGTGTAACAACAAAAAAAACTTTTCGGCGAACTCTGTCACACTTCGCAAAGTTGAAGCCGGAGACTTTTTTTAATGTCAACCTTAACCTGAAGTATTTTGACATCCTTTATAACGAGTCTCAGGCGAAAAGCGGTTTAACCTTCAAGTTTGTTTCGACAGCGACTACAAAAGGCAGAAGGGAGGAAAACAAGAATGCGGGGAGGCTCTGATGTAACTCGTGGGCCGGAAATTGTTCTCCTTTGTTGCTTTAAATTTCTATTAATCTATGAGAGCACATCAGCCAGACAATGATTGGCAAAAATACCTCAGAAATGAGAGGTGAGTTTTCTCCCAATAAATTGTCATAACAATGCCGGCCCAGAAACGGGCCATCAACTAAGCGCAAAACACTTCTGCGTTGTGAGGTAATTTCCACTTCAAAGAGCACTCTACCACCACCTGTGCTTGAAATGCGATGTCTGTAGAGAAGCTCTTAAGGGTAAAACTGTTTCTTCGTCCTCCCTCCTCCCCCTTAATATACTCAGACTTGTTTTGTCATGCGTGTGATATATTGTAAGAAGTGGAATAAAAAAGCAGAAGTAATCACACGTGTCCTGTTGGGAATTTCTGCCTTAAGACATATGGAAAATTACAAACATCGAGTCCCTGTGGTTTTCTCCACGCTTTACATGGCTCTCCGTATTCTCTGAAGACTGTATCTTTTAAGAAAATGTTTTCTCCCACGTACTTGTTACATCGGTGCGGTCGTGACGGGCTTCGCTAACGTGTCGTTTCAGGCTTCTTGTTTTGAACATGCTTCTTGTAACTGCGTGAACTCCAAGGTCAAGAGCTTGTGAGTTTTGGGGAATCAGGTTTGGAGGGAGTTCTGTTGCACGAGGTTATGAATCTTTCATTAAGGAGTATTTCCAGACTCAATTTTGGATTCATTCTCTCCCAGTCTCTCAAACATTCTGCACATGCAGCAGTTGAGCTGGAATTTTTGGCCTCACTTCAAATGCGAGTGTTTGTGCTATGTTGGGTGGAATGGGTTGGGTTGGGTTGGCGTTGGGGTGGAGATCTCTAGGGAGAAGAAAAAAAACTGATTCTTAGATGGATGCATCAGCATTTCTCTGTGTTTGGCCTCTGGAAAAACTCAACGTTTCGCCTACTTTTGTACAGCAAAAGCTGCGGAGACTGACTGCTCACTCAATAAATATTCAATATTCAATAAACCCCTGACATTAACTGAATCTACTACTTTAATTAGGTTTCATTTTTGTAAAATCTGGGTATTAGACTTCTGATACATTATACGGTGAAGTGCACACTTTTAAACGTGGGGAGCTAGTGTGCCACGAACCAGAACTTTAATATTTGAAATCACTGTGGGGAAAAATGTTACATGTTAAAATTACATTTTTGCTTAAAAGACTTTTTTAAAGTCAAAAAAGTCTAAGTCAAAGTTTTTATGGTTTTGAAACCAGGCGTTTAATCTTCTTCTCAGTTCATTGAGATTTGGTTAATCCTGTTTCCACCCGCACTCGTCTTTTTCATACTTTTATCATCCCTCTCTTTTTCCCCATTCATTTTAATGCGTTTTAATCAAAGTCTTTCCACTCGGCCAGTTTGCCTTTTGCAAAATTTGAGCAATTACATTGACGTTTTCTTGTGGAAGTGCAGCTCCAGTTCTGACTGTCACCCTGCAGAGTCTATAAGTAGTTAAAATATCTAATAAAAACTCCTCTGATTAATGACATTTTCTGCTGGTTTGCCTTGTGTGTGGCTATTGATTTCTAACAAATTGATTTACATGCATGGGAGACTGTCTCAGCCACTCTATAAGCAGATTCTTCCTTCCGGAAAAACATGTTCAGTATTCGTCATGTCCTTCCCTCACAGTCACTGAGGATTCAGATTTTATTTTCACAACCCCGGAGCTTGTCATGTCAGTAGAGTCACTTTTGCAGTGATAGTTGAAGGTGAGAAAAGACACTCGGAGGAGCTACAAAAGAACCGTCCGCCACACTTGCAGAAGACAAGGTTTCTACAAGGTTTCTAATGAGCATTTGTTCTTTGGCTTTGGGCCATGACGCAGCTTGCTGACGCATCTTAGATCAGGACTTGTTCTGATTATCCTCACCAGATTTACTTAACATTTGGTGTTTTTTAAAACTTACATTTTGCTCATTTGCTCTAAGAATTAATACTTTGTACTTCACTTAATTACAATAAAAAATAGTTCTCACGAAGATAACCATTGGCAATTTGGACTAGACATTTTACCGAGTTGTTTTCCGAGGGCTGAAGCTGGAAGTGACGACATGCACACCCCCGTTTCTCCGGCCAAATATCTCAGAGCAGGACAGAGTACCTGACAGATTGCTGCTCAGTGTAAAGACTGCAATAAATGCTTCGATTTTTTACATTTTTAGCACTTTAGTGTTGTTTGTGTCTCACTGTTTCGGTCAGCTGTGTACATGATGCAGTACTGTAGTCGATAGACATATTGCTATGGTCACGTTATGCATCGTTTATCAAGTGGCGATGCTAAATTGGCTCAAAGACGTTTGTAAAAACAAATGACTAGCCTAGTTAACCGAACAAAAGGATCAGTAACTTGAGAACGAGATTCAGATAAAAAATCTTCTATCTGAGTTTAACTCTCCTGTAGCAAATGGAACGCATCCAATTCGGTTTTCACTGTATTTTTAACGGAAGTGACGTAATTCCATCAACTGAATCTCGGATCCAATGGCAAATGGAACGCAGCATTCGATCTATGGGTATTTGTGCCAAACCAAGTACAAATCCACCTCTGCATAGGATAAGTGGCACAAGAAAAGACACACATGGGTGTAACACATCAGGACAGGTTTAATCAGTCCCTCCAGGATTTTAAAAAATTGTTGAGGCATAATACGACTGATTTTGTGGCAGCTTCTTAAAAAAATTGTGATAACAGTTGCGGGGGCGAGTCAAAGTTGAGGAAGAATATCACGTTTTCTTGCGTCTTCTAAACATAACAAGGAAGTGAATACGCCGGCATATGGCTCAATGCTTTGTGGGAAACAATGAAGATTGGTAAAAAATTGAGGAAAAGTTGTTGTAATTGGTCAAAATTGCACTGTAGTAATGAATTCATCAAGATTGGCTGAATTTGAATTAAAAGTTGGGATCGCAATAACGCAGAATCCTGAAGGGTCACTAATTATGACAATTAGCACAAATAAATTAACCATCAAATCTAGAATATGGTTTACTAGAGAGACGTTAAATGTTTTGCAACTCTAACAATGTTTCATAATGTTACTCAGACAAAGCAAATCATTACGCAACAAGCTTTTGGGTGAAAGTTGGGTGATGATATGTGGTGTGTCATGGCTTCCCGCTGCACTGTCGCCCATCCATCAGGCAGGTGGGCACTAGGACAAGCGTTCACTGTCATGCTGCGCAGTGTTGTTAGAGCCACAGCGCCTCTCCGTGCCAGGGCCGTGATCTCATCGCCATTTGTCAATCACGCGTGCCCACATTAGTCTGATTTGACGGGAAGGTGGCCAAACCCAACTGTACACGTTTGGGTTGTGTTGATCCTGGATTTCGACGCCACTCCGGGTCACTTTTCTCAGACAGACAAGGCAGGGCCCAAATTTTTACAAGGAGTCTCTGTGTCCCAAAGGACTTTATATTTTCTTTTTTTGTGTCCAGAGCCTTGATTTCTGGTGTAATCTCGCACAGTTCAGAGAAGAGTCTTTGGATTTTTTTTGCGATGCTAAGATGCAGTTGATTCGCTTGAAATATGGGTGTTTTTATTGCACTCGTCTGCAGTGGGGGTGACAGAATGAGGCCAGATGGCAGATAGCAGTGCAAATTCACATCAGACCTCGTCGCAATTTTCCAACGCCAGATCTTAGGCCAAACGCGTTTGCCAATGTTTCCAAACTGCCCGAAACGTTAAAAAACCTGGTTTGGGAAAAAGTCTTTATCCAGTCGGGTTTTGCATCATTGCGACTGTTTATTTTGCCAGGTGCACTAATGATTAGTGAAATGAAGATTACTTGGTGAGAGCAAAACTCTGGACAGGACTTGGAATCCGGATGTCACTCCCCTGCCGCTTTCTGAACTCAAACTCTCCATTTCTTTCCGTCGCCAGTGCCCCGATGAAATCTTTCTCTGCTGTTCTCCACTTTACTGTCTTTTTCTCTCATTTCTGTTCGGTCTCCTCTCCTCTCTCGCTTGTTATCTGTCTCTTTCCGTGTCTCCCTCTATCGCTCTTTTTATGCCTCTGGGCTCTGCTGATGTCTCTCTTGTTCTCCACTGTCTTCTGTCTTTTCCTTTGTCATTTCTCCTTTCTCCTCCGTCTTTTCTTTTTTTCTCTCACTTATTCCCTCTTTCATTTTCTCACTTTTATCTAGTTAGGCCTTCTGAAAAAACAAGCACAATAGGTTTAATCATTCTGTCTCACGCCGGCTCCCCTTTGTGCTACTAACGAGGGGAGATTGATGAGAGCCAAATGTCAGGACGTTTAGTCGGGATAATGTGAAATATGTTTTCTAACGGTTGCACGGATGCTCTAAGGATGTATCTCGGGATTTTTGTAATGTATAATTCATTAAAGTGCCGTAATGTAGGTTCGTGCTTACACGCTACAAACATCCTTTGCATCCATCTGGGAAGCTCGGAAAAGCCCCTGACGAGGTAAACACTGAAAATGCAGATTTCGGGGGAAATTGATTTCGTCAGAGAGGACGGAAGAATAGAGGGGCAGATGATTATTTTAAATAGAGAATGCAGTGACTACAGCACTATCAGCGCCCACAGAGCAGCGCTTGGGGATGGTACCTTGCTCATCCGATCCACTTAATCCCAACTGGTGTCGCAGGAGGACTTACAGACGCAAGGCGCCAAAACATCGCAGGGCACACAATCACCTGACCTTACGGGTCACCAATTGACCTTACGGGTCAATTTAGAGTCACCAATTAACGCAGTCGGTAGCGTAACGCTGGGGTGTTCGCCCCATGATCAGAAGGTCGCAGGATCGAATCCAGGGCTGGTAAGTTGCCGCTGAGATACTCATGAGCAAGGTACCGTCCCCAAACGCTGCTCCCCGGGCTCTTGTTAGCTGCCCGCTGCTCCTTCTCGGATGGGTTAATTGCAGAGGTCACATTTGGTTGTGGTGCACTGTGCTGTGGTGTGTTCACAATGACAAATAATCACTCACTTTCCTATACTGCATGCTTTTCCACTGTGGGAGGAAGTCGGAGCACCCAGAGTGAACCCACGCGAACACGAGGACAGCATGCAAACTCCGATCCGGGATTGAAACCAGAACCTTGTCGCTGTGCGGCGGCAGCGCTAACCACTGCACCACCGTGCCGCCCCCGTCACTGCATTGCTAAGATACATTTTTCATCGTACTTTTAACATCATGTTTTATTTTAAAACAGCACAAATATTAAATATAGCTATTTTCTCTGTAGCTTAGCTAGCTACCTTCTATATTACAACAGTAGCTGCTGTGGCTTATCTTGTTTTCACCATCAGTAACTTGAAAAGCCAGTGTTTAAGCACTGCTGAAAGTCTTTCTTTCACTCTGATTAGGTTCATAGCAGCGCTCTGCGCTCCTCAACGCGTAATTAGCGAAGCGCCCGGGGTTAGAACCTGTCACGGGTTCTCCATCCACACGTATAAAAGGAGTGTCGGATGTTCGTGATTAATTGAGCTCCGACTACAATTTCCCTTCTTCCGTAAATAACCTAATATCCTCAAAGCTGCAGTACGAGCGTCCTGGAAACCAACGGGGATCAGCACAGTAGGGCTCTGTCTTCCTCTCTCTCTCTCTCTCTCTCTCGCTCTATTTCTTTTTTCTGTCTATCTTTCTCAACTCCCACTGGGTCTTCTGGAGTCTGCCTTTTTTACGTTCGTTTCTTATCTGATTCTACAATGCTCTCCTCATCACCTTCATTCATCCTCCTCTCACTCTCTCTCTTCGTTCTTCCCTCTCTCTTTGCTTTTCTCTCTTGCTGTGGGCTCTTGCTCTTCTTCTTCTCAGATTTTCTCCTCAGTTTCTCCTCCTCTCTTCTCTTTTCCACTTCACGTCACTCTCTCTCACTGTTTCTTTATTTCTGTCTTTCTTATTCTCGTTCTTGTTCTCTTTTCTGTTTCTCGTCTTTCCTCCTGTCTTTTTTCTCTCTTCTTCCTTTCTAATACATCTTTTTTCTGCATCACCTTCTCTCATCCCTCTCTCTTTCCCCCTCTCTCTGTTTTTCTGTCTTGCCATAGGCTCCTCTTCCTTTTCTCTCGTTTTCTCTTTTCCTTTCTCTTTTCTGTTTCTCGTCTTTCTTCCCATCACTTCCTCTCATCTCTCTCTTTCTTTCAATTTTCTCTCTCTCTCTCTCTCTGAATCTCTTTCTCTCTTTTTTCTCTTTTTCCTTTCTAATTTCTTTTTTCCCATCACCTACTCTCATCTCTCTCTCTCTTTTCATTTCCCCCTCTCTCTGTTTTTCTGTCTTGCTATAGGCTCCTCTTCTTCTTCTGTCGTTTTCTCTTTTCCTTTCTCATCTCTCGATTTTCTTCTCAGTTTCTCCTACTCTCTTCTCCTTCTCATTTGATCTCACTCTCTCTCTCTCTGTTTCTTCATATTTCTCTGACTCTGCCTTTCTTTTTCTCATTCTTGTTCTCTTTTCATTTCTCGTTTCTGTTTCTCCTCTTTTCTTCCAATAACATCCTCTCATCTCTCTCTCTCTGAATCTCTTTCTCTCTGTTTCTTTCTGTCACTTTTTTATTTCTCATTTCTCTTCTTACCTTTCTGTTTCTACTCCTCTCTCCTTATCACTCTCTTTCACTCCTCTCTCTTTCTTCACCCTTTTTATTTTCTATCTGTCTCTTTCCGTCTGTCACTCTCTGTATGTCTCTCCTTTCCTCTCCTCCTGTCGGTTTCTTCTTCCCATCACCCTCTCTCTCACCCATTTCTGCCTCTTCCTTCTCTGTCTTTCCATCTTTTTCTCAGTTTCTCTCCACTCCCCTGCTGTCTCCCACCTTCTATCTGTGTGTCTCTTCCTCCCTCTCTGTCCTCATCACTCTATCGCTCTCTTCTCCATCTTCCTGTCTTTTCCTTTCTCATCTCTTTTAGCCGCAGACTGACCAGCATTGATGCTCCACGGAACGCCACAGAAAATATTTCCTTCCCACTGTCACACATCCACACAATAATCTGTGCAATAAAATGTGCAATTTCTTATTAGTACTTTTCCTCCTTCTCTCTTTATGTTCAAATAATGAAATTTAAACAATTTAAACAATATAGAGTAAAACACCATTACTACTAAGTTAATATTTCAATTTTACAAAAGGTTTTTGCTGTATAAATAATCAAACAGTAAAATAATCAAACAAAAAAATGTAAAATTTAACAAATGTAACTAATGCTGATATATTATTTAAAAAATTATGTAAAATAAATCAACATTTAAAACAACAATAATATAAAGTTTGAAAAATAACGTTTTACAAATAAGTAATGTATATCTCTGCACAGATAAATAAAAAGATTAAGTAACAATAGGGTAACATTTTAAGAATCACAAAATAATAATTTTTAAATATTACACAAATTACTAAATAAAAATAAAATAATGCAAAATTTGAACAATGACTTAGTTTAATGAATTAGTTTTAGAAATAAAACATCTTAAACTCCACACAATGTATACATACAAATAAATCAAAACAATATAAAATTTGAAAAATGAGAAAATTATAAAATGAGGTTTAAATATTTCAAAAATGTCGCTGCACACATACAAAATTAAACAATAATGTAAAATTTGACAAATAAAACTACAATATTACAAATCTGTACAAATAATCAGATACCAAAACCACAATAATATAATGTATAAAATAAAATAAAGACATAAAACAAGACACAAAATTTGAGAATATTTTCTTGAAGAAAATGATCAAAAAATGACTAATATTTAAATAGTTTCCTCTTGTGCTCTCTCTCTCTCACACACTTCTTTACACACACACACACACACAGAGGTCACCAGCACCTCTGCCCTGTACCTAATTTCCCATCAGCTTTAGATCAGTGCAGGATAGCGATGCTCCTCCCCCATCATGCTCCGTCTTCATCACCACCTTCATCACCTACACAAGCTAACATTGAGCATGTCTAAATATTTCTCACCCTTATCCCGTCCTCCTGCCCTCTCTCTCTCTCTCTCTCTCTCCCTCCCTCAATCGAGCCCCTTATCGGTTTCTCCGTCGTCTTGCGCAGCGCTGTGCAGAAGCTTTGAAATCTAAATCAGGCCTCATTATCTTCCCCATTACAGTCCCCATGGTGATAAGAGCTGAATGGAGGACATCCTTGAGAGGGAATATCATCTAATATGCCTGGGAAAATTGGGTAGGGGGGTCAGGGTGGGGGTGGAAGGTGTGTGTGTGTGTGTGTGTGTGTGTGTTAGTACTGTAGACACTAGTGCGCTATATTACCAGTAGCATCATGGTTTCAAAACGCTGGATTCTGTAGATCCGTGTAAACGAGTAAAACAGTTAAAACGATGACGTGTTTAGCTCTATTTTGCGCATACTTTACAAGTTTTCAAACGTCACAGTATTTAACAGAAAAATACATTAGTGTGCGTTACAGGGGTGTTGGTGGCCTAGTAGAACACTCACCTATGGACCAAGAGGTTGTGGGTTCGAATCTGACCTCTGGCGTTACCAGCATTGGGTCTCTGAGCAAGACCCTTAACCCTAAGTTGCTCTCAGGGGAAATGTCCCTGAAATTAGGAAATGTAAGTTGCTCTGGATAAGAGCGTCTGCTGAATGCTGTAAACGTAAATGATTATTCTGCACACTGATTAGCATCATCTGCGCGACATTTGTATACAGTTGGTTTGGCTGATCGTTATCAGAACAGGAAGTCATACGTTGTTTTCAGCATTCTGATTGGCTAACATGGCTTTATGCGTCTCGTTACGCAGCCACCTATATATTTGGCATGCTTAAAACAGCTCTTGACTTCACGTCCAACATCGGTGGCTGACCTCATCAATGCTGTTCTGGGAGAATGGTCCGAAATTCCCAGAAACACACTCCTAAACCTTGTGGACAGACTTCCCAGAAGAGGTGAAGCTGCTCAAAAACACACACTTCCACACATGGACGCAGAGCATTACCTCCTCTTTATCTCTGTCTCATTCTTCCACTCTCTCACATACTGTGCACACACCTTTGTAAACACACTCACATCTATAAACACACACACACACAGACCTATACACATGCATGCATCTCTCTCTCTCCTCGCTCTCTCTCACACAACAATGCTCGTGATCATGATATTTACCATCCAAATGATAGCGTACACTGATAAATATTTGTCTGTAATGAGCAGGGATGCACTGGAAAATAAAGGCAATGTCATGGGCATGAAATCCTGGCAGCAGTATGAATATTTCACATGGTAAAGTATGTATCTACTGTTGTACTCGCTAAATCATTAACCAGATCTCTCCGTTTGGGCAAGCCTCGGTTTCTCTCGTTCTGCACATTCTGACGAATAGCATAAAAATTTCTTATGAACAAAATTTTATTATGGTTTAATTATGTCACATATTTAAAGGATCAATGTTGTGTTGTTGCGATTTTTATCAGGGACGTACGATACGGGAATTATTGGCCGATATCGATATACAATGTTTTAACGCTTATATTTGCCAATGCCTATAAATGTGGAAAGCAGAGTGGAGTTGAGGTTCATACCTGCCACAAATGCTACCTTTCCAACGTACAATAAATGCCTCATAAAATATTGCATGAAAATATCGGACAAACCTAGGCATCGGTCCGATAAGCAATTATCGTCTGACTGTGATATGTTTCTGATATTATCATGCATCCCTCATTTTTACTTTTGAACTCATTTCAGGGGAATTGTTTTTCAGCATTTGCTTGAAAACCTTGTATTTATATTGGCATTGTTAACTTTTATCAAAGTTTCAACTCAGGCCAGAAACGGTGAAAGACTGTGAAAGTCTTGCTGTAGTCAAGAATGACAAGATCACAGATATCCGGGAAAGCCCCTGGACAGAGGAGATGAAGAAAGATGACGAAAGGTAAAACACATTGCAGCACTCACGCTGAGTCTGCATCGCATTCATCAGAGAGAGAAAGTAGGGAAGAGAGTGATCCATGGTATTAAAAAAGGAACGGTGGGAAAAAGCTGTTATAATGAAGATTTTTCATGCTATGCGAAGACTAATTTTGTTCTTGACTGAGTGTCAGCACGGACTTGCGATTTCAAATTTCTAATTAATTGCATGTGTTAACTCATTTGAATCAGTGTTTATCCAAAAAATATATATTTATTACAATTTCTTTACCAATGAAAACTGGTCGTTTTGTGATTCTTTGGCAGTGTATTAAATACATTGAATATTTCATGATTTCAATATTTTCTCTTTTAAACGTGCAAACTCTTTCACTTCCTTTTTGCAATGATCTAAAGAAAGCGGATTTCAAGCAGAGGGCTCCATTAGGGATCTCCCAAGCAAGTTGAAGCGAGGACAAGGGGGACGAAATTTGGGCATGAAAAAATGGCATAACCTCTCCCTTTCTTTGAATATGCATGTCCCCGACCTCTCCTGGGGCCTCATTAATTGGATGAAATCTCAATCAGCTTTAAATCTATTTGCATAACCTTATCATATTTGATTCTACTGCTAGAGGGCATCATTAAAGAGCTATCAGTCAATCACAGCACACCTACTAATGTAACCTTTCAGATTCAAATTGAATTTCTTATTTCTCAATTAGATCTACACCCAAAGTTTAATCAGAGTTTCGGATCGGAGCTCCTGCTTTGGCACAGGGCGAGAGAGGTCACGTAGGATAAAGTTGATATATTTTCAACCAACAAAGAGAATATAAATCTTATTGACTGATCAAAGGCATAAAATGCATATCATGCACGTGACTAGCGTTGGGGAGAGTTTAATTAAAATTAGCAACAGTACTATCTGTACTACAGCTTATCAATAGCAAAGCAGCTTTTAAAATGCTGAGGTACTCATGAGCAAGGTACCATCCCTAAGCACTGCTCCACCACCTGGTCAGCTGCCCACTGCTTTTTCACGGATGGGTCAAATAGTTT
Source organism: Distichodus sexfasciatus (assembly GCA_032718565.1). Lineage (NCBI taxonomy): Eukaryota > Metazoa > Chordata > Actinopteri > Characiformes > Distichodontidae > Distichodus > Distichodus sexfasciatus. The sequence continues at coordinate 656,377 of JAVGVS010000024.1, forward strand.
GGATGTAGTTAGCTACTTTTTCTCTGTAGCGTGTTGTGTTGCTAACTTCTACGTTAAAACAGTAGCTTGGCTGTATCTCTGTAGCTACAATTTAAAAGCAGCTTCCCCAACACTGTCAGTGCCTCAATTAGAAAATAATAAGGCATGCTGTCTTAGACGAGAGTGGACCGTCCTTCAAGGAAATTTGGGCTTGCTTAATGAAAAACACTGGAGCCGACATCAAAAGACGATCCTCAGGATAATCCACTGTTTGCGGCCAATGGAAGCACACATTTCGAAAGCCCACATCCCTTTAGATCTAATCATTAATTACAATCCATTGCGGCATTGAGCCCTCTCCTAAACTCATACCGTTGCTCCGTCAGCCAGCTTTAATCAGAGTGTTATTGCCAAAGATACGTAGATGCAGCTCCGCCACAGACAGTTTTCCATTGCGCACCCCTAACCCCTAACCACCCCCCAGCCCACTGGGAAAACTTCTAGACGCCTCTCGTTCTCATTCAAGCCTCACGCAGTATGTCTTCTTTCCTTTTTTGCCCCTGATTTACTGTCCTAGTTTTTCCAGCGCCAACCTGGCACAGGGAAGGACTTTGCCCACCTACAGAACACTGGCACTGCTTTTCCGTGAATTAGTTTCATGCAGAGTTATCAGTCAGTTCAGTAATACAGTTATTCATACCCTTAACAACCCTGTAAGGATGGCACACTCACAATGTCAGTATAACAAAAGTCTGTGTATCATTTGTTCAATCCTTTTTCAAATTAAAACCAAAAACCAAAGCTTGAACCCTGCCTCCCAAAACCAAAACGACAAAATGAATAATGAGTTGGTTCCCAATTTTCAGTTTTGTGCTCAAATGAAAAATGAAAAAACGAAGGGAAGCACTGATATTGCCTTTTGGATTTTTATTGCGGGCACAGTGGCGTGACGCTAAGTGATGAAGGAAAAATGTCATCACAAATGAAGAATAGAAACATTTTTACTGACAAAGAGCAAAAATATCTATTCATATGAGCTGTTAAAAATGGTATAACGTAAATTTTTTGGTCAACCACATCAGAGTTACGTCACTTGCAACAAATGGAAAAACAAAACATGAACATTTTTCATTTCAAGGTTTGTTCTGGCGTTTGATGAATGTGTTGTCGCTCATTTTTCACCAGCATCAAACAAAGACAGGATTCCTATATTTCAGCATTCTCCACATGATTATGATTTTGAAATAAAAAAAAATAAATCAATAAATATAAAATACAGGCACTGATACTATAATTAACTTGTTTTTTAAAATTCTATTTGTTGGTTTGGTATTATTACCTCAGACCGACCGGGGAAACCAATCATTCACCAGACGTGTACCAAAGTGAAAAGCAGAAGTATCGATTGTTGAACGTTCCGCATATGGCCCATTGTCAAAAAAAATGACCCAAAATGCGCATGTTGGGTTCGACTTGGCACAGTCGTGACGCTCTTTATCTCCCCAGTCTAACCAAGGCAATCGGTGGAGGAGGTTGGCTTTGCTTCTTTTATTACGACTCTCAGTAAAGTGGCTGGAACTCTGAGTAAACGACCTACAAAATTAGCTTTTTCATTTCAATTCCATTTTCTCCCTGTGAAAAGAATATTCTTTCCATTGGGTAGCTGTGAATCGTTTGACCTTGGAATGCTGTACACGGCGTCCCCCCCCAGCCCCCCCGAGTCAAGTGAAGCTCTTTGTGTCGAAAGCTTTTTTTCTGTTAAATAGGCAAACTGAAATCCGTACATGAAAATAATGCTGATATTCAAAGAGTTTGCAAGGCCGCGGTGTGATTTATGTAGTTACCACTTTGAAGAGGTTTTTAGTGGATTTTTCAACATATTCTCCAGCAATGTTCACTCGTAAAGTGTCGATTCGAGTCTCCTGCTTCTCCTGACATTTAGAGGCTTGATTCGCTTCCTTTTTATCTAAATGCTGTTGGAGCTGTTCATATCATGGGAGCAATCCTTTGAGACGTTTCTCTGCATATAGAGGAGAAAACCAACATGTGGAAACATGTTGTGCAGGTATTAAGTCGTTCCCCTTTTGGGTTGTTTCCCCACTGCAATATTTTGGGTCGGTTTCTCCCGAGATATCTTTACTAACGCAGTTATCCGCGGTCCAATCTTTCCCCGTGTGTGGAATACGTTGTACACCTATTCATGGGTGGTGACAAGCAACAGAATGGCTGTCAGTTCAATGCAGCACACTGTGATTTAGTCTGCGGTACGTGGGGATGAGTTTTGGATTGTAAAGGCAATGCTTTTCTTATCAGTGGCCGTTGAATAAGAGTGATTTCTGGCAAAAGGGGAGTAATAATGTTGCTGTCACATTGCAAATTATCATGAGTGAGTGAATGATTGTCATTGTGACCACAGCACAGCGCACAGTACACCACAACGAAATGTGACCTCTGCATTTGACCCATCCTTGAAGGAGCAGTGGGCAGTGCCTGGGGAACAGTGCTTGGGAACGGTACCTTGCTCATGAGTACCTCAGTGGTACCTTTACCTGTCCAGGATTCAAACAGGCGACCTTCTGATCGTGGGGCGAACCTCCTAGAAGATCAGTATTTCAAATGAACATGATTCCTTAACCTCTGGTGACATGTTAGCTTCATTTTATGATTACTTTCCAAAAATTTCTTACACATAACTTCGTTGAATAAAGGACACAATAACGTTATAGACTGAAAGATTTTTCCAAAAATCTCTACAGGATTGATACTCTGTTTGTGGATCATTAATCGTTTCCTCCTTATTTTTACAGAGTGACCAGACTGCCTGATGGAAAGTCCTTTTAGTCCATCATTACTACTTTCTTTTATAATGCATCACTGGGTGATTAATTAGATTTGACCCTGCATGATGCACTCGCAATTAATGAATCAAAAGGCCTAGGTCTAAGCTAATTCAGTGCGCTGCAACATTCTACATCATTTTTTAACCGCGCAAAATATCAAGCAAAGCCTCTTGCGAGAAACAGATCCCAGGCAATAATTCCAATAGAACGCCCAAATTACCACTAATACTCGTCAGGTCGCCTGAAAGGTTAATGTGATTTATTGGAACAAAACAAATCCGCTGGCCTAATCCTACAGATTATGTGTTGCCGACTTTTGCTAATTAACACCGCTAAACAAAACAGGCGATATTTAGGACGTTGTCCACAACTATGCCTTTAACAAGCATTTTTTTTTTATTTCCAATATTGATCTAAAGTTCTAAAGAATGGTCCAGGAGTTTGGCTTCGAAGCACTAGGCCACTGAATGAACAGATTTCACAGGTTCACTCCAACAAAAGAATTGGAGGGCGTCGGTTTTCTGCATTGTGGCCAAACGCAATGAGGAACTTTCCATTACTGAGAATTCTATTAGCGAGAGGGAAGCCATGCTGCAAGCCTTTGACACGAGGCCAGCTTTTTTAGCACCAAGGACAGCTCCCTATTGCTAAACACCGTCGAGAGTCTTGCCTTGAGATTCTCCCGGATGGGGAGGAGAAGAAGGAGGAGGAGGAGGAGGGAAAGGGCTTTGCCTTTTTCTAGATTTCAATTAAGCCCTTCACTGCCTGCGGAGAGTTGAGGGACACTGGCACCCGGAGAGAAGGGGCGTACTGCAATAATACAGAGCAATTAAACATGGGTCCTCGGCGGTATTTCCGGGCCTTCAATTTGAGTTTGCAGAGTTTCTCCACACCCGCGTTGGGGGGCCTCCTTTGGGTATTGTGTAGGGGGGGAAAAGCCTTTTCAAATGGCATCTGAAGGAGGGCAGAGAGGCTCGCCAGCTAGGATAAGTGCCAGAAAATTGCTGACCTTTTCAGCAACTGCTTATTCTACTCCAAGGATTATCAACCAGCAGTGTATTTATTTGTGCAGCTAAGGTACCAAAGATTTACTGATTAAGCCGTTTAACAAAACAATGACATTCAATTTTGCACCAAGTTCATAGATGATGGCTCAATCAAGACCATGCATGGAGGGATTAATTCAAATTATGTAGTTATGCATTGATAGTACATATTTATATATATGTGACCCGATCTGCCGCAATGAGTCAGAAGTCGGCGTTCTATTTATTTAGATACGGGCCGATTATGTTGAAAAACATCACAAAAATAGCGATTTTTCTTTTTTGGAGACCAGATTAATTTTGAAGACCTTTTCTTTCATATAAGACCAAAAAAGAAAAATCGATATTTTTGATGTTTGTCAACATAATCGGCCCGTATCTAAATAAATAGAACGCCGACTTCCGACTCATTACAGCAGATCGGGTCATATATTTTCTTGCTTTGTGTGTTATCCCTGAATATGAAATTAACTATAAACTTGGTTAAAAATGGAATGTTTCAAGTAGGTAAAAAATGAAATTACAGATTATATTTTGTGTTAAATAAAATGTATAAGTTAATTATGTGGTTATACATTTAGGACCTGTTTACACGTCTGGATATTTTTATAAACGCATATTTTTTGTGTCTTTTTTATTGCGTTTACATGACATTCATTAAAAAAAAAATCAGTACACACTAGGACTCTGTGTCATCACCCGCCATTGTTGTTGACCTGCAGCTGATTTATGCGTATTTATGCGGATTCATGTAAATGAATACTTTTTGGAAAACGATCTGGTGTGAACAAGGATACTTTTGAAAATGTAGACGGGGTAAATAGCCATTTCTGTGTGTAAATGTGGCCTTAATGTTAAATGATCAAATTAAAGGTATAAAATTAAAGGTAAATGACTGAGAAAATACTTGCTTCTTGGATCATGAATAGATTTAAATGATGTAACTGCCGACCAATGCAGTGTTTCAGACTAACATACTTTGGTTTGTTAGTCACGCACTCTCCATATTCCTCTATGCCAATTTCCTGGAAATGAATTGCTGCCTGCTAATAGAATTAACCTTGGAAAGGCAAAAAAATATTCTTTGCACCAAATTCTTGATGTGCATAGGTGCCTTATACATATCTAGAATGTTTCCAAAGTGGTATGCTAGTAAGTAGCAGCCTATAAAAAAGTTGGGATGAGAGCACACTCTTCCACAGGCAAGTTCGTGTAGTATCTCTTATCTGCACAAAAGTAGTGCTCAGCGATTGATTTTTATCTAAAGTAAATTTGACACGTCACTTAAAGTAGAGACATCTGGGTAAGAAATTCCAATTCGATTTTATTTCCATTAATGCATTTAACTTTTGGCAACCCTTAGGCCACTAACATACCATTAGGCAGGTGAGTTTCGATTGCATATGCATCATTGTGTCTGAAGCCAACCTCGATTACACTTCTTCTGAGGATCTGTGCTGTCCAAAAACCTGTAATGGAACATTTGTTCTGAATTATGCAGCCATCCTTCTCCTGATTGCAGGGATTAAAGATCTCCGTCGCTTCGACTAATTTCCGTCCATTGGACACTGGCTGTGACTGATTTCCATCAATCGAACTCCTAGGCATATCTGAGATAAATGAAAGTGAAAGTGAGTGATTATTCGTCATTGTGAACACACCACACCACAGCACACAGTGCACCAAACGAAATGTGTCCTCTGCATTTGACCCATCCGTGAAGGAGCAGTGGACATCTGACATGGGGAGCACCCGGGGAGCAGTGCTTGGGGATGGTACCTTGCTCAAATGCAGATCCGATGAGAATAAAACATCGACGGGGGTGGCTACTCATCACAAACTCACTGTTCACAAAGTGATGTTATCAGTAAGCAAGGTGTAGACATTTTGGATAGCTCACTTCGATAGCCTTCTTCAAGTTGTGGTCTCGGCTGGTGTCAAAATAAAAATAAAATCCTGAGTCCCCTTTGTCCATGTCCATGACAAGACCGAGACTTTTCAAACTTGATCTCGGTCTTGAGGATCCCAACACTAATTTCTAGACGTCATGTCTACAGTTTCAGCACTTTTGTACAACATAAAAGTAAAACAAAGCAAAAACACCAGTTATTTTCAGTCACACAGCATTTTTGGGCCTTAATCCCTGTGACTGACTACAAGTTGTGTGTGTGTGCACTTGCTTTCCTGCTAAAATGTAACATTGCAGGATAATCTAGCACCCTGAGAAGTTTTTTGAAAAATTCACTTTTATTTATTTTTCCATGCCTTAGGATGAGGAATAAGCAACAGCAAGACGCCATCGATCACCAACAATGCCTGAGGCCTTCGTGGACTTAGTCTTATCCACTAGCCAAATAGCACCAGCAACTCCTTTGATCTGTGGTCAGTATGTATTTTTCTTTCGATCTAACTAATCTATTGCTACCTTTGAATCTTTAATGAACGTCTATTTACCTCCACTCTAAACTGGTGTCTTTTGCTTAATTAAGGCTCACTCCATCCTTTTTATTAGCTTCAAAGCGAGAGGCAGGAGAAGCCTCCTAATTGGCTTTACCATTACAATGTTTTGTTTGTCTAATTCCTTGCGCGTGCAGGTGCTGTTCGCATTACCATAGCAAAATTAATTGCCGTAATTCAGCTCATCGCCCGGATTCTTCACACTTCTCCTAACAACTGATAAAGATCTCCAGGAGGAGCCGGGTCCACTGAGACACTAGATCTTATCCCTGAGTAAAACCATACACACATACTGTAGGCTTTTGGATAGGAGAAAGTCAACACAAATACAATGCGCTGACATTAGCAAGGCCTCCAATATTGATGTTCCAATAGACTGAGTTTGCTGCACTTATAATGGAGAAAATTGCAGTGGCTAAGGTCCCGTCATTACACTGAGACTCACTATCGTGTGAACATTACACAATTAAAACCTAATAGCAAGCAACTAGAAGTTTCTAGAACCTTTACAAAAATGTTTTTCTTCCTCAATATGACCCCTAATATGAACATGGTAAGAGGTGTTATTGTGGGAATATGACAATTAAAACTTAATCTCAAGCTACTAGAAGTTTCTACAAGCTTTGTTGACATCACAGACATGGGATGTTTCCAAGAAATATACGGGCAGTTGAAATTAGTTAAAATAAATTAATTTAAAACATGAACAAGTTAGTAGAAGTTTCTAGAACCTTAATAATATAAATGGTTTCCTCATTGAATATGACACCAACTACAAACCTGGATAAATTCATTTTTGTGCGAATGTGAACATTTTATTCACAGTTAAAACTTAATTATAAGCTACTCAAAGTCTCCAGAAACTTCACAAAAGGGTTGTTCCTCCTCAATGTGACCCCTACTATGAACATGGTAAGGTGTTATTGTGTGAAAAATGACGATTAAATCTTAATCTCAAGCTACTAGAGGTTTCTACAGCCCTTTGTTTACATCACAGACAAAAGATGTTTTCAGAAAACATCACATTTCAGGAACGTGAGCAGATGCATTTGTCGTTAAGTACTAATGCATTCATTGTTGTGTGATCATGACATTAATTATAGTTTTAATTGCACACAACTTCTTAAAGTTTCTTGACTTTTAAGAAACCAGCCCAAATCCCTGAGTCATCACAGACATGTGACGTTTCCAGCAATTATGTGGGCCATTACATCTGACATTCTCATTACTAACCCACAATTATGGACGATGTGACGGTCTGGTGAGATATGGAATTCATACTGTCACAGCACCACAGTTCAATACAATTTGCTCCTCTTATCTTTGCCATTCCTCGAGCAGCTGATTTATCAGAGAACCTAAAACTACTTTCTCCCAGTTTGCCACCAGATTCTTCTAAAACAGGCATTACCTCATGGTTATCCTAAAACGCTGTTCTTATGACTTCTTGGCTAAAATCGCACTTATTTTTTAATGTTTTGTTACAATAAAGTTGCAGGAGCAACTTTACAATGATTCTTTAACAATTAATTAAAACGAAGGGAACAAAACAATATTATTTTGATTAGCCATTAATCATTTAGTTATTTTTGAAGGTAAATGTGAGACGTTTTTATCACACACGTCTTCTGCGTCTTCTAAACATAACAAAGAAGTGACTTCGCTGATGTATGGCTCAACATTTTGCAGGAAACGACAATGATTGGTTGGAAAATTGCAGAAAAGATGCGTTATTTGTTCAAAATTATTTCATGGTTGTCCAAACTTTCAAAAAAGAAGTCCACAAGCTGTTCTTATGACCTCTTGGCTAAAATCGCCCTTATTTTTTTTAATGGGACTGAAGCAGACTAAGCCCCACAAATCAGGCCTAATTTAGATGGTGACGGATGCCAAGACTTGGCCTGTGCAACAAGCAAGAGAAGCGATTTGAAGAGATGATGCCCCATTAATTCTGGGTTCAATGAAGAACTAATTAGCACAATAAGTGAGAGGTCTCCTCGGATTTAGAGGCCAATCAATTCAATTAACAATTCGGCACCAGGCTAGCGAGCAAAGCCATGCTTCGGTAATACCCCCGATAACTTGACCAACGTGCAGATGACCATAGAGGAGAGTCTCGGCTTTAAAAGGAAGGAAAGTGAATCAAATGTGTTACTTTGGATAAGAAAACAGCTTCAGAAATCCATGCAGCGTCACAATGCTAGACCATGATTAGCTTGGAAAATGAAAGATATATCAATACACAGATGAAGAATTTCTTGGAAAAATATATACAGTAGGCGATCATTAGCCATAACCGAATGATCACTGACAGGTGAAGTGAATAACGCTGATTTCCTGGTTACAATGGCACCTGTCAGCAAATGGGACAAAACATATTTAAGTAACTGATGCAAAATGTCACTAAATCCTTAGGGCAATTTGACAGTATTTGGTCAAAAAACTTAGCTTCAGTGTAGTAGCTACTTTTTTTTCTGTAGCTTTATACGTAGTCTAATGTGTAGTCCCTTGTCGGACTTTTTTGAGATTGTTGCGGCCTAAAATGCCTGATATTGCGACAGCTTTTCTAAAAAAATGTGATGAAAATTGCAGTGTTTTTAGGCGTTTTGTTGCAATAAAGTTGTGGGAGCAAGTCAAAGTTGTGGAAAATTTGCGATTTTGTTTCACTTTATAATGATTCTTTTACAATTCAATAAAACGAAGGGAATAAAACCACTATTATTTTTATTAACCATTTATCACTTAGTTATTTTTTAAGGCAAACGTGAGGCGTTTTTATCACACACGTTTCCTGCATCTTCTAAACATAGCAAGGAAGTGAGTTCGCTGACGTATGGACTGAACGTTTTGCAGGAAACGACAAGGATTGGTCGAAAAATTGCACTGTAATAATGAATTTGCAGGGATTGGCTGAATCTGAGGTAACAGTTTCGATCGCAGCATCGTGAAATCCAACACTGACAAAGACTTTGGGAGAAAAAGTAGTTGACGCCGCCAAGAGGTTTGGAGGTGAAATTGCTATGTGGATGAGCATGAAAATGGCTTCAGGTGCAGCTTTGGTCTTGTTATGTCTGAGAAACAGGAAATAAAAGTCTTTCTTTTCCACAAACACACACTCACTTCTGTAGAACACGCCTACTTGCATTACTGGTTCACCAATTAAAATGTCTACAAGTTGAGTCAACAGCCTCTCACACACAAATGCATGTGGACGCCCACATACACACACTCACAAAACACACACACCTTCATTTGTACTGGGAAGCTTTACCATGACTTGGCAAAGGCAAGAGAACGATCTGATAGACCTCTCCACTGTGATCTGTGGGTTTAAGAGGTTATATAAAATCCAGCCCACACACCAAGCCCACGATGCACCAAATTCATCTGTTAAAAAAGAATCTTCCACAGATCCATAGCTTTTTGCATGCTCATATTTTTTGCCCTGTAATCGCCTCAGTAACTTAACATTCCTGCCTTTAAAATAAATAAATAAATAAATGAATAATCTATGTTTAATTTTTTACCGTCTTAATTTGATACCTCTTGATGTCTGTGCGCTACAGTCCTCTGCCAAATGTAATATTAACAGATGCTGTGATTTGAGGGCAATCATTACTTGATGGACTCTACTTTGTCGCTGGCCTTAAGCCTCATTGCAGAGCCATAAAGCGATTGAATACACTTTGGCTGGTGTGTTCGACACAAAACGGGATTGAGGTTGAAGCCACAAGGTCTATTCGTTGTGAACACAATTGAGTGTATGCATACACGAAGGAAAGTCAACATGAATGAAAAGTAAACCACGGAATGTCTGCTGTGTTCACTTTCCGGCTCATGGTATTTCGCAAAAACTGTGGATTAGACACACTCTATATTGCCGACGTTCCAAGGTAAATTGTGTTATTAGTTGACAACCGGTCAGCGAGGTGCCAGTAACATGGAGGCTTGGACAGGTTGCTTATGCAAAGCTGTATTTGTTTACAAGGGTCTAAAGGAAGCAGAAAAATGGGGAGGTAATCCAAAACGAAATGCAACAAAAACACAAATTGAGAAATGTCCACGTTCTCTCAAATATACAATGTTAAACGAGGACAAAACGGATGCTATAAATGCACAGACAAGGGGATGCATGACAAAGTTTGGACAAGTGAAGGTCATCAATATTATTAGGTTGTTTTTCCACCAAAAGCAAATCCTAGGAGCCTCAGCGTTCAGAGCACTAAGGCACTTCAGCTGGAAAAAAAAACACCAGTGTAGACGCTTCAAGTTGAAATCCTTTCAACTTTTAGAACAGCGCTCAGCTCGTCAGTGTGACTTCCCTCTTGCTTGCCAATCAAAATCAAGGAAGGGGCGGGACATGCACAGTCAATAACTCACTGACAACAATGGCGGTGTATCTGGAGCAGCTGCAGAAGCTTATTTTGGCTTTATTTACACAGTTTAAATAAGGCAGAAAACTACAATTATGTGATCAAACCCCTAATCGGTGGAACTCTCCCAGCTGTTTTCTTGCACGGTTTATCTCATGCACCCAATCTCTACGTCTCAAAGACATGTAAGTATCTAGTTCAAACGCTGCCGCTTATGCCAAGATGCCATTTCTTTCCATTGTAAAGATAATCTCTTTTATGTCGGCTGAACTACCGATCTCAAAGCAACACATTACAATGTTTACATGAAACAGGAACGGATGTAATTTTGCAACAACAAGCTCGGAGAAACCACTCTCTTTTGACCCCTCTCAGCGTAAAACACGCATTTGGTGGACAAAGGTCCTTGGCCAGCCATACAAACAAAGATAAAGAAGAAGTGAAAAGCAATCAGCGCCCTCAAGAGGTCTGGAAGTGAAATCAAAAGAATTAGTTTTTTACTAATTGCTTATTTCTAAAATGGAATATGAATCATCTGATTTAGATCTGATCTATTAAAAATTAGAAGTGTTAAGTGAGTCATTATTTGTCATTGTGAACACACCACAGCACACAGCGCACCACAACAAAATGTGACTTCTGCCTTTGACCGAAAATTTCTGAAAAATATACCATACTGTGATAAAAGTGTGTTTTGGTTGTGTGCCAAAGGTTAATAATTAGTGTCCTTTAAAGAGCACACAGATGGAGTTCCAGGGCTCCAGGCAGGAGGCTAAAATGGACCCGACCCTATGGCAGGGTTCTTATGCAGCAGATAAAGCGCTCGCTGGCCTTCGCTGTCACTCGTCCATGAGTGATGTCTGCCGGTGTGGGGAAGGGAAGATTAGTACGATATGAAAAGATAAAATGTGTCTAGCAGTGGTCATGGCTCTCTTTCACATTTCATTTCATCTCAGCTTCACCGGATTTAAGTAATCACTTATTCGTGACCTTAGAATTATAAGGTTATCTGTCAAGGTTCTTAGTGGCTCAGCAAACTGGTTTTACCTGGTTACCAACTCAAGGTGTTCTACAGCAACACATTTCTATAAGTCACAGAAGTGTTTTAATGATTATTACCAGGTTAGGCAGAGGAGAATATTAAGAACTGGCAAACTCAGCCAGTCCTGATCAGAGTTTATTGCAATGCGGCTCAAAAAAGTAAGAAACAAAAGAATTCTAGGGTTGAGAATAGAAAGTAGAGTGATCAAGGACTAGAGCAACAAAAACCAGACAGGAGAATGCTTTTTGCCCAACAGCGTCTGCAACATTTTGCAAGTTATTGAAATCTCAGTCCTTATATACAGTCTAGACATTAACAAGGACAAACAAAGACTTTCTAGTGGTACAGACATGTACTACACCCTCACCCCATCTGAGAACGACTAGTTTTTAGATTAAATAGAGATATTTACGTTGATTGTTCCTTTAACTTACCCTTTTTTAATACTGAGCACAACGCGCGATTTTGTCACACTTCCTGGTTCCAAACGTTTCAATCAGTGTACCCTCACTTCCTGTTTACATCAGCTGTTTCAGACATAATGGCCACCGCCTCTCGTCTGTGTTATTGTAGTGTACCTTGCTGCTCTACTTCAAAACATCGGCGCCCTTACTTCAGCTTTCACAATTTCCCTAAAAATGAAAACTCACAGAAAACCTTACTTACAGAAAGCCCTCAGAGATCTATTCCCTGCTTCCTGCACAGGCATGGGGTCTAGAGCACATAGGTTTTTCAGCCCCCTGTGGGTTTGGAGGTGGTTTGAAGCCATCCTCATAAGGGCTTAATCTGGCCTGCACTGAGCTTTGACGTGACAGTGAGGTTAATCAGAAGGGACGAGGGTCCATCATTTAATATACTTCATGAAAGCATTTACGTCTGCAGCTTACACGTTGACAGTGAGCTTCTTTATGTATCCAAGAGCGATAGAAAACCCGGTGCTACGCCGCAGAGATTTTCTTGGCATAACTAGAGGGAGGCTCAGCTCTCTCAAGAGTCGGTTTTCAACCGGTTCAGTGCTCTTCTTGAGGGTGTGTCTAACATTAGCGCTAACGTTAGCGAAGGTTCTGCTGAGGATGAAGTAGGAACCCTTAAGGTTACAGAGAAGCCCGGTTATTCCAAGCTGCAGACGTAAGTTCTTCCACGAAGTATATTAAATGACCGACCCTCGTCCCTTCTGATTAACCTCACCCAGGTTTTTCCGTAGGTTTTTATCTTTAGAGAAATCTTGAAAGCTGAGGTAAGGGTGCCGTTGTTTTGAAGTAGAGCAGCCAGGTACACTTTTTGGGGCAGCTGGTAGTGTAATCCTTATGGCGTTTGAGCAAGGTATCGTCCCCAAGCACTGCTCCTCGGGCGCTGACCTTGTTAGCTGCTCACTGCTCCTTCACGGATGGGTCAAATGCAGAGGTCACATTTGGTTGTCGTGCACTGTATGCTGTGCTGTGTGTGTTCACAATGACAGAATAATCACTCACTCACAATAACACCAGTGAGAGGAGGCAGCCATTGCGTTTGAAAGAGCAGCTGTAAACAGGAAGTGACAGTACACTGCTTCAGCGATTAATACCTTTGGAACCAGGAAGTGTGACAAAGGTCTTTTAATATCAAATGTTATCTTCATTTCTTTTTATTCATTGGAATTTAGATGAGTTCTAGTTCCTAACTTCAGGGACTAAAGGTTAAGATAAGGATCTTGCTTAGGAACCTGGCAGAGTTTCCTGGGATTTAAAGTCCAACACATGGTTTCAGTCACTTGAAACACTGCAATACAACTGACCTGGGATCTATTTACATCTTATCTACTGGTTTTATAGCTTTAACTGCTCAAAGAAATGTATTTAAAATGAGATTTGCAGAACTTTATTGTTCATATAAATCGGTTTTGGTTTGAGTAGTACAGACATTAAAAAATCAAACAATAAATAAATCAAACAACACATAACAAAAAGCCTAAAGTTTGGTTTTGGTAATGTCTTCACTAATCTACAACGTCCATAATGATGAAGTACCTGAAATACTGCAGAGATCTTCCCACCACTGCAATACATCATCATCATCATCATCATCATTGTCATCATCTTCATCATCACCACACAACAACCGAACACCTCCAATGCACAAACCTCACCTCGTTACTTCTTGTGCAATAAATCGAACCTAATGTTTCTGACGTTTGGCCTTTTCTTTCTTTGTTTTCTTTGCCATCTTATTGCCCTCTCTTTCTTTTCCTCAAGCCAGAGAGACACGTTTTCTTCCATGTTCAGTTTTATAAATATCTCAATGGCTTGTTATCTACGAACTTGCGGCAGCGTTGATAACTTTTCCTTGTCTCAACCCCCCACCCCCTTGGTGGTCTTGTCCTGTGAGTCACACGGGGGGCCATTAGTCAGTGGAAAGGGATTTAATGCATAATGCATGTGTGTGTTCCTTCGCCTCTCCTCCGACTTGTTTGGCTGTCTTGCATACCACTAATTTTAGTGCAAAAATAGCTGGCGGGACAATCGCATTAGCTTTGGAAGAAGCAAAAAAAAGAGGCAAGGGTTGGCAAGAGTCGTTACGTCTCATTTTCGAGTAAACAAAAGGCAAAATGCATGAGGCTGAGTCGGAATAACACAGCAGAGAGAAGAAAGTTTCCGATCTTGACTTTCCCTCCCATGCATCATGCAAGGTTATAGGAAGCTATCGATCGCTAACCCAACGTCTCGACTGCTCAAATAAACTTTTGAGTTCGAGAGAACAGGGCTCGGCAATCGGCAATCTCGGCGATGCATCAAATCAGTTTTCATCGGCGAATGACTCACATCTTGAGACTGATTTAGCATGGTAACGTTATCCGGATTGAATAGTGGACACAAGTAGCTGAACGATATGTTTGATTTTTGGTGTGGGTGTGTGTGTGCTGTCCTGTATGAGTGAATAAAACATCACAAGGGAGCATGTCATGTGCCAGTATAGTGCTTTTGTACTGTCATTGTGGAAAGCTTGTTTCTCCACACAACCTTTGATCTCATCTTTTAGAGTGCAGCATGCCCTTGATTGCGCGGCCGGTTGATCTTTTGGGCTTTTGTTTTTGTAGGCATGGTCGCAGTGCTCGCCTGTGTACTTGACATATCAACGTCTAAGCCTTGGAGTGTGTGTGTGTGTGTGTGTTCCATGTTTTTATGCATTGTTGGGAGCTTTTTGGGCTCTTTCGTCCACTAAAATCACTTTTATTCATTTTGTATGGCTTTGTAGGGACATTTGAGAGGTCCCCATGAGGAGAAATGACTTTATTGACAATGTGCATGTTTTATTTAAGAAACAAAGATGTAAAAGATGTGCATTTGGTTACTGAGGTTACGGTTAAGGTTAGGGTTAGGATTAGCTATGGAATTATTTACATCTAGTCATTATGTGAGTCTATGAAATGTCTCCACAAATATAGTTTTACAAGCGGCAGGGTCCAAGCAAAAGTTGCAAAAAGCAGCACTGAGCACTGGTCATCAGTAGTGTCTGTGTATGTGTATGTCATAGACACACACCCACACACTGCTGATGCTGTTTATCATGACATAGAATAAAACCACATAACTACATTAATCACATCAAGACACAAGTAGTTAGAATGTAGAGCAATAAAGTGAAATGACAGAAAAAAATAATTAAAGATGCAAATAGAAATTTGTGACTTCAATAAGTTGTGTTTATAAAGACACTAACCTCTAACAGTGTTTATATGTGACCCTCCACGGCAAAACCAGTCGCTTGTCGCAAATTTTCAAAATTGAGTTATTATGTTTTCATGAAAGGGCATAAATCAACTTTCAAAACGATACCTATATCGAATGAATCGGACGACATATGACTGAGATATCAACATTCAAAGGAGTCGGGTTTCTCCTGTCACGCCAAGTGAGAAACGGAGAAATCCGCCTTTAGTTGACTATCATTAGCACCTACACACTTTCAGGCGGCCGCTGCTACGCTTTTGTATTTACGTAGCCTACGCCTGCATTCACACAGCCACATGATAGCCTACTCCATGCTAGGGTTAACTGAACCCGGAGATTTTAAGATGGGATTCCGGAGAAATATTTTCACGGAATTGAAATTGAAATCTGGAATTGAATTCCTCACCTCAAGAAAGTTGCGTTTTTAGGATGGAAAGGGTCAGTTTTGCAGCCAAATTTATTCACAACAGTACAGTATAGACCTTCCACTGTTTCAAAACACTAAAAACAAAATAAAAAAATTTTACCCCACGCAGCAAACGCAGGTCATTTTCTCTTAGAAACTCCATATGGCTGCTTACTGGTTTTGCCGTGGAGGGTCACATATAAGAATTGGGTGGTTTTCTATAATTTCATGTAAATTATAAAAGTTCTGTTATGACGTCACAAAATCTTATGGTTTTAGCGCCCCAGAGGTTAAAACACGATTTCCTTTTCTATTGCACCAAGTATTAAGCAACAATAATACACACACACATTAATAATAATAATAATAATAACAAAGAAGAAACAGAACAAGGGCTCCATATCACTTCATGCTTGGACCCCTGAAAAAGATTATTGGAATGAAAACATAAAATTTATTAGCTAACAAGCAGTGTGAGGAGTAACATTTGTTTAGCACAAAAATGCTTGTGTGTGTGTCTGTGGTTTTGGACTCAGTTGTCATGTGTGTCGTCTAGTTTTAAATGGCCCAACCTCCAGCTTGATCTCCAAATGGAATTAGTTGGGGTGAGCGATTCAATTTGAACTCATCATCGAATTGGACCATGAAACTGCTGGGTGAAGGACTGGGAGTCATTTTTCATTAATATTCATTTCTTCACTGGAGGACTCAGTCAGTTAGGTGGGCATCGTGGGGGTGATATACAGCGGATCAGGCCCAGCATGAAGCTGGATATAATGTGAATCTGAAGAGATCCCGGGACATGCTTTGTCACCCCATTATGAATCAAATGCTTCCCTGTGTTGTAAATCACATCCAGGGCCCGAAAGATTTACTCTAAGGCTCCAAACACTTACGGCACTTCTTTAGCGGTGCCCGTGTCAAGCGTCTGCAAAGTTGCATTTGAAGAAAGTGGAAAAGAAGCTATTTAAATCACCGGAAGAAGTTTTTTTTTCTGTTTGTTTTGCAGGACAGGCCAAGAGTAGCTGGATGCCATGACAGTGCTGTTTTTTTTGTTTTTTTAAAAAGCAAACTTATGGAACACATAAATAACCAAATAAGAGCGACTGGGAAGAATCCAAACAGAGGTTTGGCTTCTGAGATGTTGCAAACAATGAAACCTGCCAGGAAGTATATATACAGTACATGTAAGATCATATACAGGTGTTTCTACTCTGAACAAGGATGACACTGGGGAAGATTTCTGGATTGAACTAAACCGTAATTAAGTCAATTTACACTGAAAAGTATAATTATAGTGTGAAAAATCTTAATAAGAACAGATTTTACTGCAATAATGGATCATTCTGAAGAAATGCTGCATGAACACTAGCTCATGTATCTCATATTAGTCTTGCTTTTCGGATTGGCTTTTGGATGAACAAATAGGCCTGCCTTTGCTTTCCAAGTGTACCAACGAAACTTGGACGCCCATCACCCTGTAGACGAGTCCTTCCTTGGACCACTTTTAGTAGATCCTGACTCCTGCAGACTGGGGACGTCCCACAAGAGCAGAAGATTAAGAATATTGAGATAATTTTATTTTACTCTCACCCTCATCTAGCAATCATAATTGTCAAAGCATCTCAAACTCTTTTTTACTTGTAGTTCCAATTTAGACTCACCAATTAGCCTATAGTGCATGCCTTTGGACCGTGAGAGGAAACCTACGCCTTCTACACGGCCGACCAGGGGCTCAAACCCAGGACCTTCTCGCTATGAGGCAGCAGCGCTAACCACCGTGCCACCCCTGTTACATAATATGGCGCTAAAATAATGTCATTTTAGCAAAATAAAGTAAAAACGCCATCAGCCTTCAGGGTTTGCTTGTTCTTGTTTAATACAAGCAGCGTAAGACCTCTAACTGACCCGGAACAAGTGCACATATGAATTTTCTTCAATCGGGTGTGAAAGGCTAACCCAAGGTGAGGTGGTGTCTATAGAAGTAGGGTAGATCCAGGCTTGATCCCAAAACCTCTTGGAACATTGCTGAGTATTTTACAACCAACCTAAATTATTAATACAGGTGCATGAATTCACAAATATACTTAAGCAGGGCTGGGCAGTGCAGCATATCTACCGCAGATCAGGGAGGCAAAGTTTGCTTTTTGAGGTGAAAGAATGACACATTTATATGATTATTTTCAGAGTTTTTCTTATTATTTTACTTGAAATTTACAGTGTTTTTCCCCTGCAGAAAGAACAAGATGTCATGATATCTAAACATCGGATTGGTAAAATGATGCCTGGCCAAGACGCTCCACAGCTACAACGCACTGTGTACATAGGGTTAATCTAGTATATTTACAGTCTAATAGCCAAGAGTTAGTGAGACTTTCAGCGTAACTTAATGGTGCCTCTAATTAATGGCTAGGCCCACTAGCAACTGCAGTATTTTACTCTTGCATTTACTGCGCCTCTGAAGTGTGTTCAAATCATTTATTTTTATTTGTATTCTTCCTCACTCCCTCCGTCCACATATACAATGAAGTTATGCATAAATCCACTGTCAAAACAATTTATCTGCAGGTATAAAACATGGCGTTTGGATTATTTATACACGGAATAGCTTCTTTAAAAAAAAAAACGGAAGCTGACTCCTTTGTTTCTGGCTTTAATATTGCTTTTGCAGGATTTGGCTACTTCCCAATCCCACTCCAGAGCCAGCCTATACAGATATATATATGTATGTGTATATATATATATATATATATATATATATATATATATATTATATATATATATATAGACAAGCATATAATTGTACACCTGTTCAGTTCTCTGATTATCTCCTTTACTGAAGTGTTTTGCGGTTTGCTTTGTCAAGGCTGCATCCCGGAGATGCCTCTCATGCTATTTCGTCCAGCTCCCTTTTTTTTCCCCCCACAGCAATATCGATTTAGGGGTTTGGCCGAGTGCCGGCAGAGGTTCGAACCACATGGCCCTTCTCTCACACACCCACGCTCATCGGATTGAGCGCTTTAAAGTAACATGGAGGCTCTAGTCACGACGTTCCAATTCAATTAGCCCTGAGTTCCGTCACAACATTGGACGCCCTGCATTTTTCCGGAGGGTGGGCTGGAAGAGCGCGACTTTCAGCTGGAGCCATCTCCCAAAATCGTAAGTCTTTCCAGAGACCTGCCGACGACATCGGGAAAGCACAAAGGCGGGTAAAGGGATTACGGCGGTGAATGCGGTTCATGTCAGGTAAATTCTACACCGCTTCGCATGCCAGTCATTCCTCATCTGGTTTGTGGGGAGGCTTTTCCTCAGAGATGGAAAATAAATAAATAAAAAGTCACACCATTTTTTGGCAAACGTAGTGGGGTATGTATTTTACAATTCGAAATCAAAATTATATACTTGTTTAACCCTTGATTTTGAGTAAATAAATTGAAAAGATAAGAGTGCAGATAATTTTTGACTTTTCCTTGTACATATCATTAAAAGTCATAGGACCAACTCCACTCGCTTCTGTCTTCTGATCACCTCACTTAAGATTTATAACCACATAATTATGATTGTGAGTACAAAGAAAGTTTGTCCTTGTTTGGGGCAACATGTGCCACATGAAGGAGGTGATGAGTAAGAGCAGGTACATACGAAGTAAATCTGCATTCATTAAACCCTGGCTGCCCTTCGGCCAGCATTCGGCGCATGGTGCAATTGACCCAG
Source organism: Distichodus sexfasciatus (assembly GCA_032718565.1). Lineage (NCBI taxonomy): Eukaryota > Metazoa > Chordata > Actinopteri > Characiformes > Distichodontidae > Distichodus > Distichodus sexfasciatus. The sequence goes on from JAVGVS010000024.1 coordinate 675,941, forward strand.
ACATTTAATTAAATTCCCCAGTTGAACTCCCCCGCTGCATAGAGGCCCGGGCCTGAATGGAGATAAGAATCCAAATTCGACGGGCCGAGAACGAGTGGCTTTCTCTCCTGAGATCCAGACTGCAAACATGCCCTTTCGTGCCAGCCCCATTGACTGACGACAGGCCAAGCGGTTTGGGGAACGTCTCAGCCGTGAAATCATTTCAGAGGTTTTGGAGAACTTCGTCTGCCCCTTCTTAGTATTCTAGTCCCCATTTAATGTAATATAATGGGTTATCTGCTCATGAGTACCTCAGGGATAACTTTAGCGGTCCTGGGAATCGAACCAGAGACCTTTCGATCATGGGGCAAACAACCTAACCCTTAGGGCCGCGATATCCTTAACAATGCTTGCGGAAGATGAAAAGAATTCTATTTGGATATTACGAAGGTGCAAAAATGACAACGATAGTAAATAATGATGCTGACGTCAAATAGCAAAACTTGAACACACTTCCACCCCAGTTGTTGCTGGTACTGCAACTTGTGCATGCAACGTGTTCATTTCTGACGACATGCTCCGGGGACGCGTCAAAAGAAAGCTGAGAACGCGTGGCAGCCATGATACGTGCGCGTAAGCGTTCTGAGCGTTAAGTAAATCTAGGCCCTTACGCTATCAATTGCTATCATAGGATAATTAGTGATTTGATTTAGGCAATGAGTCCTACTAAACTGTGCTATCAACTTATATCTGCGCTGTAGCTTCTAGAATACATTCACTTTTTTTTTTTGCATAATTCAAAGGGAACTCACGAGTGCCAATATGGTGCCCTCCTTCTAGTTTCTGATAATACGTTTATTTGTATAAAGCAAGTGTTATTTATCCATATACTTTCCACAAGACAGATCTTAGCGCGGTGTGTAATTGTGTCAGTTTATCTCTGATTGGAGGTTGGATTCTTTTAGCTTTGCAGAGGAAATTAAATTCTGCCAAGATATGATCTGAATGAGGTTATCTTCAGAGGAGTGTATGCATTTTACCTGACTCTAAGACATGTCACACAAGACAAATGCCAGGCCCTTTCTTTTCTTGCAGGGGAACATAGCTGTGTGAAAATCGGATCAAATTGGCTTTCATGGTTCACAAAAACGGACTTATTAGACTCCCCAATATGCAGTGATTTTTGTTAAAGCGTGTGTATTGTGTATTTGTTACTTGACAGAGTGAATTTCACTGTATAATCCATAATATTTCTTGAACTTTGAAATGAACCGACGCCAGTGGTAGAATGCTCCTCTATGGACCAAGAAGTCATACGTTCAGGCCCAACTTTATTTTACTAGCAGCTCGGACACCGTAATACCAATGCCCTTAACCCCAGATCCCTGGGTGTGTGTAGGTTCATATTAGGCAGAGGCAGTTGTAAGCGTAAGGATTAGGGCGTTTGCCCAGTCATTGTAAGGTCGCCGGGTCGAATCCCAGACCAGTAAAGGTACCATCGTCAAGTACTCCTCTTTGGGAGCTGCCCATATCAGCTGCCCACTGCACTTTCACAGATGTTTCAAATGCAGAGGCCACCTTTCGTTGTGGTGCATGGTGCTGTGCTGTGGTGTGTTCACAATGACAAATAATCACTCACTTTCACATTAGGGTTATATTACTATCTTGGTGATGCACTTTTAAAATAAGTGAAATGATTTTGGACCAGGTTTTTATTGGTCAAAAAGGCAACTGTTTCTTGTGCTGCCTTTAAAGTGCCCCTATTATGCTTTTTCAAATATGATCTTTCATGCAGTGTGTCATGTAGCTGTATGTGAACATAAACTATCTGCAAAGTTGTGACGCCGACAGTGCACGATAAATGAAGTTTTTGTCTATCAAAAAAAAGAGTCGGCTCACATTCGCCTAAACGAGTCGTCAGCAATTCGAATCTTTTTCTGTTACGGCCACACGTCACAAAGTAACATATTTGAATAATGTCCGCCCACGTTCTACGTCGCGAACAACTTGCCCGCCCACTAACACTTACCACTGAGAAACGTCCTGCTCCAGTCGTGCTTGCGAAACAGTTTCTTGTCGATGTGCCACTTCAACCGTTTCATCGTCAGACTCCGGCTCGAATTGATAAGGTAAAATCGAGGCCATCTTGTCTATGTATTGACAGGTCTCCAGAGCTATCGTTCAGTTATGGCAATGGGCGTTTCGTTTCGTATCTATTTTTGGAGAAAACTAAAGTGTTTTTTGACTTTGCATACATGTAAACCTGTTTTAAGAGACTCATAAAACAATATTAGCAACCTTTAAAATGGCATAATAGGGGCACTTTAAATAGCAATGTGCCAACAATGCCCCATACTCAACCTCACTGTAACACCAACACCAGAAAGGGAGAGTGGAGAAATTTCCAAGAGGAAAAGGAACACTGCACCTGCTTCAAAAACACAAAATTTTTTGCTGTTACATCGAAATTTTAAATGCACATATTTGATTGCTGGATTTATCTCATTGTGAAAGTTGCATCATGGGATCAAATATATATTTTACAAAACTGCAGATGTGTAGATTCCATATAAAGCCTTAAGGTGATTCCTGCAAGGATGGCTCAGGGCCAGGCCTTTAGACACATTAGACAAACTTAGTTAGGAGATATATTTCTATCATGTTACTATAGCCTGGAGTCAGGGAAGGTAACATAGCATGTCTCGCTCCATGTAGCTCATAGACAGGCATGAAGAATGAATAATCTAGGATAGCCACAGGCCACAAGTGCCACTTTGTCTGTTAAAAGTATAGCAGGTTTAGCGTTAACCTGTATGCTAATGCAAATTGGCGCTCTCACACACTCACCCAAGCCCTCGCTCATTGAGTTCTCTCTCGAGCTTTTTGCTCCAGCAGTCATTAGCCGGTTCTGGCCTTTCCTCTCTTATAACAGAGTCAAAAGAGGAACGACAAAAGTTGTTTCACCAACAGTCCCTAAAGTGATTGCTATTGTGTTCCATTTTCTCTTCAGAAAAGAGCCTTTTCCCGTATTGCTGTTTTGACAGGCCACTAAACGTGGCATCTCCTCTGACAACACTGACGCTGTCAGTTTCGGTTCAGATTCGACGCATCTTTGCCGTCAACCGATGCCAATTTCTGATTTTCAGCTGAACTCAACAGTAGTTGTTTGATTAAATCATGTTGAGACGAATCTCATTCAAAGCCTATCAATGTCTGGGGAGGGCGGTTAAAAATAGAGGCCACCACATATGATTATCCATTATCAAAGCCTAAAAACTCAAATGACATTCTAAGAAAACGTCTAAAGTCCATTTTGATGGCTGCCCTTTCGTTGGAGTGACAGCAACCAATTGACCTGCCTCCCATAAGATCAAAGCCTCTGGCCTCCGCTTCTCTTTTATCCTGAAATGCCAAGCAGCAGATATTACTGGCCTACATTGATTCCAATCTGTGCGCTATTCTTCGCCCGAACCTGCTCCGGGGTGCTCTTGATATTTGAAGGCTAATCGTCAGCTTATTAAATAGTCAAAGCAAAGGTTTATGAAGATGTAATTGCACATTTATGTTCACTGGAGCGCTAGGGGGTCATTTGTCATCCACAAATTAAGTAAAATCTTTGGAACTGCTACCAGTTTTAGGGATCGCAGTGTGATACTGCTTTAGAGCCTGTGTCCACCAAATGCACTTTTTGCGTTGAGAGCGATAAAAACCTCACTTCCAGAGTGCTTTCTCTGCTCCTTCTCTCAGCGTTCGTTGTTGATAAGTTACCACAAGCGCCATCGGGCACTTCCACGTTCGTTCCTATTTCAACGTGTTTCTTTGCGAACGCTAGTTCTCTTAGCATTAGCATTAGCAGCAGCATGTGAAACAGATTCTCACATGTCTTCAATATGAGATTGGGTGCATGACATAAACCGGAGAGTAGCAGCGATTTGTATGTCCCGCACCTTCCTCGGTTTTGATTGGATAGAAAGAGAGGAGTGACGTTGACGAGCCCAGCGGTCTTCTAAAAGTTGAACGGATTTCAACTTGAAGCGCTCTGAGCTCTGCAGTTTAAAACATCTCTCGTTATTTTTTCTACTGGAGGCACTTAGCGCTCTGAATGCTGGAGCTCAGTAGATTTGTATTTAAAATAGGAGCTGCCAGCAGGAAAAAAAACCTTTTGCTGGACACAGGCCCTAAGAGTGACGTAAAAAAATATTGACGTAACGTCTTAAAGACTGCCTCAAAAATGGAAGGCAAAAAGCTTTAAATGAGAAGTGTCAGACTGCAGTGCACTTGAGCATCTTCCTGTATTCACCGTCCCCCAGCTCCGGCCTGATTTAACGTATGAAGGACATGACCATTAACTAATGAATGGAATTAATAACTCTTAAGCCGGATAAACGCTAAAAATAAGCACTGACCCGGGCCTTGAGGAATGGCATGAGGAAGGTTGGTATAAACTGACAACACAGACTTTTTCATTACGTATTAGCAAATGTGACTGTACATGTGCTTTTCTCGCAATCAGACACTCACTGCTATCACTCTCTACAATCATTTTTCACTCTTTGCTGCAGTCCTGGCTGAAAACCAATGATTTGTTGAAAACTCAAAAAGAGTTCTTCTTTTCCCAATCGTATGTTCTTCTGGCCCATCACACCTGAGCATCATGGAGGGTTACAAAACTGCGAGAACACAATCCCAGCTCAAGTGCAACTAAATACGTGCCAGGCCCCTTGGAGAATGCCAGATTGGCCCGGTTTGTAGTTGGAGCCACTGTGGGGGGAAAAGAAATCTCTCACCGAGTTAAATAGACCAAAAGGAGACGAAACAAGAGCGAGAAAGGCAGAAGGGAGATAGAAAGCCATATAAAAAATATAAAAATATCTCCCTCCAGTTTCTCTACGGCTGGATGGTGATTCATTGGACTGCTTTGCTTTCAAGGACTTCTCGTTGTTAATAACACTGCTGTATTTGCCCAGAGCCAGGCTAGGAGTTGCAGTGGTACAGAATGGTTCTGCTCATTAATTGCAGAATGGAAGGACTGAAAGAAGTGTGGCGGTGATGATTTCAAACCTGCATCAGCGTTGTGACAACTGTTCAAAATCAATACCAGTTAAAGCCTTAATATTTCTGGATTCTCATATGTAATAATGTTGAATTTTGGCATGTTCTGAAATAAGTCACAAGGTAATAAGCAACAAGCGATACAGTATACCCCAAATGAACTTATTAGAGCGAGAAACTACTTTTCTGTCACTCGGTTCAGATAATTAATTTCAGAGACTTATAACAGAGTCATGAAGAGTTCCCTCAGACTAATTTTCGATGTTGAATAAATATGAGGCATCTCATTAATAAACTTCAGTCTGAATTTGGTATTGCCATCCAGGGGTGCGTTCCCAAAAGCATAGCTGTTAACTTTTTAGAACTGCATGAATGTGGCACTCACACCTTTCATAATCTGCCCTCTTTCTCCTTTTAATATGAACCGTCTGAATTTTCAAGACAGAAGTGTGGTGCTGGCTCCAGCTCAGACTCCTCCGTTGTGTCACTGCGGCAACTTAAATGGATGTTTACATTAGAATCTTTGGTTGGGTGCTCTGAAGGGCTTCCGGTAACAAATGGAATTGCTGAAATTTATTAAGGAGAGTATAAATATGTGAAACAGAAAAATACTGTCATCTATCAGCGTGTCGAACAGGTTTGCAGTGAAACACCCGCTCGACAAATGGTGATAGAAGATTCTATCCTATGGCACGTGAAAATAGCTAGACCCTTAGTGTCACCAGCAGTCAAGGTAAATTGTTTAAAAGGAGCCAGGGTGCCGGACATCAGGACCAATCTTAAGGCGCTGGCCACTAATAGCAAGATCTCAGACAATCTGAAGTAACCAAAAGTAATTTTAAAGAGGTGTGTGAGCAGTGTAGCAGGCATTGATTCTTTCCAGCTAGACGTAGCCCCGAGACCTACAGCAGGCTTTGTTTGTTGAACTGCTGGCTGTCAAAGTGGTGCACAAAAGAATATGATGTTACCGTTCTTTGGATGTTGGCATAATGCATTTTGAATCAAATATATATCTTTCTGATTGAAATTTTTAAAGTGCTGCTATATCAGACGCCCACAAAGATCTGGCAAATACTTGAGCACAAACATGTATTTCATCACAGGTTATTAACTGAACATGTACTTGTTGTTGCAGGCGCTCAGTGTGACTTTCATCATAGGGCCAGATGGATGTACTTTATCCGAGCCCTCCCAAATCAATCAAACTCCGTGAAGCGGCATATGGAACGCAACATGCTCATCGCGTCCCTCTTCCCCAAACGATCCGCTAAGTTCTATATTTAACACGTTTTTCCAACCTTCTTTCAACTCCTCATAAAATATGGGCAGCGAATAAAACCGGCCGTGTCTGGGTGACGTCGTTGCACCGCCGCAGAATCAAACTGCATCCATTCTCTGTGTGCATCAACACTGAGTGCATCAATTTTATTATTATTCAAGCAACACCATATAGAATAGAATTTTCAGGAAGAACCCCTTGACCCAAACACAACCTCGATCCCGTTGTGACATCACATTCTCTGACCGTCGGATTTTGTGACCTGGACGTAAGACTTAAGACACGTTTGAAAACACAGCACGTAATCCATAGAGTAGAATCTTTGGGTAAACTATTCTTCATGGAAAGTAATAATAGAGGCTTTATTTTATAATTCTGTGTTTTTAGCACCAACGGAGTGGGAAATAACATTAAATTAAATGCACCAACTGGCATTTTTTGGTAGGCTGTGTTTTGAACACAGTAATTTAGATATCTATAATAAAAAATAGAAATATAGAGGAGAGGAATATGGATTTAATAACATACACACTGAAAAACAGACATATTTAAAGCGAGTGCAAGGATGTAGTTACTTACCTGAATAGAACACATATTAAGATAACGAATTAATGAATGTACTGGAAGTAGAGGATAACACAAGGAAAAAAGGTTATCAACTCAAAAACGTGTGCGTGCAATTGTTTTTCGCAAGCAATTTACTGCAGTGACGGTCTCTCTGGAGCTAATTGATTCCAGCACTTTGCATAGTGGCAAATAACGGCCAGAGCGTAGCCATTAGTGGGGCCTTTTAATCGCGCGAAAGGCAGCTAATCTTTTCTCATTACCTGGACCAAAAACCTGCTGGGAGATGACAGGGTCTGCACCGGCGCACGCAAATTGGTCCCGACTGAACGGTTTGGACATTCTCTTTTCTTTTTGCTTTGCCGGGATACACATTAGATACAACGTGATAAAAAGAACATGGCGGACGGAACGCCTTCACAGCCCAAGGAGACCATCAGCAGCTAGTTTCTTAATCAACATGTAGATAAAACAGTCTCAGATTTAGCTGGTATTAAAAGCAGAGTCCAAAACTAATTATAAAGACAAACTTGAAGTTTATAGAATACTGGTAAAACATTTGATGACAGCTTCTGTATCTGTATCTTAAGAAAAGAAATAAGAAAAGAAACTACTATTATTCCTATAACTATATATGAATAATAATACATATATTATTATTATTATTATTATTATTATTATTATTATTATTATTATTTATTATTGTTGTTGTTGTTGTTAATTAACAAAAGCAGAAAAAGTTACCTAGCATTAGTTATTATTATTATTATTATTATTATTATTATTATTATTATTATTATTATTATTATTATTATTATTATACTTTTTCAGTTAAATATTTACTTTAAAGAAAAAGAAGAAATGCAATAGATGCAAGTCAGAAAATGAAAATAACTCTGAGAAACAAAATGTTAAATAACATAATAATAATAATAATAATAATAATAATAATAGCTAATAATAATAATAATAAATTTACTAAAATAATTTTATAAATATATTTTACAAGACAAAAATCAGAAATCAAATCAAAAAGTAAAAGAAAAATGCCATTTGAAGAGAAATTATTATTATTATTATTATTATTATTATTATTATTTATTATTATTATTATTTTATTATTATTATTATTATTATTTTCTGGTTGCTCAGACCCAGGTAGAATATTCCATATATTTGCTTCTTGATGAGGCTACCACACTATAATAGAGAATTCACTTTTGATCCAGTAACTGAAAGGGTGGTGATTGAAGAAAACGGTTTGCGCATCCTTCAAAAAAAATGAATAAAAGAAAAAACACACCAGAAATGATGCCAGGTGTCTCATATAAGGCAATTTTCCTGATACGATGGATTGAGTTTGGTGGGAAGGCCCCGGGAGCAATGAATCGTTCCTGATTGAGGGCGTCATAAAACTGAGCATACAAAGTATAATGGCAGATTCCCCCTCATAACTGGCCACTGTCATGTCCCATACTTCACCCAGCTCAGCCGTATCCCAGCCCAACCTTGAAATTGACGACGACGAGTGGAAGGTACGATTATTCCATAAATCACGGGAAAAAGTACGGTTCACACTGTGCACTGGAACATCAACAGCAGTATTTTAATAGCAGAGAAGTTTTATAAGTGAAATATGGGTTGTTGCAATTCAAAAATTAACATGCAACTTTCATAAAAATGTGATATTTAGTCTAATAATCTAATAATAGTAAGATTTCATATAGTATTACATTTACTCTTATGATGGTACCCTATGCAACCCAATACTTCATATTTACTATCAAATTGACTTTTTTTGCTTCATGTGTATTAGTCACCATCTCATTGGATTTCTGTCAGTTGCTGTTGCTTTTTTACTGTTTCAACATGCTAGAAAAACCATGTCAGCAATGCGTGATACTGCATATCTTATTAAAAATGGATGAGTCCAGTGCAGTATGAGTTGTGTTTGCCTAGAGAGCGATTCCTGGCATTTTTCAAGCATATGCCATTTGTGCCATTAATTCCAGGCATGAACTGCTCAGACCTACACTCTTAGAGCGAATGTGTAGAAAAACTACACAAATCATGTGCAGCACTTTGTGTTAATGTTTAATAAAACTGTGTTGGAGAAAGTAAGATCTTTTACACAACATGTGCATTCGTTCCCAGCATTCAACACAATATGCGTAACCATGGATGGCAAACACAAGAAACGTTGTCCCAAAACTCATTAATGTGTAAGAATTTAATATAGCTTGTGTCCATTTTAAGACATCTTTTCTAAGAGTGTAGGCAACTGAACCTAAAAGGCAATATTTGAGACCTTTTTAGAATATAGAAACCATGAGAAATGTAGCACTGCAAAACGTAGGTTACATTACTCAACAAAATTGAGTAAAAGTGCCAAATTCACCAACATGTCATTACTTTAAATGCTACTTTTCCTATTCTAACTAAAGTTTCTCCCTGACTGTATGGTTTTCATTTAAGCTAAGGGATTTAAAATTCAATACAGCAAGGATATTAATCTGCACTCCAAGAAACTGCACTTAAATAAATTGGATGTAATTGGTAAACCCTCTAGTGCTATGATTAATCCAACTTTGGATTTTTTTTAAGTGAGCTCAAACTGACAGGCTTTCAGAGTTAATATATCTATGAATTAAATATAAATTTAGAAATTAAGAAATCTGGAAAATCTGGAAATCTGGATTTGTAGGAATTGATGTTCAAAGGCGACACCAGTTTTTCAATCCCTAACAAAGACCATTTAGGAAGGGGACACTATTATACATTAGATTTCGAACTCAACCCACTCTTTACTTTCCGTGTCAACTTCCGAGCAAGTGGCGAGAGCTATGATGCCAGATGGGCCCCTGCCCCCTGCTGGCTCTATTCCCCATAAGATCAAGTTTTCATGTGATCAAAGCCTTCCTCAGCATTGCGGTGCAGCCACTGACTAATGATTATTGCATGCAGATTTTAATAATGCATAGTCATGTCAAATCCTCTGAGGCCTGGCTGGGTTATGAGTTGGAGGCCGGTGGTCTTTAATATGACCAGTGTTGTTCTATGTGTACAGAAATAATACATGAAGGATGTTTACATGTATACTATGTTTATTGCATATAACTTCATCACGGTATGTAAGTGAGTGATTGTTTGTCATTGCGAACACCACAGCACAGCAGAGAATTCACCACAACGAAATGTGACCCATACGTGAAGGAGCAGTGGGCAGCTAACATGGGCAGCACTTGTATGGGCAGTATGACTTATTTGAGTGCTTTGTACTTAAACTTTCAAGTACGAATGTTACTCCAAAACAAGTTCGTCGCCCACTCAAATTGTAAAGTTAAAAGACTGAAGTGCTTATTTAAAAAATATTTAAGTATGAAAAATACATATTTCACTGCACTTAAAAAAACGCTTCTGCCTAGCTTGTAGGAGCTGTAGAATAAGGAATTGGTAGAACGCTACTGAATAAAACACCACCCGAGCTGACAAAGAAAAGCAGTCATTAGTTAATTTTTTTTATTAACTATAAAACTACACATCAAACATTTGTTTTAATTGTATCACAAGGTCTGACGCAAAGCAGGAAATGTAGACACATTCACGATCATGAACTCGAAAGGGCACATGGGCCAAAAACCAAAGCAAAATTCTCTTCTTTCGCCAACAGCCGGAACACCAGACAGGATTTAGCTTGACAGTGGACAGACAAGAAGCAAAGGCCGAAACACAACCTAATATAGGCTAACACAAATGGGGGGCAGGACTAATCAAACTAAACAAGCCAATGAAACAAAACAAACATTAAGCCCCAGTTTACCAGTCAATGTTTAAGCCTAGTCCTAGACTAGTTTAAAGTTTGGTATTGGTATTGGTATTACAACTTAGTCCAAGACTAGGTGTAATCCATGAGCAAGAAACCGCCCCTAAGGGCCAATTTTCCAGTCGAGGATTAAGCCTAGTCCTAGACTAGTTTAGAATTTGAATGCTAAATCTCTATTGGTACTACAGCTTAGTCCAAGTACACCACTGGCATAAAGACAAATGCAAATTATAATGCATTCAAAAACACAAAGGGCCAATTTCCCAGTCGAGGATTAAATCTAGTCCTAGACTAGCTTTGCATTTGAATGGTAAATCTCTATTGGTGCTACAATTTAGTCTATGACTAGGCTTAATCCATAAGCAAGAAACCAGCCCAAAATGTTTAATTGATTAACTAATTGATTTAAACTGGGTTACAACACTTGAGCCAGGCAAAAAAAAATCCTCACACACAGAACTAATAATGAGTTTTCATTTTAGATGCTCTTCCTCACCATCTGCTATATACCGCAAGATCTCGCAGTGTAAGTTGATTTAGATGTAGCATCATCGACACAGATCTGAGTCTCACTGGGGGGCTAATAACTCCAGCCCATGTCACCATATGGCTCGACTCACACGCTATATTAAATATAGATGTGGCCAATAAGCTCGATGGCTTCCAGTGCGTACCGAATTTGTTGGTATCAGCCTGGCTAAACACAACAGATCGCCGCTGACCTTTCACGTTAATACAGCCTTTCACACAGCACGCAAAGTGAGCATAGCCCCAGCTAAATGGCGCATTGTCAGAAGCAATCTTGTCAAATATTTAATTCAACCTTTTGGAGCTGAACGTTGGCTGTATATTTAACTGTAGTGCTCCATGACAGGAAACAAGCATTTCATTATTCTAGTTGACTCAGTGTTTGTGTTTGTGTGTGTGTGCATGTGTGTGTGAATATGAATGTGTTCGGTTTGGCTTATGGTGTGTTGAATAATCTCTGCAGTCCCACAAAGTTTCAACATAAATATTAGATGGCCTTATGGCTGGGTCAGGGATTAGATTTAATAATTTCTGAGAGCATTGTCCATGTTGAGGCTAAAAAATAAACAGGACTTTTAGGTTCAGGAAGTATTAAGAGATTTAAACATGTCACGTGGAGACAACACATTAGATTAATCATATTTTTCTTGTGTTTAACTCAGTATATACAGTACAAATCTCATAATCATCCCCCACCCCATTATCAGTGGGTCAATTTCGCAGTCAAGGATCAAGCCTAGTCCTAGACTAGTTTAGAGTTTGAATGGTAAATTTCCATTGGTACTACAACTTAGTCCAAGATTAGGCTTAATTCATGAGCAAGAAACCAGCCCTAAGGGCCGGCTTAATCCCCGACTGGGAAAATATAAAACTTAGATTTTACACATTCTCTATTATCATTTATATCCTCCGCACGTTCTTACTCTTTTAATAGTTTTATCTCATGAAGAACGTCCAAAAGAAGAGCTTTCAAATGATCTTCAACATTTAAATGGGTCTCTTTAGACTGAAATGCCAAGCTCTATAAAACTATAAAAAAAATTCATCACTTATAATGAAGTATTACTTCATCCCCAAGTGATTTAATTATATAATCATTAAAATAATTATGTTTTATAACTAAGTATGGTCCTAAAATGTGAATCATTTTAAAAGAACTCTCACTCTCACTTCCTCCATGAATAAAACCATAATACATGGCTAGAGGTGAGAATTGACAAGATTTTATCAATATCAATGCCATTGTCGATTCTGCTATCAATCCAATTCCTTTTCAATATCTTACATGGCAATGCCTCTCATGACTTTGCTACTTCATGTTCACTGGCTTTTACTGTTAACGTCACATTGCGTGTCTCTTAATTTGATGCAAACTTGCCCAGACGGGCCTTTCACACCCTTTTCCACTTAATGTTGATTAAGATGAGAATGATGCCACAGGAGAGTGACAGATCTGACCCCAAGGAAGTCTTCTGTCATGTTTAATTACATGCAAATTCTGGAATCTTCTTGCCACTTTAACCACTGGTAGTAAACGCCCTCAGATCAGTAGTTTTGCATAAACATGAACTTCCAGCCACTTTTCCCATATCGTGAAACAAGCTATTTTCATCAGAAAGAGAGTTGATTATAATCGACTTTTAGAGTAAGTCTGTGGGAGTCTTTATTATGACAGAGAAAGGGCCTCTGGGATTTCAGAGGAATTGCTATTAAATTACAAACACACACTGTGGATGGATGGGTGGATAGATGGACGAACGACTGACGCTGGTAATGATTCTTGAAGTGACAAGCAAATTTATGAAGCGGCCTCCTTCTCTTAAAACGTCCTATCTATGAGGCTTGTTTGCTGTGATTATGTTAATGGATTCTCAGAACAACGGCACGTTGTGTACTCTGAATCATTACGTTTCTTGGTGCTGTCAGGAAAATATAGAGAAGAAGAGCGAGAAAGAAGGTTGAATTAACGAAGCTGCTTGAATAACCCAGACCTGAGTATCTCATTACTCTATTAGCCTCTGATAATGCAACAACGGCTTGCTTGATCTTACAGAAACAATTTCCAAATGCTTATGTTCTCCATCCATTACACCATCCATTTCTAGGCCAGCAGTCTTTAAGGAAGTCCTATTAGCAACAAAGTGGATCATAGAAAAAACACAAAAATCAACATCTTATAGCTGGCTGAGGGCCATGTGTTTAGTGTCCCTTCTTTTCCAGGGAACACACTTGAGAACCAAAGAACGATGACTCTCATTAACTGTAGCGCTTTTTCTCTCATTATTCCTCTTTGTGTTTATAGGTAAGATGGATAGTCGTACATGCATGTGCACAAACACATGCAAAACACACACACACACATAACTGGGTAATTGTCTGGAAAAATAATGCTATCCAGGTAGCAAATAGATTTTAGTGTGACAAAAGAAGCTATTTAGAGGAGTTAAAGTCACCTGGCTTGAATTACACACTTATTGATTTCACCAGATGCTCTTATCCAGGGGACTTCGTTAGCAACACTGTTAGTTGCTAATGTACATTATATTAGTTGCTAATGTACATTACGTTAGTTGCTAATGCATGCTATGTTTGCTGCTAATGTACGAATGCTATGTTAGTCGCTAACATAGTTAGCAACGATGCTTTTGGGAAACGCACCCTCTGAGCAACTTCCATTTCCTAATTACAGGCATATTCTCCTTGGAGGATATTCGCCTGGAAGGTTTCGTTGAGTATCTTACCTGTAAACCACCACTACCCAGTGATGATTGTTTTAAAGATCCCATATTATGAAAAAATAATCACTTTTTCTGTTCTTCGGACACCCATTTGGGTCTGTACTGTCTCTACACACTGTAAGTTTGATTTTAAAATCAATTGTGTTAGCATTAATTTACAAATGTCAGAAATTGTGTGCTTAAACAAGGTGTTTAGATTTTTCCCCCATTTCTACATCACAGTAGGGGACATTTGAATAACTCCACCCTCCTATCTGAGAAGCTCCGCCCACCAGGTAGAACTGTTAGCGCTTCCTGATCAGCCATGTTTTCTTGCTAGCACTAGCGTAGGAATCATAATGAAGAAGTCTACCGGCGGAGTGTTGTGTTGAACATGTATGTCTGTGTGGATGGTCTGTTAGCAGCAGCCATGTGGATTATTTTCATGTGAGGTAAACTCTCGCCGTGCTGTCTACATTACACCCAGTTCCACAGTGGTGAGGGATGTGGCCAGCAGCGGCTCATGTGCATTTAGGAATACTAATAAGAAACAGCCTGTTCTGAAGGGGACTGAAACATAGGGGTAAAAAGCAGGTGAAAATGCCTAATCTGAGAGGTGTTTTCAGCAAACTGCTTCAGAGACATGTTAAGTGGAGCTCATAGACCTATTACAACTTGTTGAAAAAATAAAAATTAAGAGACCTTTAAAACATAACCAAAAATTATCAGTGATCTGATGAGGATATAACACAATGCTAGCCGTTAGTCGTTCGCCCTTGTAACGTGAATGGTTAACCCAAACACGGAGTAGAGCACAAAGAGATAGGCGAACCATGCGGGTTAATGTAAGAACTCTCTAAAATGGTAAAGTAAAGAATCCCACCGGAATCTGTGTTCTGTGAACACATGCTCAATCGAGGAGATGAACCAAATTACTGGAGTACTCACAGTTGATGCTGAAATGAATTAGAATTGGGCCAGGCTGACTCAATGACTGAGTGGTGAGCTGCGAGAAAAAGCCTCTATTTATACTTCTGACCATGCCGGCAAGAAAATATTTCATACTGTTGACAGCGTACGTAATAACACAATCTCATGTTAAACATTCATCTAATTCAGCAGTGTAAGTAACAGAAAATTGTGCTTTGCTACCTTCATTTCAAAAAGCGCTTTTAATTAAAATTTCATTTAGTGATGAACAAAGAAACGATTATCCTATTAATGGCAGAATGTATTCTCATTTATAAATAAATAAATAATCCCTTACAGTAACCTGTAATTATGATTTGCAATATCCCTCTCATCCATTACTTATTTATGCACTGTGTAAAATGTTATGCTAATGTCATACATGAATTAAAAAAAGTTGACATGGCAAAATAAAGTAGCCAAACCCAAACAGACTGGCTGGATGCCAAAAATATAAAAGATTACTTCAGAGTACACTGGGGACTGGTGCAGTTCGGAGTTATAAACAGTTCCCACAAAGCAAAGGTGTGCCGCCTACGTAGCAAAAGGTGGTGAGGTCCATCAGTGGGTGGGAGTACTGAGGGAATATAATTGGCCACATTCCCAGGGGGAGAGACAGTAGGGGTCATTCCCTTGCAGTCTTCTCTTTTGTGCAGTCATGTACTGATTTGGGGCGACTCCACACAAGTCCTGTAACAAGTCAAATGGTCTGTGCAGAGGTAAGACTCACTGGGGCTTATGGCTGGAAACTCACAGCTCTAGTGAGAGTAATTCGTTTGGATTTATATGAAGTCTAGCTAAGTCTGTGAATAAAAGCTTCATTTTTGGCCATGCCCTCTACCTAGTCCTTTTGAAACGATTCACACAAATTTTTAAATAAATAAATTAATAAATCGGAAACTGTGAGCATTTCAATGTCAAACATGGTGCTGGAAGCTTGCAGAACCTTACAAGTCTTGTGGCTTTGCTTTAGTTCCTCTCTTTGCCGTTGTGATTTCTGCAGTGTTGCAGCATGACCAAGGTTATTTTGTGCAAATGACAAACAAAAGCCTCGTGGGGGCTGGTGCCATGATGTAGCAGTCACTAATGGTGTTGAGTCTCCCATATCTTTCTCTAATTGCTCTGTTTTTGTCTTTATTTTGTTGCCAATTTCAGAGAAATGCCGCATTTTGCAAAAGGTTTTTGGACTTTACACATCTATATAAAGAGAAAATATGACTAAACAGATTGGAATTTCAGCATTACTTGCTCGATTGTAAAGGCTGTATATAGGGTTGGGTAACAAGGTTTTTAAAGACCGTACTTTTAAAAGTACCAACCAACTGAGGTCGGTACTACCAGGTATCGGTTCACGCCAAATCAAGTAGTGCCAAATTTCGGTACATTCATACGCTCATCAGCAGTGGTGTGCACAAGTTAAATTTCCATTTGCTAGTTAAGCTATAATGTTAGCTTTGTTGACCTTGACAACATTTGCCAGGTAAGACAGCGCATGCGTGGAGAGACTGGGTAACTAAAAGTGAATCTGAAAAGTCAGTGATCACTCATAATGTTACTGGCTACAAGAATGCATGCAATTAATATATTCAGAACATAAAATTCTAGACATCCACATCATTATATATATTTCTTGAGTTAAAGTGTGAGATCACGAGATTTCTTAGCAACACGACTACACTGTGCCGTTATGTTGCAGTGAAAGACAGAGGTTGCTATGGCATGTGTTCCCTTTATCATTCAAGGCTGTTTCCCCTGCCCACATAGATTCATACCACAGCCACATTTACGGACATATTCATATACAAAAGGGATTGCACCACATGAAAAATAGCATAGGTAAAGAGAGGAGAGGTGGTTGCTGTTTAGAGGCCAATTAATGTGGAGAAAGTGTCACGACTAAAACTTCAAACATCAAGATTTTTTAGGAGGAATATCTTTACCTTCCCCACCTCCTGGCCATTGTTGACATTTTGGCTTAAATGAGCTATATGTAAGAAATGTATGGCAAGTAATCATAAAATGCAGCTAATATATCACCAGAGATTAAGGAATCATGTTCATTTGAAATACTAATCTCACTGACAAAACTAGTACAGCCAGAATATTCACATTTAAAAATTTAAAAAATTACACGTAAATCATGGTTATGTTTTGACTTTTGCGTTTTGGCCTGTAGCGCCACCCACCACTATCAGACAGTTACGAAGTCAGTAGCATTTCAGCATCCAGAGTTGCCAGCTACCACTGAGCTGCAGCTAGAAGAGTTCTGAATTACAAATGTCTGACGTTACTTAAACTAAAAGGTCTCGCTATGACTCCTAAAAAACGTCTTAACCAAAGCAGAAACAAAACGAGGATCAGCATAGGAGATGCGTTTGAAAGATGGAAAAGACTGAAAGAGGAGAAGAAATTGAAGACAGATGCTGAAGTGGCTAATTTTCTACTGGACAGGTAAGATTTAGCCAAGATTGACTAACTTGTATCACCACTAGACGTAGGGATGAATATTTCAAATATTTTCAACAGTTGAATAACGTTTTTCCTGTTGGATCATAGATTGTAGCCCATGTGCAGGTGGGTCATCGAACCGACTTGCTTCTAGAGTGGTGATTGTGTTCAAGAGGTTGTAGATTTAAATCCAGCTCCGTCCTACTACCAGAACTAGAGGTCGACTGTTATTGGTTTTTCAGGGCCGATATCGATACCAATTATTGCTAGTTAACGGGGCTTATAACCGATATTCAGAAGCAATATGCAAAAAATGGAATATTTCATCAAAATTTCGAATTTTACAAACACCTGAAACTGAAACTCTCCTCTTCTCGGAGCTTCATGCTTGTGTGTGAGTGTGGCATGAGTGACAACAAGGCTTCAGCATTGACTGGCTCCTACTTGTGTGACATATAGCCAATCAGAGACTGTTGTGGGCAGGACATTAAATGAAGCAGCGAGTCGAGAGCAATTAGGAACTGAAGGCTCTTGATAAGAACATCTAGTAAATGTCAGTGTGGAAGCAAGTCTTAACTCGTAGTGTATAGGATATTTTTCCGCGCTGCTTGATTCTCAACTTCACCCACACTGTTTTGGGAGTTTGTATGATCTAAGAACATTTTGTGGTTGAGCTGTTGTTGCTCCTGAACTCTTTCACTACACAAATAATAACACTTATAGTTGACAGATCCAGCAGAGCAGAAAGGTGGAATCCTGTGCTCCAAGTTACTTAGGTCTTTTATATGTTGCACCCTCAGGGCAATGTTTATCAAGCAAGCTTACATAACTATGTGTTAAAATTTATACACTGATTAAAAGTGGATGCAGCTTACACATATTTCATTACCAGAGGTGTTCACATACTTTTGCCCACAAAGTGTACTATGGGTAAAGTGTACTGCTGATGTATTATGGGTTTGTGTTTGTCATACCAGATGGCCACGTGTTTGACCCGTGATCAGAAGGTCGCCAGTTCGAAACCCAGACCGGTAAAGTTACCACTGAGGTACTCATTAACAAGGTACCGTCCCCAAGCACTGCTCCTCGAGTGCTGTCCTTGTTAGCTGCCCACTGCTCCTTCACGGATGGGTCAAATGCAAAGGTCACATTTGGTTGTGGTGCACTGTGTGCTGTGCTGTGCTGTGGCGTGTTCACAATGACAAATCTTCACTCACTTTCACTAAAAAAAGATTTGCTAAAGTTTTATTTCAGTATACAATTGGCTATACCACCCAGCCCTAAAATGGGAAATCATTAAATGCAACAGTCTCCCGCTCACACAAACACAAAATTTAGCTTTTACATGCTACATGTATGTCAAAATCATCTCTAAGAGATTTCACAGTCCTGCACAGTGTTGTTTAGCTTGTAACAGAACAAATTTAAGAGCTGAAGGTCCTGTTAATTAGCTAATAAGTTGAATCAGGTGTTAAATTGGATGGAATGCTATACTCAGCAGATCGTAGGCTTTCACAACTGCTGTGTGACATCCCTGGTTTATGGGCTCTCGTAAAAAATTAACAATGAATTGACATGCTGATGTGGGAAATGCCTGCGACATTGCTTCATCGTGCTTTTGCAATCACTTGCAAAAATGGACCTCTTTGTGAGCTGAATTGGGCTGATAGATAGATAGACACTGTAAATGTAGATAGATAGACAGATAGACAGACAGACAGACAGACAGACAGACAGATAGATAGATAGATAGATAGATAGATAGATAGATAGATACTGTAAATGTAGATAGACAGACAGACAGACAGATAGATAGATAGATAGATAGATAGATAGATAGATAGATAGATAGATAGATAGATAGATAGATACTGTAAATGTAGACAGACAGATAGATAGAAAGACAGATAGACAGACATTTTCGGTTACATCGTGGGATTTCAGTAATGTTGACATTTTGTCTACACAACTCCACTTTAATGGTATCATGCTTCATTTTAAGGCTGGTGAGTTCATAGTTCATTGGCTGTGTCACGCCTTTTGTCCAAAACAAATATTTACCCGCGGGAGTCAGGGCATTCTCTGTGTTTAGTGTATCTGGGCTTAAACTTTGAAACAGATGTACCTATGTTATATTTCAATAGAAAATCCCATTATCCCAGGAGCCGTTATGGAGAGGGAGGGTGACGGAGGATGGCCCCAAGGTACAATTTCCCTGCTCAACCGTTTCATTGACTCGGGCCACTGGCTTCATTTCGCTTCTCTCAGTAATTTTCACAATGGTGTCTCGGCATATGCCAGTTCACCTCCTTGCCCATTAACTTTATTGAATATCTCTTCATCCCAGAGAAATGCATCTGCCGCTATAGTAGCTGTTCGGCTTCAGCGGTGGGGAAACGCTGTCTCGAGGGACTTATATGAATATGGTTCTAAACAGCATCCGCATATAGTTTTAGCATGAAGCTATAACCATAAATGCATCTGATAACGGGGCAACTTCTAACTAGGACTTTCAGTGCACAGAATTAGCTCAGACTTACTAACGTAACCCCATAACTAACGTATCTAGTCTTCATTTTTCAGTTTTTGGCCAACTTTGTTGCGGGGGAAACAGCTCAGACTCCGAGACGAAATCCCGGGCTTGCGATGACACACATAGTTAAGGTACGGTGGAGGGAATAGATGACCATTGCAAAGCCTGAAATCGAAAGTAATAACCAGTTGCCGTTTTGGCAAGTGGGGAACGACTGGTGCTGAGGATACGTTTAAGGTTCTGACTTGTCCTGACACGTGCAATCTTGTGGCTAAAGGCCAAGATGGATTTCCTCTGTCTGGAACGGTAACTGGAGATGATGATGGTGTATTAATTTTGGGTTGGGTGCCACCATGAAGACGTAAAGCTTTCTTTAGATAACTTATATTTACATTTACAGTACAATGCTAGCAGCAAAGTTCTTAGCGATTTTCTATATTTTTTACAGGCAGCATGTTGTATTTGACATTTGCAGTACAACAATTACAAAATACTGTATGTAGCTATAAAAATTTTAAGTATCATGCTATTGCAAATATTTTATTTTTATTTTAACTGGAATGAAGGGGAATAATATTATTATTATTATTATTATTATTATTAATGGTAGGAGTAATGATGTGTTTTTTAATCTATTATAAAAATAATACCATGAACCAAACATCACACACACACACACACACGGCCGCTAACATTATTTACAGCATCGGAGTCATATACTGAGATCATGTATTTTATTAAGGCGCTTAACGAAAAGCTGTATTTTAGTGTAAAAAGCTCGGAAATAACACAATGCATAAACTGCAGGATAGGTTGTTATGAGAAGCCTCATATTTTACCCCGTAAGTGCTGAGCAGAGACCAATCAGAGCACGCGTCTCCCGCACGCGGTAAAGTGAGCTGCACGGCCCACGCAGTGCCACAGCAGCAGCAGCAGCAGCGGCGCCTAACAGAGCAGCTCCGCGGGCCCACGACACTTGTCTTCTATGCCGGCGACTCTGGGTTTAATTTCAGCCACTTCACGCCACACCAGCCAATCAAGATCAACTCACTGAGCTCACACCACAGCTGACAGTGGCTCGGGTGTGTGTGCACTCTTCAAAAAGCAAACAAAAAGAGCCATTTTGGTATATTGAAGTATATGGTGCTGTGAAAAGTACTTGCCCCTTCCTGATTTCTTACTTTTTTGCATGTTTGTTACACTTAAATGTTTCAGATTACCAAACAAATTTAAATATTAGACAAAGATAACCCAAGTAAACCCAAATGCAGCTTTTATGATAATTTATTTATTAAGGAAAAACTATCCAAACCTACATGGGCCCTATGTGGAAAAGCACTGCTCCCCCTTGTAAAAAATCATAAAGTAACAGTGGTTAATCAAGTATTTTTGGAAATCTGAGTACTTCACTGAAGCCACACCCAGGCCTGATTACTGCCAGACCTGTTGAATCAAGAGATCACTTTAAAAGGAGCCCAAAAGATCCCAAAAAGGAAGAAAATCATGCTGGAATCTAAAGAAATCCAGGAACAGAGAAACAAAGTAATTGACATCTATCGTTCTGGGAAAGTTACAAAGCCATTTTCTAAAGCTTTTGGACTCCAGCGAATCCACGGTGAGGCCCATTCACAAACAGAGAAAAACATGAACAGTGGTGAACCTTCCTAGGGAGGACTGGCCTAGAAAATGACCCCAAGAGCACAGCGATAACTCATCCAAGAGGTCAAAAGAAACCCAGAACAATGATCTAAAACTGCAGGCCTCACTTTGCCTCAGTTAAGGTCAGTGTCTTGGCGACTCCACTATAAGAAAGAGACTGAGCAAAAATGGCCTGCATGGCAGAGTTCCAAGGCGAAAACCACTGCTGACCAACAAGAACATGAAGGCTGGTCTAACTATTTCCAATAAACACCTTTGATGATCTCCAAGTCTTTGGGGACAACATTCTGTGGACTGATGAAAGATCTGTTAGATCTGTTAGATCTGTCATAAAAGTAACACAGCATTTCAGAAAAAGAACGTCATGCCAAAAGTAAACATGGTGGTGGTAGTGTGATGGTCTGCTTTTGTTGCTTCAGGACCCGGATCGCCTTGCTGTGATTGACTCTAAACCATGAAGGAGATTGTGCGGCCATCAGTTTCTAGACCTAAATACACCGGCAAGTCCAATTCTTGAAATTTTAGCTTTAAAAAAGCTAAATGAAGGTTTTGGAGTGGTCTAAGAATAAAAGTCATTTCAGCCACTTGGGTTATCTTTGTCTAATATTTAAATTTGTTTGGTAATCTGAAACATTTAAGTGTGACAAACATGCAAAAAAATAAGAAATCAGGAAGGGGCAAGTACTTTTTCATAGCACTGTATATTTAGAGAAAATGATCAATTATAACTTAATGCTTAAAATATATGAATATAATAAAATAAAGATTTCTTATATTGAGGTTCAACTGATTTCAATTAATTTAGTTTTGTTTGTTGGTGTTGTTGAATTTGTGTGTTTTCCAAACAACTGTAATTATCAAGAATTAAATATGTAAATAAATATGCATTTGATTGATTTAATTGCTGCATAAATTAATAAATCAAATTAAAAACAGTCAAATTTAAATATATTTGGCAATATAATATGTTAATATATATGTAATATGTTTATAATGTTCAATATATTTTAAAATATAACATAATTAATATATAATTTAGTTTTTTTCTTTATGGGTGTGGCAATGAAAGTCACCCCAACTCCATTATTCCACCACACTTCTGTGCCCCACCTCAGGAACAAAGACAAGGGCCACCATGTTAAACAATAAAAAGGCCTCCGAGAATCCACGGGTGGTCCCGAGCAACATGGCGCTCTGCGCATTGAAATGCGTCGAAGGCCTCCTCGTCCGCCCATTTGCATTCACCCCCTCACCGGCATTCATCATTGTCTCGTTGCACCAGAGTTGGATCAGAATGCGCAGTGGCAAGTCATCAGCAATAACGTAAAGAAATTGCTTTTCCATGCCCTAATATGGACTGAACAAATAGGGATCCTGGGCGAGGTCAGGCTCATTTGATGTTGATAACACCCAAGGTTAGGGCATTATGAAGCGTGGCGTGGAGTTGAGCGATTTCATTGGGAGAATGAAACAATTTCCTGGTGTTTTCAGCAGCCATTTTAATGTAGTATATCTCAGAGTAAGCACAGACACTCTCACTGAACCCCTTTGTTTGTTTCTTTTTAACCACCCAATAAAGTGATACATGAAGGAGTGTAATTTGTCGTATGGGGCGACGTAATAAAGCTCTAATAAAGCCAAAAAAAAAAGACACCAAAATATACCGAATGTTTTTGCCTTGATTGTGCTTTGACCTTGCGCTTTGGGACGGCTTGACTGATTCAGCGCCTAATTGCACCTCGTTATTTCAATGACCCAGAACAAGGCTGCATTCCACATTTTGTTGCTTATTTTGTTGCTCTGGAGCAAATATGTGGCCTTGCTTTCATTTCAAATTGAAAACTTGCTTGGATTATGCTTGCACTGATGACATTGGAACTCTGTATTCATATTTTTGCCATTTATCAGAGCCTCTTATCCAGAGCAACTTCTATTTCCTAATCAGAGGGACAGTCTCCCTGGAGCAACTTGAGGTAGAGTTGGGGTCAAGATCACCCGAACTGAGACCAAGTTCTAACTGAGACCAGAGTGTGACGAGACCTAGACAAGACCAAGATTCTAAAGGGCCGAGGGCAAGGCAAGACCGAGACCAGTGCAGGTGAGGCCGAGTCGAGACCAAGACTGGAGCAATGTACGTTTTACACCACATGACAAATAAGTGGAACATGCAAAGCCTAAGCAACATTAAACATGTTTATTAAATATTTCTCTCTTACATATCTATAGTGAGGAAATCACTTCTTTCAAACATTAGGAAATGGAAAAAAAAATTCTGATCAACTGGAAATGAAGAAATAATAAAGTTTTGGATTCATTTTGGCCTATAAAATGAGCTGCTTTTGGCCTTTCTGGAAGAGAACTATGTTTTTACGCATGACGGCGTTCCATATGAGAGTCGGGAGCGCTAATGTGTGTGTTTACGTTGCGAATAATGTAATTAATGCATTTTAAAATAATTTCAAATACAGTGGAGTGAATGTAATGTCCGGTAAGTTCAAAGTCTTCTGATGGTATGTGTGTGGTTTCTGTAAATTAAAGGGATTCTGAGTTATTAAAACACTAATTAATAAACAACACAAAATGCCTGTGTCGGTTTCGAAGAGTTTTAATAGTAATATTCTCAGAGTTGTGGTCTTGGCTGGTCTCCAAATAAAATCCTGTGTCCTCTATGACAGGACCGAGTACAAATACGGCCGATTCCGAGACAAGACCGAGACTTTCAAAAACTGGTCTTGCGACCGGACTCGAGTACCACAACACTAACTTGAGAGTAAAAGTCTCGTTGTGAAGCTCAATGTAGGCATTGGCTCTCTCTGGACCAAAACCCATGAAACGTGTCTTTTCAATATTGATTTCCAAAACCAGATGCTCAAATAAAGAATGGAGAAAAACATGGTGTATTTGGTTTTTTTTTTAGCTTTAACATGAAAAATGAATTAATGTATTATTTAAATCTTCTTTAAACCTTCTGGACACCAACTCAGGGTTTCAGTCACTCAGACCCCTCTACCACCTCTGCCCCAAGTTAAATTTTTTAACTGTGAAGCTGATCCTCACTGTCAGACCTTCTTATCCAAAGTGACTAGCATTTCCTAATTAAAGGGACAGTCTCCAACTTGTGGGGGACGAAACAACCTGGAGTTAACAGACACAACAGGAGTTTTTGGCTCAAATCCCCAACCTTACAGCCATGAGCACTGGGTGTCAAGCAATTCACACCACTGCACCGCCACCACTATAATCTTTGACTCCTACTTTGTCTTTCTATAGTTATTTTATTTCATTTGTCACATCACTTACACTTTTATAAGAGACTGAAAAGCTTATATGCATGCCACACAATAGTGGCACAGTGAAATAGTAAATATACCAATTTTGCAATCTGGATTCTTTGATGTTCAACAATTTCTGAATTTTAAAGCTCCTTCAGGAAACTTGCACAACAGATCCGACTCTATTTCGCTGATACAAACATTAACTATTACCTGCCATCACTTTACTCAACCCATGTACAAACTGTTCATCCTAGTATATGTAGAAACGTGTGCCTGGACCACAGACACCCGTCCACTGAATTATTGACACCTTTATTCCATCCCACTGCTCCTGTGGCGCGCTGACCGGAGGCTAGCGGTGTACATTGTGATCACGTATCTTCCTCAACCCGGCCAGTAAAGGGCAAGAGTCTTAACACTGAATAATGCCATGTCATGTTTGCATGTTTTCCATGCTTGGGGTGTTGGCCCCATTGTCAATTCAGGCATATCTTGGGTTCCAGGTGACCAGGAGGACCCACGTGACACGCCACAACCCGGCTCAGATGTCGCACGGTGATACCTCCGGTTTGGTTACACCTCAAAGAGGTGGATTTCAGTTCCAGTGAACATCCGCTCTCTTTTTTTTTTCCCCCTGATCGCCTCGTACGAATCAAAAAGCATTTGGCAAATCAGGATGTGACATTCATGAGTGTTCTGAATAGAAGCCTGATTAGATTGAAATTCTGCAACTTCTGATCTCTGGCCAAAGTCAGGGCATGGATTACTTAAACCTCTCCCTGCCAATTAGTTAATGAAAGGAGAATTCAGGTGAAGTGGAGCGGGAGAGCGTGCCACTGCTGTTTGTGTCTCGGTGTGGGGGAATCAAATTAGGGCTTTAATTACAAATTAAGATTACAAATCTGCCCAAAATGCAAATTCGGTTGACATTTTAAAGTGCACTGCACATGAAATTACAGGTGCATATAAAATTTTAAAATTTGAATATTCTGGCAGTACTAATTTTGTCAGTGAGATCAGTATTTCATATTTCAAATGAGCACGATTCCTTTAACTCAGGTGAGATATTAGGCTCATTTTATGTTCACTTGCCATAAATATCTTACATACAGCTCCTTTAAGAGAAAACTGAAAACTTTAGTGAATGAGACTCTTACCTTCTTGGAGCAACTTGAGTTTAAGGGTCTTCTGGTTGACGGGTAAACCTGCCACCTTATCATATCAATATTTAATTCCACTGTGTGTAATGTACTGTTCTGAGGTCAGGTCAGAACTTTATAAGATGTTCACTTCTGTGCGTATCTGAGATTCAATTCGAACATTTCTCTTAATGTTTAATTTGATCCCTGGTTTGAATGCAATGCAATCACTAAATTCAATACTCTTATTTTATCTAATGTTTGCAACCACTGTGCCTGTTGCACTCTGAATATTTCCCATCTTCAGTTTACGCTCTGGCCTCAGCTGGGTGTAATATTCGCAGCTGATGGGAGGCATCTGCCCATTCGATTTTAGCTGTTGTGGGCTATTTCCGGCTCCAGTTATGGTTTCACTTCGCTCTGCTTTCTCCTAATAGTCAGCGCCTGTGATTTCCCTGCGTAAAGAGACAGTTAATTTTCTTTATTGACACTTTTTTAACTGGAGATATTCCCTTAATGTATCTGGAGGAAAAAAGAACAATGTGAGTCTATTTACTGTGTTAAAATTGTGTTAAAAGCCATAAAGAGGACGGACAACATCAAAAACATGCTGCACATAAAACAACACATTAATATCAAGTATCAATTTGAGGGAAATGACCGCACTTGACCTTAAAAGAGCTTCAGTTCTTCTCAGAACTCTCCTCATACAGGCCATTCGCCGTATAGTCAGATGCTAAACCATCTGTAATACGAAATCTCAATTTCTTTGAAGGACAGAGGGGATGGGAGCCAGCGTTGCATGCTGAAGTCCATAATTTCCACCCCTAAAATGTGTAAAGTGATGTATAGTGGTAGTTATTCAGAAGAAGCGAAAGGACTTTCACTTCATTTTGGTTTTCGTCATGCCGAAAAGTTTCAGAAGGAGTTTTACAAGTTTTTGCACAATTTCTTAGATATTAAACACTTTTGATGAGGAATTCTACAAATGAAAGTGAATACGGATTCAAACAAAGAGACCTAATGAGCGTCGGCACGTCCAATTGCATAACTCCTAGTTCTGTATATAAGCAGTAAACTGGCCTTCTTCTCTGCCATTACAGCTGTTCGATTTTGCCCGCCTCCTCCCCTTCACCACCTTTGGCTTCCCATCTTGGTCCGAGGCGGGCTCCTTCGCCTTCCTGCCTGGTCCCCCAGCCAGATCTGCCAGCTTCAGAGACGAAGGAACCAACGACCAAGCGACGGGCTTCCTCCAAAACTTATCACAAACACACTAAAGACAGCTTGTTTTTTGCCAAATAAAATACTTGTCAATCTATAACTGAATGGTCTCCTTGGTTGAACTTAAAATCTCTCGAAGTGCCATAGGCCCCAAATTTTGGAGTCAGAATTTTCAAAAGTACTTTATTTATCTTCAAAGCACAATTAAAGGCACATCAGTTCTCCCCGTGTCGTTCCTCTTTTCTCACCTCCTGATCCTTCTCACTTTCACTTAGGATTGAGATGCAGTATTTTGTCTTTGCTTGTTATGCTCCATGTCGATTAATGTTGTTTTCTTGTTCCCCTGATTCTAAGGTGACACTGGTTTTCCCTTTGTGTTTTTCCATAATATCACATGTGACGCCACTTTTAACAGACATTCTGATCTGATACTAATCTTTATAGACGGATGGACAGATGCAACACAGTCATTTTATGCCATTACGCTCACCACACAGCTTATTTTGGCTTTCTCCAATCACCCCCATACTTACATGGAAAAGGTCTTCGCAATGAGTCATCAGGAGTCACATTACTATTAAAAAGCTCCAGACTTCTGCTTACTGTCCTACTTTCCTCAGGGTAGGTCCTAGAGGTGTGAACCTTCACTTCGATTACAATCGTCATGTCAATATTTCAATTCAATATGATATCTTGATACATCACGATGCACACAGATTGGGAAGCCATAGTTGCTACCAGCATGTTCTTTATAACTAGAATTTTTATGCCATAGTCAGAAAAATCAGTGTCAGGGAGTTTTTTTTTATTACTTTTTAGATATTTGCATTAAATTTGTTATGCATAAAGATGCCCAAATCGAATGGAAATGTTTTGGAAAATCAAAAAAGGAATTTTTTAAAAACTGATTTCACGGATTACCTGCTATGCTGCCACCAACCACTAGGGGGCAGAGGACTGCCGGTTGAAAACTTCAGCTATTATAATCGATTATGCGATTAATTTGAACACCCCTAGTAGGTTTTAGTGTGGGAAAAATTGTATCAAATTTTTTGATGTGAGAACTGCTTGCCAAATTAAAACATTTCACTGTAAATGCGCTGTATGTCACTGGTAGCAGAGGTGTGAGCCATTGTCTATATTTTTACAGCAAGTCTAGTGTATTCAATATTTACAGTACAATTCTTTTTTGCAGTATTTATAAGTCTGATTAGAAAACAAACTTTGTTATAGCTTATTTTATACAATATTTTACAGTGCTATGAATACACAGAAAAATATTCCAAGAAAATAACTGTTTTATAATAAATGGCTACTGTGTGGAAGTTCTTTTCAAAGTTCTGTTTATTTCTTTCCTGTATATTACAGCATACTATAAAGTTATTCTAAACATTTATGCGACACATTGCAAAACATATGTCACCGTCACAACCACGG
Organism: Distichodus sexfasciatus; assembly: GCA_032718565.1. Taxonomy (NCBI): domain Eukaryota; kingdom Metazoa; phylum Chordata; class Actinopteri; order Characiformes; family Distichodontidae; genus Distichodus; species Distichodus sexfasciatus. The sequence goes on from JAVGVS010000024.1 coordinate 704,564, forward strand.
CACAGACGTCAAAGTGCAGCGGCACTGCAACAGAGTTGAGATAAAACTGCTATGAATAAACAGCTGAAAATGAATTCTATTAATGTTAACCAGGCTGCCTCATCCAATATACATTCGCTTTGATCAGAGAGCCACAGAGGACAGCACCAGCCATGTTTTCCTTTCATTATTAAGGGCTTATGGAAATTTGCCAGGATATTGAGGAGGGGGAGACACTATAATAGCTTTGCAAGTGGTGCTTCATGACCCTTGGATGCAAAGAATATTCTGGTCGACTTGCTAAAGGTCAGTTTGGCAACTCTGGCAAATGTTATAATTAATCATTCATTACAAAGCACAACAGTAGATCAGTAGAGTCAACAAAGCAGGAGAATTAAGTTGAACACTTGTTGAGTCATGATGTCAGTTAGGGGTCATGATGGTCATTACTGTATCTAGGAAAAAGTTAAAATTCTATTAGTCAAATTCTATCAGTCAGAATTTCTCATAGATTTTATTTGAAACTAGTAGTGTAACAATTAGGGAGTTGGCCCGGTGATTAGAAGGTCATCGGTTCAAGTTCTGGACCGGTAAAAGTTAACACTGAGTTACTCTTGAGGTACTTCCTTCCTGCCTTCCTTCCGTCCCTTCTTTCTTCCCTCCCTTCCACGGTCAATAGTATAATAATGAAGGAGTTGGACTAGTGATTAGAAGGTTGTCGTTTCAAGTCCTGAACCAGTAAAGGTACCATTGAGGTACTTTTGAGGTATTTCCTTCCTTCCTTTCTTCCCTCACTTCCCCAGTTAATATTATAATGAACAGGGAGTTCGCACAGTGATTAGAAGGCTGTCGGTTCAAGTTCTGGACCGGTAAAAGGTACCACTGAGGTACTTCTGAAGTTCTTCCGTCCTTGTGTAATGATTAGGGAATAATGATTAAGCTTTTTTTTTTTTATAGCTGAATGAACTCAGTGCCTTTCCACTGAAAGCACAGCAGTCACAACATCAAGTGTTCAAACAAAAGTCGATGCAGCAAGCAGACAGTAAAATGACATTAAGTTTATTTTTACCTAACTAGAGCAGGTAAATTTCTTCATGCTGTGTACAGATGAGTGCAATTTCCCAGCCCGAACACAATTACACTGACTAAATTAGGTGCTACATTAGAGAGTTTAGATTCGGCATTTGTGGTTTTAAGTGAATATGGACAATTAAACTCAGTTTTGAAGGAACAAATGTTGATTTTATTAGAGAAATGTTGTACTTGAACGTACATAATTTTCTTTCTGAATATGATCAAGATTTCAGCTCTTAAAATAACTGAAAACAACTGAAATTCATCAACGTGTTTGTCTTGTTAAGTAAGAAATGTGATTTATGGTGGCAACATGCTGATTTGTGGTGAGTATGAGCTGTGTGTAAACATGTGATGCATTTTGAAAGCATTTTTATCTTTCTGCCTATCGCAAAACCCAATGCTATCCACTCCGGGAAGAGTTTATTTTGTGTTTAATTAAAGCTTCGTCAACTGCACGTTTGATTCCATGCCGGTTGCGTGTGGCCGATCGATGCAATCTCCCTGCTGTACATAAATTGACTGGCGCTTAGCGGAAAAACAACCGTAGCTCAAAGCACGAACTGGCCAGAGTTTGGGGCGAGCTGACAGATCATTAGTATAATGAAGGTGAGTCCGACTGGAAGGGAACGACTGGGAAAGAAGCCTTTAGCTCTGCTTCCCTGGAGAAAAGTTCCCTGTGGACTGTAGTGACACAAGGTTAAAACATATACACACACACACCTTTGTGAGATCTTTCTATGCAGTGATCCAGAGATCATTTCTGAATACAGTTTATTTCTCTGCTCAATCTTAACGACGCAAAACATATACAATGCCTTGATAAAGTATTCATACCCCTTGAACTTTTACATATTTTGACAACTTACAACCACAAAAAATGTTTTTTATTGAGATTTTCTATGATAGACCAACACAAAGTAGCACATAATCGTGAAGTGGTACGAAAATGATACATGGTTTTCAAAATTTTAAGCAAATAAAAATCTGAAAAGTGTGGCGTGCATTTGTATTCAACCCCCTGTACTCTGATAGCCCTAAATAAAATCCAGTGCAATCGCCTTCAGAAGTCACCTAATTAGATAATAGAGTTCACCTGTGTGTAATTTAGTCTTATTATAAATACACCTGTTCTGTGAAGGCCTCGGTGATTTGTTAGAGAACATTAGTGAACAAACAGCATCATGAAGACCAAGGAACTCACCAGACAGGTCAGGGATAAAGTTGTGGACAAGTTTAAAGCAGGGTTAGGTTATAAAAAAATATCCCAAGCTTTGAACATCTCAAGGAGCACTGTTCAATCCATCATCCAAAAATGGAAAAAGTATGCTACAACTGCAAACCTACCAAGACATGGCCGTCCACCTAAACTGACAGACCGAGCAAGGAGAGCACTGGTCAGAGAAGCTTCCAAGAGGCCTGTGGTCACTCTAGAGGAGCTGCAGAAATCCACAGCTCAGGTGGGAGAATCTGCCCCCAGGACAACTGTAAGTCGTGTACTCCACAAATCTGGCCCATATGGAAAAGTGGCCATTGTTGACAGAAAGACATAAAAAGTCCTGTTTGCAGTTTGCCAGGAGCCATGTAGGGGACACAGCAAACATGGGGAAGAAGGTGCTCTGGTCAGACGAGACCAAAGTTGGACTTTTGGGCCTAAATGCAAAGCGTTACGGGTTGGCGGAAAAGTAACACTGCTCATCACCCTGAACACACCATCCCCACTGTGAAATGTGGTGGTGGCAGCAGCATGCTGTGGGGATGGTGACAGGGAAGCTGGTCATAATTGATGGGGAAATGGAGCTAAATACAGGGCAATCCTGGAAGAAAACCTGTTGGAGGCTGCAAAAGACTTGAGACTGGGAAGGAGATTCACCTTCCAGCAAGACAATGACCCTAAACATACAGCAAGAGCTACAGCAGATTTGGTTTAGATCAAAGAATATTCATGTGTTAGAATGGCCCAGTCAAAGTCCAGTCCTAAATCCCATTGAGCATCTGTGGCAAGACTTGAAAATTGCTGTTCACAGACGCTCTCCATCCAATCTGGCTGAGCTTGAGCTATTTTGCTACGAAGAATTGGCAAAAATTTCAGTCTCTAGATGTGCAAAGCTGGTAGAGACATACCCCAAAAGACTTGCAGCTGTAATTGCAGCGAAAGGTGGTTCTACAAAGTATTAACGCAAGGGGGCTGAATACAAATGCACCCCACACTTTTTGGATTTTTATTTGCTTAAAATGTTGAAAACCATGTATCATTTTCATACCACTTCACAATTATGTGCTACTTTGTGTTGGTCTATCACAGAAAATCTCAATAAAAAACATTTAAGTTTGTGGTTGTAAGGTGTCAAAATGTGTAAAAGTTCAAGGGGTATGAATACTTTTTCAAGGCACTGTAGTGCCTACTTCTGTATTAATCATTTTCACGAAGCCTAATCTTAGCTTAGTCTCATAAAGAAAATATTTTCACTCTTTTAGTTTTCCACATAAACACTTAGAGTATAGCCAGGTCCTCACAAACACCTAAAACTCACGCATAAACACACACACGCACACACACAGGTCACAACATCCAGCCCTGCAGTTCCCACTTATTTAAACATGCAGGTAGATAATTAGAGATGAAATGGGGGATAATTAAGATCTCACGGTGCTGCAGAAATTTAGCAAGGGCACACACACACACAGATGGGTTTTGCTGTCAAATCCTTGCATACAATGTTTGGGCAACGTTCCATTTAGCATAAAATTTTCATGACTAGAGAATACAAACAAGCAGAAAAAAGGACATTTTGTGAGTCACATGTTGTATGGTTCACCAACATTTATCAGGGAGTTAAAGGTGATTTCCTCAGGTTTGCTGTTATAAGACAACATGGTTTAAAGAGCATAAGAAAGTGGGTTTTCATTCATTTATTAATTGACCTCATCTTATGCATGGACCCCGGAATTGCTAAGACGTTACCTCTGCCGTCTCCTTTGATTTCAACCACAAAGTTTGGGCTGAAGCAGTTTGGCTGGTCCATGTGGAGTTTTAAAAAATACATCAACGTAACATGAGCTCCCCACCCCCCACCGATATGTCTACAATTCGGAGTTCGGGCTGGGAAGTGACAGGCTCGTCAGGCTCCATTCAGACGCTCGAGAGAGTTCAGCCAAAACTATGACAGTCAGTGATGCCCGCTATCCATCACGGCCGTCGCTAAGCTGCTCGCTTTAGTCTGCCGAGCTTCACAACCCCTCCGGCAAAAGACCATGTCGCTTCATGGAAGGGGGAAACACATATGCTGCGTCCGTGTTGGGGAGCAGTTAACTAGAATTAGCAATGCTACTAATGTAACGCCTATTTGTCAGTAGCTTATCAGTTGTGAAGCAATGTAGCAAAATACTACTATTTTTCTCTCTTTACGTAAATGTGTATTTTCAACTAACAGGTGTTTCTGATTTTTGTTGAATTCGCAAAATTGGCTGAGAGGGTTATGTAGCAGCACAACGCACAGTCAGTGCATCACAGTGCGTTCTTGGCATCTGCGAGATTAAGTCAGAAGTTGGAGTCTACCATGTATCTTGTAGTGTAGCTAACTAGCATATTAAAGCAGTAGCTTGGTTGTAACTTAGCTGCATTTAATCATAAGTAATTAGTATTTTAAAAGCTACTTATGAAGCAAATAGCATGTATATGTGTGTGTGGTTGTGTACAAGAGTACAAGTTCTGAGCATCGTTCTAATCCATATATTGAAGTTTGCCTTTTACAATACTGTGGCTTTAAATGCTAATTAACTGTTGATGAAAAAGAACAAAAGAACCATAAAAAGATTGATAACCAATAAGTTTCCATAGCTTGATATAGCACGGAAGACTTCAATTTTGATGATCACATGACAAATATTAATGATTGATGGTCAAGTTGGATAATAATTATTATATTTTACAACGGTAGTTCAAGTCACTGTTCCATCTGACAGTTGACTTTGACTTTTTGCAGTGAATATATCTATTTAAAATCACATGACTAATAAACAATATTGCTTGGAGAAAAAATATGTGTCAGCTATGTGTAAAATCCGCCTTGTCACCACCACCACCACTGCCTTCTTTTAATCTAAAACTCCTCCCACTCTTCCCAAATTTCTCCCCGTTTAGGACGGTAGCTGTCATAGAAGCACCTGACACCAAAGCTACGGTCGGCCAATTCAGGGCCTCTAACCACAGCCGCAGCTCGGAGTGGGGAGAAAATCTAAAATTCATCAAAGCAACGTTGTGCGGTCGAGTTGCTCAAGTTCCACTTGGATAATAAGGCTGGCAGATAATTATTCCAAAAAAGGAAAAAAAACAACTTTGATGAGTCAAGACTTCGCTGGCTGGCGTTAGACTTATTAATTTAATAACGCTGAAATATTCACGGCGGCAAAGAATGCGGCAGCGTTGCATCATGGAGTCGAGGGTAGAATCCCTTTTATATTTTTATCTGATAATGATAGAAAAATATGGGATGAGACGTGAAACATGTTGTGGTTTGAAATAAAAATGCTTGCATGCTGACTTTATATTTTGTATTTTTTTTGGTCTGCGCTCACCAGCTACCCACGTTGAAGCGATGCACTGGGAAGGCTTTGGGAAGAGGCGTAGATTTGAGGGGATTTTTTTTCTCGCGGCGGTTGGAGGGAGAGATGTTGGGAGGGGTGTAGGGATGTAGGGATGGAGGGAGGTGGAGGTGGCTGTGCGCAGCGAAAGGGGAGACAGCGCTCCCCTCTAATTGCCACACTGTCAGTCAGCTAAGAGCAGCGGGAGACACTGATTTGTGGCGCGGCGGTGGTCCGGCCGTGTTTGCATGCGTGACAGGAAGAGGAGGACATGTGGGTGTTATCCTCCGCCTGCGGGACGCCTGGCTGAGAGAGAGAGAGAGTGAGAGAGAGAGAGAGAGAGAGGAGGAGGAGCTGAGAGGAAAAGGAAGCGAATGTGAGAGAGACAGAGAAAGAAGAGCAGGAGAGTCGAGAGAGGTAGGAAATGAAAAAGGGAGAGAAAGAGATGGAAAAAGAGAAAGGCAGGAGGAGGAGCTGAGAGGAAAAGGTAGCCAAAATGCAAGAGCGATAGAGAAATTCCAGGGGAGAGTGTGAGAGAGAGTGTGAGAGAGAGAGAGAGAGAGAGAGAGAGAGTGAGAGAGAGAGAGAGAGAGTGAGAGAGGAGGAGCCGAGAGAGAGAGGAGGAGCCAAAAGAAAAAGTAAGCAAGAAGCCAGAATGTGAGAGAGACAGTTAACGAAGAGCAGGGCAGTCGAGAGAGGTAGGAAACGAAAAAAGGGTGAGATAGAGAGAAAGGGAGGAAGGGAGGAGAAGCCGAGAGGAAATGATAGACAGAACCCAGTAGAGACAGAGAAATTAGACCAGGAAGTTGAGAGACGAAGGAAACAAGACAGACAGACAGAGAGAGAGAGAGAGAGAGAGAGAGAGAGAGAAAGGCAGAGAGAAAAAGTGAAAGAAAAGCTATACTGAACATACATATATATACATATATATATATATATATATATCCCCGAGAGGGATAGGAAGCCAAAATGTGAAAATGCGAGAGAGACAGAGAAGAGCTAAGAAAGAGAGAGAGAAGTTCAGTGAAAGGCAAGAGAAAAAGAAAGATGACAATGAAAAAAAGGAAAATAGAAAAGAGAGGAGAGAGAGAAAAAACAGAAAAAATAGTCTTGAATAAACTCTGTCTATCTATAGGTGTACATCTCGATATTTATAAAGGAATAGAGAGAGAGAGAGAGAGAGAGAGAGAGAGAGAGAATCAATGAAAGTCAGATTAGGGTAGAAAATGAGGATGTAAAGAATGGAAAAGAATGGGTAAAGAGGAAAAGATGAATAAAGTCATGAATAAAGTACAGAGAAAGATATATATATATATATATATATATATATAGAGAGAGAGAGAGAGAGAGAGAGAGAGAGAGAGAGAGAGATGGAGAGAGATAGAAGATACTTCAGAACAATGGGAGGAGAAAAAGAAATAGGTAAATAATTGGTTTGATACAGGAGAAGAAAGAGAGAGAGGGGGGGAGAGGGAGAGAGAGGCAGAAGAAGAAAGCAAGAGATGGAGGCAGAGGAGCTATGAGGAAAAGGAAGCTGTAATGTGTGAGACTGAAGAAGAGCAGAGGAGTCGAGATGAAAAGCAAAAAAGAGAGAAAGAGAAATAGGAGGAATGAGAAAGTAAAAGTGAGAGATGGAGGGGATGGAAGTGAGGTTCTCTCCGACTTAGAGTGAATTAGTTAATAGCTAGATAGGTAATAGAGAGATAGAGACAGGAAGAGCAAGAAAGAAATATTCAGAAACAGAAAACAGAAAGAGGAGAATGAAAAGAGAGTTGACTCCTCATACTAAATTATTAAATGAACAGGTACATATCTAGACAAAAATGAGAGAGAGAGAGAGAGAGAGAGAGAGTGGAGCAGAAAAAAGGGAGGTGAGTGAGAGAGATGAATGGAAGAATAGGGAGGAGGAGGAGGAGGAAAAGAAAAAGACTAGAAAGGACAGCAGTGGAGATGAGAGAGGCTTCAAAGGGACGACAGGAGAAGAAAGAGAGAGAAAAGATGAATAATTACGAGAGAGAGAGTGAGGGAGGGAGAGGGGTGAGATGGGGTGAGGCAAAGAGGGGAGAGAGAGAGATGTGAGCAGAAAAGACAGACGGATGGAGAGCGGGAGAGAGGAATGACAGCAGGGGAGTGGAGAAAGAGAGGAAGATAAAAAGGGGGGGAAATAGGCATAGCGCAGAAAGCAAGAGAGCCAGGGATTCAGCAGAAGAGCTCAGAGTTTAGACTCACACATACAGCGAGAGAGAGAGAGAGAGCGCGCGCGAGAGAGCGAGAGAGAGAGAGAGAGAGAGAGAGACAGAGAGAGAGTCACTGGACTGAATACGTAAGTGCTGGAAGTCTGACGAAACGTAAGACTAGAGGAAACATCTGCTCACAACATCACTCATGGCGTTAATAAATGTGCACTAGTGTGTGAGCAGGAAAACCTTGGTGTGCGAACTGAGCGATTCCTTCAAGCAGCAGAGTTTGGATGTGAGGGGGAGGAAAAGTAAAGAAAAGGCAGAAAAGTGCAGCTCCTATGTTGGTGGATGCCTCGGGTTGTACACTGTACCAAGCTTTTTTTATTTTTCACAAAAAAGATGCTGCATATCAAATATTTTTGGGTACGGTAGCACTTTACAGTATTCACTGCTGGATATTAGGGATGGACAGTTCATCAAAAAAAAAGAATAAAAACTGACATTCAGAACCGCTAGTCAACGAAATCCTAATCCTGCCAAAAACACCAGAACCAAAAATTGCTCTGAGCAAGGCCATGATCCCCAAGCTGCTTCAGGTTGATGTTCCCTGCAATAAATGCCATAAATGCTGGGGAGCTTCTTACTCGCCAATCCATCCTTGATTTGGAAATAAACAGCAATGAGCTCATAAACGAAGCCACAAAACACATATTTTTGTCTGATCTTTCTCAATTCAAAAAGTCTAAGCATGTTCCAATTGCTTTTTGCCATGTTGATCCACCACAAAAATTGTATCTAAGCCTAAGTCTGAATCTAGACATAACCCACATGTGGAGAAAGCAGCCGCGCGGTTTTATTAGCTAATGGCTGTTAATGAAGCTGCTTGGCAGATGCTAATTGAATATTGATATTAGGTTTGGAGACAGACTGCAGCTGTGGGCAGCACTTCATTTTTTGACCATCTTTCTTCCGTTTTAACAAAAAAAAAAAAATTCTGAGCAGCAGTGAGATGCAAGAAACTGATTGGTGGATGAAAATGTGTGTGAAGTGGTCTGAGTCTCACATGAGTCAGCTCCTTTCAGGCTGGTCGATGGCAGAGAAGCTCTGACAACAGCATTGGAGGAAGACAAGCAAAGCAGCCGCTGCCAATGCAGCCGGCCACAGGAGAGCCCCAACATGAAAAACACTCGATTTAAGATTCAGGCTTTTTACAGCAGCAAGAAAAGCCGCCGACCGCACCGGGACCTGAGCAGTCGCAGGGAATGAAGCTCTTTTCCTGATTCACCTGTCCAGTTTCGCCCCCCCCCACCCCCACCCCCCAGGTTACTTGCAGAGTTTGAAACGTTCTGAAGAATGTTACAAATTCAGGCCTTTTTGCATTATAACGAGACTAACAATTAGAGTCCCATGTTGCCAGTTCTTGCGAACGACCCACTTCTAATTTGCAGTGCGAGACAAACTCAACGAGTCCATGAGAGAGAAAATTAGGACCGGGCTTAATTTGACCAGTCGGTTGAAGTGTTTCTGCAGGTGTTAATTAGCGGCTTTGAGAAGCAGAGTATACGAACCTTATTAAAAAATGAATACAGTTTAAAAAAAGCATAAGGATACGTCGGAGCAACATCAACACACTTTTAGAATGACTCGCATAACCTTCAAAAGGTGGACGGTGAATTAAAAAATGCAGTAATTAATTCAAATATTCCTTTTTTTTCAAAATAATTTTTTAATCAACAAGAAATAACATCTGTGCTTCACCCTAAGAACAGAGGAGCATAACAGAAATGTTTTTCAGCCTTTTTATGTAAATGGGGGCATGAATAAAGAAAAGTTTATAATCTGTGTAGCAGTTCTGTCATTCATAATAGCATAACAAAGCAAAACTAATAACTATCATATACTGTATGCATTAGAACACAGAACGCTTTTTTTTGTAAAAGCAGATTAAAGAAGTGAGGACCACTAAAAAAGTCCTCACTTCCCAATAATGTCCTCACCCTGCTGGTTAAAAACTCATTTCGGTTCTCACTGTGTAGCAAGTACAAGAACACACACACACTCGGGCACATGGACTACTGCTTATTCTGAATGATGGTCCCTGGAACAGAACTAGTTAAAAACGGTTCAAAAAGTTGTAAATAAATACAAATTTATAAAAGTTTTCTTTTTGGATTCAATTTAAAAAAATGCCCTTTCTTGCTGTATTCTACTTTTTTGTCTGTATATAAAAACACACACAACACAACACAACACAATAAGTAAATTAATTTATACTCAGCATGGCCTGGGTCGCATCTGTAAGCTATTAACCCCCCAACACCACACACACATTTCTTCTTCCGCTAGTGATCGGTGATTACACGCCTTTCTTTTTCTGCTGACTGCGGTTTGGAGAGCGGACTCTCCCTGCTGGGGATCCTGAGCACCATACATTCAGCAGTCGATGACATTTTCAATGAATATATATCGCCGCTTTTCCGGGGACGGACATCAATCGCGACCTCACCTGTGGTCAAACGGCAGTCTCGTTGCTCATTCTGGCCCTCACCTTCTGCCTAGAGCTCAGACAAGCCCACCACTCAGGGCTTACAATCCACACTGCTGGAAAAAGAAGAAAAAGAAAGAAAGCATCCCTCTCTCAGAACAGATGGCAGTATGTGGATTGTTGAAACGTCTGACAATTGCAAGAATCTCTAAAGCTGGTTTAAACATGTGACCCCTCATAATCAGCATTTGTTGAGCCATTTTTCTCCTCCGAGAACCAATTATTAATGGCATATGTCTATTAGACGCTAACGTTTTCTTTGGACGACTCCTTTACAAGGTGAAATATCTGTAGCCGTGTACATTTTTATTTAGCTTTTCCTTCTTCCTTCGTTCTGTGAATAACCACTTTCATAGCTCTGAGCCAATGTACAAAACTCAATGCAAGCTGCAGCCGTGCAGGTAACTGTCAGAAAACTCTTATGCACTCAAGGTTAAAGTAATCGTCATGTCACGGTACATCCAGTTCTGCACCTTTGAAAAGCAGCAAGGAAAACAGAGTTAGCCAACGTCATAATATTATGCTTGGGGTCTATACTTATGGCAGACATAAGCAGTTATACACTTCCATCATGTTCTGTACATTGTGTCTTAGGTGCCTTCGATATGAACTTTTATCTCATTTAGGACTGGCGCTAACAACTTTTTCTATTCATGAATGTGTTCCCTGTTTTATCCTCCCAAACCAATCAACTTGACCATATGCAAACCTGTTATAAGCACGTTTTTTAGGCCTTTTTGCATTATAACAAGACTAATTAGATTTCTTGCAAACTCCCCACTTCTATTTTGCAGCACGAGACAAACTCAGTGAGTCCATGAGAGAGAAAATTAGGACCGGACTTAATTTGACCAGTCGGTTGAAGTGTTTTTGCAGGCGATGCTATTCATCATCATACCTTTAATTTAATTATATAAATTATTAATCACAACTTCTATTTTTATCATTCACTGCATGGAGAGATGTGCTCAAAATAATGGAAAACATAAAATTACTGGAGTAGTCTCATCAACAAACACACAGACACAGTCAAGAGGAGAACAAGCCCAGATTCTAGTCTACACAATTTCTCAAATTTCTCTTTAGGGTAGCAGGTAAACAACTTGAAGCCCTAAGAGAATTGATGGCATTTTGTATACCTTTGTTTTTTTAGGCTTACTCGAGTGTGTCTTTAAATCAGCCCATTTCTGATGAAAATGATGTCTTATTATGTAGACCTTCTATGGTTTAATATAAAAAGTAAGGTTAGTACCAGGCGGAAAAACTTCTTTATCCATTTAGTGTTCATCTGGACATAGAATACAATTATTTGATAACAAACCATTCATTTTTGTATATATATATATATATTTTTTTCCATGTTGATCACTCGCTTACATTATAAAATGGGGAAAATGATGATCTGATCAATTGAAAAGGAAGACCTCCCAAAGTTTTGGGTCATTTTGGCCTGTAAAATGAGCTGCTTTTGACTTTTCTGCGAGAGAACTACATTTTTGTGCACGACGGCGTTCCATATGGCAGTCGCCAGCGCTAATGTATGTGTTTACATCGCGAAAAATGTAAGTCATGTGCATGGAATTACTCAGAAATGATTTTAAGAACTGAGACAAAGAAATAAGCACTACAATATTCTACATATGTTCCCAAAACCGTCCGACATCGATTTTATATTCACTGACCTCTGACTACACCCTTATACTTAAAAAAACAAAAACCCTAGAGATCCTTTTTTAACTTAGGTGATGATATGATCGATAGTGGGACTCCCAGACAATCCAGCCAAGGAAGTGGAGATGAAGATTGATCTGAGTACAGTTTGCTCTGTTTCAGCGCTGAGTCATTCCGCTCGCCGTTGCTGTAGAAACCCGTCCGGCTCGAAGGAGAGACGTAGACCCGGGTCTGCACGCATATATTTTTAACAATTTAGCCTGTGATCAAGACGGACACGCCGCGAACTAGTTTATCATCATTTATATTTTGCACAAAATTTGGGAAAGAATGACAGCTGAGATTGGCTGAAAATTTGGAAGGGAGGAAGAAAAAAAGAAGGATAAGCGAGTAGGAAAAAAATAATTTTATAAAAACATCAAAAACTAGATTAGAGGGAAGAATGAAGAAAAAGGAGGGAATAGAAGAAAAAATGAGAAATGAAACAAGAGCTCAAGAGGTATGGAAGTAAGGACGGAACTGAAGAAGAAAGAGAAAGGAAGACGTAAAAATAAACCTTAAAAAGGCTGGAAGTATGGAGGGAAGGAAAAGAGGAATGATAAAAAAGAAAGGAAGTATGGAGGGTCATTGGAAGAAATGAAAGAAGGAAGGAAGAAAGAGAGAGAGACATAGACCTTGGAAGGAAGGAAGGAAGGAAGAAGAATTCATGAAATCCGAACACTTACTGAACTAGTTTGGAACTTTCTAATGCTATCAATTTAGTGTTGCAAAGAAAAGAGTTTTCAAAAGGTCGTGACTGCTTTGTTTGTATTTACAAAGTAGACTGAGAAAAAGTCCTTCCTCTCAGAAGTATTTTGCTTCTTTCTTCTTTTGCCAGAACGTCAGAACAGTGAGTGTGTGTATCTTTGATCTCTCTTTTGTTTCACACTGAGATGCGGGAAGTAGAAGTTTGTGCATTATCTCTGAAACAACACTTCTTTATGTTTACCCTTACAGTAGCTTTTACTGTCTTTTAGGCTTCATATTATATTAGTAAGACGTTTTAAAAATAGTTTTATAAAGCAAATGTACACTGTGTCCAAAATGATTATTAACCCTAGACGTTTTTTAACTATATCAATATTTTTGTGCATAATCTCCATCTCCAAGCTTTATAAACCTGAATATTTCTTGGATTTAAGCATTCTCGGGTGATATGTATAATTAGGAAGGATGCCTAAAGTGAGTAACACCCTAAATCATGTAACACCTGGTCCTTCTGGACACGCCAGCTAAGCTGCAGTTCTAGAATACGGCAGCACTGGAGGAGAGTGAGTTCTGGTAGCTTCACATTGGATTCGTTTAATTGTGGACACAGTGAAGTTATAAATGCTTATCTGATAATATGTGATGTAAAAAGGCCATAATATAAAAGGTCATTATAAGAGATTAATAAATTATTTATTGTAATAAATACGTTTGTAGATTAATAAATAAATAAACGTTGCACCTGCTTTAATGAAAGAGTAGGCGTTATGTCAGTCAAACCTTAGCGTTCACGGCACTGAATATGGATGACCCTAAAGCATCGTACAAAGGTGCCAAAAGCCAATTAACGAACTAATGAGTCATGTTTATAAAACAGTTATCATATTAATCAAGTCGCCTGCATTCACAATGAGCAGATGAAATGAATATATACATGAAAACAGCTCCAATCTGATAGCTAATGCTATAAACATGAGTGAGTGTAAAAAACCAAAAAGATTTTGGCTGCTTGAAGGAAGAAAAACACCAGTAGATTGACCTGGCCCAGTTTCTCAAGGGTGCTTATTTATGATCGACTATGATTAAGTGGAGGAAGATTATTGAAATTAAGAGAAGCCAGTCGTCTCATACCATCTCCGGTCCTTTTAGTTTAATAAGTTGGCCTAACAAGGTGGCATGAATTCCAATGAGCGAGCGTGACGTTGGAATCCTTCTCCCAAGATTTGGTCATTAATATTCTTCACCTTTTGAGGAGCTGAAGGGCACGCGACCGGCCGCAGATGGCAGAGTTTAGAAGGCGATGGCCACGTTAATAAAAAAGCTAATTGTAAACAGCTGTAACCGGAGAACAAACCAGGTCAAACCCAACAAGCAGCTGATTATGTTAAGAGGAACTCGAGGGCACATATAAACCTGAAAGAAAAAAATGACGACTCCAAAAATAAAACCATTAAGTTAACGTGTAATTATGGCCTGGCGTTGATGGTGGAAAAGTGTGTGTGCAGCCATTTGTATCTTGGTATGGCATAATATTATGGCATGCATTTCAATTCCAAGACGGGTTCTGGTGCCAGTCCAGTCGCATCCGGACGTATTTGTCCAAATTAGGCCCGTGCCAGTATATTATTGGACGGTGATGAGAGCCGCTTTCCAGCTCTTTGAACTGAAACAATGGATATGTGGAACAGCATCCTACATCGGGAACCGTTTAGAAACTGGAGCCGTTTTTACACCTAGCGCCTACTTTTGAAGACTGCAGAAATGAGGGGAAAAAAATAACAATTCTCCTGCTTAGTAGCTACTTCGGGGAAAATATGATCGATGACTTTCGGAAAGTGCTGAACCAAAGATACTTGGGGCTCTATTTTAGCAATCAAAGCACACAGGCCAAACCCATTTAATGAAAGTGAGTGATTATTTGTCATTGTGAACACACCACAGCACAGCACAGCATACAGTACACAACAACCAAATGTGACCTCTGCATTTGACCCATACGTGCAGAAGGAGTGGGCGGCTAACATGGAGAGTGCCTGGGGAGCAGTGCTGGGGGGGGCAGTACCTTGCTCATGAGTACCTCAGTGGTAACCGTGACACCACCAACTGCTAATGTGTGGCCAGATAGAATTTTGCTTTAAAGGAGAACTCCGCACTTGAACCTAAATCCCACTGTTAGAGGTCTTTGAGTGCTGTCGGTTGTCGATAAATCAAACCAATTGGTGCCGGCTTGACAGAGATATCGTGGAAGCAGCGAGCCTGGCCATGCAACACAGCCAGGAGTCTCACGAACATAACATTATGCCTGTTTACCTCAGTAGTGGTAAAGAAACTAGTGTTTAAGCAAGCTGTCACAAACCTCTGGATTTCTGCCTGATTTCAATCCAAGAGTCGATTGTCAAACTTGTTTCTATTCCCATTTACACATGAAATATTAAATGGAAGAGCGTTTATATAACGACAGCTTAAGTTGATGCAAATATTTTATGACACGTTTTGGCTGTAAACAATCGACCAATCGGAATGTAGACGTTCTTCGCTTGTGAGTATCCCAGAAAACATACTTTGAAACTTCCTACCGTACTTTTGTTCTGATCTAAAATGACGCGTGAAAAGCTGATCGACTAGCCTCCGCTTGTACGGAACTCTTGTATTTGAGTGCCTCATATAGTTTTTTTGAGGTGGGCAACAGCAACAACAGCACAGCACAGCTTGCTGTCACACTACAAACAAGTTCAAATGTTTGAATGATGCCATTAGCGACTTGGGTGAACAGAGTGAACGAAAATATTTTGACAACAAAGCTTTTTTGAGCGTCTTCAGGGATTTTATACCTTTAGTAGCTCTTGGTCTGAAAGTAGCATTAGGCGACAATGCTAACCACAACACCACCCTCTTTGCCCTTCGGTAAGTAAAAAGCATGCACACAGAAGGCTGACATGTCCAGTAACTGACACGTCAAGCCGAGAATATTTCCACTTTTTGGCCATCAAAAACTCAGTGTTGTAGTGATGTTTGGGTCCTGCCATCAGGTGAAGTGATGTCTAGCGAATTTTGAAGGTTTTTTTTTGTTTGTATCCGAGCAGGACACTCAAAGCATCAAGCTACTGCTGACAACCATCATTCTGGGGAAAAAAATTGAGATTGTTCCTCTGGAATTATCTTTCTGCTATGTTTTATAGATTTTTTCATAGATCATAAATCTTCTTCGATGCATCCTCCTATGATATTCAAATCAACACCTATATAAATTCAGAATCGTATTTTTGTCATGGGTTGGAGGAATGAGCAAGAGGTGGAAGTGTTGCAACACGTCAGATGGATTAATGAACTGAAAACAAACAGCATGGTGGCCTTAAATCTCTAACAACTCTTTCAGGCAAGAACGTGAAAATGAAGCAACAAAAATGCAGCAGCAAGACACTGAACTAACAACTTAATTAGGGAGACCCACAGGTGGGGCAAATAATTAGAAAATCATGCAAACCAAGGGGGTAAAAGCAAAACCCAGCAGCTGGGACTACTGGCTGGAGACTAAAAGCATGACTATTTTTGTAATTTGTATTTAAATAGGGTTGAGTAACTTTAAAATGCAAAATAATGCAAAAACACAGTAAAAATTGTGCAGGTGTGAATAACAAGTTTCATCATCTTACATTTGATTATATTGATTCAACAGAGAACAATTCCATCACAAGGTCTGTTACAATGTGCTTTCGAGTTGATTCACTCCAGAAATCAGCACACAATATGTAATTTATCACATGCCCATTTGACACACTCACTTCCATTCAAAACACAACCAAAATATCAGTTAAAAATATCAGTAAATCAGTAAAATATCATACATTTTTATCCCTGAACTTAACCAGCCATTAAATTGATAAATCTTCTGTTTTAATAAAACATACTCCTTCTGCTCAAAATAAAGTGACATTAAAAAAAGAAGTCTGATCATTCATTCATGCATTCATTTATTTATTACCCGAACCACTTAATCCCACCTAGGGGTGACGGCAGCCTATGCCGGGAACTTACGGGCGCAAGACGGGGAACAGCCCTGGCTAGGCGCCAACACTGCAGGGTACACACACTCACACAATCACACTCACATTCACACCTTACGGAGCCAATTAAGAGTCGCCAATCAACCTATATTGTATGCTTTTGGACTGTGGGAGGAAACCGGAGCACCTGGAGCAAACCCACACGAACATGGAGAGCGCATGCAAACTCCACACAGAAAGATCCTACGGCTGCGCCACCGTGCTAACCACTGTTCCACCATGCCGCCCCGACGTCTGATCGACGTTTACATTTTATATAAATTCTATGATTTCATTGATCATTGAATCAATGTATTGATGTAAATTATTACGACCCCCAAAAATGTATAAAATTGGTTTATTTTTGTGTTTGTCTTCTATGGCAGACAAAAGTTTGTGCTGACAAGAGTTTGTGGTGTCAGCCAGAGTCAGTAACGTTAATGCATGTGCAAAAGGTCGTGGAAATATTCCTGGAAGCGCGTAGCCACCTTGCAAACTGTCGTCGCTGAAAGTTCCTGTTGTTTCCACTGACGGCAAAGTGGCACAAGAGAAAACAGCAACTGCCTCCGGGTGCAATTGCAACCTAGAGAAGCAACTCCAGACCTTTTCTTAAAGGTGCCATGTGTTGAGTTACTGCACCACCAGCTGTTTTATTTCCACTGTACCTACATGGAGTTATTTTGAGGTCAGCAGTGAGCAGCAAGAATCGCTCAGTAAGACTGTTTCAGTGTTTGCCATTAGCTGCTGCCTCCAACGATGAGCAATCAATTTCCACACAAAGTATTGGATAGAAACAGACATTTATTTAAACCAGCTGCCGTCCAACAAAATCCCCAACTAGCTACTTGGCTTCAAACTAGAATTTCATTTACAGCATTTAGCAAACACTCTTATCCAGAGGGACTTCCATCTCCTAATTACAGGGACAGTGTCTCTGGAGCTACTAGTAATTTTGGTAAGATTTAAAACTTTTTAGACTAGAGGCAACAATCCTGACTCCCGTGTTGGGGGGTAGCTAAGTAAAATGAGCGACTCTTTTCAGTGCTTATATGCTAAGAGCAAGTAAACAGCTGGGAATGTACCACCGATTTATAAGTCCTGCCCCTTTCTTGATTTTAACTGACTAGCAAGAGACAAGTGACAAGTGCAGCGCGGTTCTAAAAGTTGAACGGATTTCAACATGAAGTGTTCGGAGAGATGCGACAAAACACCATCTTCACCTGAAGGTGCTTAGCACTCTGAACACTGAAGCTCATGGGATTTGTATTAAAAATAGACGCTGTGAAGGAAGGCGCTAATAGCTAATACTGTAAATTACTGTTAAAATTAGACTTGTGTACTTTTTCTTAATGAGTATTTGATGACTTCTAACTTCTAACTTCACTGGGCCTCATTCACCAAACTTCTCTCTTAAATTTAATATTGGCAAATGTCAGAAACTTCATGAAATTGGTGAATGAGGTTCAGAGGTTTTTGTGAGGAATCTTTACTTGAGTACAGGTTTTAGGAACTCTGAAGAAACCTCCAGCTGAGACTAGTTTATGGATAACAAGTGATTTTAAGCAGTCAGCACTAGCAGCAGGGAAACTGTAAATATGGGAAATGTAAGTAATGTTTCATGGCTAATACAATTCACAGAGCTTAGCATTCTTCATGGGCCTCACCCTCTTTGCTAATGGAATTTCACATTGCCACAACTTTGCAACAAAACAGAATGATTATCACCAGCTTGCTTAGGAACCGATTTCGTGTGGAACCCAGACAAGTGTGACTGTTTTTGATACATACGCCCATTGAAGACTGGCCTAATAGGAGCCCAAAGGAAAGTTCCCAGTGCGTTTCCGGTGACGGTGTGCGACTGGGAGTACAGTTAATTACATAATCTCCATTAACGGCACAGCCGCCACTGTGTCACAGCTGTTATTGGAGATTAATCAGCGTAGGCAAACCTGAGTAAACAGGGAAAAACAGCCAGGCAGAACGAACGGTTCTGTGCAGGCAGCTGCTTTTTTCCTGACACACATGACTAAGTCCTCTCACGGAACCCAAACTGATGGCTGTCGTTACCGCGGAGCTTTGCGAGGAGTAGGACAAACTTGCCTGTGGACGAGAAAACAGAACGGTTGTTATCTGTCAGTCTAGATTACTGCGTTGTAGATCTTTTCTCAAGTTTTTCTTCTCGGAGACTGCTGTAACGTGATATGAAGTGATTGCCCGAGGTCTAAGGTTTGGTTGATGAATTGATGGTGCATGGAAGCGTAAATGCAAAATCTGATAGTCTAAAGCGCCAACTAAGAGTGGCACGGCGGCACGGTGGTTAGCACTGCCGCCTCAAAGCGAGAAGGGCCTGGCTTTGATCCCCGTATCAGCCGTAGGGCCTTTCTGTGTGGAGTTTGCATTCTCACCCCATCTTTGCATGGGTTTCGTCCGGGTGCTCCGGTTTTCTCCCACAGTCCAAAGGCATGCAATATAGATGAACTGGTGAATCTAAATTGGCCCCGTAAGGTGTGTGTGTGTGTGCCCTGCAGTGTGTTGCCGCCAGACCAGGGCTGTCCCCCACCTTGCGCCCATAGTTCCAGCGACAGGCTCCGGTATCCCCCGCGACCCCAGTTGGGATTACGCAGTTCAGATAATGAATAAATGAATGAATGATTTTTGGGGGAAATTACTGAGATTTAAATGAACATTTACATTTACATTCACAGCATTTAGAAGACACTCTTATCCAGAGCGACTTACATTTCCTTTTTTCAGGGACAGTTCCCCTGAGAGCAACTTAGGCTTAAGAGTCTTGCTCAGGGACCCAATGTTGGTAACACCAGAAGTCAGATTAGAACCCACAACCTCTTGGTCCAAAGGCGAGTGTTCTACTCCTAGGCCACCAACACCCAACACTTGTTATAGCTATTTTTCATACTTTTCACTGTTTCTTGAAGTGCTATAATTCTTGTCAGCATTTAAAAATAATTTCAAGTATTATGTGTTGCCTTGTGAATTATTAGAAATTTGCGATCAAGAGACTATTTATAAAAAACGTAATAAAAATATAAATTAGGTAAAAGGAAAAAGGGCTGAATTAAATCTGCATAAATGAAATGTGTGTGCATCTATGTGTGTATGTGTGTGTTTTTCGAGATCTACAGCGTTTAACCATGTGCACTTCTGTGCTTCTCCAGGCTGAGGATAATCCGCTCTTTGGCTGTTTCATCTCCAAACCTTAGATGGTCTGAAATGCCCACAAACTGGAAAGCAATTTCTGAGTCACCAGCCACTGACTCATTTGTCAAGGCAGACTGATTAAAACAAGCATTAATGCTAATTCCTAAGCACTGTCCAATAAATTCGTCTTTGAACTAATTTCCTTTAGGGCCTTTTTTCTGCATTTACCGTTTTAACACACTAATTCTACTGACTGCTGCATCCAGCCTTTACGAGTTTCTCGGCAAAGTACTGAAAAATACAACCTACCTGGCGCTTAGAGCAAGTTAAAGGCCTACATAAGGTTTAGGTGTATGTTTTGCAGTCATGTTGTTTATCTAGCAAATAGTTATGAGCTGTGTTTTGTGCACATGCTGGTGATGGTTTTTAAAAAAGGTACTTAGACACTTTTATGCCAATGTGACCAACAACAGGTTAGTGTTGTACTTGAGAATGTTCTCAGTCTTGTCTCAGAGTCGGCCGTATTCGTACTCTGTCTTGTTATGAAATCGGACAAAGACGACTCGGGATTTTATTTCAACATCAGTCGAGACCATGACTCTGAGAATATTACTATTAACAGTTTAAGACCGACGCAGGAATTTTGCGTTGTTTATTAATTAGTGTTTTAATAACTCACAATCCCTTTGACTTACAGAAACCACACACATACCGTCAGAATCACAAGACTTTACCAAATTATCAAACATTGTATTCATTCTTATGTATGTTAAATTATTTCTGAGTAATTCCATGCACAAAAACTGAAGGAATTGCGTAAAAAGGCATTAATTCGATTATTCGCAATGTGAACACTTGCATTAGTGCTCGCGACTCTCATATGGAACGCCATCATGCGCAAAAATAAAGTTCTCTTCCAGAAAGGCCTAAAACAGCTCATTTTATATGCAAAATTATTCCAAATATTTAGTATTACTTCATTTTCAATTGATCAGAAGCCGTATATATCTGGATTCGTGTGAACAGAGATATTTTTGAAAATGGGTTCATATGTACAGTTATTTTTGAACAATGGAGGAGAAAAAATATCCATTTTTATAAATACCTCGCTATGTGTGTACAGGGCCCAAGACTTTTTTTGGGTAATTTGACCAACGACAGGTCCAAAGTCAGGCATTATCAATATTCAAATTTGTTTTAAGGGTACATAACCAGTTTTTCACATTTGTGATCATTTCTTCTCCTTTTAACCTGTAAATGTGTCATTTTAAAAGCAATTTGCCAAATGGCTTTTAAAAAAAGGAAGATGACAGGGCTTACAGAGCTTACCATCTTTCATTCTTTTTAACCCATTGGGCAACACTCCACACACACAGAGCCGCAGACACACAGCACACAGATACTCACCTGCAGACATGTGACAGAATCGATGACAATCCCGCCAAAAGGGCAAAGCATGTGGCGGTAAGTTTAAGTCGACTGATGGCTGATATTAGCCTGCAGGTGGGAGCCGATTGCATCCCGCTTCCCCGCTTCTCCACCGGACGGGCCTTTTAAACGAGTCGTATGATGTTAAGCTGGGCGAGCCTGAGCTCATCTGTCTCTGCCACGCTTAACATTTGCCAGGCCCGGACTCGGCACTTTGCTTCCCACTGTCTCCGCTCCTTTTCCCAGCTAGAGGCATCGGAATCTCAACAGTCCCCTTTATCGCCCTCCATCAATGCAAACACGCTTCCTGCATTACGCTCAAGAATGGGGCCGGTGGGGGGAAAAAACGGAAAAATTGCTTTTACTTTGTATTGGTATTCAGCAGCGTTCGCACTCTGAAATGCGCACTTCAAGGCCATTCCTGGAACAACATCTAGCTCATTATGATGTTCATGGGGTACTCTGTTGTGGGTGGTCCGCGCCTCTCCCTCCTCCTCTCGTCTTTACTTCCCCCCCCCCTTCTCTGTGGAACAACTGTGTAGCAGGTGTATTTGTATATTATTTATCCATTTGCTTGTCAGCGACTGAGAGGTCTGATCTGCCAGGAAGGGCTGCGGCGGCGGAAGGGAGCTCCCATAGCAATTAGTCCACTGGCCGTGTTCTGCATACAACTCTCACCTCAATCTGTGTATGCCTCCAAACACCTGGACCAATGGATCTCTCATGTCTGCTTTTGATGCAGTGGTCAGTGATATGGAGGTATTTGTAACTCTTTAATTGTTGTTTTCAATACTATAAGAACACAGATAGGTTTGTACTTACTTTGACAATTTAATCTTGGCCAATGAATCTACAACTAGCTCATGTCAGTGCTAAACCCACTGCTCTAAATATGTTCGTTAAATCGTATAATGCAATTCAGCAAATTAAAAAGCTTGGCCTCCGCCTTGTCCATATCGGGACAACTCAGCGATAGCTGTTGTAATGATCTACATTTAGCTTCATGGCATGAACTTAGCTAACCTCATGCTAGCGTTGTCCAAATTGACATGAAACCGTTTAACATAGCATTTCCTTATGTTGACAATATTACTTACTGGCTGTGCACTGGTCGGTATTGCTCCAGGTTTTAACTCCGACTTTGACGCCAAGCCCCAGGTGAATTCGCTATAACTGGAAAAGTCACTCTCGTCAAAATGGTCACATTTCGTTGTGGTGAAAATAATCTCTCACTTATCAGCAGCTTTTGATGGAACGTTAACAGTTTCAGCACCATGGACAGGGTAGCTAGCTGTTGCTAATCAGTTTTTGTTTGTGCATAAAGGGTTATAATTGTTTCCACCTGCTGTGGAGAGATACTCTAGTCGAAGCTGTAGTCATCCTGATGTGTAATTGTTCACAGAAAGCTATTGCATTTCGATTTATGGCATTTTTCAGATGTTGTTATCTAGAGCAACGTGGGGTTAAGGGTCTCACTCGGGCTCCCATTTGCGATTTTAGACTCTTCTGAGATTTGAATCACCTTATGTATAATCACCAATACGTGGTTGCAGTCTCTCAGAAGAGATGAATCAGGTAAGTACTCCAGAAACACTGTGCTCTTGCTTATACCTGTGTTGATGAAAATAGTCGCTTGTCGTCAGCGATTTTTTGGGCTGATTGAGCATGTTGGATCGCCACTGGGGGCTGTTACCGTGTGTGAAAGAGATTTTTCTCTTTGGCTCTTCAGCAGATCGCTGTACAAAGATTGCACGTGTGTGGGTTTGCCTATCAGCAACTGTTAATGGACTGTTTACAGCTTCAGCACCATGGACAGAGTCGCTAGTTGCTAATATCTTGAGGTAGTCATTCAGGTTTAGCAATAAAGATTATAACCTACTGTTAAATGCTGTGGACAATGTATTTTTCTTGCATGTTGTGTGTATCACCTCCTCATGTCTGAGCATAATTGTTCACAGAAAACTACATTTTTGGCATTTATCAAAGAGGAATTAGCATTTACTAATTAAATTAGGTGGTCTGTCTAGAGCAACTTGAGTTTCAGGGGTCTAACGATGGTGGAGCTGGAGGTATAATGTCCTCAACTGCATTACCTCTTGGCCAGTATTCTACCAAGAGGCCACCATCATCCCATAAAACTGTTTATTACTAGTTAATTATCACCATGTTGGTTTAATAATCTCTTTTAAAAGCATTTTAATTAAAAAAGTAAGTTATTGCCAACAATCTGAAGATTGCATTGTCATGCTATGATACAATTATTTCCCGTAATACACGACAATGACCGGAGCCTGTTAAATCCAAAAAGGTCTGCTTTTTGTAACTGGTCGGGCTGCTTTCACACCTTAAACCAACTGTACCAGAGTTGGTTTGGAACAGGACCGAGACCACCTCTTCAGCTGGGGCTCGGTACTCTTGTTTGGTCCACACCTGAGTTTGATTACCGATATTTATACCTGCCCAAAAGTTCCAAACCAAGGGAGGAAATGAACGTGGGTTTGTTTTAAGTGAACCAAAAAAGGCAAGTGTGAATACACCCTTACTAACTGATGTACTTCCTCTTTGTTAAAAAGCATGCACATGAAATAAAAATACTGTACATCCATTATTTTTGCAAATCTGCACATGAATTCTATGCGGTAGATTCAACCAGTTTTTGACTGAAAAGTATGCCTCGGATTTCCCAGAATTGAGCCTGACATCTCGGAGAAGTAAAAAATGAAAATATGGTAGGCACAAGAAAATCATACATTTGCTCTAGTAGCCCCCAGGGTTGTCTTCTTATGAAGTACCAAATGAGCCGATGGTGTACAAATGGCTTGAGCCTAGACATTACTGTCCAACGACTTGAGCTAGTGAATTGGCATTTTGTACTTCACAAAGACATCTGGATGTTCTACCACAGAATCCGAGTGGAGTGATTCAAACTGGAACTGATGTGAGTCAAGTGGATTGGAATCTGATTAGCTGTAAGCTGCGTGCTTGCCCAGCATCATCCGAAAGCTCCCATGACTAACAGTGTTAGAAATTGGCCTCTTGTTTAGCATAGCACAGATATTCATCCTGCAGGCAATTAGCAAAAAAAAAAGTAACAGTTCTGTCATATTTTGCCACTGGGCGGAAACCTTTTGCCATACTATTTATATGGACCAGGTATATATTTTATATCAGAATTTCATATGTTTATTTCTGTATACCATTACAGCTCTGACGTCAATCCCAAATGGAAACGGATGGGAATGATGCCTTTGATCCGGCATAAAAACATCAGTGTACTTGTCATCCTCTACAACACTGTATCACACACCAGTGCTCCTAAAATTAATGAAGGTGTGAAAACATGGCTTTCAAAAATGCACTGTCACCTAGATGCCACCACACAGACATCCCAGTGGAGGAATTCCATGCCGGGTAATTTTTGGGTAAACAGCCCACATTAGCCACATCCACAGGCAGGGATAGACAGCATGACCTCGGTCAGCTTTGTCTCACTCTCCCGGGTGCTGCAATTGTACAGGAAAAGATCAACAAAAACCCCGACATGTAATAACTGCCCTTATGGACAAGAGTGTTGATGTGAGGACTGGTTTATAATTACCCTCCTTTGAACAAGAGCAGGCATGTCAGGGTTCACTGCACTAGAAAAAAATGCTGTCTCGGTAGGAAATGTGTTTTCTCTCACCTAATTGGAATTGGTTGCTTCAGATTATTCCCGGTGCCTGGTTAAAGAGCAAAGATTTTAGGGGGTAAAAAAGGGAAACAAAAGTTTCCCAGTCGATGTTAAACCTAGTTTGAATGGTAAATCTCCATTGCTACTACAATTTAGTACTTGAGTCTTGTCTCGGTCTTGGTCCTATTTGTACTCGGTCTTATCATGGACTCAGACAAAGAGGACTCAGGATTTTATTTTGAGATCAGCCGAGACCACATCTCTGAAAATATTATTATAAAAACTCTTCAAACCGATGCAGGCTTTTTGCGTTGTTTACTCATTTGTGTTTTAATAACTCAGAATCCCTTTAATTTACAGAAACCACACATATACCATCAGAATCACAAGACTTTCAACTTACTGGACATTACATTCATTCTTCTCTATGTGAAATTATGTGACACACTCTGGTCTTGGTCTTGTCTTGGTCTCGGTTTAGCTGGTCTTGACCCCAACACTACAATTTAGTCCAAGACTAGGCTTAATCCATGAGCAAGAGATGAACCCTACATGTATAAGGCCTGATTCCCGCACTGATTTTGAACTTTTATTAAGTTTACAAAACACTCAATGCCCCTTACAGATTTCTGCAACTGCAGCAAACCCTTAAAATACTAAATCTGATGAACGTGATGCATTGTGGGTAACAACAGCGATACGCCTATCATGGGAAAGACCTCATTAAATCTTTACACGGCTATGCCACAAATGCACTTATGCATAATGTATAGTCTACGGGCCGATTCAAAAACAATGCACGCGCAACTTAGCACACACACAGCCTGTTGGTTGCAATTCGACTTTGCACTCAGCTACTGTTGAACTGTTCAGACGGAGCTGCGCTGTCTCATTAAAGCCATCCACCCACTCGGTAATGAGGCAGAAGTGCTAAATCTAATGTCAGCATCATTTGCCATTTTCTTTTTAATTGACCTATCCATTCGGTTTATCCTCAGGTCAGTAGATAAAGTTCACTACTGTGGACAGGTCAGTAGACAGAAAACGTCAGCAATAAGCAGGAAGGAAAGTGGTACAAGTACCCTATTTATGTCCAATTAAGCTCCGGGGCTTCAATTTAGGGCTGCAATTAGGTCTTTTGTGGAACTGCTGCAAAGGTAAAATTAGACTTAGACTCAATCGAAAACATTTTTAGAAATATTTGTAGGATAGGACAGTACATGCACACTGCTGGATGTATTAACAGGTCAAAAGATTACAAGATTACACAGATTTTTCTGACATGCTGTATATATTATTAATTGTGTAATTAGGGATTAATGTTTAGAATCCATAGAATATTACAAATTGGCGTTGTATTCAAACAATTCTCTATAGGGTTTTGAACTCATCCATCAGAACACTGGCTCTCATTCACAGTTCAATAAGCAGAAATGTATATTTAAAAACCTTTACTTACTTTCTTTTTACTTATTTACTTGACCTTCATAAAGATTCTGGCATTCTTTGACATTCAAGGTTTCCTTATTTTAGGTTTGTTGAAAGTGAGTGGGGTGGCACGGTGACGCAGTGGTTAGCGTAGCCGCCTCACAGCGAGAAAGTCCGGGGGTCTTTCTGTGTGCTCTCCCTGTCTCTGTGTGGGTTTTCTCCGGGTGCTCCGGTTTCCTCCTACTATCCACAGTTTGGGTGATTGTCTCCCAGGTGTGTGTGTGTGTGAGTGTGTGAGTGTGTGTGTTTGGCCATGTATTTATCGCACTGTGTGCTTTTGTCCCCTAAAATCACTTTTATCTGTTTTTTTGGGCTTTGTGGGGACATTTGAGAGGTCCCCATGAGGAAAAATGACTTTATAGAAAATGTGCTTGTTTTATTTGAGAAACTAAAAGAGATAAAAGATGTGCTTTTGGTTACTGAGGTTAGGGTTAGGGTTAGGGTTAGGATTAGGTGTAGGTGTAAAATTTTGTACTTTAGTCATTATGAGAGTCTATGGAAAGACCTCACAAAGATAGTAATACATAGACTGTGTGTGTGTGTGTGTGTGTGTGTGTAGATAGTTGTTAGTTTCTCAGTGCGTCTTTGAATGTGAACTGATAGCTCCAAGGCTTTCAGCTTCTGGGAGAATGTACGCTGTGTGCAAAGTGGCTGCCGCTGTTCCTCAGGATGTCTGAGTGTTTGTGTAAAGCGCTTTAGGTGTGAGAAAAATGCTATATAAATGAAAGGGATAATAATAATAATAATAATAATAATAATAATAATAATAATAATAATAATAATAATAATAATAATAATAATGATGATGATTATATAATAATAATAATAATAATAATAATAAAGTTAATTGCTGCAAATGCTGCCACCACCATACTTCACCACAGGGAAGACACTAATGGACCATGGACGATATTCGCACCAGCTTTAAATATTGACTGTGAGGTTTTATCTTGGCTCCATTAGATCTTTAGATTTCAGACACATTTAAGCATGTTTTCATATTGTGTGATGAATGACATGGTGATGGATGTCTGGTGCATCTTCGATTCACATCCAGCTACAAACACTCACAAGGTCTCTAATAATGGGTGATCTCTATTAAATCTATCCAGCCATCCATCCCTGAAAATGCCTGGTTGGTGTGACGCAGCTCCCTCTTTCTCTCTATTGATCCAGAAATGTTTCTTACTTGAATGTCTAACTAAACCTAATCTCAATTCATGAATTTTTTAAGCCTTAAATTCTCTTTAGTTTTAATTTTCACTACCCTCCTTAGTCTGGCCCCAAGTACACTTGCAAACCAAAACTCTAAATGAAAATTACAACTAAAAAATCTAAAACGAATGGAGCACCACTTAAGACAATTGTCCTCATTAAGGAGACGGTGAGGTAATTTTCATCTTTTATCTGCAGCATTTTAAGTAAAGGGGTTGAATACTAACTACAGCATTTATTTTACTTAAAAAATTTTAGGATGTGTGGCAAAACAGCAGATTTTTCCCTCGTATATCTGTAACTTTAAGATGAACTGTACATGTGTTTTTCTTTGGTGCTTTCTCTTTTACCTTAATTTCTTACATTTTCCAGTTGCTGTTTCGTGTTCCTTTATTTTCTAAAGGTAAAATTGTGGCCAAAACTGGTACTGCAGTCAAATTCAAAATACTGTAGTGCGTTGTTTCCCCTCCTGCTCCTCCCCAGACTCGAGGTTGCCAGATAGGTTGGCGGATCCTCATATTTGGCGAATCGAGTGTCTAATTTCAGGTTTGGTATTGCCATAATTAGAGTGCTAATGTTTGCACTGTTACCACACTGTCTCAGTGTAACACGATGCTGTTGTTGTCACAAGTCACCGTTTTTGTTTCTCAAACAATTCAGTCGGTTGGATGACCCACCTGCACATGGGCTACAATCTATGATCCATACATCTAGTGGTGATACAAGTTAGTCAACCTTGGCTAAATGTTACCTGTCCAGTAGTAAAATTAGCCATTCCATCATCTGTCTTCAATTTCTTCTCCTCTTTCAGTCGTCTCCATCTTTCAAGCGCATCTCCTATACTGATCCTCGTTCTGTTTCTGCTTTGGTCAAGACGTTTTTGAGACAAATGTCAGACGTTTGTAATCCAGAATGCTTGTAGCTGCAGCTCAGTGGTAACTGGCAACCTGGATGCTGAAATGCTGCTGACTTTGTGATTGGGAGCTACAGGCCAAAACACAGAACCAAAACATAAACACAATTTATATGTTGTAAATTACATTTTAAAATGCAAATATGTATACTTTTTGTATTCATTTTGTCAGTGAGATTAATATTCCAAATTAACATGGTTCCTTAATCTCTGGTGACATATTAGCGTGATTTTATGATTACTTGCCATACATTTCTTATATATAGCTCCTTTAAGTCTCTGAACTTTGGGAGAAGTGTGCAGCATGTAGCTTTTAAAGCTTGAGTAAATCTCACCAAGTGAATTTAATCAAAGCATGAGCATGAGTGACTCTTTCTTTCTATAAATCCATCCATCAAACCATCCATCCATCCATCCATCCATGCATCCATTTCTCTTTGAGATCCTCCCAGAGAGATAACACACACACACATTCACAAGGGATGTATTTTTCTTTGCAGTCATGAAGTGAGATATCCAGGCTCCATGTGGAGCTCCACACCATTGCATGAGCTGTCTCCCTATTTTTGTTCATGTGCTGGTGGAAAAGTCAGTCCATCATTTTCTGGCTCGAGGCTCTGACTCAGGCTCTGTGTTTGTTTTTTTTCAGATTTATGAGGATCCACTCTCAGAGATACCTGCGTCCAAAAGCCTAAAGATACTCCATGCCTTTGAGGTCTGCTAAAAGGAAATATCGTTTTATCCCAAACAGAAAACTTGGAGTCAGATTTGACTTTGTGAACAGTTTGTTAAAACCAAATGCTTGAATAAAAATGGACTCAGCATCTTGTTAGATAAGAATAAAAAAGTCATGGTCAAAAGAATCATAAAAATAAAAAATCTTATTTATTACAATACATGATAACATGACCTGCAGATTTAAAGTGGAAACTACCCAAACTTATTTACACATATGTAGATATTTTAAAATACGTTTGGGCCTTTCATTTATATGTAAACAGAGTTTTAGCCACCTCAAATGTTTATTTTTTAAAACGCCCTCCAAAGTTACGATTTTTCAAAATGCTGGATTCTGTGGATTCATGTAAACAAATAAAATGCAGTTTTCTTAAAACGATTACGTTTGTTTAGTTCTACTGTGCGTTGTCTTAAATGCCTTAAAAGCTTTCAAACGTCACAGTATGCGACAGAAAATGCATTAGCGTCAGCTGTGCGACATTTGTATACAGTTACTTTAGCTGATTGTTATCAAACCGGTAGTCGTGTCACGCGTTGCTTTGTTGTTTTTGTCACGCACACTCCACTCCCCGGCCGGTAGTTGGAATGGGACGCGGCCGGTCGTGGTTGAAAGGGTATTTAAGGTTTCACTTCCTCGCGGCGCGTCGCTCTGCCATTAGAGTCCACCCGGCCCTCTTCCGATTCTCATCGGCATCAACTGTGAGTACTCCAGTTATTGGGTTCATCTCTTTGTTAGAGTGTGTGTCGCTAGAACGCGGATCATTGTGGTAATCCTTACTCTTCGCGTAAGAGAGTTCTTATATCAACTCGCGTGGCTTTCCTGCCTACTCGCGCTCTCAGCCGCGTTTGGGCTAACCAGCACGCTACATGGGCTAACGAGTAGCAATTCGCTACATCCTAACCAGATCACTGTCGAATTGTGAAAGTGTGGCATTCGGTTCATATACTAATCAGATCCCCGTCCGAATCGGAGAGCATTCCCACAGCCGCCTAACCCGGCCTCTGGAAGTTTGCTCGCGTCTGCCTTTCTCGTCAAATCCTTACCAGATCCCTGACGAATCTGACAGTTTTGAGGATTCTGATTGGCTAACACGGCTTTATGCTTCTCGTTACACCGTTGCCTATGGGTTTGGCATGCTCATAATAGCTCTTGATGGCGTATTTATTCAGATTCGTGTGAATGAATATTTTTGGAAAACGATCTGGTGTGAACAAGGATATTTTTACAAAAACAGAGAGGGGGAATTTCTGTAAAAGTTACTTAATTTTTAAAGTCAATCAAATTTTACTTCATACAATCATACAATACAGTTTATAGTTTATATATAGTTTTTATAGTTTGTAGCGACGCTATGTTAGTTATTTTGTTAACTCAAAATGTCCTTATTGTCTGAATAAACCTGTCTGACTCAATTTTAAAACTCCTGAATTGTATCATGACATTGCTTGAAGTTAAAAAGAGCATCCCAGCAGCAACTATCGCTGCACGATCTGCGTACGGTGTGAAGAAATGTAGAAAAATTTATGGCATGCATCGTGATGCAGAGATATCGTATCGAGTCAAATCAACCTAATAATTGCAATTCAGCCAAATCGTGACACCAGTGACAATATGTCACTGGGTTGTTGGATTTTTACCACATAAAACATGGCAAAAATGACCAAATGCTGTTGATAATACAGTGTACAAGTATATACAATTTTTCATCATGTGCTTACCATTAGCTCAGGTCCCTTTAAAAGATAAAAATGACATCCCGGCTTTGCAAACACGGTGACTTACACGCCCGATCATTGTGTTTCATTTATAAGCCAGGACATCTGAAGCTCCTTACAGCCTTGTCTCCTCTCGGCTTACCGCAGCGACTGTCCTCTGGTAATTCTCCCAAGAAGCGAGTTTTGTTCGTCGGATAAAATGACCTTTCCGCAAAAAGCCTCTCGCGTTCAGTCGCAGAGTGAGGGACAAAAGCAGGGAAGATGGAGAGCTCTTTATCACTGGAATTTTTTTTTCTTTTTTAGGAGGCCTCCTTCTCGAGCTGGTTTGGGCTCCGACAGGAAGGGGCGAACGGAAGGGCTTTGTCTGAGAAATTGTCTCTAATACTAATCCTATTTCATGCTAGCTCATTCCCGCTCGGCAGAATATCGGAAACTTGCGCAAGGAAAAGAGCGCTTCTGAGGAAATGGGCACAATTGAAATTTTCTCCCACTGCAAAGTCTGTCAAAGCTGAAATTGGACATGGTGAACTCCACAGAGTCCCGTTTTTTGTCACCGAGGGCAACGGCGCCAACAATAAACCTTACCTTCCTCTTTATGGAGGAACTATCAGTGGCCCAGACGTGAAAATGGGATATGAATAAATCGTGGCTTTTCCTGAACTCAGTCAAGTCTGACGTTTCCAACCAAATAACAAATGCAAAAAGAAATGTATTCATGAATAAGTCTGGGTGAAATGATCCCTGAATTTTAACGTTATCATGTCTGGCAACAATAACGACAAAAAATATAGCCACAAGTGGCAACGAGCGGGGTCCAAGAAAAGTCGCAAAAGCGGCTAATGCAGTAAGCATCGAAAGGAGAAAGGAGTCAGTGCATAAATGTACGTAGCATTTTTAGCACCTCCCCCAAAATGCTTCATGTTACTGTATCAGTCTAGGTCCACAGATTCATTTGATACCTCATTTGCCTTAATTACGCTAATGAGCCTAGGAGGAGTTCACAAAAATTGCTGTCCTCATAAGCCAAAATAAATGTGTCAAAAAGTGTTTGCCTTTGCTATAACGCTAATATAGGCTTACCAAAAAGTAATAATAATAATAATGATAATAATAATAATAGCAAAAGTGAGATATTAAAAGGTAAACAAAAACTTAAATTTGCCTTTAATATGGTACAATCAAGTAAACATGGTGCTTTGAATACTGATTCCAATTTTTCTAAATGTTTCTCAACTTCATACATTTGACCGCGGCCTGGGTTGCACCTGCTTTTAAAAGGCAGAAAAGTGCAGAACAGACTCGCGCTGCCTCCCACAGTTTTGATACATTCAACGGAATATCTAATCAATCGCAGTTTGCGCGCATCTCCCACATTTCTACTGACCTTCACACGAATGCATGTGCATGAGTGAGACAAGTGCAACCAGCCTGTAGGTGGAATAGGGATGATTTAACGTCTAGAACATTCGCGAAAGCCTTTGAGTTTTTTATATTTCCTGCTTTGAGTCACTGTCTGAATTTCTATCTCGAAAAATGTGTGTTGTCTCAGAAGCTAGCTTGGTAAACTCTGGTGACTAGTTTTCATAGTGACCTTGAAAATAAATCCTTTCTTTGAATACTTTCCCGTATTGCAACAGAAAATATGGAGAAATGTTGCTGTTAATACAGGAAATCTATTGCTAATAATATAAAAAATTATGGGAGCCATCAGACATCGACTTGGGCTATGAATAAATATTTGCTTTCATCCCTAGTTGTAGCAAAACTAAATAACCTAAATAACGAACGTGACCATTAGCGTGCAATGTCCGCAGTTCCGTATCAGCAGGTAGTGGAATGACCGTCTTTAATAAGCCAGCCCTTGCCGTCTCTGTGCGTGTTTAATTTCCTGCCACGTACGTTTGCTTTACTGTGGCCTTTAGATTGTTTTTTTGGGGGGGGGAGCGACGTTATTAGTCTGATGAAGAATGATGGAAACAAATGGGTAACGCCAAGCGCCCAGAGCGAGACTGCAGATGTGATTTCCCATTATCCAAAGCAGAGTGAGAGACTGGGGCTTAATTATACACAACCCATGCAGCGAGTGTTGGCCCTGCAGGCCAGAAAGGAACTCGCACAAAAGACGGCGCGCCCAAAATAGTGCACCAACGTTCCGAAAAACTGGAGCGGCACAGCTGGCTTCGGCAGGGAGAGATAAGGTCAGATTGGACTGTTCCATGAACCTGAAGAGATGGTTAGAACAGCAGTGTGCAGTCTATATTATCAAAACATCTTGAATTATCTCAAGATTACGTTATTGCAGGCAGTTGGGTGTTCGCCCCATGATCAGAAGGTCGCAGGTTCGAATCCAGAGCTGGTACAGTTACCACTGAGGTACTCATGAGTAAGTCACCATCCCCAAGCACTGCTCCCTGGGCGCTTGTTAGCTGCCCACTGCTCCTTCATGGATGGGTTAAATGCTGAGGTCACATTTCGTTGTGGTGCACTGTGTGCTGTTCTGTGCTGTGTTCACAATGACAAATAATCACTCACTTTCAGGTATTGATGACCAATGCTTGGGGATGGTACCTTGCCCATGAGTAGCTCTGAGGTACCTTTACTGGTCCGGGACTTGAACCGGCAAACCTCCATCAAAGGACCAACTCAATAACTGTTACACTACTGCCTTAGATACTAACATCTTCCAACTACTTTGTATAATAATTCTTATTATTATACATGTTTAAAGTGTGGTAGGAAATAAAATAATAAATAAAATATAATCAATAAAATACGCAACAGTGAAATACTGTACATTGCCAAAGCCTTTTTTGGCTCATAATGTACAAAAAATACTTGATGTGGAGACCAGTTTCTGAAAGTCTCGGTCTTGTCTCAGACTTGCCCATATTTGTACTCGGTCTTGTCATGGACTCAGACAAAAAGGACCGACGCAGGCGTTTTGCGTTGTTTATTAATTAGTGTTTTACTAACTCAGAATCCCTTTAACTTACAGAAACCATACAATGTCAGATCACACGACTTTGAACTTACCAGGCATTATATTCATTCCTCTGTATATGAAATTATTTCGGTAATTGTGTTAAAAAGCTTTAATTACATTTTTTGCGATGTAAACACAAGCGTTAGACTCTCATATGGAATGCCATCATGCGCAAAAATATTCTTCGTTATAGGCCAAAATGAGTCCAAATCAGCTCATCCCCTCAAATGCAATGATGAGATGTAGAGGTCATTTTTCGTTGTGGTGTGTTCTGTGCTGTGGTGTGTTCACAATGACAAATAATCACTATAGCAGTATTATTAGGATCTGTAAACACTATCAAGCCAAGCTTTGTTGAGAATGGCCCAAATAGTAAGAGGTCAGTTGGTGTCCTGTGGTTGAATAGAGATTGGATAACAGATTGTGCAGAACAGATGGACTGTAATCTGTGATTATAAAAATAAAATGTCAATGTTTTTCTTAATTAAGGGGTCACCAATTAAATGCACAAAGTGGGTCTTTCTAATAAAGTGGGCAGCAAAAAGTCTACGTTTCCAAATCTGCTCGGTAGAACATTTTGTGAGCCATGCTGTTAAAACGAGCAGGTTAGCCCATCATAAAATGGCAAAAACGCGGCCATCCAATTAGCATAAACTAATACGAGACCGATAATAATGTCCTAAGCTTTGACAATATCCTCAGCCGGAGCCAAGCGAACTGGCAGCCTGCACACGTATGGAGATGAGCCTGGGCCGAGGTGGGGAAATGCCCCCGGAGGCTGGAGGAAGAGAAATCCAAAGCGTTGTCTCAATTCGGGACTGTACGAGCATCTACTCGCTGTTATCTCTGCATCCGCAGCGCTCCTGTCGAGAGATCTCTGGCAAGCCGAGCCACCGGCCTCATGCTGGTTGGACGCTGGGATCCTCCGTGTTTGGGAACATAATCCGAAGCAGCTTGTGCGGGAGACTCGGGAGCAAGCGGCCCGCATGTGGATTTTGGCAGCGACGGCCGGCATGCAGCGTGCTCGATCTGACCCATTTTGGATAGACAAACATTCTGATGGCTGTGACGAAGAGTTACAAGTATCAGATGGAGGGAGGGGGAAGCACATACGGCATCTCCAAAAACGAAGGGAAACAAAGGGACCCATGCTGGTGTCGTTCTCATAAAAATGTGGATTTGTTAGATTGCGATTAAAGAGGCTAAAATAATGTGAGATGCGACGGTAGGGTTTTGTGGGAGTGTTAAAGAAAACTAATTAAAAGGAAGGCACAAGTGGAGCACAGTTACACAATGCCTATTTGTGTTAAAGATTGGCTTATTGGGTTTTCTTCAATTTTAGAGTTTTTTACTGTAACTTACTATTTAATGGTCCTTTTGAACTTTTTAAAACAATTTGGAGAAAAAACTTAAAATATTGTTGTAAAAGGCCTAGCGTGACTGGAATGCAGTGCTGCTATGACAAAGTTTTCGTTTTTAATTTTTAGCATAAATGCAACAATTTTGAATATGCAGCACAGATTGTCTGAATAATATCAGCAATGTTTTCTACTCTGGCTTCTAGTTTAACGATTTATGGGTGAATCCTATTTCACCCTTTAGCCCTTGGCGCTTACCACTACCCCTACAAAATGGGACACCCCTTCAAAAACATCATCATTAGTCTCCGGTTACTTTTACGTACGCAGAGGTGATGTGTTTTTGCCGTCACCTGCTTATTATTTCAACCGCTTTGGCTTTAGCATATGACAGACTCTCTTAGCAAACTTGCCCAGATGAGCAGGTCGTCTACTGACAGGGCAGGGCAGGACCAAAGCAGCAGATGTGGGGTGTTTTTCCCAAAAGCATAGTTGCTAACTACTTTAGCTGCTAACATAGTGTACATCAGCAACTAACATAGTTAGCAATATGTTAGCAACTATACTTTTGGGAAATGCCCCCGGATCAGAAACTGCAACAGTGACATTCTGCGGAACTGGGGGGCGTTTTCCAAAATGATAGTTGCTAAAGTATTGCTAACTACATTAGCAACACTATGTTAGTTGTTAATGTACACTGTTAGCAACTATGCTTTTGGGAAACGCACCCCTGGATGGGTCTATGCTAAACATAACCTCTCCGTGTAAGCAGGCCTCCATGTAGTCCCCCCTTCTTAGACCTACAGTGAAAAGCTGTTAACTGCATAACTCCACACATCGTAAAACTGAATTCAGGGACGTCTTTTCAGGCACACTTTTCTAACACATTTCACATGTTAGTAAACCAAGGACATTTTTTATTTTACCGGGTCTTTAAACAATGTCGCAAGTGGGGAAAAAAGATACTGTGTCAGCCTCAAATCAACAGCAAAATCTTTGTGGCACATTGTTCTGGGTGCCCTACATGTATTACGACTCTCTCAAAGTTGGTTGAAGAATCTTAAAACATGTTTAGAAGACCCTTCAAATTAGAAGCGTTAATTAAGCGAACTAAACTCAATATTGCCCAAATTCATTGGACTAGGGTTTTACTGGTACGTCCAGGGGGGAACGTCAGTCTCCCGGAACACTGAATGTTATAGGTCAGATATGTAACAGCTTATAGGCAAAGTGATTGGTCTTGCTGGTCAAATGTCCAGGCAAATCAACAACACTGCCACTAACCTTGTCTCCCAACACTAACCTCAACTGTTTAAACATTTGTTGTTTGCTTGAGCAAATCCTTTGTTGTCCGCTCTAAACTCCTGCCCTACTCTCAGCCCCCGTAATCGATTGCTGAGTCATAGTCTTCATATCTGATATTGTTCAGACAAAGGCCTGATTGAGTCCCAGTCCGCTCAAGGTTGTGACCACCGGACTTATCCGGATTGGAGACTCGCTTGCTCATTTTGTACTTCTGCTGGGATTGTTTTGTCCCCCGCAGGCTCCCCATGGATTGTTCTTTGTTTGTTAGCAACATGGTTCTGCAGTGTCGCCTCCCCTTTCCTGGGCATTGCCTGGGTATTGAATGAGTTAAGCATGTCTAGTTGGGGGAAAAGAAGTGAACCCATTTATGTTGACCCATTTTGGTGAAAGCCAAATCGATCTATTCCAGCTGAGTATCTTTGTTGAATCTGCACTCACAAAGCAACTTGGAGAATGCGAACCACTGAAAAACTGTCCAGGAGCCTTAAGATGATATTGATCATGTTCAATAGCCTAATGTGACATTTTATGTGGATTCTGAGCATAGGTGAGATGAAATGATGTTGCTATAAAAGACTCCGCTCGGAGAGGTGAGCTCGGATTGTTGAGGTTGGTATTTTCTTTCTGTGTACCAGTTTTTCTGATATGCTGCCTAATAATTTTGCTGGGGATTCTGGTTTAATATAGTAATTGGCAACACTACATGAAAAAAGTAGCTAACAGCATCAAAGCTATATAATCCAGTAATCCTTAACATTTCTTCTGTAGGATACTCCTAAAGCAAAATTTTAAAGTACGAAATGTCACATTATGATTTCGCAGTCATTGCGGCAGCTTTTCTAAAAAAAAATTGCGATGAAAGTTGCAGTGTTTTTAGACAGCTCGTGAAGCATCATCTCGGGATCAGCTCGGACAAAAGAAAGTTAAGAGGGTGAGTACCCTACACCTAACTTTTGGCAGTGCTAAAGTAACAATGGCAGCTTGGCTAAAAGCCTGGCTAATAAACTGGAGCTTTCTCTAATGGATTCTGTCTTGCTTTTTCATCCAGACATAAAACACCTCCAGGAGCGTTATTTAGAACCCCAATCTTTCTCCTCTGGATTTGGATTTTCTCAGGGTGAAAGACACGTTGTCAGCATTGTGTTACTATTCTCCTCCAAATGGATTTTCCTGAACCCATTCATGACATCTGAGCAGGAGGATTGCAGCACTTCCAGGTACTTGGAGTAGAATGCCACCCAAGGTTGTGAGAAATTAATTTAGCTCTTGACATTTTCATTCCACATTCCGAGATCATCGCAAATCCTGACTTTGCCACTTGGACCACAGCGGTAACCTACTTGCTAGTCTTTGTCACATTTTGAGTAATTCCCTTGGCCTTTGTTTCTTTGTGCTCTTTCCTCTATGGGTTCCAGCTGGATGGAGAGCAGCCCCAGCTCTCTCAGCCTGAAAGGAGTCTAGAATAGAGTTTTATCAGCAGAGCTTGTTAAATCTACAAAGTGGCAATGGTAGAAAGCTGGATTTTAAGGGCTCTATCTTACAAAATATTTGCTAGTTTGAAACCAGTGCTTTGTTTTCAGTGATATGAAAGAAAAGTGTAAAGCAGTTGCAATTCACTTCTTTCACTTAAGACTAGCAGGCAAACAAACCCTGAGGACAAAACCACTTCAAAGTTCTAAAGCATACACAGGGTGGAGTGATCAGCAATCCAGATCTTCAAGACAAGGCCAGGGGAGCAAGCAAACCAAACCAAACCAAAAAAATATATAAAACCTCAAATCTGGAAAATCAAGACTTGCCGAAAGTCAGACTTACAGGATGTTGCGGGATGGTCGACATGAGTCCGTATAAGTAATCTTGCATGCATGTGTGTGTGTGTGCTGTGCTGTTGGGAACTCTAGTCCATGGTAGCCATGTTTGTAGGTAGACTCAAATGTAGAGGCAGTAGCAAAGTAACAGTGTTCACTTTTTTACATCTTGCACCCAAGATTTCTAAACTTCCCTTACAAAACCAAAATGTTTGCAGCATGTTTGTAAACAGTGGAGTTTGCCAGAAAATTTTGCCACAAGTTTGCTGCTGTCAGCCATGTATTTGCCGGTGATTCGCCTAAACAATTAGCCAGTAATGGCAAACTTGTAATGAACTTTTGGTGACAAATTTACAAGGCTAAAGTAAGGGTATCAACCAGCCTTTACTGCCATGTTGTCAGTTTACCACTTTTCGTTCCTTGAACCTTTTTTGATAGGTTCTGTCCATTGTAGACTGGGAACTTCAAACAAGAGCTGCAGTTTTGGAGATGCTCTGACCCCGTCGTCTATCAAAATTTGGTTCTTGCCAAATCCTTATCCTTGCCCACTTTTATGCTTCCAAGACATCAATTTCAAGGACAAAATGTTCTGACAAATGTGCAGCCTGATGTATCCCACTCACTGCCAGGTGGCTTTGTAATGAGGTAATCAATGTTTTTCACTTCACCTGTCAGCGCTCATAATTAGGGCTGGATACCAGAACAGACCGAATGATGTCGGTACTACCGAGTATCGGTTCACGTCAAATCAAACGGTGCC
The DNA here is from genome assembly GCA_032718565.1 of Distichodus sexfasciatus. Lineage (NCBI taxonomy): Eukaryota > Metazoa > Chordata > Actinopteri > Characiformes > Distichodontidae > Distichodus > Distichodus sexfasciatus. The sequence goes on from JAVGVS010000024.1 coordinate 743,928, forward strand.
AAATTTAGGTACATTCACACGCTCATCAGCAGTGCACACGAGCTGAGTGGGACATATGTAACTGGATGAAAGGTTTAAATTTAATCAACAGTTATGTCTGTGTTTCAATGCAATTTAAATTAACAGCAGCAGTAGGATAAAAATAGATATTTACTGCAGTTAAATTTCCATTTGCTATTTAAACTATAGTGTTAGTTTTGTTTGCCAGGAGAAGAAAGTGCATGTGGGAGAAACTGCACGGAAATCAGAAAACATGGCGACAGCCAGGAGGCGTGTGACTGCACTTTACTAAATCAATGCAGACGGCGCAACGTGCAACATTTACCATGCAAAATGCGGAACTGGGGTTAGCAATACGTCAAACTTGAGGAAACACCTTGTTAAACATAAAACGTATTTACAGGCAGATGAGTGTGTGGTGTTAGATAATTGAAGCACCACAGTTAGGGCCTGTGTCCACCAAATGCGGATTTTGCACTGGCAGCACTTATTTTTAATACAAATCCTCTGAGCTTCAGCATTCAGAGTGCTAAGCACCTTCATGCTAAACTACCAATCTCAAAGGAACACGTTACAAATGTTTACATGAAATAGGAACGAACGCAGAAGTGTCCAATGACACTTTTCGTATCTTAGCAACAACAAGGCCTGAAAAAAGCACTTATGGACACAGGCTCTACAGGCTCTAAAGCTACAGTCTCAACTACAATTGACAATCACCCCAGTAGCCAGCATCAACATCGAGAATGCAGAATCTACGCTGTCGACAAAGTTCCGCTGCAGCTTCAGATAATTAGTGATCTATCTGTGCTAGTTAATGTTCTGGGATAATTTTATAAAAACTAGTAAATTAATATTGTAGTTGTAACATAAAAACAGCAGCTTGTGTGACATTTGGGGCTTATTTATTACTACTGCAAAATTACTAGGTATTATAGACTCAGAGCAAGGTATCAAAAGGAAGTACCATTGAGTATCGGTATCAAACACCAGGTACCGATATTGGTTAAGATGCGAAAGGTACTCAACCTTAGTTGTAATGTTATGGCTCATCAGTGTGTTTTCTGAATTACACTGTTAGCCTAAGTATCAATTTATTCTGGATAATTTATAGCTACACTACCAGTCAAAAGTTTGGACACACCTTCCCATTCAATGTTTTATTCTTTATTATCGTGACTATTTACATTGTAGATTCTCACTGAAGGCACTATGAATGAACACATACGGAATTATGTAGTAAACAAAAAGTGTGAAATAACCCAAAACATGTTTTATATCTTAGATTCTTGAAAATAACCACCCTTTGCTTTGATCACTGCTTTGCACACTCTTGGCATTCTCTCGATGAGCTTCATGAGGTAGTCACCTGAAATGGTTTTCTTGAAGGAGTTCCCAGAGACGCTGAGCACTTGTTGGCCCTTTTGCCTTCACTCTGCGGTCCATCTCATCCCAAACCATCTCGATTGGGTTTGGTCAGGTGACTGTGGAGGCCAGGCCATGTGGCGCAGCACTCCATCACTCTCCTTCTTGGTCAAATAGCCCTTACACAGTTCATTCATAGTTTTGATGCCTTTAGTGAGAATCTACAATGTAAATCGTAATGAAAATAAAGAAAGAACATTGAATGGGAAGGTGTGTCCAAACTTTTGACTGGTAGTGTATATTTTATTTTATGATGCTAAGGTAATGTCACTCACGGTTTAAGAGCTTCAGTGCGTTTGCGTCTGCGTTTGCCATGCCCTCGGATCATTAAAACAGAGTCAGAACGGTGACTGCAGCACAGACTGAACGGATTTTATCCTTAACAGGTTCCAGTGGTGGCTTTTAGACACGCCTTGTGCAAATAGGGTGCACGGCTTCTGTAGTCTCGCTCTTTGAATCGTCACATCACTGACTGGACGTCTCCTGAGTGGAATCGCAAAGTCAGTATGAGTCATCTCTGCCTCGCTTGACATCTCAGAGAGACCCAAACTTGCTTTTCGCTACTTGTTCGGGAAGGGCATGGAGTACAAGTCCATTTAGCGTCAGGTTCATTAGAAACAGAATCAAGGCTCTTTTTATTAAGCCATAAATGATTAAGAGATTGCGTTGACTCACGTAGCCTTTCAGCATTAGAACGTAAATGTAGCCCTTTATTGCGAGTGGACATTTTTAATTATACTGTCTCACTGTTGCCTCTTTTCAAACGCAAGCACCACCCTCCGGGGTATAAAGAGCTCAGTGCATTGCCATTGTGTTATTTCTGGGCTGCACCAAGAGAGAAAGAGAGAGCGAGGGAGATGATAAAAATGTGAATTACTCTCGAAAAACGAATGACTCTCTTAAAACTACACTGCTAAATGTGCATTACATTTCTTAGGTCAAACACACTGGAAATCGTTGACTGCGTTGGGACAAAAGGTCTGACTCCTGCAACAGAGGTGGGGATAAATGTCAGCGTTTGAAGGGGACGCAAAGGCCAAAGCCGATGCAGGAACTCAGGAGCGGTTTACCGTTGAACCCCAGCCACGTTTCACAATCGAGAGGTCCCCTGACGTTTCCTAGGTGGTTCTCTAAATAGCGAGCATGGCCGCTCTGGCTACTGTGATGTACGCCGCTGCTGTTTTCCATGCGCCAACATCATTAGTCAGTACAGCAACATGGGTATCAAGGACGGGAGTAAGTTGACTGAATTAGTTACAATGGCTGACAAGATTAATGGGAGGCAGAAAGCACTTGGTGAATTGCATGCGCTAAACATCCGTGAGAAAGCTCTATATATGATGAGTGATAGCCTGCACTCTCTGTGAGAAACATTAGCAGGACAGAAGCATCCCAAGGGCAACCGGGGGAAAAACATTTCCTTCCGCTAGGTGGAGCAAGGGGCAGCATCTCTTAACTTAAGGCTTTCGCCACAAACTCAGTCCTCAGAAAAAGTCACAGTAACTAAGATTTTTTTTTTTTGCAAGTGGATTAGAAAAAATCAGATTGCAAACCCCGTCATTTGAAACAAATAAAATTAAACCATATCCATTGACTTGGGTCTAACTGACCATTGTTAAATCTTGTTGATGCTCTCAAAGCTTGGTGAAATTGGACAGTCGGTAGTGTAACAGTTAAGAAGTTGGCCCAGTGATTGGCTCATGTCCCGGGCTGGTAAAGGTTTATTTCGAGACCAGCCAAGACCACAACTCTGAGAACATCACTATTAAAAATCTTTTTTTTATTAATTAGTGTTTTAATAACTCAGAATCCCTTTAACTTACCGAAACCACACGCATACTGTCAGAATCACAAGACTGTGAACTTACCGGACATTATATTCATTCCTCTGTATGTGAATCTGAGTATTTCTGAGAAAAAAAACGAACAAAAAAACGAAATAATTGGGTAAAAAGGCATTAATAACATTATTTGCAATGGAAACACTCACTTTTGTGCTGTCATGTGCAAAAATGTAGTTCTCTTCCAGAAAGGCAAAAAGCAGCTGATTTTATAGGCCAAAACAATTCCAAATCGGCTAAAAATTGCCCAAAACTTTATAATTTCTTCATTTTCAATTGATCAGAAAATATTTTTTCTATTTTATAATGTTAGAGATTAATCAAAAGGAATAATTATTTTTCTTCACAGCACTAAGCCATAGAATGTCTCTGTATAACAACAACTCTACAGCCAATAAAACAGTGAGTTTGGTCTTGAGGAGTGTTCACTGTGGTTTGTTGAGTTTAACGTATGATGTGATCAGTTTGAATAACTGCTTCCAGTGAAGTGATTTCCTCATTATAGATATTTAAGAGAGAAATATTGCATAAACATCTTTAATGTTGCTTAGGCTTTGCATATTCCACTTATTTGTCATGTGGTGTAAAAGGTGCATTGGTCCAGCCCCGGTCTTCTCGGTCTCGACACACTCTGGTCTTGGTTTTGTCTCGTTCTCAACGCAAGTAAAAACACTCTGTTTGATGCCCTGCTGTCCCTGAAGAAAAATGTCCTCTATTGCTGTTTATTATAAGGGCCACAAAATTTGCACAATACCATGTATGAATAACGAACAGTGCAATATTTTGCAAGCAGTACGACCTTTTATTTCATCTATAACCTCACATATTACAGAACGGGAACATAACGTTGTATTCCTTTCATTTTTCCTGCCATCGTAAAGGGAATAATTCCTCTCAGGGCACGTCGTTTGTACTTTTAATACTCGCCTTGCCTCAGAATGCTGTAAAGTTTCGATTGGAAAAATTACCACCCACCAGCTAATATTCTGGCCAGAGCCGACAAATTAACACAGCCCCAAGAAAACGGGTTTATTTACTTCTTCCCCTGGTGTCGACTCTTTTACGCATATCTTTGGCGAACGATCTAAATGATTGTGACACGTTATTTTTCTGCCAAACTCCAAGACAGTTTGTGTAAAAAATATCAGATCTGAGTGCCCATTATACCTCCAATAACAAAAAAGGGATTCCCAAGGGAAATGCCACCATCGAAGCTGTTAAGGAAGTGAACTGAGGCTCTGATGATGGGAGTGAGGGGGCGGAGAGAGAGAAAGAGAGGAAGCAAGCAGAAAATACCAACTCCATGGAGGCAATAACAAGCCTCACACGTTTATGAAAGCCGAGGCAGCGCAGGGTTTGTTCCCCGGGGATTTCATAATGTGTTTTTACTGCAACTTTCCAATGACTGCAGCAGCGGCGGCGGTGGCGGTCCGCTCTCTTGTCACGAATCCCACCCCCCACACCGGCCCTCCCCATTTTTATTCACAGTGTATCAGTTTTCAAGCTGGGAGGAGACAGAGGCTACTTCATCTTTCATGGAATTCATCGCACACACTTCACATACACCTTCACGCTAACCTTTGTGTGTGTTTATGTGTGTGTGTGTTTGTGTGTATATATTTGTGTGGCTACTTTCCCCTCCCTCTCCCCACGGATTCCCGTCTGAGTGTTGATGCACTTTGGGCGTGGAGATTGCTTGGCTGGTTACCCAGGAGGGAGCGCTCGGAAAATGGGAAATAAAGCAGCGAATCCCCCCGAGTCGCCCGTGTGGAACCTTCTGTCGCTTTGTTATTATTAACTCCTGTCGAATCCAATTTGCCCTTGTCGAACGCAACGCTTTCCTTGCGAGGAGACGGACAGGAAAAAGGAGCGTTCTTGCGGATTCATCGCTCAATCACTTCTGACGCGTCCATGAGAAGGAGATGAAGGAGGGGGGGGCGGGGCACTGATGGTGATGATGGAGGTGGAGGGGGCGTGGCTTGGGGTTGAGTGACGGGCCCACAGCAGTGAAGGATTAGGGAGGGAGGGGCTAGTGGTGGTCTGTTAACTTTTGGATTTAAGGTGTTAGGATCAATAAGAAGGGAGCGAGGAGCGAGGAAGGGAAAGATGGAGTGAGGTATCAACGAACACCACTGACCACTTGGGTGAGTTTCACGTCTTTGCAAATGAAAGTTTAGGGTGTTTTAGGAGAGATTGCACAGGTGCACTTTATCAGCCATTTCCCGCTACAACCGAAATTTCTCGGAACAGAGGCATTCGTCAAAGTTTCCATCTTAACCGCTGTATTTCAATCTAAACTATGAGAAAACATGACTTTAAGTGTTAAATACAGAACTCGTCCGTTAAGGAAAATTTTAACCTAAAATATCCTGAAAATCAGGAGAAACACTGTAATTGCAAACAAGCTCGGTAGCATTTCAGGAGTAAACGCTAAACGAATCAGACTCAGCCTACAGATCCTGGATCTCATATTGTGACTGGAGAACATACAATATCAGCTCTCCACAAACGCAATATAGACAACAGCCTCAGGTGGCAAGTGAACCCCATGTCGGTTCATGCCGAGGTCTCGACTAATCACTGTTCGTGTGCACATGGCTCTCCCGTGGGCAGGGCGCTGGAATCCCTCACATAGACACACAACCCTCCTTCCCCATCACTCACATAGCGTGAGTCAAGTCCTATTAAAAATTAGTTAAGATCAGGCTTGCGGCAGAGATAGTGGTCGGATTTATTCGTATGGAATCTGACAAAGTCACGCCCACTCATTAAAACGTGGTATGAGAGGAAGTTTGAACCACTTTTAGAGAAAAGGAGTGAAGAATTATGCTGTGACAAGATCTCCAATTAGGCCATTACTAGAAAATAATGAAAAATGGCATAAGCTGTAATTATCAATATATTTCTATGTCAGTAAAGCACTTAAATCTCTTTATTTGCTATAGACGTTTGACAAAAATATTACAGTACATCACCTTAAGATGAAAAGATTAAATACTACTGCTACTACTACAGTTTTGGTCCATTGGACGTCACGATTTGGAAAAGGAATAAATGCAAGTTGCTTTACGGCGCGTTCACACTTGCCTTGTTTAGTTGGCTTAAAACGAACCCAATTTAGTTTCCTCTCTTGATTCAGACCTTTTAGGCAGGTGTGAATACAAGCACCTGAACTAAGGTATGGACCAAACAAGCGAACCGAGCCCCAGCTGAAGAGGTGGTCTCGGTTCTGTTCCAAACCAACTCTGGTACTGGTCGTTTAAGGTGTGGAAGCAGCCCGACCTCGATCCAAATCAGTTGCATAAAGTACACCTTTTTGGATTTAACGGTCTCCCATCGTTGTCGTGCATTATGGGAAATGATTGTTTGGATAACGACACAACACACACAGACGTGTATAGCCAGTGCTAGAAATGAGCCGTGGGTTAACGTGGAGCTCTGAGGAGAACTTTCCTTCGCCGCTGTCTCGCAGCACGTCTTGGCCGTTGCTAAATTACTAACATTATACTGTAACACTGACATTACATCAAACGCTCTTGATGCTCAAACATTTCTGCAAACTTATGTAACTGTAGAAAGCATATCGCTATAAGGACAAGGAGAACAGCACACAAAATCTGCATGATGTGTATTTTCACTTTGGGCTTCACGCTTTACCCCGTCCCACATGTTTCTGTCCAATGGTTGAACGACCTTAGTGCACATGTGGTTTTGTTTACAAATTCTGGTCCACTTGCAATGCCTACAACATGCAAGTGAACCGCACCAAAGTAAAAAATTAAGCTTTTATTTGATCCGGAACAAAGCAAGTGACTTTCTCAGTGCGAATACACCCTTAGACTCAGCTGGATTTAATGCATTAGAAACAAAAACAACGTTGCCATTTATTGCGAGTGGACAGTTCGCTTTTAATTAGACCGTCTCACTGTTGCCTCCTTTAAACAGAAGCACTTCCTCAAGGGTATAAAAAGCTGAGTACATTGCTCTTGTGTTATTTCTGGACCCAATACCAAACAACCGAAGGCAGTAGAGAGTGTGGAGGGAGGGAAGGAGTGAGGGAGAGATTATGAAAATGCTCGCAGAAGTCAGTCGGAGCAGACAGCTGTTGGGCGTTATGCAGATTTGCCCTGGAAATGGATTTGAATACCCACATTCCCCTCTGCCTGGTGCTACGTCAGGGTGACTTCACCTCTCCGTCTAATCATATGCAAAACCACATAACGTTCGTGTCGGCGGGCCGCAAAATAAATCAGTCGACCTCCGATATTAAATCCGGAGCCACGTGCTGCATAAACAGCTTTCTGTTTTCTTGTTCTACATGCACAGCTTTCTTGCTTGGGTTGGTTTTCATATTCACCTTCAGAGAATCTTTCACATTGTAGGCCTTGCAAGTGAACCAGAATTTGTAAATAAAATCACGTATGTGCTAAGTTCATTCAACCATTGGACAATTACATACGTTTGCAGAAATGTTTGAGCGTCTAGAGTAGAGCTGAAACGATTATTCAAATAACTTGAATAATTTGATGACAAAAGATGGTCGAGGTAATTTTTTCTAGAATCGAAGCTTCGTTTAAGTCATTTAAATCGCTACAGCATGCGCCGCTTGTGTTTCACACAGACGCTTATTAATGACGCACAATATTATCAGTGCAACGATCAAGGCGAGAATAGATCCCTCTGTATGTGGACGTATTTGTGAGATATTCCGTGCACAAAAAGTAAATGCAGAAGTAAATGCATAAAAACGCATAAATGACATTTTTTGCGATGTAAACACGCACACTGTTTGTATCGCCATTACTCGCTAAAACGCTCCGTTTCCGTCAAAACATCCCCTTTATTACGGACAAAACGCATACTTTAGCTGATAAATAACCACAACAACCAGCGTTCCGCTCACAATACAGCCGTTTATTAAGATTTTCCCAACGTTTTTTTCATAGTTCATTCCGGAACGCGCTGAACCCTTTATTGTGACGCGGCTCCGAGGCGTGTGCAGGGGATTGTGAGAAATGCAGTTCTCTTCCAGAAAGGCCAAAAGCAACTCATTTTATTGGCCAAATTGGTTCAAAATGACCCTTGAACTTCACGTTTCTTCATTTTCAATGAATTTCAATTGAATACAACAACACAAAGCGTATATGACTAACTTCTACTCACAGTAGAATAAGCCTAATAACAAATGTATTGTCATTTTTGTTTACATTGTTTTATCCGATTACTCGATTAATCGATAAAATAATCGATAGATTACTCAATTACAAAACTAGTCATTTGTTGCAGCCCTAGTCTAGAGCGTTCGCCGCAACGTCAGTTTTACAATATGATGCTGGTAATTTAGCAACAACCAAAACGTGCCGCAAGACGGCTGCGAAGGAGAGCTCTCCTCGTTAACCCACTTTGGCTGGAGTTTTCTAAAACAGTCGGTTTCAGTCACTGAAACCTCCGTTTACATATGGACATATTGGCACAACCACATAAAAATAGATGTTTTTATAAATACCCAGCTACGTGTGTATGAGACATCAGCGCAGTGCAGAAGAAATATGGCAAAATGCTAACTGCTGTACTATTTTTCCGTTTTCATTCTTGTTCAGAGAACACACTGTACCACCGTGCTTGCATTTTATGTATTTAAACCCTTATTATGATGATGCATTTCTGCTCTCTCTATATAACATTAAAGCTGCGATGATAATTTGCAAACCATTTCTTGCACTTTACTGGAGGCTGTTTGTTCTAGCAAGTCTGGTGTATTTCGCTCAAAGTCTCCCAAGAAAAACGTTCTTTAAAGTAATATAATGGCAAAAAGGCAGCAAAAAAAAAAAAAAAAAATGGCATTTCCGCATCACAGAGGTACCTGGTTTGCCCGAGACTCTTGTCATATGCCGGAGTGAGTGACAGTAATTGTGCAGTGTTGAGCTTTCCTGGGAAATGGCAGGAGGCTTGGAGGAGAAGAAAGATGAGTGGAGGAAGACTAAAGGTCAGGATAATTCTGCCAGTGTCATGGACTTGTTCTGCCGATGTATATTCCATAAAAGAGGGGAAGAGCCTTGTATTTTTTTCCCTCTGACCCTCTGCACATTTTTTATTGACCCCTACCTGTTTTTCCCCAGAGTTCCTACAAGCTCTACTTTTTTATTTTAGATAAAATGACTCCTTTATATATGCTGTAACACCATTCTAGATTACATAAAAACCATCTACGGGGGCAGCTCCTGTCTCATTTTTTTAAGGGAGTGGCAAGACTTTATGTAATGCAGCCAGGAACTTTATACGCCTTTTAGCCCTGAAGAGTTTAGTTGCGAGTGAAGATACAAGTTAATTTTGTCGAAAGTCAGCATGAGAGAGGCTGCCTTAAAGACTGCCGCTGTAGTTCGGGGGGACGATGTTTTGTTCTCCGCGTCCGGGCCATTTGCTTTCATCCTGTCATTAATTTAAATCCCTTCTTTTGGCATTTTTTTAACAGTTCTTTTGAGGCTTGCTTTTAGCCGTCCCAACTTTTCCACCCACGCTCGCACCAGGGTTAGGGTCGGATTTAATGTGGAGTTAATTTGTTTTGAAACTACAACAGTCCCCCAGAGGACATGACATGTCTTGTTAAAAAAAAGAAGAAGAAGAGACGAAGCACAATATTTGATTGGTCCATTTGCATATCAGCTTAAATAATGGATTTCCAAAACTTTCTTGCCGGGCACATCTTATAGGTGTATTACTATATTGTACGTTAAAATGACATGACAATCCGAATCGGTTCAATTCACACAATTCAGTTCAGTGTTATTGTCATTAATACAATATTAAGGAACAACTGGACATGAAAAGAGGGCTGTACCTTCTCCAATAGAGCAAAAAAAAATGTGTACAATTTTAAAATGAATGAAATATTTGTGCAAATTACTTCTTCAAATAATAATGATTTGTTTAGAACATATACCTTACACACTGAACACATGCTTGCATATTGTATGTGGTTTAACATGTTTTATATTGTAATTTGTACATTTAATATATTTTACATTGTATGCTGTCCATTATGTCTCTTTTATTGTATACATACTTTGCATTTCATTGTACCTATGTTGGTCTGGAGTATTAGAGATACTAGACCGAGACGAGACCAAGGCCAGGGCGGGCCGAGACCGAGACCGAGACCGAGACCGAGACCAAGACCGGACCAATACATGTTTTACACCACATGGCAAATAAGTGGAAGATGCAAAGCCTAAGCAACATTAAAGATGTTTATTCAATATTTCTCTCTTACATATCTATAATGTGGAAATCACTTCACTGGAAGCAGTTAAACAAACTGATCACATCATACGTTAAACTCAACAAACCACAGTGAACACTCCTCAAGACCAAACTCACTGTTTTATTGACGTTCAGAGTTGTTATTCTGCAGAGACATTCTATGGCTTAGTGCTGTGAAGACAAATAAGGTTAGTGCCAGACGGAAACACTTCTTTTTCTATTTGATATCCATCTGGATACGGAATAAAATTATTTGATAACAAACAATGCAGTTTTCTATATTTATTCAACCCTATTGATTACTCTCTAACATTATAAAGTGGGGGGGAAATCTGGTCAATTAAAAGTGAAGAAATTCTACAGTTTTGGACTCATTTTGGCCTATAAAATGAGCTGCTTTTTGCCTTTCTGGAAGAGAACTACATTTTTGTGCATGATGGCGTTCCATATTGGAGTCGCAAGCGCTAACCTGCGTGTTTACTTCGTCAATAATGTAATTAGTGCCTTTTTTTGTGCACGGTATTGCTCAGAAATATTTTCACATACAGAGGAATGAATATAATGTCTGGTAAGTTCAAAATCTTGTGATTCTGACGGTATGTGTGTGGTTTCTGTAAGTTAAAGGGATTAAAACACTAATGAATGAACTACGCAAAAAGCCTGCGTCGGTCTCACGGTTTTAATAGTATTGTTCTCAGAGTTGTGATCTCGTCTGGTCTCCAAATAAAATCCCGAGTCTTCTTTGTCTGAGTCCAAGACAAACCGAGACCGGACTCGAGAACTACAACACTAAGATTATGGGTACCTTTGCCAGTCCAGGACTACTGCCCTGGAGTTCTTCAACACAGCCCTGTTATTTTGATCAATGTTATCCACACATCTAATAGAGTAGCATGCAGTTTTGGACACAGTCATGGCAGCTGTTAAGTAGATGGGTCTTTGCGACCGCAGTGCCAGTCTCCTTTAACCCTCATCAACCCCTTTGCTCCACTTAAATTTCGCAAATGCGCTAGAGGGGTGAATATCGGGGGCTTTGCTAAATGGAGCCTATACGTCTTGAACTGATCCACTTCATTTTGCCCCATTGATTTTCTGTCCGTTTAGCTTAGATCATTCCACACCAGGTCGCCTGATAAAATGTGTTTTGGTTAAACAAACACAACATGGCTGGCACTCCGTCTTATTTGGGGCATTAAGGAGTTAATAAAACTTAGGAATTGTTGGGGGCAGCCAAATGGAAACGTCCAAACTGAATGACTTAGGGTTACAACAGCAGCCAGAGGAGAGATTCAATGAAAAGGGGTGAGTAAGATTTTGGCTGCAGGCCTTTCTGGTTTAAGACAGCAGTTCTTTAGGAAAGAAAAGAAATGGTAGAAGATTGTCAGGAGCTCAGCATTAGTAAATAACAAGAGCTTCTTGACTGCTGTCAGTCTTGGTGCTGATTAAGAAAGCGGTGTGTGTTCCTTTGTGGAATAGAAGACTAATAACCTCATCTCTGGAAGTCAACAGAGCATGCATTTCAAATTTGAAGGATGGATCCATCTGTGATTTGCAGTAATATTGGAATATGAATAACATCAGCAATATGATGCATTTCATAATCAGCCTAATAGGGTGTTCATTTGAGGCAGATGAAAAGTTTTTGTGTTGGAAACGCTTCATTTGAGGATATCAGAACACAGTACGAGAACTTTGGGTAAAGATGGCCAGAAGTAAGAAAAGTATAACAGATATCACTGTTTGGTGCTCTCTAAGGGCCTGTGTCCACCAGACACGTTTTTTTGCAGTGGCAGCGTCTACTTTTAATACAAATCCAATGAGCTTCAGCGTTCAGAGCGCTAAGTGCCTTCAGTGGAAAAAAACGCAGGTGGGGGCAGTTTTTACCTGCAGTGCTCAGGGCTATGTTTTCCAAAACCATAGTTGCTAACTACGTTAGTGTACATTAGCAATCAATACTTTAGCAACTATGCTTTGGGGAAACGCATCCCAGAGCTTAAGTTAAACTGCTAAACTGTCTAATGACATACTTTGTGATTTCTTTCTCAATCTGAAGTTCTAATAACAGTTATTTCATCCAAACTTGCTTTGCCATGGTCCTGCTTTTTGAGTCAGGGAAATAAAATTTCAGTCCATGGATAAAACAAGTGGAATGACGTAGATAAAATTCGAGTAGTTGATGCGTCAAAACAGAAAGGTTGACTCATGCGGAACTGATGTCAAAAGTTTCTTGTATGACATGCTACAGGTAAATTTTTTGATGTAAAGTTTGCTGACAGTTTAAAGAGTGGATGCAAAAAAGATCAGAGTTTCATGGTTAAGAGATCAAACCAACGAGGCAAGAAGGTCAGAAGACCATAAGAAAGGAGCGAGAAGAGAAAACAAAGGATTCCAAAACATGCTTAAACATCTCACAAAGTAAAAATGGCAAAATGCAAATGAGAGAAAGGCCATAAATGAGGTGACCTTAATCTAGTAGATGCAGGTGGTGCAGAATGTGTGAGATGGAATTCCAGATCTGACTCCCACTGAGACTTGACAGAAGTGAGGTGAAAATGAAGTCGACTGCTGATCTGGAGAGATTTGAGGATTTCCAACCACACAGCGCCTGATTATCAACTGATTAGAACAAGAAACGTAGGATCAGGTATGTCAGTGTAGGCAATATGCAATAATTTGTAATTATGCATTACGCAACAGAATGCATTTTTATGTTGTTAATTTATGAAAAGCTTAACCGTTTGTTCGTATCTATTTCATGTAAACATTGTAACGTGTTCATTCGAGTTTAGCCTGTAGAGAAACACCTCGACACGAGTTAGTGAATTAGCATCGAGGGTGATGTGCTACCTTGACCAAACATGACACAGGTTATTAGCCTGAAATCCCAACCTTATGAGTGGGAATTGTGAAACAGAAACTCAAGTCAGAATTCCGGCGATCCGGATCGGAGCGGGCGGTGGGCTGAGGCAGCACAGACATGACAGCATTTGCAATCCGTAAGTTTTGTTTAAATGACAAAAAAGACTGCAGTTAAATCTTGTTTTACACATTGATTTCTGAGATGAAATTCTGTATTTTTAATGCCTCATGAGAATCCATCCGTAATTCACACTTTTTTCCCCCACACTGTGTGATCTCAGATATCAAATTAGCATGGGATTTAAATCTGCTGCCCATGACTTGGGCCTGCATTTTTAATTCCCCAGAGCTCCTTCCAGCCTAGTCTCACTTTCCTTTCAAAACCATGCCTCTAAATCTAACAACTACCTCTGCACAACGATGGTCAATGCTATTTTTTTTTCCTTTTTCCTTTTTAAGCAGAGTCCTGCGGAGCACAACTTCATCTTCAGTTCAGAGATTATTACATTTGACTCCGGTGACCATGGCGTTAATGCGCGGGCCATTGACGTGATTAATTATTGAGGGCACGGGGACATGCTGATCGCTTGGAAGTTCCCATCCTGCAGCAGTTCCTTCTAAATAATTCCTTTCCTGATAGCTCTATTCTTATATTTCAGATTTGCCAAGTAAGCAGGTCTCACCAGGAAACCAATATGATTTAGCATTTCTATTTGCACCCCCTCGTTTTTTAATCTGAATGTTCAGCCTTTTTTTGTGGAGCTAAATTCATCTGCAACTATGCATAAATGGATTCGCGGCTGCAATCGAGCTTTTTCCCAATATCTGCAGCGGGGCTCGGCACAGGCGTTAAAACAGTTAGCAAGAAAGCGGTGAGAGCTAATCAGAACTTCTAACGCGTCTCGAGCAACAATGGACCCAGACATGACACGCAATCACGATGTTCCGAGCTTTCACAAAGGGTCATTTTGCTGCTTAATTACAGATCCATTATGCTGGCAAAATTGACAAAAAAAGTTGTTTGACAGAGTAGACACAGCTGCATTAATCATGTGTCAAGAGGACAATGGAGGGGAGTGAATAGAAATTATGTTCAAACTTCAGGAAAGTGGCTAATTCTCGCCAGACCCGCAGATATCATGGAAAAAGGAGACGGAGGCGGGGATAAAGTATCCCGTAAACAGGGCCGCAACAGGAAGCCGAGATCTAATTTGCTGCTGGTGAACCACGGTTGACCTCAGAGTTTTAACGGGCTCGACTTTCTCTGAGGAGGAGAATTGTGTAAGACGGTGACACGTTCAGCGTCCACAGTAAATGAGAAATGGCTCGATCTGACAGAGTCCCGGGAACGAGACAACTGGCGATGGCAAGGACGCACTGCTTTTCAAAAACACAGCCGAGTCCTGGGAAATACACTCATGCTACAGGCTGTCTTATTGAGACTATTTCAGAATTTTTATTTATTCATTTTGCAGTTGGTGTCAGGCATTACACATGTGTTACATATGACTTTTTATTGTTTTGAGGTGGGATAAATCTAAAAATACTAACACCTTTTTATTTCTATAAAAATTATAATTTCTTATACGTGACCCTCCACGGCAAAACCAGTCGCTTGTCGCAAATTTTCAAAATTGAGTTATTATGCTTTCAAGTGCATAAATCAACCTTCAAAACGATACCTATATGGAATGAATCGGGCGACATATGACTGAGATATCAACATTCAAAGGAGTCGGGTTTCTCCTGTCACGCCAAGTGAGAAACGGATAAATCTGCCTTTGAAGTTGACTATCGCCGTAGCACTCACAGACGCTTGGTGCGGTCGCGGCTACGTTTGTATTTACGGTAGCCTACGCTGCATTCACAGCCACACGGATAGCCTACCTGCGTTAGGTTAACTGAACTCGGGAGACGGAGATGGATTCCGGAGAAATATCTTCACGCTAGTCAACCAGTGGATTTACCGTAAATATTGAAGTAGAGCGGTCAAAACACAAACTTTTAACATTCTGCTGGAATTGAATTCCTCACCTCAAGAAAGTGACGTTTTTAGGATGGAAAGGGGAAGTTTTCCAGCGAAATTTATTCACAACAGTACAGTATAGACCTTCCACTGTTTCAAAACACTAAAAACAAAAAATCCCAAATTTTGCCCCTCACAACATAAACGCCCGTTTCTCTCGGAAACCTCCGTTGCGACAAGCGACTGGTTTTGCTGTGGAGGGTCACATATTAATAAGACTAAGGGTCTCTGTCCACCAAACGTTTTTTTTTTTTTTTTGCGCTGGCAGCACCTATTTTTAATACAAATTCTATGAGCTTCAGCGTTCAGAGCGCTAAAACGCAGGTGGAGACATTTTTTGTCGCAGTTGATATCTGTCCATCTTTTAGAACGGCACTTGTCTCTTGCTACCTAATCAAAACTGCCTATCTCAGGCTACGGGCGCGAGGCAGGGACCAATCCTGGGTGGCCGCCAACACACCACAGGGCGTATACTAAATTGTAATCATATGAATAGGTCTATGCAAAAGTTAAACCAAGTCTGACTAACTCCAAACTGTTATCGTCATATATTTCCAAATATATGTGTATTTGTGTATCAATAACTGATCCCACTTTGACATGTTGGTCACACTTGTCCATTGCCACACAGCAGTCAATGGGTCACTGTAACTACACAATCTGTGCAGATATAAATAATAAATTCCTAGCGGGGAGCATTAATCGTGACGTTCTTCACCAGTTGCGGCATTAGAGCCTCGCGTGCGCTTTGCTTTAGGAAAATGACAGTACATGACAGAGATGAGGGATTAATGAAATCGAATTTTCTTTGAATAGACAGTAGCATCTAGGAGATGGGATGCCTGGCGTTAAAAGCGACACAACGTGACAAAGGGTCCGTGCCTGGGCATGTGGCAAAAGGTTTAAGAGGCCCGGTAACAAACGGGCTGTACGGACGCACGGGACTTATCTTCTGGGAGCAGGTTTGACTTCGGAACGTACTGGCTTTCTGGATCCTCAACACCACCTGATGATGGCTATCCTCATTGCGCCTCTTTATCACACTCAGCCTTTTTAGACCACCTTTAAGACTTAAAATATGCATTTAATGAGTAACTTGTGTAACAATCACAGCTCTAACAGTTGTATATTAGGTTACTTTATACAGCTGTTATAAGCAGATGTTTTTCTTTCTTTATAAGGTGTGATTTGGTAGAAGATAAAAGCAATTTGTTAACACACTATTTGCAGGATCAATAAAAAATATCAGTTTTCGTTGTAACCTTTTTTCCCCCTCTTTTATGTACAGATCTGTAGAAAGTTAGATCATCTTTAGCATTTGAAATGTTATGAATTTGTAACTCTAATATTTGTGCAATAAGCAAAAATTTAAGGGTTGTTTAATAAAGTTTTAAAGTTATTATATTTGTATAATGAATGAATAATGTTTTCTAGCATGTATTTTGTTTCTTGTATTATATAATGGCATATATGTGACCCTCCACGGCAAAATCAGTCGCTTGTTGCAAATTTTCAAAATTGAGTTATTATGTTTTCATGAAAGGGCATAAATCAAGCTTCAAAACGATATCTATATGGAATGAATGGGACGACATATGACTGAGATATCAACATTCAAAGGAGTCGGGTTTCTCCTGTCACGCCAAGTGAGAAACGGAGAAATCTGCCTTTGAAGTTGACTATCGCCGTAGCGCTCACAGACGCTTGGTGCGGTCGCGGCTGCGTTTGTATTTACGGTAGCCTACGCTGCATTCACAGCCACACAGATAGCCTACCTGCGTTAGGTTAACTGAACTCGGGAGACGAAGATGGATTAGAAATATCTTCACGCTAGTCAGGTGGATTTACACGTAAATATTGGAGTAAACGGTCAAAACAAGCATAACATTCTGCTGAATTGAATTCCTCACCTCCGAAGTCACGTTTTTAGGATGGAAAGGGTAAGTTTTCAATAGAATTGATTCTAACAGTACAGTATAGACCTTCCACTGTTTCGCTTACCACAAACAAAAAGTCAGAAGAAATTTTACCCGCATAACATAAGCGTTTCGTTTTTTCTCGGAAACAAGCGACTGGTTTTGCTGTGGAGGGTCACATATGAAGTAAGACAATCTTTACAACTTGAAATATGTAATAACTGAATAACTCATAAATTAGTAAGACTTTTTCAATAGACACTACTCGAGTCCGGTCTTGAGTCCAGTTTTGAATGGTTCAGTCATGTCTCGGACTCAGCCGTATTTCCCAGTCCATGTGGGGCCCATGTTGAAGGACTGAATCAAGGGCCCCATTTGGACAGCCCCACTGGGTCCCACATGGATTTGTCCTCAGGTTCCATCATGTTATCTAGGTTAGTACTCGGTCTTGTCATGGACTCAGACGTGCTTTAATGACTCAGAATCTCTTTAACTAACAGAAACTACACCCATACCATCAGAAACACAAGACTTTGAACTTACCAGACATTACATTCATTCCTCTGTATGTGAAATTATTTCTGAGTAATTCTGCGCACAAAAACTGAAGTAATTGCGTAAAAAGGCATTAATTACATTATTTGCGATGTAAACACACCCGTTAGCGCTCGTGACTCTCATATGGAACGCCATTATGTCCAAAAACTTAGTTCTTTTCCAGAAAGGTCCGAAGTGAAGTGAAAAGAAGTCCACATCTGGCCCATTTCGAAATGACAAAAATTCCAGTGACAAATCAACTAAATGGAATTAACCCCATTTTATAGGTGAGAAAGAGAGACAGAAAGAGAGGCAGACTTATAGAAGAAGACTTTTAAAAGAATAAATTCCACTATACCAATTAACTAAACAAATTGCACAAAGTTAAAATAGGAACATCCATTTCATACGCAAGAAATAGAGAGAGAGAGAGAGAGAGATTTGCTAGTGAGTCAGTCCTCCGACAATGTCTTGACCCTAGGTTGACTTACTTTTTCACTTCATGGCTCTCCAAAGCAGGGAATTTGTCCATCATTGATATCTAATTAGTGGTTCTGGCATAATATATAAACTCCAGCTCTGTACTCCATTCTTCTCTCACTCTCTCAACCAGACACTCTGGAGCCAGGCCAAGAGGAGCCTAAAATTAGCCAGCAATACACATCGAGAATCCAATCTCCGAATTAGAGATCTTTGGCTGCTCAGAAATGGGTGTTATAGTGTGTGTGTGTGGGTGTGTGTGTGTGGGTGTGTGTGTGTGTGGGTGTGTGTGTGTGTGAGAGAGAGAGAGAGAGAGAGAGAGAGGGGGAAAGGATCAGGTGAAGACGACTTTCATGCCAATCACAGCCTCAGATTATGCAATTAAGCACTGATGTGCCAATTTATTTCGCTAGCAAAAGCACGCTCAAAGGCTGGAGCTTCAAGTCGTATTAATAAACTATGAAGTCAGATTTAGGGTAATGTCATCACCCATTAAAATTGAATTTGGCTTCCAAGGCCACGGTGCTAAACATTTAATCACATTTAAGTTGAACATTTTCTGCAGCGGCGCATCGGTATAAAGTCAGCCACAGAAAATACAAGCAAGAGTGAGCTTCAAATCCTAATATTTAACTTCCATCACTTGCCTTTAATCTGCAGATGTGCTGACGCTACTTTCAGTATGATGCTAACGATTAATGATGCTAACGATGGTCTGTCTATGAAGGAACTCTCTTTAATATTTCCTAAACTTTAAAACTGTTATTAAATTGCGTAGTAAATTAAAATTGACAAGACATTAAAGGGACACAAGTTATTGATCTGGATCATACTCATGCAACTTAGTCAAGAGATTAGAAATATTCATAATAATATCTTCATTCATTTTCCAAACCGCTGTAATCCCAACTGGGGTCGCGGGGGGACCGGAGCCTATCCCGGCAACTTTCGGGTGCAAGGCAGAGACCAGCCCTGGGCAGGCGGCAACGCACCGCAGGGCACACAATCTAGAGTCCTCAATTAACCTATAACGCATGCCTTTGGACTGTGGAAGGAAACCAGAGCACCCACAGGAAACCCACGCAAACACGGGGAGAGCATGCAAACTCCACACAGAAAGGCCCTAAGGCCGTTCCCGGGGTTCGAACCCAAGACCTTCTCGCTGTGAGGCGGCAGCTCTAACCACTGCGCCACCGTGCCGCCCCTAATAATATCTTATCATGTGAAATTGTATTACATCGAATGAATACAAGCAACGCTTAATTTAAATAAACTAATGCATTATGGATGAGTGATCATCGTTCATTAATAAATCGTAAGTTCATTAATAGCAACTTAATGAATATTATATTACCTCTTTTGAATGGCTACCATTAAGCAAGAGTAACAGATTGTTATAGAATTAGGTTAATAATTTATTTATTTATTAACCACTATTATATACATTGGCCACATTTTCTGAAGTTCTGAAATATGTATTTATTAAGGGGGTCACTGTGCAAAGAGATGTCACAGCAGCCAACAATAACATTCATGAAATACAAATGAAGACGCTTAGCATCATCTGTGTCCTCTTTGTTACAACACCTTGTTGTTTTGTTGGCAATATTTATAATATTTACAATATATGAAACCACCTCTCATCAGTTCATAACATCCTAATTTTCCAATATTCCTACATGAAGAGAAGTACAGCGTGAGGCAGCATAACTCCTGCAGAGTTGAGAAAGAAAAGTTCAAAGCCTATGTCTCTCATCCATCCATGTCATCCTGCAAATGGGATCAACTCGGCTCTGTGGGCAGAAGAGGGTGACGTCTCGTGCGACAGTTTTTCAGCAGAAATAGCAAAAAGGCATAGAAGATCACTTGACAAAATGCACTAAACTATTGTACATTGTGTCAACCGATGTGATTTCTGTGAGCACCGTTTTACAAGATTGCAATATTTCCCATACAAAATTATTTTATATTATATTACAATGAAATATATTAGCAATATGTCATATGTTCAATATATTCACATGTATTTCTAAAAATATAATCTTAAAACAAGGATAAACCCTAACCCATAAAACCTCATAGCTTTTACACTGACTACATTTTGACATATATGTTCAAATAAATTTTGATGTTTTCCTTTTTTTACTGTTATTGTATATATTTTTTTATTAAGACCAAATTAAGACACAATGATAATTACTAATTTTGTAAAACACACCACATGCAACTAAACACAATTACAAATCGACACTTTCAAAAGACAGTGGGTTTAAAATATTTATATAAACATGTATTTTAATACTTTAATATATTTTTAAATATGCTACAGCATACCAAAGTGGCAATGATTTGTATGTGAATAATCTTTTTAAAAATATATAACGTTAAATATAGTCGTCAACGTATTAATGATGTACTTGGATTTATATATTTTGTCTTGAAAAAATACATTTATATATGTATATACTTTCATTTATATATGTTAACACTATGTGTTTTCCTTCTCTGAAGCTACAATGGGGTGCCAACAAATTTGCACATCCCAACCGGAGAGACTAAGTCTGTTCGATGCTACATTCAAATGAATTCTGCGAAAATAAATAAATAAATGTGGAAACAAAAAAAACAAGGATGAATCTGAGTTCACCTTCCGCTGGGTTGGCATGCTGGTAGCCTGCCTGCTCAGTCAAGTGCGTTCCGAGTTCAAAGGAGCACCGCTGAGAGGAAAGAACAGGCATCAGTGTAATGCAGACGGACAACAAAGCAAATGCCCCGGCACTGCAGCATATTCTGTCATGCAGCTCGAGAACAGAAACAAATACGAATTCCAACCGAGCGCGCAAGGGGATTTCGGCCTTCGTCGCTCAAGCCGGCACCTCGAGCAGGTTTGATCTCGGTGGATTTGTGGAGAGCTACATTTGCATTTGTCATCTAATGAATAGAGGAAGATGGACATGACGTATGCAGAGTTGAAACCCACACACAACTGTGTAATGTTGTTTAAACTAGCTTAGATACTAATGATATCTAATATATCATCGCTGTCGGGTGGAAACCTTGTAAGTCCATTTTTGGTCATTTTTATTTTTAGTCATAAAACAATTCTGTTGCCTAGTATTCACGTTGGCCTGACAGTTTAAGAAATATTTAACTAATGAAAAGGTTTGAAAACGGCTTGTTAATATACTGTATTTATACACAATATTCATATATTTACAATATACATTGGTTTTTTTTTATTTCCCGTAAAATAACAGTTATAAAAGGACATAAAAGGTTTCTGCCCAACAGTGATGATATGATTGATTATGGTACTTTAATAATGGTACTTTATTACTGTTCTTTAGGAATACTATTTGGAAAACTGTAGACAGATTATCATTAATATTAGCAACTTTCAGCATCTACTCAATGAGTCATGTACAAATATGAAAATTTCATTTTTAAACTTTTCATTTTTAGTACCTTAATTCAGTCTGCAGTTATGACAAAAGCACATTTTTTTAATTTAAAAAATGCATTCTGAGGGAGTAAGGTGACTATAATGTACATTGCAGCACAAACAAGAATTTGTACAGCTCAATGAAACTGCAGTGCTCCCTGGGGGCCCTCTGTGAGAGAGGACGCAGATGTAGAAGTTGACTTAAACATTACTCTCTTTTATTCGTCCCAACAAAAGTAATATTGCACAGCGCAGCACCATGCTTGGGGTCACCAAATACTCTAAAGTCCACTTTTCCCATGCAGGACTGACATGATCACATGAGGGGACCTGATGCTGCGTTCTATTTGCCACTGGAGTTGAGATTGCGTCACATCCGCTAAAATTACAGTGAACACCGTATTGAATGAGTTCCATTTGCCACAGGAGAGTTGAACTCGGACAGAATTTTATCTGAATTTTCTGTCTCAAGTTTTTGATACTATTCCCTATTCTGTTCAGCTAACTAGGCGTGTTATTTGTTTTTAGAAACATCAGCCAGGAAATTTTGCATCGCAACTTGATAAACGACACATATCATCACGGTAGCAACACGTCTATCGACTAGAGCTGACCGATTCTCCTAAAAAGGAATCGAATATTACAGCCCTACGTCCGACCAGGCTCTCTCAAGTTTTTAATTATTTTCCTGGTGGGAGGAGGGGCTAAACATCCGAATAAGTGATGATGATTGGTTAAGGAAGAGTAACGGTTCATGGTAAGCCAATCAGAATCAGGGTTGGGTGGGCGTTTACACACAAACACGCGCACAGTCATACCCACCACCGACCTAGAGACACGCAATGGCGACACCAGAGAATTGAGAATTGGTTTTGAACCTGAAGTGCGAACATAATACTGTTCCCCTCACCGAGATAACACAAGAATGTATATGTGAAATGTAGATTATGTCCTGGTTTTCTCCATGTCGGTTGTAAACTATTCTAATCTCATGAAGCATCTCTCATTGTCACACACGGATCCAAATTCTTTGACATATTTGATCTTTTTTTTTTTTTTTCTAACGTAACGAAATGGTTACTTTCTTTTTTGGGAGAATTAACTAATAACTATAATTAATTAATTGTTGTTGTTTTTTTTGGTTTTGTTTTTTTAAGTAACGTGCCCAACAAGAAAGGCTAAAATACAAAAATATTATAATGGATAAATGATAAAATATTTGGTATTATTATTTTAAAACTTTTTTTTAAAAGAGTATTAATATAAGTAATACTAATTTTACTCAAGCAGTATTCTAAACGTAACTTTTACTGGAAAAATTTACTAAGGTACTGATATTCTGTCATGTAGGTATTGTTTTCTTTTACAATATAGAAGCAGGGACATTTTGTGTTGCAATTTATGTTCAAACCTCCCACGTGTAGCGATAATTTAGAGATGTAATATAGCAGAATTTCTCTTATTTGCTTGTTTCTTAGGGCAAGACAGTAATGCAGTGGTACAGTATGAGTGCACCGTTCTCATAGGCACTTGTCCCAGTTTTCTTGACTTGGCATGAATGATCCCAACGCTGTCATTACCAGAAAATTAATTTCAGCCTTTGTCCGTTGTTCTTATATGACCAACTTTAATAGTGGAGCAGTAAAACTGGAATGGCGCTCCTCTAAATTTCATCTGCTTCTGCCTCGTATATTTGTCAGGCGCCGTTGTATTTAATTAAATTTTAATACCTCACTTACGAGCGAGGACCTGCCGTTTTCGGACGCTGGGAAAATTAAGACGTTTGAGTGGTAAACAATCTTTACTGTGTAATTAGGGTCATTTTCTACAATGCAAAAATTCATCCTTGCCAAATAGCATGCTAAGGGTCCAGCGTGGGTTCGGTCCAATGTGTATGTGTGTGTGTGTAGGCCTGCTTGCATCTGTGTGTATGTATGCGTCACCCAACACGTATTTCAATTTCACTCCGTGGTCAATACATCGCTTGACCAGCCGATAATGAATCCGTCAGCCTTGTTAGGAACTTTGGCGGCGCCGCAGCGCAAGGTTAATAAAACCCAGCTTTATAAAATTAGCGCTGGAAAATTGTACAATTCATTTCTGAAGCCGCTGTCGCATACACAACGGCACCTGCGGAAGGACTCCGGCTAGCGTGGAGGGCAGTGACTAACCTTCGCGGTGTGCATGAGATGAATTTATTTTATTTTTTTCAGAATTTGCATGGGCACAGTACGAGCTTAATAAGATGGCTATCGCTCTCATAATGCATGAGTCATTGTTCGAATGGTTGGAGTCCATGAGTCAAGGAAATGAGAAAACGACAGACTAGTAATTTGCAATTAGGCCTTTGTCAGATATCGTGAGCAGAACAGGATGGAATCAGATTTTTGAAGAAAGAAATTGTTTTTGTTGTTCTCTCCCACTGACATGGAAATGGCAAAACTTGGTGTAACCTTGCATATACCTTAGCGGAAAGAAGAAAAGTCTAGAAAGATACTTATAACATTATATTATAAAGAGACGTCACGAAATCTATTGATGAACGGAAACTATGTACATTTGGAAATAATTAGGGCTGGGTAATAAATTAAAAACTAATCAAAATCGACATTCACAACCTGTAATCAATGTGTTGTAGCACGATGGTTTGATTGTGTATTAAATTCTGTTAATACTTCACGCAGTGTTACTCACAAATAATTCACATAAACAGAAATCAATATAATATCGATTAAGTTCAAATTGTGTGATTCTGATGGTATGTGTGTGGTTTCTGTAAGTTAAAGGGATTCTGAGTTATTAATAACTATCGCAAATTGTGTTTGTCAACCTTGAACGGTTAAGGTAGAGCATTGTTACCAAACACCTCCTGTGCGGATGATAGCTTTTTGAAGTGCACATTGACATTCAAATACATAGGGGAAATAGCCAGTTGTATTGACACATGACCTTCTGAAGAGTCAGACTGCCAATGCTAACCGTCTATTCCCAGGTTTAATGATGCACACACACACTCCGTCGTCTATATGATATGACAAAAAATGAGATTTGGAAGCTTGTGAGGCCATTTATGGTGCTTTTAAGGCATTTTGAAGGAATAAATGAATGAAAGCTCCATTTATATAGTGCTTTTCTACACACCCAGAGAGCGTTAGAGAGACAATGTGGAGCCACTTTAACAAGAACCAATATGCAGCTCCACCTGGATGATGCTCCAGCAGCCACTCATCACACATTACCTACGGGTAAGGAGTGACAGGAGAGAACTCAGCTGCTAGAGATAGGAGAGGTACAGGAAGCCAGATTTGAAATTGCTGTGGTGGGTCACTTTAGCAATCGGGGTGTAACGATACATCAGTCTACACTGATGCAGTTCAGCGAGCCCACAGCTAACGTTTACATTTAGAGTATTTAGCAGACACAACTTCCATTGCCTAATTGGGGCAGTTGGTAGCATAACGGAAAGGTGTTCGCCCTGTGTTAACCAGTGTAAAAGTGAAGCTGAAGCGTGGCGCCACTTTTACTGCACTGGGGCATTGGGGTCCACTCAGACCACACGGTGGTGACCCCTGCTGGACCCATAAAAGCACCTGCAAACAACAGCAGCAATTAGCTAAACCAACTGGTCTCCCATTCAAGTACTGGCCAGGACCAAACCTGCTAAGTTCAGATTAATTCTCTTCTGAACTAAAAGGGAATGGGAGCCTCAAACATAGGAAGACATGATGAACTGCTTGTTTCGACACATTCCTGCCATCACCATCATTAATATAATCTGTGATTTGTTCTACCGTATCCCTTCTGCTTGTCTGCACCAGACAGAATGACCTTTACTGATCTTTGGTGCAGTTTAACACTCTCTGACTTCACCTTATAATTTACAGTTAAAAGATATGATGCTAATATCCAAGACACAATTATATAATACTTTTCATCACAGTACTGTACAACAAGAACCAGAACCTCCAGGATTTTGCATGTTGACATCACAACTTTTAACGCATATTCAGTCAATCCCCACAAATTCATTGCTACTGTGCAATTTTGACCAATGTCAAACGTGTGATAAAGACACTCCACATTTACCTCCAAAAATAAATAAAAGACTAATAGTTAATAAAAATAATAGTGTTGTTCTCTTCATTTTAAGTAATTGTTAAAGTATCATTATAAAGGGTGACAAAATCGCAAATGTTCCCACAACTTGGACTGGATTCCGCAACTTTATTGCAACGAAACGCCTAAAAACACTGCAACTTTCATCACAATGTTTTTAGAAAAGCTGCCACAAAATCAAGCAATTTAAGCCACAACAATCTCAAAAAAAGGCTGCGAAATCTTGGAGTTAACTGAATAATATGCAAAAGAATATGTTATAATGCTCCTACGTTTATATAGACAGTTATTGATATTAAAATTATTCACAATATATGCCTATGCTTAGTGTCAAGAGTCATGCAGCGTAATAGGATTAGCCTCATAAACTGCTACGATTGACAGAGTGCTACAGTAAGCAAATATTGATGAATGGAGTGATAAGAAAAGAGGAACATGCTTTCTGCCAACTCTCTAGCAATTAGAGTTTATAATAGAGCATTGCTTAATAAAACCTACATAATAACTTCATAATATTATGTTTTTACCATGAGTGGCACAGTGGTTAGCGCTGCCACCTAACAGCGAGATGGTCCTGGGTTCGAACCCCGGGGCGCCGGTAGGGCCTTTCTGTGTGGTGTTTGCACGCTCTCCCTGTGTTCACGTGGGTTTCCACCAGGAGCTTCGGTTTCCTCCCACAGTCCAAAAGCGTGCACTAAAGGTGAATCAAAATTTGCCCCATAACGTGTAACTGAGAGTGTTTGTGTGAGTGTGTGTGCCCTGCGGTGAGTTGGTGCCTGCCCAGGCTTGCACCTGTAGTTCCTGGGATAGGCTCTGATCACCCCCCACCACCTCGCTGCGATCCCGGTTGGGATTGAGCGGTTCGGATAATGAATGGATGAATGTTTGTATCATGATTAGGGTATAAAATGGGAAGGCTGAAAAAACTGGGACAACTTTATTGAACTGGTTATTAACCTGACCCCGCATACTGTAGTCTCATTTTTCATCCCACGTAAACTCCGTGCCCTAAACAAGCACTAAATCACGGCTTATTTCCAAACTGTGATGCTTACCCATTAATACCCTCATCATAAAGGTAAGCTCTCATAGGAAAATCCAGCGTGAACTCATTACGTATATGGATAATATCGATGCCGAATATAACAATTACTTGCTAAACATTCATAAGCTGTTTGTTGACCTCAGGCATAATCGCGGAGCAGGCACGCTTATAATCTATTAGCCTAGTTGTTAAATAATGATGATAATCATCATCATCATTAGATGGTAGGTGGCCAAGACGTTGTAGGTTGAAGTGCAGCTCTACCATTGGTCCAGCTCTAGCACCACTGGGCAAGACACTTGACCCCAAGTTGATCCAGGTAGACCCTGCAATGGCCGAATATTAGAACATTGTGGTGGTCTAGTGGTTAGGGTACTTGTTTCTGGATCAAGAAGTTGCGGGTTCAAATCCTGCCTCCAGCACTACCACCACTGGTCTCCTGAGCAAGACTCTTGCCCCCATATTGATCCAGGCAAACTGTCCCTGAAATTGAGAAAATGGTCAGTCTGGATAAGAGTACTGCTAAATGCTGTAAATGTAATTTAAAAAATAATAATCTTGTAAATACTGTACTAATGCCCATGCTTTTTTATAAAAAAATATGGTTATTTTGCCCTTTTAAAAAGTCTTATTTCATTTATTTAGCATCTCAGAATTTCAGGATTTTAATGAAACTCATTCGTTCGCCTTTCATTCTCTTATTTGTTGGCTTTCAGCTGCGTTTCCTTGATGTTCTCGTATTCTCTCAGCCGCCATTAGAATTCATTAGCCAGTATCAATTACCTCATTAATGTAATCCTGTTATTGTCATCATTGCACGCTGGACATTTAATTGAGAGCCTCTAATCTAGTTCTATGATCCACCTCTTCAATAAAAAAATTGCAAACACACTCATGCACACTCATGGCCATCCACCCGTTTAAAAAGCCCCACCTGCTAATGGCTGAGCAGCTTTGGTTTAATTCAACAGCGCTTCCAAATCCGACTGTGCAATAATGACCTCACATCAGTGTTACAATTAAGTGGACTTTTTACCTCGATTATTTTCTTTTGTTGTAGTTTTTTTCACTAACAAAATTTGTACTATAAATTTACTCAACTAGTAAGGCTGGAATAATTTTTCCAATGTAAAAAACATATTTTTGTGATTTTAAAATGAAGAAAACACATGGACAAAGGGTCCGTTTTCAAGTATTTGTTTGGCCTTTCGTTTATACGTGAATGGAGTTTAGCCACCCCAAACGTATATTGTTTAAATCACCCTCCAAAGTGAAGATTTTTCAAAACGCTGGACTCTGTAGATACGTGTAAACTAAAGGCCCATACGCAAACAAAAATCAGTTTATAAAAATATCCGCATACGTGTAAACAGGCCTGTAGTTGCAGAGAAATCAGGTGGTAGTATGTTTTTATGTGCACAACACATGAACACACACTAAGGAAAGTATTAACAGAATTCTTTAACAAAAAAAACAGAATTATAAAAATTACTGACCTTGGCACGATTACATCAAGGTTCTGAATATTGCTTTTGATTAATTGCCCAGCCCTACTTCCAACTGACAGTGTGCAAGAGGGAGTTCTGTCTTCTTCTTCTTCTTCTTCTTCTTCTCTCCCTAGTGATTCCAGCGCTGTCATCCTCTCTTGCCTGACATCCTCTCTCCCCCGAAGTCGCTCCTCCGGGCCATGGGACCTAATCTGATCTCTGGGGAGACCGAGGAATAGCCTCTAGAGTGGGGCCAAAAAGCTCAGTCGCGGCCTCCCAACCGATTCCATTCTCACCTCCGGCATGGGGCCACCTCCGGCATGGGTCACAGCAACAACCCTGCAGTCGCACTGGTGCTTGGAGGAACCTCAAGACCTGCAGGGGGGGAGATGAGGCGCTGAACCTTGCTGTTATTTTCTCAGCTCCGCAAGATTACAAGATGAAGATGAGTAAGAGAGGTGAAAGTAGTGAGGTGAAGCCAGAATTACAAGAACATATGTCTTTTCTTATTCTAGTGGTTTCCATCAGTGAGCCACTAATAATAATAAAATTTAATAAAAATAATAAAGTCTCACGAGGTGAAGAAATGTGAAGCCAACATATACTGTAACCTTTAACCAGAATTATACAAAACAAATCAAATGAATGTAAAATCATCAAAATAAACCAAGAGGTTGTTTGTCCAAATCTAGCTTCATACCAACTTTAACACTACCACCAAATTTGGAATTGTCGGGCGCTTTAGGTACAAATGTCTGCTAAATACAGTAAACAGGAGTGTATAAGCACCACTGATTAAAAATGTTTTTAAAAGTTTCTTACAAGCTTGAAAGCTTTAATCTAGTCGGCTGGTTTCTTGCTCATGGATCAAGCCTAGTCTTGGTCTAAATTTCAGTAGCAATGGACATTTACCATTCAAACTCAAAGCTAGTCTAGGACTAGGCTTAATCCTCGTCTGGGAAATTGACCTGTAGTGTAGCTAGCTACTGTTTTCATTGTTTATAGCTTTTGTTTTTTTGTAGTTTTTATGTGAGGCAATCTAGCTACTAAACATGGCACAATACTACTTTTTTTGTCCGACACCGTATCTGCCGATACGATACAAATCCGAAAGTCATTTTAAACAGAAAACAGAAAATAATGTTTAAAAACATGTCTGAATACATGACAAATTATTCTGTTATGCTTAAAGAAATACTTGATTAAATACTGCGTTCCTAACTAAAACAATGTAATAATTACACACCCATAGGCATATGCTCAATTATTCATTATTAAATTATTCCTTAAACACAGTTGTATAATTTTGTGATGGTCCCTAACCTTGCAGCGCTAAAACCATCAGGAACACAGAGATTGTGAGTGAGAGCTGGTGTTGTTAAGGAAATTAAACAGTATAAACAATGCTTGTTCTGCTCATTGTCATCTCAATATCTAGGAATAAGCGTGAATGTCGAACAATAAACCAGCTTTACCGCAGTGCCACTCCCCATGCATGTCGCATTGTGCATGCGCACGTTTAGATCGGGCCAATGTCACCGATACCCGAGTCATTATCGGACTGATATCTGATCCATATATCGGATCGGTGCCAACTCTACTAGCTACATAAAGCAACTTGAAGCATCAGCAACACTGACACTTGACACATCGACATTAGCTTCTTATCAGTGAAAGATCAGGCGTAGAAAAGGCAGCGGATAACAAGAAAAGGGATTAAGAAACCCAAGCATAAAAAAACATCAACAACGTTGACTACATGCTGAAAGTCATCAAAAAAAGAGCCGCCAGCCTTCATCAATTGAGCACCAGCACACTGAGGTTTTAGACGGAAAACGTGTGAATCTGTGAAATCCCACCACTAAATATTCACCGATGCCAGTGAGTCACAAGCGGACACTTTAGAAAGGTCACACATTTGAGGGATCATACTGGGCGGAAATTGCTCCCGGGCGCTTATGCGACGTCGTGCCCGGCTGCACTAAGAGGCTGATTTGGTGGTGGCCAAGCTGTGCGCTTTTGTGCTACGACCTCGCTTTGAATCACGGACGCCCCGCCGCTAACGTTGCTGACACTTTTTATGGCATTTCACCTCAACATCTACATCTGAAAGGCTTGTAATTTAATGGAAGTAGCTGTAATAACCTCTTCAACCCTGAGTTCTGTTCAGAAGAGCGTTCAGTTCTACGCTGTATGAGTGTAACCCGATGCTGATGTTAGCCATCACAAGTTACCGTTTTTGTTTCTCAAACAATCTATGATCCAACATGAATAACGCTATTCAACTGCTAAAAATATTTGAAATATTCATGCCTACGTCTAGTGGTGATACAAGTTAGCCAAGCATGGCTAAATCTTACCTGTCCAGTAGAAAATTAGCCACTTCGGCATCTGTCTTCAATTTCTTTCTCTGCTTTCAGGCCTTTTAGTTTGAGTAACGTCAGACGTTTGCAATCCAGAATGCTTGTAGCTGCAGCTCAGTGGTAACAGGAAACCTGGATGCTCAAATCATACTGACTTCATGACTGGCCAATAGTGGTGGGTGGAGCTACAGGCCAAAACACTAAACCAAAACATAAACACGATTTATATGCTGTAAATTAAATTTTAAAATGTGAATATTCTGACTGTACTAATTTTGTCAGTGAGATCAGTATTTCAAATTAACAAGGTTCTTTAATCTCTGGTGACATATTAGCTTCACTTTATGATTACTCGCCATACGTTCTTACATATAGCTCCAAGTTTAAATTAAGTTTAAAGTGAACATTTCAAAGTCATCTTTTGCATTTGCAGTAATAAAATGTATCAGTTATGAAAATAACAAGCTCACGATCATAGTAATTGCAGGTTAACATTCGTCATGGTGCTTATTAGGTCACTTTCTCTTGCATTTACAAACCGTTTTATAGCAAGGCGCGAGTTAGCAGCACATATCAGGCTCTGATTTCTCTCACAAAGAAGTTTAATTTGGTTAACAATGAACAAATACTGCTGGCTGTAAGGTATAATCAAGTGTTCACTGAGAAAAAATTCAACAACGCAAACAGTTTCCCCAGTGACTAATAATCTCTCACTTTCTCCCAAAGCAGGAGTTGACAAGGAGCTCATACAGTACATGGCTTATATGCTAAGTGATTGTGTATTAAGCATGAGTTTTTTCTCATATTACAGCACTTGTGCAAAGTTAGCTACTTTCTTCTGCTTTTATCAGTTACAGTTGCGTAAGCTTTCATTTTGACGGATCCGGCGATTTCGTCCAGAAAACAATGTTTGTTAGGAGGCTGAAGGCATTACCAAGCCGAGCAGAAATAAAGCACATGTTCTGCCTCCTCTGACGTCTTTTAAAAGGCATTCATTCAACTCAAAATATAATCCTGCTGAGCGCCGGAGATTAAGATATTTTGCATGCTAATACCTTCCTGTGCAATTTGAAACATTAATAACTTTAGAGATTATGTGCTGACATGGTACTTGTTCTCTCTCTCTCTCTCTCTCTCTCTCTCTCTCTTTCTCTCTCTCTCGCCTCATCACTTCCTCCTTTTCTTCACTTTCACATACACTGCTTTCTTCATGTTAACAATGCGCATATGAAGAAATAAATATATAAAATCTGGATAAAATGTAAGGGAACATTAGGGGAACGTCAATGTTAAAGCAAGTTGTCCAAGTCTCTAACTAAAGAAGGCAAGCACGGCAAAACTGTGAATGATAATTATTGGTAAAGCACATAAATTTATGCACATGATCACGCAATAATGTTGCAACGCCATTAGCTAGAAGATGTGCATTCATTTGCATGGTTGCAAATGAATATGTAATTTTTTAGGACCATTTAAGGTAGACACATGATGTAAGTGGTGCAGCGAAATGTAAAAGAGTCTTTCTATGAGTTATTCATCCTTCTTGTTGTTGCTAATCTTTAATAACACTACAAGCTCCTGGCAATTTCAGCAAATCTTCTGCTTTGATTACAATATTTTCATCCCCAAACAAGTCTACGAGGGGGTAATATCAATGCAACAAGGTAGAATTCACCAACAGCTATTTAAATGGAAAACAGTCAGAATGTAAGCAGCAAATTTTTAGGAAAATTAATATTATATTTTGCAGAGCATTGTCAGAGGTCAGAAAAGTTGAGTTTGCCAGAATATGTTGCCACAAGTTTGCCATTGTCAGACACTAGTGGAAAACTTGTGGCAATGTTCTGGTCTTTGCCAGTAGTTTGCCAAAACAATTTGCCAGTAATAGCAAACTGTAGTGAACTTTTGGTGACAAGTTTTCCAGAAAGTTAGCTAGAATTCTTCCACAAGTTTGCCACAAACATAATTTGCATGTGAAAATATGACCTTGCTGAAAATTTGCGGAAATATTGCCAAAGGTGAACAGCAACAGTTTGCCAGAAGCCTAAAATTTCTGTAAGGGGCAAGAGGTGCAAGATACCGAAAACAGGAATAACCAGTGAACGGCTGGAAATTGTGGTCAGCCATCCCCCAAACAGTCCAAAAACTCAATGTTTACAGATGTTATCCAAGTTTGTTCATCTGCCACCTTAATGATCAAAGTCACCGAGGAGGGTAACCAGCACTTTAGTTGTCCCAACTTCAATCTCCGCTTCTCACTTTCCTGCTCTGATACGCTGTGACATTCACGAAATGCTGTTCCTATTCCGGACATCTGCATAAAAAACATATGCGGCGCGAGCTGCTTTTTAAGGACACCGGTTTCAGAGACCCGGCGAGAACCTGGCAAGACCTCAGTCTCTCGTTCACCTGGCTGCCTCTTCAGAAGCGCGAGGGGATCCGGGAGCTCTAGGGCCAGATGGCATAAAGGTAACATAATTATTCAGCCCATTAGCCAGCCTAATTAAACACTTCGCTCACACAGCTCTTCACTATCTCACACAAGTGCAGGAAATCTCCTACAGCACATCCAGCAATACACATCTCTATACGATGAAACAATATACAGTATATACCTGTGAAATCTGAAATCATAAGCCATGTGGACAGTGCAACCCAATTTTTATTCTGAACATTCAAATCCCCCTTTTTTTATTTGCATCACATCACTCATTTTCCACTTGTGTCGTTAATTGTGCTGCATCTGGTTATTAATCCGCTTTTGCACATCTGTGAAATCTGCATACTGTTCTGCATTTCTCATTACTCATCAGTCTTTATCTTACTGGTGTAAACTTATCAGCTTGAATATGTGTAGATGCTACTTTTTTGGCACAAGGGTGCATACAAATCCAAATTTAAACGGTTAGGAAGTTCTCCCCATGATGTGAAGTTCGCTGGTTTGAATCCCAAAAACGGTAAAGGTTCCACTGAGGTACCGTCCACAAGCACTGCTCCCCGGGCACGTCCATGTCAACTGCCCGCTGCTCCTTCACAGATGGGTCAAAAGCAGAGGTCACATTAGGTTATGTTGCAATGTGTGCTGTGGCTAACCACTGCGCCACCGTGTCGCCCACTTTGTTCTATAAATGTGCAATTGTTTAAACTATGTTGACTAAAAAGTGCAATTTGAAACGCAATTGTACAATGAGAAACGTCTTAAAAGGGCAGTGTGCCACTCAATTTTTTATCAAATTAAATAATAGCGTGTCTCTAATCTCTTTCGTTAAGCGGCAATTAATTTCTAGCGTTGCACTGATCATAAAAGGAGTGGAACCTGAAAACAATTCTAAACAACTGGGAGGAAAAAAAGGACTTAAGGGTTGTTTGTGGGCCTCGAACACCTACTGCCAAGACACCAAAGCCAGCTTTGAAGCAACCCCCCGGGGAATCTTCCCTCCACCACTTTTGATCAGGTATTATTCCCCAGGTTATGGAAGTCTCAAAGTTGAAAACAAGCGTTTCATGTGTGCCGATGAAGCGAAAGTTATAAGTAGTGATTTCGATGTTCGCTTCCCCGTTGTGGACGACTTCAAAATGTATGTTTTATGTATGAGAAGCTTGGGAAACAAACAAAGAGAAAGGGAACACCAGGCTGCAGTCGGAACTTACCTGTTTGAACAATGTCAAATCCAAAGAGTCTAAAAAGCTACTTTTAAGCCGTCCCAGTAGACTAGTGTTCAATTACATCTTTAGGAACGGCGAGCCCATTTTTACCCCCCCCGAGAGACTACGTTCTGCCTACCTTTTCAAAATAATTACGTTACAACGTCGCATCCCAACACAAT
This sequence comes from Distichodus sexfasciatus, assembly GCA_032718565.1. Classification (NCBI taxonomy): domain Eukaryota; kingdom Metazoa; phylum Chordata; class Actinopteri; order Characiformes; family Distichodontidae; genus Distichodus; species Distichodus sexfasciatus. Next base: position 778,552 of record JAVGVS010000024.1, read on the forward strand.
TAGCGATGAAGCGGATACGGCTCTGGATAACGAAATAAAAACATTATTTTATGTCTCAGAGAGAAAGCGAGAGAGAGGTCATTACGCTAGACTTTAAGCCACACACTTAAAGGACTTCAAAATGTCCTTTGGCACTGTTATGCTGATATATTTTGCCTCCAGGCTTGACTGGTGTTCTCTCATGAAGTTTGTGAGGAGAAAAATACAAAACAAGTCACCTTAACTCCACTTCTTCACCCCCTTTTAACATCACTTGCTATGTATGTGTGCCCGATGTGACCGTATCTATAGTATTTACGCGACCCTCCGCGGCAAAACCAGTCGCTTGTCGCAAGAAAAACAGGTTTCCGAGAAAAACAACTGTTTATGTTGCGTGGGGTAAAATTTTGGATTTTTTGTTTTTAGTGTTTTGAAACAGTGGAAGGTCTATACTGTACTGTTGTGAATAAATTTAGCTAGTCTTTCCATCCTAAAAACGTGACTTTCTTGAGGTGAGGAATTCAATTCCAGCAGAATGTTAAAAGTTTCTGTTTTGACCGCTCTACTTCAATATTTACGGTAAATCCACTTCTAGCGTGAAGATATTTCTCCGGAATCCATCTCCGCTTCCCCGAGAGTTCAGTTAACCTAACGAGGTAGGCTATCCGTGTGGCTGTGAATGCAGCGAGGCTACCGGGGAATATTTAACATAGCCGCTAATTTCAAGCGCCTGTGAGTGCTAATGGCGATAGTCAACTTCAACGGCAGATTTCTCCGTTTCTCACTTGGCGTGACAGGAGAAACCCGACTTTTTAATGTTGATATTCCAGTCATATGTCGCCTGAATCATTCGACATAGGTACCGCTTTTGAAGCTTGATTTATGCCCCTTCATGAAAAACATACACCAATTCTGAAAAATTTGCGACAAGTCATCACCGGTTTCATGTGGAGGTGGTCACATATGACGCATATGACTCAATCCGCCAATGCTTGAGTAACGCTGCAGTCATTATTAATCTCATCCTTTCAAAATAATCAAACAGTGGCATTTTTAATAATAGAATTACAATGAATGCTTTAAAAATGAAGCAGAAACATTTTCTTTCTGGAACTGAAATAAATGTGTAAAAGTGCCTAATTACATTATTCACGACATGAACAAATGCATTAGTGCTGGTGTAAACGTGCTGGTCTAGACTCAATCTCGCCCCGCCCCGCCCTGGTCTCGGTCTCGTCTTGGCCTTGTCTCGGTCTCTAGACACTCTGGTCTCGGTCAGAACTTGGTTTCGGTTTAGGTGGTCTTGCCTATGACTCCAGCATTCACGGACTGGTAAAGGTACCACTTAGGTACTCATGAGCAAAGTACCGTCCCCGAGCCCTGCCCCGGTGCTGCCCAAGTATCATTGCCCGCCAGTTCTTTATACGGATGATTGTAATAAATGATTTTGCATACGATTCTCTCAAAATTTCAGTCATTTCTGGTTTTCCATTTAGATTTGTTGTTTTTAGTCCTCATTGTTGTAGTAAGTTCAATTTAACTAAATATAATTTAGTAGCAGTCTAGTTGTGCTGAAACTGCAGCAGAAGTGGTGTAAGTGGACAGCATTTCAAAGCGCTCTTTTTGTTCTGCCGTCCCCCAACAGTATAAACTGATACATCAATCTGAATCAGAGCATTAATAACAGTTTACAGTGCACACTTAAGGGTCCTGCTCCGCACGATGACGGAACCCCGGACTGAAATTGTCAGACTAATTAGATTAGCCTCTGCTCTTCCAGCTTATCCGCAATGATGTCAGAATGCCACCGATGACCTTGGGGAGTTTGTGTTCCAGACCTTAAATGACAGATAAGAGTGTGGGCGGATTGTTTTCTTTATTTATTATTTTGCATAACAATTGTGGCCGCGTACGGATGATTTAGGCCCCGGAAGAGACAGAGAGGGTCCCAAGCTCCTGGAGGTTAGCTTCCAGGAAAAGATCAGAGGTTGATAAGGGAACGACAGGGATGAGCGTCGCTCTCCTAATCCCTCTATTTTTCTTTTATGTGTCAATGGAGTTTAGATTGAGCCTAACATATTTCTTTGCATTCTTTACTTTTCGTATGTCGTACTTCTTTGTCACAAAGTGAATCCCTAATTTGCTGTTCATGACTGGCCCAGATTCTGTGTTTCTACTTGCAGGAAATGTAGCCCTGTATTTTACTTGACTATTTTTGTGCCAACTTTTAACTTTTACTACGTACATTTTTTGCATGAATATCTGTATCTTTCGCTCCTCACATTTTCAAATCAGGTTCGCATTCGCTTGGTTTGATTTAAATGATGTTTATTAGGCCATTTTGTCCGTATCGATATGTGCACCATCCAGACAACTTGACTGATTGGTTGAGCCTTAAAAACGTAGTAAACACACAGAAAAGACAATCCCATTGGTGTATTGGTCTTTACACATGACACACAACACGATAGACAGAATAAAAGAGGAAGAGAAGCTAAAGCAGGCGGTAACTCGGTGAAATGATGTGGTGATTTGCGCAGAAAGCTCAGCTCCACCAGATTCACTTCCAGTTGAGTTGAGTTCATTTCTACAGCGCCTTTACAGCCTCACAATATTTGTTGTATGATGTGTTGAGGATAGAGGATGATCATGTGTAATGATGGTAATGAATAATGCAGCTTTATGTACTATGTATGCTTATTTTTCTCTGTTTGCTCTCTACATAATGCAAGGCTACTTTATACTTTAAGCATGTCTTAGAGCCTGTACTTTTCACTCCAGAAGAATTCCCAACAACGTTCCGGCTAAACCCATTTTCCGAAAGATACTAAAAGCAGGCTAGCGTTGTCAACAACCTAAAGTGTGTTGTAATATCCCAATGATTCAGTCCTCAGTGGTGCTCGTTTAAAAATCTGGCCGGAGGCGAAAAGAAAGAGCACATCGAGGCGATTACTGTCATCCTTTCCTTATCAGCGGCCTATTAGCATCCGCTGGGTTCACGCTCGGCGTAATCCGACCGACTATGTTTAGGGTGACACCTTAAGACATCAAACAGATGTGTGATCCAGTGGCCCGCTGTCGTTAGCGCCATTAGCCGCCTTAATCTAAGCAAGCTGGCCTCGTATGTGCAGAATCAAGACGACATGGGCTAAAAGAGGGGTATTCAACTGAAATTTTAAGAGATCCAGTTCGAGAAAATTTCCACATGCAAAAGTGAAGCATTGTTATGTCAAACTTGTAGTTTGTAGTAGCCTTGTAGTTATTTCTACAACTTGTTTCAAACATCTGTAGTCCAAAACTGAGAGTCAAACAAAATATAGTCATTTCAAGTCAAATAATGTTTGCCTTTTTCGCAAGAAGCTATAGCCCGCATGTTTTTTAGTTGAAATGGTGTTTCTAGAACAAAAACTAGGAGAAGCAGCGGTGCCAAAAAGGGGGTGGAATAAAATAACAATAATACTAATAATAATAATAATAATAATGATAATGGGGAGATACTGGAATCGGATGTGATGGAGGAGAATACTGAAAGCGGATGTGACCCTGGGGGAGAACCCGCTTGCTGGGCTGAGATCGCCTCGAGTTTGGAGGCCCTGGACCTTCTCCAGGCGAAGGCAGGCAATGCAGCAAACTCACAGAGGTAATAAGCTTACTGCCTACGTTACACTTAGAGGGCACTTATGAGGTCACATAAATTTCTGTGATGTCATAACAGCTCTTTTATAATTTCCATTAAATGATATTATAAGAATCACCCAATTGATATATGAACACTGTTAGGTTTAGTTTCTTTGTAAACCCAACTTTTTGAAGCTGTCATAACACAAGAAGCTTCACTACCATGTCACAAATTTCTTTAAATCTTTTTTCTGTGTCATTTCACTTTATTGTTCTTGATATGACTATGAAGTGGAAGAGGGAAATATACAATGATACTATTTGAACAATAGGCGGTAAACGCTACATAAATTCATATGTGATGTCATAATAGAGCTTTTTCACTTTTTTACTAATTTTGGCTTGTGACTCACTGACTGCTTTCTTTTCATTCGTTACTGCATCAGATGCTATTGTGCTGCTTATTGCTACTTATGCTTGGACCCCTCATATTGCTGAGTAGAATCATATTTTACTATTTAAATCATATTTTATATTAGGATATGTTAGTGTGAATTTATTTTATACTTTTTTATTATATGAAGTCATAACATATGGCATAAAATCTTAAAAGGTAAGTATATACATACACCCCAAAATAAGTAATAGATAGTATTAATAAACATATAGAGGTAAATTTTATTTTAGCCATTATTTAAATGATCCTATTTTGTGTAGTTTTACTGTACTGACGTAAAATAAGGTCATTTGTCTCAAAATTCAAGTCATTTCTTTCTGTGGCAAGTTCTATAAAGTTCATCAAAATAAAGATTCATGTTAATTATGGTCGTTCCAGGCATTGAAATTAGTGTACAGACGACAATAAAACCAACACGTCCCTGGAAGTAATTCAGGGGTTTAATCGTGACGCAGAACACGTGCCCCGAATGCTGAATGTACTTATTTACAGTGCCCCTCTCACATCTTCACTGCCCAAGCAGCCTTATCGAGCCCACTTTCACCAGAAAACACTTAAGTACTAATAATTTGGTTTAAATGCTTTGGGTCTATTAACGTGCTGGAACAGGAGTTTGAACTTCAGGAAGACAGGGGATCTTTTGGCCGCTTGACTTTCCTTACATTACCATTAACCTCACTTGAAAAGAAAAGCTATTTTTAAGTGCATTACTGATTAGGGAGGGAAATGGCATGTTGGAACGGTTGCGGTTTAGTAATTACTCATTGAGCTGAACCATCTTATTTGCTTATTATCAACTTCAGCTTGGTGGCTAAATAAATGTAACTTTTCTCATTATTTCCCACATTTAGGCACACACTTAAAAATAAAAATCTGGTGTAATTATAGGTCCATGTATATTACCCAAAATGATATAATGATATAATAGCTGAAAGTGTGTCCAAACTTTTTAACTGGTTGTGTATATATATATATATATATATATATATATATATATATATATATATATATATATATATATATATATATATATATATGTACACTACCAGTTAAAAGTTTGGACACACCTTCCCATTCAATGTTTTATTCTTTATTATCATGACTATTTACATTGTAGATTCTCACTGAAGGCACTATGAATGAACACATATGGAATTATGTAGTAAACAAAAGTGAAATAACGAGAACATGTTTTATATCTTAGATTCTTTGAAAATAAAGCACTTTTTGCTTTTGATCACTGCTTTGCACACTCTTGGCATTCTCTCGATGAGCTTCATGAGGTAGTCACCTGAAATGGTTTTCCGACTGTAAACATGCTGTAAATGCTGTAAACAAAGAATGCTTTCAAAAATGGAAGTGTTAATCATTTATTTTCATCAATCAACAAAATGCAGTGAATGAACAAAAGAGAAATTCAAATCAAATTAATATTTGGTGTGACCACCTTTATTTCTGCTAAAACAGCATCAATTTTCTAGGTAATTGCACACAGTTTTTGAAGGAACTCGGGCTGGTAGGTTGTTCCAAACATCTTGGAGAACTAACCACAGATCTATAATCCCATAATCCCACAAAATAATATAATGACTACAAAATACTGGCAATGACTACAAAAATAATATAATGACTATAATCCTACAAAACTCTGACTTTGTGCAAGTGTACTCATAAGAATTGATGCTGGTTTGAAGGCAAAAGGTAGTAACACCAAATATTGATTTGATTTAGATTTTTCTTTTGTTCGCTCACTTTGCATTTTATAAATTGATAAAGATAGACGATCATTATTTATATTTCTGAAAGCATTCTTTGTTTACAGCATTTTTTCACACCTGCTTAAAACTTTGCATTAGTATTGTATATATATATATATATATATATATATATATATATATATATATATATATATATATATATATACTGTACATTGTAAAATTGGTAAAAGATTTAATCTTGTTTACGTTATGTAATGTAATGTTTGTTTGTGTGTGTGCATATATATATATATATATAGAGAGAGAGAGAGAGAGAGAGAGATATGTATATATATATATATATATGATGTATTTTTTTCTGTAGCTTCACTGTACCAATCTTTGTTATGACAAACAGCGGGAATAGCCAAAACAGCGCAAACCAAGTTTACCTGTCGGAGTTTTAACAGCTACTGCATCTTTACGGCGTTTTTCCAGGTGTACGTGTAGCATGAATAGCAGAGCACAGCTTGACCACTTCGACCTTACGTGCTCTCCTTGCTATTGTGCGCCGCGTCTCTGGCGACCGCCACAATCTCTACTGTTACGGGTGTAATTATGACGACAAAGAAAACCGCCAGAGCCCCTACTGGGGGGAGCACGACTCCAGCCAATGATGGTAATTAAGTAATGAGTTTGGTTCGACTTTGCCCTTCTCTTCTGTCTCTCCCGCAAGTTGGCGGTGACCTATTTCACTTTTTTTTGTCCCTGTTGCTTGGAACTTGGCTCATTTGCATAAGGGGGAGTGTGTCAATGGGCCTCATTAATACATTCATTAATGTCAGGGAAATCTAATTTAGAAAGCTGAATTATTTAAAATCCCAGACACCTGCTGCATTCAGGTAGCGCGATTTGACGGGCGCTGGATACGGCCCATCTCAGGGACTCCGGACGATACGGATTCAAGACTAAACTAAATCCTGTCATGTGTGTGTGTGTGTGTGTGCGCTTTGGAGTTTTTATGAGAACTTGATTGTCACTAAAACTACAGAAAATCCTGAGATTGTCTGATTTGGGGGATTTGGTGAGCATACGATTTTATGTTATGGCTAGTTTATTTTCTGGAGAAACCAAAAGAAGAAGAAGATGAAGAAGAGGAGGCTTTCATTTGAAATGCTTAAAGTGTCAGATGATTTGCTTTTGGTTGCTGAGGTTAAGGTTGAGCTTAGGATCAGTTACAGCTTTAAATTTATTTGTTTAATTTGCATTTACATTTATGGCATTGAGAAGATGCTTTTATCTTCCATTTTCCTGATTACAGGTCCAGTCTCCCTGGAGCAACTTATGTTAAACGGTCTTGCTCAGAAACCCAATGATGGTAGTGATGGATGTAGAATTCAAACCCACAACGTCTTAGTAATTTTGAGACTTAATGTAATTTTGAGCTAAATGTAAGGCTGTGGCCAAAACTGGTACTGCGGTCAAAGTGAAAATACTGTAGCACGTTGTTGGATCCTGTTTGCACTGTTACCACACTGTCTCAGCGCAACACGATGCTGATGTTAGCGGTCACAATTCAGTCGGTTCGATGACCCACCTGCACATGGGCTACGATCTATGAACCAACATGAAGAACGTTGAAAGGATTTTTAAAAATATTCATCCCTACATCTAGTGGTGACACAAGTTAGCCAACCTTGACTAAATCTTATTTGTCCAGGAGAAAATTAACCACTTTGTCATGTGTGTCAATTCTCCCTCTGTTTTCAGCCGTCTCTCATCTTTCAAACCCATCTCCCTGGTGCTGGATTCCTCGCTCTTGTTTCTTTTGCTTTTGTCAAGACGTTTTTAAGAGTCGTAGCGAGGCCTTTTAGTTTTACAGTCAGGGTTAGGGTTAGCACCTGAACTTTGAGACATTCACACAAAGACAAATCACAAAAATGAATGGAAGACTGAAATGAAGAGAGAGAGAGAGAACAAAAGTGAGAGAATAAGAGACAAGATTTTTTCCCATCCCTGGGTGAATAAATTTTTCAGTGAATGCCACTTATGGCATCCAAATGTTGTGCTCCTCATAATTGCACATGACGTTTCTAGTTTTAATAAACGGTACACAAAGCAGTGATTATGCGCAAAAGGCTGAAAGGTCACAAATTATTCATCAGGAAAAAGCAGTGTGACATTCAGCTTTTGTAAAGAGAGAATGCTGTAAATTATACTGTTCAGAGGAAAAATAGACCTGCTTTGCTTCAGGTCTTCACTCGAATTAAATAGTCTGCTGAACAGGCATTATTATTATTATTATTATTATTTATTATTATTATTATTATTATTATTATTATAAATTCCTTGGTATTTTGCAGTTATCAAAGAGAGAGTGACTAAAATGATCACCATTTCATCATTTTATTAATTTTTAATTATTATATGCATACCTGCACAGCAAAACCAGTCGCTTTTTATTCTAAATTTTCTTTAAAATTGAGTTATTATGTTTTCATGAAAGTGCATAACCAACTTCAAAATGATAATTTATATGGAATGAATGGGACGATATGACTGAGATATCAATATCTGGGCGAGTCGGGTTTCTCCTGTCACAAGTGAGAAACGGAGAAATCTGCCGTCAAGTTGACTATCGCCGAAAGCACTCACAGACGCTTTTGCGTGGCCGCTGCCACGCTTTTATTTACGTAGCCTACGCTGCATTCACAGCCACACGGATAGCCTACCTGCGTTAGGTTAACTGAACTCTGGAGACACAGATAGTCAACCAGTGGATTTACCGTAAATATTGGAGTAGAGCGGTCAAAACAGAAACTTTTAACATTCTGCTGGAATTCAATTCCTCACCTCAAGAAAGTCACGTTTTTAGGATGGAAAAGGTAAGTTTTTCAGCCAAATTTATTCACAACAGTACAGTATAGACCTTCCACTGTTTCAAAACACTAAAAACAAAACATCCACCATTTCCACTCCCACGCAACATAAACGCTCGTTTTTCTCAGAAACTCCGTTGCGACAAGCGAAGTCACATATAGGCAAGCATTATAGGCAAACTGTGTTGTACATCTTTACACATATCCACAGAATCCAGCTTTTGAAAAATCTTCACTTTAAAAGGCGTTTTAAAATATTTGAAGTGGCTAAAATATCTGAATACGCATAAACAAGCCCTAATGATAAGTAGTTTGTAGCTTGAAAAGCTACTGTTTAAAAGTAGTCCATCGTCGTCCCCTTGCGAAGATCACTTGGATCTCAAACTTAAGACGAGACACGCTTCAAACTTTAGTTTTACATGTATCATCATCTCACATTCCTCACCACACAACTCTGACGTCTCACTTAACAAGCTTCTTAATAAACTGTTTCACAGAAACCACTTGGACGTCTTCATTAGCGCTTAAGGTCAGAAAACGCTGCTGGTCCGTCATTTTACTGCTTAATTGGGGAGTCTTCTGCATTATTCCGGTCTGCAAAGCACTCCTCGGGCAAGATTAATTGGAAACGGAGGCCAACACTGGAGCGGGTGCCATCGTGGTGCTGAGACTTCCCAGACCTAACCTTTATCAGAATGGCAACGCTTGTCAACATCTGACTCCGGACGCCCAGTCTGGCGCGGATTCAGCAGGCCCGTAAGCACCCCGGGTCGGCGTCGTTGCCCTCGAACGCCTGGCCAACACGGAAGTAAGACGAACTTCGTTCGGAGATCCCCAGCAGATAAAGGAGTAGGCGGCCGGCGCGGATCACGACTACGTCGTTTGACAGTCGCGTCCGGAGGGAGGGCACGGGTGGCACTACTGCAGTGTCACTTTTAATTACAGCCTCTATCGCGAGATTTACACACCCCTGCTGGGGACGGGGGAAACGCTTCTCACCACAAAACGTGATAAATGATGGATCGCGGGGACAAAACTCGTGAATCATCTGAAAGCGGACGGGAGTGTGGGAATCCGAGGCCACGACATGCTGTCAGTTGTGCTGTATACTGCTTCTGAGTCCTACATTGTGCTGGTTTCTTGGAATTAACAGTGTAACAATGGAGATTATTCTTTACAAGCCAAAGAAGAATGTTCAAACTACCCATTCAGAACTATCCAATAGTGTATATTCACATATAAAATATTAACGTCAGCCTCCGTGTCCAGTTATTCCAACAAAAATGTCCCTTGCACTTTATATAGTGTCCACCAAATTCAGATTGTTGCACTGAAAGTGGTCAAAACTTCCCTTCCAGGGCGCTTTCTTGATGCTTCTCTCAGCCCTGTTGTTGCTACATTTAAAAAAGTATCATTGGGTACTTCCATGTTTGTTCCTTTTTCATGTAAACATTGTAATGTATTCCTTTGAGATTTAGAGATTTAGCCATTAGTGAGTTCTTGATAGTGTATGTCCCGCCCCTTCTTCGATTTTGATTGGCTAGCAAGAGACAAGTGACATTGACGAGCGCAGCGCTGTTGTAAAAGTTAAACAGATTTCAACTTGAAGGTGATTAGCGCTCTGAACGCATCATTAGAAATGTTCTCTATGAATAATGTTCATATTACCAAAACATGTCTTATACGCCCATATATACGCTCAGAACGCTCAGAACACTTATGCACGCATCATGGTTGCCACCCGTTCTCAGCGTTCTTTTGACGCGTCTGCTGAGCACGTTATGTTATTTCTGAAATAACACAACGTGTGCGCGAGTTGCAGTACCAGCAACAACCGAGTGGGCAGCGTATTCAAGTTTTGGAACATAACGTCAGCTATCAACATGACTGAACGTTTACGCTTCTGTTTTGCACCTTTGTAACATCAGAATGCAAATAATTTTATTCTTCAACATATTTTCTCTCATTTCACAGCAAAACCAGCCGATGGCTTCTCACACTGCCGCTTTTCTACTTCTTCCTCTTCTTCTGTTACTTTATGGCGGAATGGATGCTTGGAGTCGTCAATATTAACAAAAAGTATGTGTGCACGTATAGTCAGCACAACAGCAGTGTACGCGTCACGTAGCGTTAAGTATTGAGACACTTATTCTTAATTTTAATTACGTTTTTGGGACGGTATTTTGACAGTAGAATTCTGCTCCGTCATCGCTCAGCTCCGTTCAGCTTCAGTGCTGCCAGATTTTGCAGGTTTTGGAAAACATATCTAGGAAGCTATTTCACTTTTAAGTATGCTACAGTACGTACGTACGGCGGTTCAATAATTATTATGATCCGACAGTTTCTGCAGTTTTGGTGTATTTTGGATCATTTGAACTATAACAATTATGTATCCACAACACTGCTATAAGTTAAGCGAACCCTAACCATCTTGCTGCAAGGACGCAATCACATTTGCATTTTCTTGCGGAAGGAAATACCTCCAGTTTCATTTGTGACCCGATCTGCCGTTGTGAGTCGGAAGTCGGCGTTTTATTTATTTAGATAGGGCGATTATGTTGAAAAACATCACAAAAATATCGATTTTTCTTTTTGAAATCAGATATCAGCGGTAGTCGTAGTGTAACGGTTAGATTTGGCCTCGCGATCAGAATGGCTGGTTCGGGTTCGACTGGTAAAGGTACTGAGGTAATCATGCAAAACATTCCGTCCCCATGCACTGCCAAAAAGCTGCCCACTGCTCCTTCATGGATGTGTCAAATGCAGTTTGCTGTGCTGTGTTCACTATGACAAATAATCACTCACTTAATTTCAGTAAATGTTGTATCTTGGAAAAATACAAAATAACATTAGACTGTGTTTGAGGTAAGTAAAGAAGAAACGAAGGCCAAGAAGATTAGGTGTTTCTCTTGTCTGAGGGCCTTGAGAGGAGAGACAGAATGTGCTAGAACGAATTGAGTGATATCATTAATTTTTTTCCACCACTGTTGTACGTAGATGACTATGTATGTGACAAAGAGTCTTGAATCTTGGTGGGTTTGGGTGAAATAACAGATGCTGTTGAAGAAAGCGCTGAGGGCAGGTGGGTTGTTGTGGTGTTGGGGGGACACCGAGGAGGACAACGGTAAAGGTTGTTAAAAGGTCACAACACTTCCTGAGGCATGAATATCAACACAACCTTTTTAAATACCACCAGTCTAGAAGTTATGAGTCATATATGTATAGAAATTAAAATTAAATTAGATTTTTTTTTAAAGAAAACAGCAAGTTGAAATCCCATAACTCCTTTTTAAACAGATGACAAGCTAACTTCAGTTGGAAATAATAACAAAAACTGCTATCTACGGGAGTAAATAAGCAAGAAAAAGCCATAAAATCCCAGGAAAGAAATGCAATAAATACATTATTTATCAGATTAGAGCAGGAAATAAAAACAATGAAAAGGACAGATTGCAATTTACAATTTAATGACTGAGAAGACAACAGGCAAATCAAAAGAACGTAAGAGGAATGTAACTCTGACCTTTTGCTGGGAAGCTTAGGAAAGCCTCTCTTTTCTTCTTCTTCTTCTTTTATAAAGTTTTCCGCACATAGGCCAAGAGTATGACCTTTAAATGAAGCCAGGACCGAAAATAATGCTATGTAATCCACAGAATCCTGGAGATTACACTTCCACTGATGGGTGTAACAAGTTCTTAATAGGGTAATTAGTAATCTGCAGCAGTGCATGTTTCCACAAGACACCTTCCAAACCCTGTAATTATGCTAAGCATTTCTAGGATATTTGCTGACTTTCGCCGCTCGTCAAGCAGCATGATTCATGCCTCTGCGGCTAGTAGATCTTTTGCATTCTGCGACAGCGCCGGGCGCTTTTGCACGACGAGCAAATGAGCCAAACGCAGCCTGATGTCAAGATGACCTCGATATGACCCACTACTGAAGATTTGTTTCTAAACAAGGTGCTAATGTGACTGTGAAAGTTGAATTTTTCAGTGAAACTACCTCTACAGAAAGGAAATTTATTACAGTGTACAGACCCGGGGCCAGCTGCCAAATGACTCCGGGGGGCGAGGGCGACTGAAACGCAGAGAGGGGGCTCAAACCTCGTCAGATTAGTAGATTACAACATCACTTTTAGTTTTAGCAAATTGTGTACAATTACAAAGACCTATTAATATTTCAAAAAATATTAAGTAATTTAATACAGTGTGTTTAAAATACATATATTTTAAAAATGTACCCTATACTTGGTCAGGCACTTGAAGCAATGTTACAGCCCCTCATGGTGCTGGGCCTGCAGTATATTGCAAAATATCAAAAAATATAAACAATACAAATATATAAACCAAAAAATATATTATTAAAGATGTCTAGTACATTAAAAATATGTCCGTGTAATGGATTCAGATAACAGAGATTTTTAAATATATATATATGTATATATATATATATATATATATATATATATATATATATATATATATATATATATATATATGGCCACATTATATATAGATATATGTTGATTTGAATGATACAGTATATATATATATATATATATATATATATATATATATATATATATATATATATATATGTACTGTATGTTCAAATCAACATTTTAATTTTATTGTATATATTAATTTAGGTCTTTAGATTTGATAAAATTAATTGCACTATTAACTTGTGAGTTAGATCAGGCAAATGCATTGACCAACAAACAGATCTTTTAACGTGCTGAAAATAAATAAACATACATTTTTCTGTACAAATATATATATATATATATATATATATATATATATATATATATATATATATATATATATATATAAAATGTAAAATATGTATATATTAAACAAATATACTACTATATACTACAGCAGCAAATATATGTATATGAAGAATATATTTTAAATATATTGGTGTATGGACAATGTATTTATCAACATATTTATGATATAAATGGAATAATATATTAAATAGAGAGGAAGAGAGAGAGAGAGAGAAATAGATAGATAGATAGATAGATAGATAGAATAGATAGATAGATAGATAGATAGATAGATAGATAGATAGATAGATAGATAGATAGATAGATAGATGCAGGTGTGTAATTTTCATACAGATGAAACAATATGAGTAAGATGTTGAAAGAGAGAGGGAGAGACTCCTCCTTTAATAGACCTGTTTTCATACAGTAAAACGCAGGAATGTGCCCGAGAATAGAAAGGAGATGGACCACACAAATGAGCACGTCCTCTCCACGGAGACTGGCCTTGGGTTGTTATGGCAACCGGTGGCAGCGCCGAAACGAGTACCTGAGATGTTCCATCGGCTCAAGAGACTGTCAAAAGTCCAGAGCTGTTACATTGCAAAATACACACAGGTCTATTAGTGTTACAATAGATGTATATCGGAGAAAAATGGAAATAACTTATTATTAATGTCATAAAGGTTAGAGTTTAGTTAAGAGGAGGATGTGAGAGAAGAAGAGGAGCAAAGTGAAATCAACAAAATATTAAATGCAGATCACATACGGCATCCAAGAAATGACTGACCACTAGTGACTTCCAGCTGTCTGTATCTTGTAACCTTAATTGCATCTGCAGCACAAACAATCGATAGTTTCTTCTCATTTATGCAGAACAGAAATCTTGCGGGTTTATGCATATGCATTTATGGACTGGTGGTGGAAAAATAGAGGAGTCATGCAAAAAAAATGTTGTATAGATTTTTTACAAATTGTTATAAATGTGATTTATTTTCTGTTGATTTAGTAATTTTTTTAACCCTTCTGTTATGGTCGTTTCTCAGGAACACCAGTGACGTTCCTGAGTCAATTTGATTATTTAATTATTATGTTTAATTATCTAAAAGGGTCAGAAACCAAAAAATCCCAATAAACATTGTTTATATCTCATTATTAACTCCATTGCTAACCATTTCAATCAATATTTTGTGTAGTTGTGTTATTTACCTCTCACAGATTGCGGTTTCATAAGGAAATGCATTTTAAAACTTTTTTTTAACGTACAGTGGAAAGACCTACAAGTAAAACACAATTATTTTACATCACATTGATTATTTTAAATTCAAATTCAATTACTACCGATCTCAAAGAAACATGTTACAATGTTTACAAGAAACAGGAACGAACATGGAAGTGACCGGTGATGATTTTCATAACTTAGCAACAACACGTGCTGAGAGAAGCACAGAAAAATTGCTCTGGCAGTGAGGTTTTGACCGCTTTCAGTGTAAAAAAAAACGCTTTTGGTGGACACGGGCCCTAAAAGCAACAAAAAGAATTGGAATTACATTTAAGGGAAATAATGTGGTAACTTGTAAACATTCTTACAACCTTTTCAGTAAAATGCTGGGAGAAAATTCTAAACATTAGTACAGAATCACCATAATACTAAAAAGACAATAATACTGTGTTTGCTGACTATTACAATGTCCCTAAGCTTTAAGGGAAAGAGGCTTGAAGGGAAAAAAAATAAGTTAAGGTTTTACTGATGAGTTAAATATCGAGAACACCCATTTTTTCAATAAATTTTTCAATGATTTGGCAGCTTTTGTAAAAGGTTTTAAAAAGATTTTGGAAAGAGGTGCTAGGACTAGAGAAAATGTGCGTTTTAGAGAATGATGTAAGAATTGGTACATCATTTACTCTGTAAATGCAGAATAAATGTAGTGGTCAACACATTTTCTGCCCACCAGTGACTGCCAGCTGCTTGTATTTTGTAACACTAATTGCCTCTGAGGCCCAAACAATCAATAGTATCTGCACTACTTATGTAAAAAAGTTATAAAACTTGCCGTCTTATGCATATGCAATTAAGGGTGGGTCGTGTAAAAAAATCGGTGATGTTGTATCTGTGATTCATTACATATTCCGTTCGATTTACTAAAGTTCAGGCAATTAGCGGGACTCAGCTTTGCATGGAAATTTCTCCGCCCCTAACCATGCAAATTAGAGGCTACTAAAGGTGTGTGTGGAAGACACTGAATAGTAAAAGAGGCAACAAACTCACACTGAAAGTCATTTTCTGAAAAAATGGATGGATTTAAATCCCAGTACTTTAGACTAGAACATTGCATCATTTCTGAAAGTCATTCAAAACGAAGACAAGACCAAGACCAGAGTGTGTCGAGACCGAGACCGAGACACTGTTTTATTGACGTTCAGAGTTGTTGTTATGCAGAGACATTCTATGGCTTAGTGCTGTGAAGACAAATAAGGTTAGTGCCAGACGGAAACACTTCTTTACTCATTTGATATCCATCTGGATACAGAATAAAATTATTTGATAACAATGCATTTTTCTGTATTTATTTTCTCCTATTGATTACTCTCTAACATTATAAAATGAATAAAAACTCTAATCAATTGAAAATGAAGAAATAGCAAAGTTGGGTAATTTTTGAGCCGATTTGGAATAACTTTGACCAATAAAATGAGCTGTTTTTGGCATTTCTGGATGATGGCGTTCCATATTAGAGTCGCCAACGCTAATGTGTGTTTACATCGTGAATAATATAATTAATGCGTTTTTACGCAATTACTTCAGCTTTTGTGCACGGAATTACTCTGTATGTGATATTTTCACCTACAGAGGAACGAATATAATGTCCGGTAAGTTCAAAGTCTTGTGATTCTGAGGGTATGTGTGTGGTTTCTGTAAGTTAAAGGGATTCTGAGTTATTAAAACACTAATTAATAAACAATGCAAAATGCCTATGGTGGTCTCAAAGAGTTTTAATAGTAATGCTCTCAGGGTTGTGGTCTCGGCTGGTGTCGAAATAAAATCCAGAATCCTCTTTGTCTGAATCCATGACAAGACCGAGTACAAATACGGCCGACTGTGAGACTAGACCGAGACTTTCAAAAACTGGTCTCGAGACTCGTGAGCATGCCAAAACATTTGGAGAACGCACAAAAACATCTTCTACACAATCATAAACACCTTGTTGTAACAAGAAAATATCTTCTGAGCACACAAAAACAACTTGTGCTCACACTCAACTTTTTGTTTCTCATTTGTCCCTTTTGGGGGCTCTGTCATTTTTTGACCCAGCTAACTAAAATATCTTCAGTAACCACTCTTCCTTCTCCCAGACTTCGATTCCATCATTATTCGGTAGCATTTAAACGTCACCTCGAGTGCACTTATTAGCCGCTCCCGTTTATTAGATGTGTGATTAGCCGGAGCCTTTGTAAATCAGACGCTAATATAAAATTGATTGAGAGAAGACGTCTGAATTCACAAAGCGCCCCGCTCTCAAACCTACATCAGGCCCTGACTGTGTCTGAGAGGCTTTTTTTCCCTCTTCTTGCCCGGCTGAGCTTTTTTTCCTTTGTGCCAGGAAGACATGTCTGGCATCAGAGACGGGCGGATCGAAGCCGTCTCATCCCGAGCGCTGTACTTCTCTCTTGGCGCTCCCCCATGTCAGCGACGGAGGTGCGGTTAGATATCGAGCCTGTGGCACTGTTTCACAGCAGGAGGCCCGGGGCTCAATCTATAGCGCTAAGCTCTTCCAACAATGACAACCGAGTTTCTTCATTTGCCCCGAGCCAACGGGGGTCTGCGGTCGTTTCTTACTGACCTCCATCAAGTGACCTTTTGCTGATGATGTCACGCGGCTTTGTGGGCCTAATGCCTACGTTTGAAACGTCAAAGTCCTAGGCCTGCTTAGTTTCTCTTTTATTCATTCGTTTGCTTGTTTGGCTGCTCTTCCTGATATAACGCAAACCTTTTTTTATTTGGGCTTAGGATATGAATATGAATGTTAATCTTTTTGTTTGGGCGGCACGGTGGCGCAGTGGTTAGCGCTGCCGCCTTACAGTGAAAAAGTCCTGGGTTCGAACCCCGGGTCGGCTGTAAGGGCACTCACGCAATCACACTCACATTCACACCTTATGGGGCCAATTTAGAGTTGCCAATCAACCTATATTGCATGATTTTGGTGTGTGGAAGGAAACCGGAGCACCCGGAGGAACATGGGGAGAGCATGCAAACTCCACACAGAAAAGCCCTCAGGGCGACGCAGGGATCGGACCCAGGACCTTCTCGCTGTGAAGCAGCAGCACTAACCACTGTGCCACCGTGGCAGGATGAAGTGTGAAGTTTGTCAGACTCTTTCGCGTTCCTACAGTTTAAAATCTCCCGGTGGTAGTACAGTAGGCAGCGTCCCAACTGACTGAAAGCAGTTTTCTCTCTCTTTTATCCTCTTTTTTCCTCATAACAGTTGTGCCAGTTCAAGGTAAAAGTCCCGACTCCCACGCGGTGAGAAACTCTCCATTCAAACCGCACATTTGCTGCACTGGAGTCGACTAGGCCTCTTTAATAAACCTCGCGAAAGCGTGAGAACGGGGCGTGTTAATGCTAATTCGGTGTCCTACGTAATCCACAGCATGTGTTCCTTATCTGGCATTTGCCCAGGTTGCACTTAGCCAGCACCCATGACTCTGCAGTACTAATCACGAATTTGTCAGCCGTCGTCTTCCCCTCCTTACCTAGACGCGGCGTATTGTGTGCCGCCGCCGTCATTACGCCGAGCAACAAAGAGGATTATGCTCTCGTTCCACCCCCTGTTGGAGGTTAATTAAATAAGGGCACAGCACTTATTCCTGAGCCGGTTATTTCAGGAGAGCGCCGCTCTATGCGCCCTACTCGCCTGCTCCACTTCCGAAACTCTCCCCTACTGCTTTACAGCGAGCTCTGGAACTCGGAGCTTGGAGAGAGCAGTAGCTACTACTGAGATACTCATGATACCCAAGCGCTGCATACCGGGTGCTGCGCGTCAGCTGCCCACTGCTCCTTAACGGATGGGGCACTGTGTGATGTGCTGTGCTGTGTTCACAATGACAAATAATCAGTCACTTTTGTAATGGTTTGTAATGGCAGCTTAAATGTACAGTATGATGATTCCCAATGGGACCTGTTGATTAACATAATTTAAAACGGTAAAGTAATTAGAGATTACAGTTGTAATTAGAGATGGCACTGTTCCGATATGTGGATCAGATATCAGTCCGATAACGACTCAAACAGCTGGAGCGGGTATCAGTGGCATTGGGCCGTTCTGTGGAGCCGATCTGTTAATGCGTGCATGCTCAATTTGTCACGCATGGGAAGTGGCACTGTGGTAAAGCTGGTTTATCGTCCGACATTCACACTAATTCCTACATATTGATATGACAATGAGCAGAACAAGCAGCGCAAACACACAACAACCCCAAAAACAAATCACACCGTTATACTGTTTGATTTCCTGAACAACACCAGATCTCACTCACAATCTCTGTGTTCCTGATGGTTTTAGCGCTGCAGGATTAGGGACCGTCACTAAATTACACAATGTTGTTTAAACGAAACATTTTTCGGATGTTATTTAAATAATAATAACTTAGCATAAACATATTGGCGTATAATTATTACATTGTTTTAGTTAGAAACACTGTGTTTAAGTCATGTATTTCCTTAAGCATAACAGAATAATCAGTCATGTTATGTAATCAGACATTTTTTAAAGCATTATTTTCTGTTTTATGTTTTAAAAGACTGCATTGGATTTGTACCGCCAGATGCAAATGCCCAAATATACAATATCGGTATCGTATCAGATATAAAAAAGTGGTATCGTGCCATGTTTAGTTGTAATAAATATATCCTGGCTGATGTTTTATAACCCTATCTAATAGAGACTTCTTAATGGACAACCACAAGGTCAGTATGTTATGGAAACCATCAGATTCAAGATTCAATATTTGCTGCATGCATAGTTTCACATGTACATCACACAGTGATATTCAAACATTATTATTAACATTAAGTCATTTAAAAGCCATTAGAAGCCTTTTCAAAAAGAATAATTTTCCTGAAAAGTAAATATCTATAAAATACTATGCTGCAGTGTTAAATATCACCAATAAAACAAAAGTTACAAGCCAAAAGTTTTGGGGAAATTGAGAATTTTCTTTATTTATATCTTACTTTTCCTACCTCTAGGCAGTTGTCTCAGTATGTCCTTGCCTCAGTACACAACTACCATACCACCTACTTGTATTGCTGAAGGCTACTATACATCTCTGCCACATCTACAACCTGCGGCACGCTTCACACACACTCACAAGGGGTTCTGAAACACTAGTCCTGACCCTGTGGTTTGGGATCTAATTGGCTGGGATGTCTGTAGGAGTGAGGGGCGTCACATTGTCGTTCCCTGCCTTCCTGAATATGTGACCCTCCACGGCAAAACCCTCCTCGCAAAAAGTTATTATGTTTTCATGAAAGGGCGTAAATCAACCTTCAAAACGATATCTATATCGAATGAATCGGACGACTGTTGACGACGAAGTTGACTATCGACGTAGCACACACAGACGCTTGGTACGTTGCGACTATGTTTGTATTTACGGTAGCCTACGCTACATTCACAGCCATACGGATAGCCTACCTGCGTTAGCTGAACTGAACCCGGGAGACTCGCTAGTCAACGAGTGGATTAACCGTAAACATTGAAGTACAGCAGTCAAAACAAAAAACTTTTAACATTCTGCTGGAATTGAATTCCTCACCTCAAGAAAGTCACGTTTCTAGGATAGAAAAGGTAAGTTTTCCAGTGAAATTTATTCACAACAGTACAGTATAGACCTTCCACTGTTTCAAAACACTAAAAACAAAAAATCCAAAATTTTACCCCACGCAACATAAACAGTCGTTTTTCTCGGAAACCTCCGCTGTGACAAGCGACTGGTTTTGCCGTGGAGGGTCACATATACATTCCTGGGGACCGATGGGACATGCAACTGTATTTTTTTGGAATGGTTGCTACTGTAGTTTACCCAAAAAATTGTGTTTGTCTTCATTGTAATTGTTGCTTGATTAAAAACCTCCCCCCAGAATATGAAAAATTAAGCATGTGGAAATCTGCTCTAAATACATATTTTCTCCTCTTGTTCTTTTTCAAGTTCGGGCCCCACGCCGCTTCTCTCCTGCTGCGCGGTGTTCCGAGGCTTTATGATTAATCCAACACGTATGAATTTATGAAGCAACCTTTTTCTGAGGTGAAACACGAGCCTCTGCCAAGAGTTGGTACATATTGTGATGGGAAGGCGATATTACCTGCTCGCTCTCCGCCGAGACGCCGGGGCAAATCGCTCCTCCCCTGCGTGTCACATTATTGCGCTTTGCCGACAGTGTAAGCAGACTGTGGAAAAGACAGAAGCTGGAATCCGCCAGGGACTGCGGCAGAGAAAACAACCCCCACCCCCCTCTTCCCCAACCTCCCCCCAACCCCCACCAACTCCGTTCTAAATCATTCAGAGCCTGGCAAGTGTTGCGTAGCAGTTCTGCTGGGGCCTGAAATGGACCTCCATGTCCTTTTGGATCATTTCAGAGACCAGTGAGCAAGCTAACCTAAATAAACCACCGCTGAGTGCCTGTCCACAAGCGCACCTAGCTGGTGCAACATCAATCTCGGGGAGAACAACACCAAAACATGTTTCGATCCGGGGCTGAATGAGGCAGCGGTGACATGCAGATGGCAAACCCGGATAAGAAAATTGTGCCATATGGTCTTAACGACGCTTCAACTGATCGACTTGTACGCCTCAATCTCGAAACATGGCAACATGACTATCGCTGTCTAAAACCATGAGTAGATTCCATAGTGTCCTCAGCTGTGCTAATTTTGTAATCTTTAACATGATCTTTTATATTCTTGCATACACATGGAAAGATGAATGTTGCTGAATAGATATCCAATGTGTGTTGTGCTGTATTTATAATAAAATCTTTAACATGACACTATTATATGGACATGAATTTTGTGCAGTTATACTTCGAAGGTAGCTGTTTCCATGAGGAGACTTTCACTTCATTACATTTCTATCAAGGTTGTCATTACTTTCAAATCTGTGGTTGAAGTGGATGTTATTCCTCCTTTTCTAAAAGGTGATTGGTTGTTCGGCAGGTGACAGTCTATCAGTAATCAGTAGAGTTACGTCACGCCTGTAGACTTTAACTGTAAAACCAAGTTCAGACAGTTCTGCGGTTTTCTGTCTCGATTAAATCATTGTTGCTGTTGGAAAGTCATGAAGCTAGAGGTGTAGAGCTGGGTTTTAAGCAGGCTGGACTGTTGATTGGATGTTGTGAGCTGCATTTTGTCACGTTTCCACTCACACAGGGAAAGTCGGACGCAAATGCAGGAGTTGATAACGAAGTGATTTATTCATAAAACAAAGTCCAAAACATACATCGTCTGCAACAGACGAAAACGCACAGCACAGCCAAGCCAAACCGAGTCGTTCTTGGAGGTGTAGTCCACACTCGGAGAACGAGACAGAGTCCAGGAAAGTCCAACACTCGCAAAAGCATTCCGTTGGCTCTTCGTGAGCTCCACGAGCACGGTACCTTGCTCGTGTGGTGTCGTGGTTAGCTTCTGTGTAGCTTAGTGGTTAGCCTGGATGTAGCGTAGCGGTTAGCCTTGTTAGAGTTGTGAGTGTGAGGGAGAACCGACAAAACAGTTCGGGTTGTGTTTCATTCTGTGACATTCTACCAGTTCCTAATTCTACAGCTTCTACAAGCTAGTTAGAGGTATTAGGTGTTGTAAGTGTTGTGGTAATAATGCAACAATGCAATGAAATAAGATGTACTTTAATACATTATCGAAATATTGTCACTTTCAGCTTCAGCTCTCTGAAAACGACTGGGAAGCCCAGCACTAACAGTAAATGGAAGGGACAATAATTCATACACAATCTAAATTTAATCAGCATGTTTTCCAAAAATCTTAGATTCCAAATATCAAAACTGCAGAGAAAATAGCATAGTAATGGCAGAATATTTGCTTTTATAACATCGATTTTCAGTCGCTGCAGTGACAGCCTTGTCCGCCATATTTTTTTTGCAACTTTCCACTCCACTGGTGAAACGAATTGTGGCACGTCTGCACCGTCCTGGTGTGGAATACATTTGACAGCATCTTTAAATTCATCCAAATTTGGATCCTTGAAGGCTGAGTAATGCTGCCTTCAGCCTTAGTCATCCTTTGCAGCCTTATTCATCCTGCCCAGAAGTTGGCTTCTTTGTAATATCCACCCTTAAAGAACTTTTCCCATCTTCTGGCAAGCACACAATGGCATTGTTCCACTCAAGTCCCAGAATAATTTTCCAATTCTTCTTTTTCATTGCAGTAAGTGTCAAGTCATGTTGGTCGAACATCCTGAAATTGTGAAATTGCGACTCTAAGGAGCATGAGTGGAAAGAAATAGCTTCCGGGTCCTTTTTTTTTTTTTCTAGCAGAATGGTATTGCCTTTGCCGACTTTGGTCACCGGCGGAAACGGTAGTCAAAAGTCTTTTAGATGAATATCTTTCTTTGGAGTGCAAACAATGAACTCAACTTTTTTTTGCGGCAATGGAAAAGTACCAGAAAGTGTGTTTTGTCACTGTTACAATTCAGAAATCCACATCTAGACTCATCTCGTACTGAAACTGGGTACGAATGAGGCAGGCCTGAACACTGCTAACATAACATGGATTTAAGAAGACATGTCACATAAACAATCACCAGTCTTTGAAAAGATTCAGGAATTTAAGGTCGTTTTTCAGAGGAAAGATTCAGGTTTTAGTCATTTTTCACTCTGTGCAGCTGTTTTAAGGGTGTAAAGATGAAAGTGTGTTGAAAGGCTGTTACACAGTAGAAATGTAAGATGTCATTTTGTCATTTTTGCAGAAGGAGGATGAGCGTTAGAGCTGTCACATAATGGGTTTGGAGTTATCACATTGATGCAATCACGTAACGAATCCTGTTTATGAGCATTTAGTCACTGAACACAAAGGGACTTCTCACATATAACAAACAAATAACGGAAAAAGGAAAATGGACATAACTCACGACCGAGTGCACGTAGCAAAAACGTGTATTAAAAAGCCCACTACACTGCTATATCCCACATGCTTTAGAGCTGGAACGGCGTTTCTAGCGCAAAAACTGTAGCAGGAGTAGCAGTGCAAAAAGGTAGGTGAATAACGGAATAATGACGCAAATTTTACAGGTGGAAAAAATGGATAGAACTCGTGAATGAGTGCTCATAACAACGTGAATGATTTTCCAAGTGCAAAAACTGTAGTAGCGGCGCCAAAAAGAGGGTATAATAATGATGATAATAATAATAATAATAATAATAATAATAATAATAATTCCACTGTGATATTTATTTTGTTTTGCTCAATAGAAAGTTGCAGTTTCGTATGAATTACAATGTTTAAGATACAGTAAATACCAAGAGAAATTGGATGCAAAAGATGTGTATGCTTAAAAATATTCTAGTGTTGAATTCATTGCACAATTTCTTTCTCAATTTTAGCTTGTGTTTTGTTATATTTCCAAATATAATAGGCCAGTAAGAGTTGGGTCCAATCTAATTTAATATGTATTAAGTATAAAAATGCATGAAATTTTTTCAGTTTGCCTTACAAATGTGCTTCCTCAAAGACAAACATCCACAATCTGAGCAGTCGCTCTTTAGTGCCTCTGGAGGCCTGAATCATATCCTCTTAGCTTGTGTGCGAACGAGTGTGTGTACTTTCGTGTTTGTGCGTGGGGGTGTGTGTAAGGCACAGCACGGCCCATTAGCCGTGAACACCTTTTTTTTCCTCTCCCCTTTTTTTTTTTTTTTTTCCGGGCAGCGCAGCGACAAACTGCCACAGCAACAGCACATGTCTGACGTGGGCCGTGGAAAATGACCCAGCCACCTGCTAAGAGCAATACTAATTATTTTCCGCTGCTCCAATTTATCAGCATTATGACTTATGACATACCTTGGCTGGGTGTCACGGGCCCTTCAGGGACTCTCCCCAGGTATACTACATCATGATTAGCACGTTAGGAGGGCAAGGAGAAAAGTGAGAGGGAAAGATTTCTAATAGAACACCTTACGATCCCATACAGAAATGCAATATATTACAGTATGTTGCAAGACATGTTGACATAACCAATATATTAATAAAGGGTTATGAAATAAATGGATATACATATATATATACATATTCTCTGTAGGGTTCCTGAGGGTAACTAAGGGACGTGAAGGTTGGATGGGGCAACCGGGAGGGAGTGTGTTGATGACTAAGCAGCTTCTCCTTGTTGCATTGTCATGGCAGATGGCCAACGCTGGCCAGCAACCTGGCACTTTGTTGCATCGTCGCTCTGTCATTACGGGCGGCGGTTGTTTCTCTCCACGTTTCCTTAACTTAAAATCACACGGGCCAAACCCCGAACGGATAGCTCCTTACTCCCCAGTGGGGACGGGGGTGGGGGACATCTGCCAATACCAACACCGGCCAAATGTCAGTTCGAGGGCTCACGCTTGCTTGGGCTCAGACTGATGTGAGTGCTGAGTGGAACCCCAATCTGCCAAAACAATGTTTCTTATCGGATGCTCAGTGGCCGGCGGGTTTCAGGTTTATCTACGTGATTTTGTCTGACTTCATCTGTGTAGCCATGTTCCTGTTTTAGAATTGGAAAACTTGTAACCAAAATGTGGTTCTTTTGGTTGGAGGAAGATTTCAAACCTATATTGATCTGATTTAATGATCAAACATCTGACTTTGCCTCATATCGATCACTAGCTCCTGAATTTAATTAAATCAATGTCGTATTATGATATGCCACCATGTAGACATCACAACGTTGTACGCTCAAGCAGGAGGTCAGTTCCCCCATATAAGAAATTAACAGTTCTGCGGGTGTCTTTTCAAAACTAGCTGGACCCGCCTCAACCCAGAGACTCAACTCCATTCAATATGTCAGTCTTTCCTGAACTAATGACACACCAAGAACTGTTGCCTTGTCAGTCGTTTTTTCATTCATTCATTCATTCATTGTCTGAAAATGCTTAATCCCTATCGGGGTCGCAGGGATCGGAGACTATCCCGGGAACCCATGGCCACAAGGTGGGGACCAACCCTGAATATGAGCCAACACACCTCATGGCACACACACACAAACTTACACAATCACACTCTCATTCACACCAAACTCACAGCATGAGTTGCCTCTCCAGCGGCAAATTCAAAACGTCTGTTTTGGGAGGTTACTATGAAAAAGACTCTATTGAGAATCAGGGCCTGTTTACATATATGCTGATATTTTTATAAACATTCATTTACACGTATCTACAGAATCCAGCGTTTTGAAAAATCTTCTCATCGGAGGGTGTATGCGTCTGAGGAATCTAAAACTCTGTTTACGTGTAAACGAAAAGCCAAAACGTATTTTTAAAAAATGCATTGATACGTGTAAACAGGCCCTCAGTCTTTTTACCTAATGTGTTTATGAGTATAAAGATATAAAGACATATTATAAGTTGCAAATACAGGGCAAACAGGTCATTCAAAACATAATTACTCTTTGCGTGGTTCTAGGCCCGCTCGGTCTTCTAGCCTCAGACGCTAACTTTAAACAAAGATTAAAACTAAACAAAGGTCAGAACGACACATTAAAACAATTCTGCAACCCTCAGGAGAGGAACTTGCCATCTGCAGCCACTCTCAGATGCATTTATTCCACACAGGGCCCCTGGCTGTGATTTCGTTGGCCATTTTCTTAATCCCAATTAAAATGAAAGTGATTAGTTGTCAATCAAAAGTTGTTTTGAGTTTCTCTTCCACTTTTTTTTGCAGAGAAAAAAAGTGTGGCACCACAAATGTAGAGACCATTAATGTTGTGAAGTTTCAGTGCAACGTCTTACCGTAACTCAAGTGCAAAGTGCAGTATATAGGCAATGTAATAGCTGTATATTTAGGGGAAAATATGTATAAGAACAACGTCTCATTGTATGCACATTGGTATATTTTCATGCATGCTAGAAATATTTGTCAGTCCCTCCAGGATTTTGTGGGTCTTTTTATAGATTGTTGCGGTCTAAAATGCCAGATTTTGCGGTAGCTTTTCTAAAGAAATTGCAATGAATGTTGTGGTGTTTTTAGCCCTTTAAGATCCACACTAAGAAAAAAACAATGAAATTTTTTTTTTCTTTGCATTTTTTATTTACTTAGGACAACAATAACAAGAAAGATTTTTTTTTTTTACTATTTTTTTAAGACCCTATAGTTTAGATATAGGCCTCTATCAAACGATCGAGGTTGATTTAAGATCAACACATTATTCACTGAGATATCATCACTCAAAATGTGCTCTACCAATCAGTCGCGCTGAACATTAAAGAGTTAACCATTTTGTTGCAATTAAGTTACGCGAGCAAGTCAAAGTGGCGGACAAAAGTTGCGATCGTTTACCCCTTTATAACTTTTCTTTAACAATTGACTTAAATTAATTAATAAATGAATTTAAAAAATATAAAAAAAAATTGGTAACCATTAACCATTTAGTTATTTTTGATGGTAAACATGAGGCGTTTTTGTCACACGTTTCCTACGTCTTCTAAACGCAACAAGGAAGTGAGTTCGCTGACATATGCCTCCACGATTTGTGGGAAATGACAATGATTGATCAAAAAAGTTGGAAAAGTTGCGGTAATTGGTCAAAATTGCAAGGTCGGGATGAATTTGGAAGGATTGGCAGAATTAGCATGAATAAATGTGATCGCAACATTGTGAAATCATGGGAGGTCTGATATTGCATAAGACATATAATTAAAGTATTGCTTATTTCAGCAGCATATTTTGCAATATATTGTAATATATTTCTTTATGGGTAATTATTTACGCAGAATAATTACAAAGAATGTTTAGTGACACGAATACTGTACAATAAAAGGTATTATCATCATCACCTCATCCATGAAGCTTGGTTACTCATCCATATCATGACCCCCCACAGCACATGAGCATCGTTCAAAGATCTTGCAATGGTTCGAAGATCCTTGAGCTTCACCTTTTCACACTGGATGGAATTGTGTGGCCACTTGGACCCTGTGAATCGATTATCTCTGCCTCAGTGACCCACGATTGCCCCAATCAATGTTTCTCACCTGTCTTAGAAAGCTGTCTCCCTGCCACACACACATACATGCTCACACTCACACTTACACACACACACACACACACGACATGGCAATGTCAGAAGTGTGTCATACCAGCATTAAGTCTATTTAAAGCACATCCTGTAAGTAAGGGAGCCACCATCCGTTCCCAGAATCCTCTTGGGGCCCAAATGATGCTTCCACTTTATATGAATTATTACAGGCTAGCAGGGTTCTTCGTGTAATATCGGCGCCGTAATTTGTAAAGCCGGACGTACATCTCGCTCGCAGTTTAGCGTATAGCCGGTCGGTTGATATATGAGGTGGATGCATTGACTTAATATAATTGAAAGTTATCAGGGCATGGTCGCTAATTCTTTACCGAGCGTTTTTTTTTAAACGGCAGACGGTTTATGAGCGTATAAGTATATTAGGAACGTCTCGGTGAACGTGAGTTATCGATTGTTAAGGTGTTTTTTTAAAGCTATAATAAATGCAGCGTGTCGATAAAAAAGGAGCGAATGAACTAAAGCCATGGTGGCTGGAGTTGTAGCGAGACTTGCTGGGTTTGCAACTCTCTTTCTCCGTAAGTAAACACACCTGAATAGGCTAATTATGGCCCACAGGAGTATTGGCTAAGTGGGCTCAGATGTCTTACTCCGGATTAGGGCAGGAGAGGAAGTGAGCGAGTCTGGGCCAAAATAAGGAGTGTTATAATGTCTACATCCACACATCTTATTTACAGTGCTGCAGAAGCTACTTTTAGGGCCTGTGTCCGCCAAACACGCTCAAAAAAAGCGCCATCGGACACTTCCGTGTTTGTTCCAATTTTAGCGTGTTTCTTTGAGATTTGAGTTTGCTAGTTTAGCTGCCATTTGCAGTGAGTTCCTGACAGTGTATGCCCCACTCCTTCCTCGATTTTGATTGGCTAGCAAGAGACAAGTGACATTGATGAGCACAGCGCCGTTCTAAAAGTTGAACAGATTTCAACTTGAAGCGATCTGAGCACTGCGACAAAAAAGGTCTCCATTGGCGTTTTTTGTTTGTTTTTTTTTGTTTTTTTTTCCTGAAGGTGCTAAACAATTGAATGCTAAAGCTCATAGGATTTGTATTTTGGGCCAAGATGTGATTTATTTCCTTTGTAAAGATAATCTTGTCGGCTAAACTGATGATCTCAAAGGAACACGTTACAATGTTTACATGAAAAAGGGAACAAACAACAAGCGCTGAGAGAAGCGCCAAGAAAAAGCTACGGAAGTGAAGTTTTGACCGCTCTCAGCGCAAAAAACGTGTTTGGTGGACACAGGCCCTGACACAGACACAGATAAAATAACAGTTCAAATAAGTATAACGGCAAAGTAACAAATGTAAATACGTAGTGGAAAAACAGAGAGTACACAGAAAGCACACAGAACAAGAAGGCAGGACGGGAAAACGCTCAGTATGCAGTACAATACTAAGCCTATTCAATTAAGACTCAATTAAGACTACTCAATACAAAGTACGAATTAGAACAAAGCTTTATAAATACCAGAAGTCAGGGGCATGGCAAAGTAAAACTCAGCTGACACTGACCTGGTAATTAGCGGTTGTTGAGAAGACCTGGAGCTAGAGACCAGATCAGGCAGTCGATTTGAAGAGGTAGACTTTATGTAGTGTTGTCGTACTCGAGAGCAGTTTTTGAAGGTCTCGGTCTGCTCTTGGAATCGGCCGTATTTGTACTCGGTCAAAGAAGACTCGGAATTTTAGAAAGTATTACTATTAATGAGCTGTTTACTGTCAGATTGGAAAACTTCTCATTTCAAGTGCAACCAGTGACATTACTGCTGACCGTGGTTTCCCCTTCACATGTGCACATGAAAACAAGTGAAGTCATGGGAGTCTAGGAAAGATGTCAGGAGACTTTGGCTACCAATATCACAAAGAATTCAAGCTCTCATGTTTCTAAAATGTAGGGGAGCAGTGCTTGGAGACAGTACCTTGCTCATGAGTACCTCAGTGGTAACTTTACCGGCCCTGGATTTGAAGCTGCAACCTTCTGATCACGGGGGGGAGCATCCTAGCATTACACAACCAACTGCCCGCACTTTAAACTGATATTCTATTGATCTGGTGTTCCAGGCCATGTTGTGTGGTATTTAGCAACTACCCCCTTATCTTTAGGGAGAGTTTGGTCTTGAGGAGTGTTTACTGTGGATTGTTGAGTTTAACGTGTGATGTGATCAGTTTGTTTAACTGCTTCCAGTGAAGTGATTTCCTCATTATAGATATGTAAGAGAGAAATATTGAATAAACATCTTTAATGTTGCTTAGGCTTTGCATCTTCCACTTATCTTTCCACTTATTTGCCATGTGGTGTAAAACGTGCATTGATCCGGTCTCGGTCTCGACTCGGTCTCGGCCCTTCAGAGCCTGGGTCCTGTCTCGGTCTTGATGCACTCTGGTCTCGGTTTAGGTGGTCTTGACTACAACTCTACCTGGATCTGGACTGGCACCTTGAAGAAGTAGTTAAGTTAGCAGCATTACAACTTGTGATGTCGCCACACTATTTATTCAAGGTTTTAAGACGGAAAAAAATACAATAATGACACTGCCACCAAATCATGCATTGTCCATGTCGAAATCAAAAGAAAATCCCTCTTAGTAAATAGCTGTAGTGGTGCTTGTCTGGCTCAGGTGCTTGACATCTAAGCACTAAATCTACACCATCATCTATGGCATGTAAAACAAACATGTACAAATCCCCATGCCCGTGTCTGTCAAGCGTCACACAGGGAATTATAATAACAGCTTGAATCCCCTCTACGCTCCCACACAAACACACGTGGTTATGTACACACACACACACCCACACACACACACACACACACACACACACTTACCTGGAGGCCATCGCAAATCAGCAAGATCCAATTCATGACTTGGAAGACAATGAACCTCATCTCAGCTGTTTATTCCCAGGCCGGTACCATCCATACAGAAGGGAAATAAATTACTGTATATTGTAAAGTGTGTTGTTGCAATAAACAATATATTTAAAAACAGTTATGCAATATATTCACATAATATCAATTTCTATGAGAATGTATTGTTACATTAAAAAATATTTAAAGTTAAATTGTTTGTACATTGCCAAATATGTTCAAATCAAATGTGTTTTTTTTAATTTTATGTTTTAATTTATGCATTAATTTGTCTAACTCTTAGATCAAGCAAATGCATTGACAGACTTATTTATTTATAATTCTAGTCCTTGAAAAAAACTCAAAATGATTACCTTATGTATAAAATGAGTTAAAAGTAAATATAATAAAAATATTTTAATATATAAATATATAATAGAGCAAAGCATCAGTTATTTGTATATTTGTATAAATATATTAAACATACCGTATGTTGGTGTATGGGCCTTATATAATTTGTTCAATATATTAGTCCACATTTTTTATAATATATGCATTTTATGTATCATTGGCATATTTTGTCAATGTTTTGACGTTGTTTTGTCAAAAAGCTCCGATCGGCATTGCTCTAACCCTTTCAGACTGTTAAGCAGCCACTGCTCCAGCAGAGATCACAGAAGCCATAGCAGCAGGACGCTGTTTCACAAATGGCTTAACCACAGTAAAAGTCAGGGGCAATATCATTACACGTACTTAAACTGCATGATTTGTAGTCTGCACCCAGACACATATGCAGACGCAAGTGGAAGTGCACAAAAATATATACACACTCACACATTGCACATACACTGACTCGCAATATAATTGCAAATACTGCTGCAGTTTGGAGGCGTACCATTGCGGTCCGTAGTTCATCAGATTTCATCCGCAACATTTCAACGGCGATGACGTCAACAGACATGAGGACTCGGTTGCAACTAGAGTTTCATTAAAGCTAAATGGTTGATTCCAAATTGTGGTCCAGGGCCATCAAGCTGAAATAGCACAGGTAATCCAACAGTCGCAAGCAGGAAACAGTGCAGAAAACATTTGAACAAATGCAGCAGGTGGGAGGGGAGTGTCATGATGAAAGAGAAAACTCGTTATTCACACCTGCCCAAAAGGTCCGAACCGAGGGAGGAAATGAACTTGGGTTCGTTTAAAGTGAACTAAACAAGGCAGGTGTGAATACACCCTGAGATGCAGATTTGGAGTTTCTATACACAGCAGAATCACCGCTAGTTTGAAAGTGGGCAATAAATATCCAAATATCCAGTCATTAAGGTTCTTGTTGTCAAAAAACTGACCACTGATGAAGGATGGAGGACTGACAAAGCGTATATTCTAACAGATGGTCTACAGTTTTCAACTCAATAAAGTATCAAGAAGGTGGAGCTGCATGATAGTGGTTCCCGATAAACTGGTAGGTGTGTGTTTGTGTGTATACACATAGGGCTGGTTTCTTACTCATGGATAAACCCTAGTCTTGGACTAAAGTGTTGTACCAATGGAGATTTACCATTAAAACTCAAAGTTAGCTAAGGACTAGTCTTAATCTTTGACTGGGATATTGACCCTTAATGTATTTTGCACCAACGTCTTTGGAACCACAATATGAGACTGGTTTTTCTGTTAGGCTTTAGAACTATCATATCACCAAGACCAGAGTTCAACCTAACCATAAAGCACAGAAAACCCAAGTAAATAATTCACGTTTTCAAGTATAACTCCCAATTCTACTAATCTACTTAAACCTGTAGCTAGAAAGAGTATCATAGCTACATTTTTTATGTGTAGTAGGCAATATAACAATCCTTTGTTGCCTTTTGAACACAATGAATGTTAAAAATCAGCCAACATTTAGCAAAGTTATGGGCAAGGTTTCTATAAAATGTGATTTTGTTGTGAGTTTCAAATATCCCACTGTGTGTTCAATTTCACAGCAAGTCTCTCTCTCCTACTTACCTCGAATCACAATTTTGTTCCTCCTAAGCATTCTGCCTTAATACCTCATTTGAAAGCCATAATAACTAATTAGGGTGCTAAGGTTATCGACGCCGAGTTTCTAACCACGGGCGCCGTGATGCTATTTAGGAACGCGTTCTCCTTTGCACATGCTCGGCATACACCTAAAGGTAAACGGATAACTGCGTATTTTAAGGTGCTTGCTTTTCAGGCGTAACGAGCGTGGTGCATGGGAGCAGCCCGATAAGGAATTTTTACCCCCCTCTGTATAAAGTTCTAGCCGTGTGATGCACGATCGCAGCACGATTTCTTGGCTATGCCGAATCCGAAGCCTGCGATGACTTGGGTGGCTACTGGTTTTAATTCAATTACCATCTTCTTTATCTTTCATGCAACCACTCGTAGCATGTAATCAGATTATAGGAGCGTTGGCAATTAAAGCCCAAGAACTAACGAGATGAGCCGCCCTTCATGGTTCGCTCGGAAGAAAGAAACTGCACAACCACACAGCTTGCAGCGGGGGTTTGCATAAGCAGGTCGACTCCTACGAACGAACCCTGCCACGTTCAGTCTGGCTAATAGGTTTATCCTTCTAAGTTTGCCTCACAAACTTTTGCACAGGCGTAAGTGATGCCTCATAGCAGTATTTCGAATTTGCATTTAACCACAGGTTTGAATACATATTGAAAAGATGCTGTACGCAGTCAGGAATGAATACATTTCGAGCCTCACAAGCACTGCCAAATTTGAAATGAGAAGTCTTCATACAAGATATAATACTGTTAATTTGTTTGTGCAACCCACTGAGAAACATGTGGAGTCAAAGACGAGTTGATGGAAAAGATTTGGACCATTCTCTTATACGTTTTAGCATTTTGCCCCATCTTTTCTAAATGTCTTAAAGGAGCTATATGTAAGATTGTGGCCAAAACTGGTACTGCAGTCAAATTCAAGCTACTGTAGCATGTTGTTTCCTCTCGCCAGCCTCCCCACACTCGAGGTTGCCAGATAGGTTGGCGGATTCTCATATGTGGCCAATCTAGTGTCTAATGTTAGGCCATAATTAGCGTGCTAATGTTTGCACTGTTACCACACTGTCTCAACGTAACACAATGCTGATGTTAGTCGTCACAATTGAGTCGGTTGGATGACTCACCTGCACATGGGCTACAATCTATGATCCAACATGAAGAACATTATTCAACTGTTGGAAATATCTGAAATATTCATCCCTACGTCTAGTGGTGATACAAGTTAGTACACCTTGGCTAAATCTTACCTGTCCAGTAGAATATTAGCCACTTCAGCATCTGTCTTCAGTTTCTTCTCTGCTTTCAGCCGTCTCCATCTTTCAAATGCGTCTCCTGTGCTGATCCTCGTTCTGTTTCTGCTTTGGTCAAAACGTTTTTGAGAGTCATAGTGAGGCCTTTTAGTTTTAGTAACGTCAGACGTTTGTAATCCAGAACTCTTGTAGCTGCAGCTCAGTGATAACTGGCAACCTGGATGCCCAAATGCTACTGACTTTGTGATTAGCCGATAGCGGTGGGTGAAGCTACAGGTCAAACACAAAATCAAAACATAAACACGATTAATATGCTGTAAATTAAATTTTAAAATGTGGATATTCTGGCTGTAGTCATTTTGTCAGTGAGATCAGTATTTCAAATGAACATGGTTCCTTAATCTCTGGTGACATATAAGCTTCATTTTATGATTACTTGCCATAATTTTCTTACATATAACTCCTTAGAGCACATTTGTAATTAAGAAAATATTAATGAATAAGTTGAAAATGCTTTTAAATTAATTTGTGGCCCATAATGCGCTACCAATGGCTGAGAAAATAGATGGAAATTGACAGCAAAGGTCAACACTCTTCTAACATTTTCATAACATCCATCCTTTAAACATTGCAATCCGAGAGTGTTACCAAAGTTTCCAGCAAACCGTCAGAACGAATAAACCAATGTAACGGGATGTTTTCGAGGCACGTCAATTCCCTGCACAGGTCTGCACTTGACTATCAGTCAGGGAGGATTAAAGTAGCAAGGCACCACATGTTTACGCATGATTGATGCTTGTCAACAAGAGTCTACCCGGGGCGTTTGGGTTCGAGCTCAAAGATCTCTTGTACATTTTGAGAGGATGAGTAGTCTTGTTCCTCAGAGAGCATGCCAGGCCACTGATACCCATCTACAGGCGCTGGGGAGGGGCGCTGTGCTGAAGATTAGAAAATTAATTAATTCCAGTTTCCTCCCACAGTCCCAAAACATGCAATATAGGTTGATTGACGACTCTAAATTGACCCCGTAAGTAGTGATTATGTGAGTGTGTGTGTCTTGCAGTGTGTTGGCACCAGCCCAGGGTTGATCCCCGCCTGGCTCCCGTAAGTTCCGATAGGATAGGCTCCGGCCCCACCGCGACCATAGTTGGAATTAAGCAGTTCAGATAATGAATGAATGAATTTTTTCCATCATCTTCATTTAATAATTAAGATTTTTGCAAATGATTATTTTTACACGTTAAAAATCAGTTACAAAACATTTTTACAACAAAACATAGAAGCAAGTTCTATATCTGTACACTGGAACTGAAGTGTGGTCATTAACTGTGGTCATTATTACAAATGTTATAAGTGATTTTAAAACAATAATTCAGGATATACTTTTCTGTAAGATGAGGACTGTGATTACTGTTGAACTTAATTCCACTCATGAGAAATAGCTGTTTATTATCTCAAATTAATTATTGATGTCAGGCATGCACTCCATATAGAAATCTCTCCAAATTAGTCTGGAATGCTTTAATAGAGTTACTGTAGAGTGGTCAACCAAAAAGAACCAAATGTTAAATGCTCTATTGAAGAAACTGAAAATAACAATATACTATAGACAAAAGTTTATATCCAGAAATAAAATGTATTTGAACTTTATTAAAATTAGTTACATTTACTCACATTCAATTATTAAAAACTGAGCAAAACAATTGAGTATGGGATTAAAAATTACAATAATTAATTACCCTTTTCATTTATGTTAATTTCCCAAGTGAGATAATATTATTAACCCATTTCAAAATGAATGAATATATTTACATAAATTAAAAATCTATTATTATTTATTTATTTGTTTATTTATTTATTTATTTATTTATTTATTTATTAGACTACATCTTTATTCCGATTGTAGTCTTATTATGGGTAAAATGTCTGGAGTTCAAGTGTTGCATTGGAAAAAATCTCATTTCTGTAAAAGGTCTTTCTTTGTTTTCTGTTATATTATTAAATATCTTCGCTTCTCGAAGATTCCCACCACAATTTCCTCTTTGTCTAATTCATTTTCACACAAAGCAATCTGTATAATCATTTCTGTCTTGTACAAAAGACAGAAGCCTCACAAACTCAACAATATTTTAAGGAGAGAGAAGTAATAGTCAATATGCACGGTAAATTGGATTAAACGGCAGTTATATTGTTTATTGTTGCTCATTTATACAGTGTTCAGAGGCGAGGAAGTGTGAGGGTTTAACAAGCACAATTGTTTTCCCAGCATGCCACCTTTTCTCAGCAAACGCAAACCAACATTTACGGCGTCTTGCCAGAGCAGGCACCTTGGCATTGCCTTGGTAAAACCTTTGCTTTGATTCCCCCCCTTTATAATCAGATACAATTGGGAGTTTGGGGACTGGAAATTGCATTGTCGCCTTTAGTGGAAGAATCTTGGACAGGGAGCACATTTCTCAGGAAGCGCTTCTAAAAATCCCCTTCACGCAACGCATTTGGGATCCGGAGCCCGGAGCCGTAGGCCGCCGTTTCCTGTTGACGCCATAAAATCCGCATTATTCCACTTCCATCTCTTTGTGAAGCCGCTCAATTAAGTGGGGCATCTCAATCCGAGAGGGAACTGACGAAGCCTGTCGACAGAACAAAAGGGAACCCGAAAAATGACAAGAGCCAATGTATTTGGGATCAAAAATAGTTACAGTTATTCACATTCAGTTATTAAAGATCCAGCAGAGATTATAAATACCAATAATTTATGTTTATTATCCTCTCCATTATCCTTATCCATTTATGTTCATTTCAACTTGGGAAGTAGGCAGCAAATACTTGTGACACAACTAACTTAACTGCCTTTTCAGTCCCTTTTCAGTAGTAAAAATTGTTACACAAAATGCTATCATTTTTGCTCTTTTTACAAAGACAGACATTTTTAACTACCAGTGTTGTGGTTGAGTGGTTAGGATACTTGCTTCTGGACCAAGTGGTCATAGGTTCGAATCCTACCTCCAGCACTACCATCATTGGGTTCCTGACCAAGACCCTTAACTCCAAGTTGCTCCAGGGAAACTGTCCCTGAAAGCAGGAAAAATGGAAGTAACTCTGGATAAGAGCGTCTGCAAATTTTTTCAGCAGATTATCAGTAACAAAGCTCTTAAAATACTGCAAAAAAGCCCATTTTTGGTCATTTTTATTTCGAAATGTCTGCTTGGTGAACACTCATTGCATCATGGTGTTCTTTTGGCAGCTGCAAGATGGAGTTGGAGGACAGGTTTCGCCTTGGTGATGATGGATGCAAAAAATTTGTACTCACATTTATGACAAGATGTATTGAATATGACTTTGAGAGGTGAAACAGACCGAGTTTACACTTTAAAGTGTAATTTATATAAAGTGAAAGTCAAAACTCTCTCTACCTCCAAAAATCAATCACCAGTATAAGAACAGATATTCGGGTGAATAGCTGATTAGCTAGCAACCATTACAATTCTAAATTAAAAAATATATATTTACATTTGAACTAGATGTAAACTGTAAATTAATGGCTGACAAATGGTTTCTAGACAAGTTCACCAGTTCTAACATTACTTTTACCTTTTTTAAACATTTTTTAAAAATTAATTTGCTTTTACGTGTATCCTACGGCAGAAATATTAAGTATTATTGGGAGATACTTTTTCCCTGTAGCTTGAAGTGTAGCCATATTAAAACAGTAGCTTAACTTAACACTTACAAGACCAAACAAACCTGCTTCCACAAAGCTGTGATACATGCACATGTTTCTCCGACTCTGTGATGTGAACAGAACAGATTTTTGGGACCAGTCCATGTGGGAGAGATGTAAATAGATCGTCTCGGGTGCTAGCAAGGAACATGATCCAGATATAGGATTCCCAGATTTGATTCTCTCATTACCAAAGTCCCTCAAGTGCTCTTTTGTCCTCCTTTATTTAATAACGGTAGGTGATAAGACGTCCACGCATATATAGAGAAGACATAAAAAATGCAGTCCAGTTGTCACAAAAATATTCTGCTTTTCTTCACACAGTTCTTCACAATTTCACATTTCTAAATTCTCACCAACTCAGTGTGAGCTCCTGGCAGTTCGCAGATTCCGGGCAGGTTCCAGTTTTTGTCTATGAGGAAATTCCTGATTTAACACCGGCAGCAGCGAGCAGAAGAGCCACTAGGGACTGCACTGAGGTGCTAATGGCTGAGAACAGCCCAGGCGGGGGAGAAGGCTTGTGTACTTTTGTGTTTGCAGGTGTCTAATTATAGAGCATTTTATGCCCTGCTCCATTAATGATTCGGAAACGTAGCGCAGCTTAGCATTAATGCCCGTTTTAAGTCAGTGTTTGAGTTTGCAGAAAACAAGTTGCGAGATTGTTTCCAGGCACCTGACGACTGGAAATCAAACACTCCTCAAATCTCATTCGTCTCTCTGAAGACGTGAGCAACAAACCAAACTACAAACAGGCAATCGGCACGGGGCTACCCGAGGGATTCAGGAAAACGCAAGAGTGTTTAGCATAACGTTCAACGTGCATGAGACGTGATAACACAGAATGTTGTTGTCTGAGATTTTTGCAAGCGTCAGCAGCTCAAAAAATGAAAAACTTTGCTAATATAAACTAACTTGGATTATCAGAGCAATACATCGCATATAAAAACATTAGCAAACCCCCACTCAGGAGCTATTTATGTTCTCATGACCAATTCATGAACGCTTAGGAACATGCGAACAAAGTACTTTTCTGAGCTCATCTTTGCAGCCTCGAATTACCTCCAAGGTACTCCGTAAAGAGTTTACATTTCCAGGTCATGACTCTTCAACAATACATTAGACTAATAAACTTGTCTCTTCCCTGGGGAGGTAAAGATGAATGTGTTAACGAGCTATTAATTGTGTTTGAAACTATATACAAGATTTGATTTTTGTGTAAATTCATTTCGGGAGCCCAAATTAGATCATTGAACTGAATGAAGGAAAATAAATATGCACACACTCACGCACACAAAGAAACTTCCGGCCTGCCTGCTCTGGATCCCAAGCAGATATTTCTCATGGTGAGATTACAAGCCCTAGTGTTATACCAGTAGATACAAGTGGAAAAAAGTCAGTTCAAAATTTCGTTCTATATCTTTTTTAAATAAAAAGGCATAAATAAAAAAAAGAATAACATTGCCTTTACTATACAAAATTGTATTGAACGTCATTTGATGCAGGCAGACTTCTGAGACGGCATTTTAGTAAATGAGTGATTATTTGTCATCCTGAACACAGCACAGCACAGCACACAGTACAACCCAAAAAGAAGTGGACAGTGGGCAGCTGACATGGGCGGCACACGGGGAGCAGCGCTTGGGGACGTTACCTTGCTCATGAATACCTGATCAAAATCAAAACGTATCCACACCTGACCTAATAAAATGTATAAATATATAGTTATAAAGTTATGTAAATATGTGAAACAAAAGCTATTCCATGTGTTGGCGAAATCCCGGAATAAGATTCAATCACCGGAACTCTTGGGATTAAGTTATTCAGTCAATGAATGAATGAATAGACGAATGAAAGTATTCATATTTAGTCTTTTTTTCCAAATAAAGCAACCTTTTCCAACCTCTCGCTCTCTTTTTATAAATTAAGACAATGTCACAGACGTCCGTCACGTAAACGCTCCATCAGAGAAGGCGTTTTCATTTGTGACATTTCCTACCACCGGTTTCAGCCCACACGCTGACATTCAAAGCAAAGTAACACGCCAAACCCGGGGCGAGATGAGAAGTTTGGCCGGCGTTTAGCGGAGAGCTGCTGTGTTTTTTTGGGGTCTAAGCCTTCAAAGGCCACTGCATCGATTTCAGATTCATTAAATCTTGCATAATGGTGACTCACGCATAAAGAGAAGAATCACTCTCTGTTTGTTTTGCAAAAAAAAAAAAAAACTACAGTATTCGCCACTCATTATTTCTTCAGTATTGGGAGTAAGTAAGTTATGCACGGCATAATGAAACGTCGGCGATAATTATTCAGCCGTATGTCTGTCCTCAAGCTCAGACAAAGCTCAGCATGTCTGGAGGGCATTTCCTGACCGCGCATTTGTCTTACACTTGCTAACTTTCTTTAAAAACAGCAGCACACGGCCTGGATTTTAATGATGGCCATGGTTCTCAACAGCATTTTTTTGCATTTTATTTTGGTTTGTTGTTTTCTTTTGCATATACTTAAAAGATTTGATCTTGCATAGATGAAAAAGCCGAAGCAGGTATAAAAGGTTTTCTGAATACACAAAAAATGTCAAGCAATTAAACACTGGTTGAACGTTTTGAGGTAACTGCTGGTAGAACAATATTAATCCAACTTAATGTTTTAATCATGGTGAATTAGGCTTTTGGGAAACAATAAAAAGTTTTTCCCCAGGTATTTTTCTACTTAATAACTGTCAACATGAACATGATGTATTAAAGTTGAGCAACAGTGCAACAGCTGCTGTCATAACTCCAAAATCTTCATGCAAAACATAGCAAAATGTACCCAAATATTAGATTGAAAATGGAACAAAAGGAAGACTGGTGGAAAACTCAAGGTACTCACAGTAAAATCCATTTAATCTGACAAATTGACTGAAATAAAAACAAGCCACGAGAGAGTTTTAAAGTAACGTGTCCAACACTGTCCTCGGGTAAGACCCTTAACCCCAAGGTGAGGAGCAAAACGTTCCCCTAGTTAGGAATTAGGTTCTGGATAAGAGTGTCTGCAAAATCAGCGTTTCTCAATCCCAGTCCTCGCGGACCAACGCTCTGCACAGATTCGGTATTTCCTGCACTGCCGCACGCCGATCCTACGTTGCTAATTAGCTAATCAGTAGCATCAGCTGTGCTGTGGGTCGGGAAAGGGCGGTGGTCCGAGAGGACTGGGATTGAGAAACACTGTGCTAAATGACACAACATAAAACAGATTACTGCACATTTTAGGGGAAGAGTTTTTGGAAGTGATGGTGGTCTAGTCAGATTCGATTCGAAACCTTACCTCCATCATTGGGTTCCTGAGCAAGACCATTAAAGTTGCTCCAGGGAGACTGTTCCTCTAATTAGTAAAAGGATGTCACTCTGGGTAAGAGTGTCTGCTAAATGCTGTAAAAATGTTTGGATCTCAAGACAGCTCTCTTTATTTTTAATTTTTGATGGATCACCAATAAAAATATTATTTCCTCCTCCATGCTGGACTGTTGGATTATTTTTAATTGAAGACGCATTTTCAGTGCTTCTACAAACTCCAAAAAATAATGAAAATAAAAACTTAAAATATTAAAAATACATATGAATTTAAAAATATATGTTTTTTATTCCTCCACAATATTAAAATGTAAGTAACAACTGAAGGTCCTCGCTGTCGGTCTTCGGAGCGGCGAGGCGAGCTCAGCAGTCACCTTGTGAGCTTGTGCCTTGAGTAGCAATCACTCTGCTGAGCATACGGTGTCTTCAGCATCCCAAAGATGTCGCGACAGATGGCCCCAGATCTCATTACTGAATGCCAGCACCCTTGGCACCGGCGTTCCAAATGCCATTGTTGCGGGGCGGGCGAGGGCCGCTTGGGGTCACCGCTCCTAACCTTGTAAAAGAGGCCTGTAATCCTGCTGCTCGATAGCTTTTTCGTGGCCCCTCTTTTACCTGGAGGCAGAGTTGCGGGGGCCGTTTCGGCTTTTACCGAGCCCTTTTTTGGAGGGGGGAATCTCGTTTGCCCGTCAGGCCTGATGAAGACGTTGGGGACATATGCTGACCGCGTCAGCTAAATTCTAATGAGCTGACAGTAAATTTTCACCTCTAAGGAAAAAGAAAATGCAAATAAATGAGGAAAAATAAGTATTTCATATTGTGGATAATTTTGCTAGAAGTCATTTTTGTCATTAGTAGCATTTTTCTTTCTTCAATCTGAAATTAATTAAAAATGTTGACGTTAAGGACACTAGGATGTGCACAGAGCATTTTCTAGCTTCATCGTGGCTACTTTTGAAGAATTATCTTCCCTACGTTATCAGCACTGTATTTATTCTGCATCATTTATTAAATCTATAAAATGGTTTTGCCAAAAATTGTCATTTGTCACATATCATTGTTTGATCAGGACATTTGATGCATTCCAAACCACCTCTTTGGTAACTGAACAAAAATATGATTTGTGTCACATCAAAACAGCCAGTACAGTCCAATAAAGCAGTGCTGTGCAGATGTTTCGAAAGTGTCACATTGCATCTGAGTCCCCTGCCGTTCATATGGGCCTTACTTCTGAACAGTATGGCACCATGAAAAAGGAAATGTCATAAACAGACATCTACAGTTCTCATGTTTATGTCATGCTTGACTGCCGTCTTTATGGCAAATTAACAGCGGGGCTGGAAAACCCACGTCTATGTAAGACTTAAATTTAAATAAGCACTTCGGTTAAACATGACACCTCAACAAACTGCATCCGACTTGATGTGAAGACCGCTTTTGATGCCACACTTCACTTCACTTCACACTTCAGAGGCTTCACTGTTAAAAAATAAGATTTAATAGTTGCTCTGTATCATTTTATAGAATATCTATATTTCACAAAGCTTTAATGTGTACTAATATAAAGTACATGCTATTATTACATTACGTTTCATTTTACTTTTGGACATAATTGTGAATTATGTAAATAACTGGTATTTTGTATAAAATTGTTAATATACAATAATAAATTAAAACAAAACCACAAAACACCTGTTTTGACACCAATATTTATTTCCATTACCAAGACAACCCTGATTTCGTCCCTTTAATAAGCACATTTAAAAAAATTTTGCCTTAATTTCATGACAAATATTGTTTTTAGTGAAGATTTCATTTTAGACA
Source organism: Distichodus sexfasciatus (assembly GCA_032718565.1). Taxonomy (NCBI): domain Eukaryota; kingdom Metazoa; phylum Chordata; class Actinopteri; order Characiformes; family Distichodontidae; genus Distichodus; species Distichodus sexfasciatus. The sequence continues at coordinate 821,243 of JAVGVS010000024.1, forward strand.
TTTATTTTTACTGTGTTCCTTATTATTATTTATTTATTTATTTCAGCTCACATTTGGCATGTTGGCGCAATTCGTCATAGAATTTGCTTCTATGACGAATCCATGATTTAACGATTGTTATTTCATTTTCCAAATTTCAATGAAACAACTGTTGTTTCCAAAACAAACAAGATATTGTTGATTTAATAAGCAATTTTTCAATTTTTTTGCCTTAATTTCATAACAAATATTGCTTGCAGTAAAGATTCCACTTTAGGCCTGTGTTTAAAATTATTTCTGCCAATGAGGTACATCGTATTTGCAAGTTGGGACATTCTTGGGTTATTATAAAGCAAAACAACATTTTGGCAGACTGAAAACATGAGTTCAAAATTGAAAAAAGGACGTTATGTTTTACGTTGGTTTGAGAAACGAATCTTGGGGAAAAACATGTGCCTTTTTGATTTTTTATTGGAGAAAATGAAGGAATGATAGACAGATGAGGTTGATGCTTTGCACAGTGTAGTGGTTGCACTGTCGCATGCCAGATCTAAGCAGGCATCGTATAGGAGAGAGATGGGCATTAGGGCACACCTCTGTAAGTCCGTCTCCACCAGCTGCGATTCTAGCTAGCGCTAGAAGGGCGGGAGGGAGGGAAGAGAGGGGAGCCGGTCGGACGCCGTGTAAAATGCTGTCCGCCCCTGCAGGTGTGGTGTAATGGGATTTTCACGCCGCAGCCCCTTCACCTGCAGGGGTTGGATCATGTTTTCGCCGCATCCACAGGGAGCTAAGACCCATTTTCTGACGCTGACGTTGACACTAGGGTCGAAACCTCTTTGGAGAGAAGAAACAAAATGTACAACAATTACAAAGTTGTTTTATTAGGAATAAAACATTCTACATCAATGCAGCGATTCACTGATCAACAAGCGCCTAGCATCGACCCAAACATCTTACATTTTGTAACTTTATATTAAACAGAAGGTCGAATCATAGCAGATATATATTATTGGCCATTAAATTGAGATATTGGATCATGATGAAACTTTACAGCCTAACTTCTTAAACTACAGAGGATAAATTTGGGGAATATAAATTTAACCATTTTAACCCTTACAGCCCTAAGAGAATTTTTCTATCCCTTTGTTTTAAGGCTTATTAGAAGTTAGCCATACATGCTTTATGTTGTGTTCAAGACATCTTTCACTTACTCAAATTTTTTTATAGTTTGATGTGTAAATGCTGAAATCAGCCCATTTCAGCCAGTTTCTGACTTGCTGTAGAAATTTGTGTTTTTTCAGCTTTATGTAGTATAAAACCGCTGGCACTGTGGGTGTAACTTTACAAATAGTGAGAACAGAATCTTTTTTATTGGCTTGAAGAGACATTCTATGGTTTAGTTTTATGAGGAAAATAAAGGTTAGTGCCAGACAGAGACACCTCTTTATCCATTTGGAATACATCTGATTATAGGATAAAACTATTTGATAACAAATAATGCATTTTTCTATATTATTCTTTCCCTATTATTCACTCCCTAACATTATAAAATGGTCAATTGAAAACAAAGAAATACTGAAGTTTTGGAAAATGTTGAGCCATTTTGGACTCATATTTTTGCGCATGTCCTGTCATATTGCGCACAATCCTTGTCATAATCATGCATTGAAAGAGCTTCCTGGAATAAACAGTGAAAATATCAAGTAAACAGCTGGATTTGTCAGTAAAAAAGAATATGGTCTAGCTGGTTGTTTTTTGATATTTATCAGTTAAAATATAAGTTTTGTCAGTAATAAAGAGGAAGATTTGACTGAACTGGAGCGTTTTACTGGATGTTGGACTTCCCTGTGACAGTCGTGTGTGCCTTCAAACACAGCATGTGTGTTAACATTGCAAAAAATTATGTCATTTATTCAAATCATTTATGCATATTTACACATTTATTTCATGTGCATGGAATTACTCACAAATACTTTCAGATACAGAGGAATCAATTTAATATCTTGTGATTTTGACGGTATTTGTGTGTTTTCTGTAAGTTAAAGGGATTCTGAGTTATTAATAATTATCGTGAATTGCATCCATTAACGTTGAAATATTAAGTGATATTTTAATCTCATTTTTCTCTACATGTAGCGAAGTAATACTTGATGTGAACACATTCTCACTGAGAGGTTGTAGCAGTGACTTGTGACCAACATTTCATTCTTAGGACTGTAACATGCAAATAATTTATTGTTGATGCTAGCCATTAGCCTTACAACACAGTGCACTAGGGAGGAGTGTTTATAACCCCTTTTAGAAATGAAGAATTTATTTTTGTCATAATTTTTCAGAATATTGCAGCCTGAAGAACTCTAGAGTAACCTTTGAGAAAATAGGTACTGCAATGACATGCATATATATGTATGAGCGAAAATGTTATACAGTGATAGCAGGAGCGGAAGAGACACCAGAGCTGTAAAACTGAATACATTTTTTAAAGCTTTTTACAGATTTTCTCTGTAACATCCAATTACCTTCAAAACATCATCAACCCTCACCGTAAGTACCGTTTAGCCTCCATGTTGCTGCTCTTGCAGCTCGTTAGTCAGCAGACTCAAAAATCTGAACTGCTTTGGAGTCGTTTGAAACCTAACCCACTGAAGAGCTCATCTCCCCACCACCCCAGATGCCATAGCAAGCTAAGTGGACCGCGTTTCGAGTGTCCTAATCAAACTCTGGCGTGTCTGTGGTAGTTTCCCCTACGTTGGTCTCCAAGCCCCCCGTAACACCCCCTACCCCTCACAGCTGCTGGAGTCGGGTGGCGAAACCGAGTGCTACACAGCACGTTAGCTCATCGTGCTGCAGTCCACACCTGGCTCTCCAGTGGGGCCTGAGTCCACATCATTGCCATATGGCAGGGTTCCATCAAAACTCTCAGGACGGAGACCCCCGTCCCCTCCGCAGTGCAAGAGGAGACTCTTGTCTTCTCCAACTCAACCCCTCTACCTATACAATGTTTATTACAGATATATTCATGTGTAATATATTTTTTATATGAAATGTTTTAAATCAGATAAAAAATATTAATTATGTTGATTGTATAATTAATTTAATTAATTAATGAATTTAATTTAATTAAAAAAAGTTTAATATTTTAAATAGATTTAAAATAAATAATGTTATTTATTTTAAAATCTTAAAATATTACAGGTTGCTATTCTTTTATGAGCTATTGCAGTTGCAGGTGTGTGAAAAATAAGAAAGCAGTCCATATTTTAAAATATAACTGCAGTTCTGTTTATTGTTCCGTGTGTTATATTCCAGCCTACACAGATTCAGTTTGCTGATTGAAGAGAAACAGACTCAGCAAGGAGAAACCGTGGACATAGACCATATTCTTTTTTAATTACTGAATTGTAAATAATATCTGTGTAGTTTACCTTCAGGTAAAGATTAAGATCATTTACTCCACATGAATATCGATGATAGATAAGAGAATTTACTCCAAAAATGTTTGGAATTTTTGGAAATATAAAAGCATGACAAAAGTTATCAACTAAACATTGACTGTATAAATACACACACAGACTCACAGCCACACTTTGTAAAACCATTAAATTAGAAATAAGTGATGTATACTCATTTTGCAATGCAGTCTAATGTATAACACTATATAATACTATATAATATATATGGTAAGCCAAATTAGGAAGTCAGCGTTCTATTTATTTGAATATGGGCCAGAATTATGTTGTAAAAACATCTAAAATATTTTTCTTTTTGGAGACCAGATTAATTTTGAAGACGCTTTCTTTCATATAAACCAAAAAGAAAAAATTGATATTTTTGATGTTTGTCCATATATCAGGCTACTATATAAATTTAAATTATATATATATATATATATATATATATATATATATATATATATATATATATATACACACACACACATATATATATATATATATATATATATATATATATATATATATATATATATATATGTGTATGTTTATTTATATTTGTCTTGAGTTTTAGGTTTATTTTGTCCCAAAGACTGTCATTATCAATAAATATGTTTGTCAATACATTTGCTTGATCTAACTCTTACAACATAATGCATAAATTAATGTATGAAATGAAAAACAATTTTGATTTGAACATATTTGGAAATATACAGGCAGTGTAATATCTAATAAAATGTTATGTGAATATACTGCATAAGACATATATTTTAATATATTGTTAATTTCAACAACATACATCATATTGCAACATACAGCAATATATTTCATTTCTCTGTGCCTGCCGCCTCTGTCCCTGCCACAACCCGTCTCTATTTAGTCCTGTCTCCCCAGGTTTAGTCGTAAGTGCTCTTAAGTCAACCTGCAATAACAGTCAATTTTCTTTTGGCTCAGTCGAGGACCGGGTGGACAAATCCCGAATCCTCTGTCCACCCCGCAGCTCCTCCCGTAACACCCCTCGCCCCCTCATTTGACCGAGCCTTTTCTTAAGAGAGGCAAATGTAATATTATCAGGCTGTTTGCAGGCAACTTGTCGAAACTGGCAGCAGCAGGGTGGGAAAGATAGTCTCCCTCCCTCTAATCTCTCTTCCTCTTTTTGAGGCCACATCGAAATTAATTCAACCTGCTCCTCTTTTTTCTTTTTTCTTTTTTTTCGTATAACCTCCTCCGAGACGCTTACAGGCCTTGGCGTAAATTTGTCGGCACAGGAGATGGTGGAAGATACCGGGGTCCCTCGACACAGCTCCTTTTAGAACCCAGGGATACTCTTAGAAAGTGACCTCCCGTGAAAGCATCAGTGTTGGGAAGCTGCTTTTAAAGCTACAAGATATTTATGATGAAAGGTAACTAATCTACAGACAAGCTACTGTTGTAATATAGTAGTTAGCTTCAAACTTGAAGCATCCAAGCTATTTCACCATCATAGATTCTCGCTTTCAACTTTCCCATCCTCTGACTCCATCTGGCAGCTGGCAAGAGCGTGCTGTGATGCTATGACTATGTGCTGTTCTGCAAATTTAACAGCAACAAGCCTCTTTAAAAAAATAAATAAATAAAAAAATCTTTTGCAAAGAATTTATCATTTGTTAAAAAATCTGCAGAGGGCCTATAGAATTGCCCCACCTTTCAACCCCACCTTTCCATGGGTGCCGTTTTTAAAGAAGGACACTTTACAGAGTGCACCAACTAAAAGTGTGTAAAATTTGTAATCTAAAATGTGTCATCTTCATTTTTAGTAGCATTCATTTATGGCTTTTAATGTCAATCCCAAAAACACCATTTTTGTTCACAAGCTTCAGGCGATGTTTTACTTTCTGTCTGGATTAAATGTTTATAATGTTCATCTTTTTTTGTCTGGAGAAATGCTTATGAAAACAGTAAGCCTGATGCAACCCGAAGGAGTCAAGCATAAAGAGGCTTTACAAAGCACTGCGTAGGCAAACAAGTGTAAAAACACATACCACCGTGGGAGGTCACTGCGGTCAGCTTTCTCGCCCAGAGAGCCGGCTGGACGTACGGCAGGGAAACAACGTTGCACGTTCGTCCTTGATAGTGGCCGATGCATGCTAAAGTTGCTGAATGAACGTCTCTTGCCTCTGAAAATCCTGCGATCAATTAAACGCTGACACCACAAACACTACCAAACACTTACACAAAACACACAACGCCAAACAACCTTGGCCAGGCGTGCTTCAGGTTGCCAGGACGCTGGCCTACTCCGTCTTGTCAAACGGCCTTTTACGATGATGACCCGCGCCCCTAATTGTTCGCCCGAGCCGTGCCGAATACTAAAAGAGAGATTCTGCCAAGTTTCATTAGGCTTGAAGGTCACCCAATCGGTGAGTCATGCGGCGCGTTATGCAACATTTTGTAATGCCTCTTTATGTAGGACACCCTCTAGTCGCCTTGTCCTGCTGCTTTTCAAAAAGCTTTTATTAAGACCAGAATTTGAATATGACACATTTGAAATATGTTGCCGACATAACACATTGTAACTCAGTTCCAACTGGTCGCAGTTACAAAACTGGTCGCGATATTTAGTAAATATATAGTTATGTTGTATGGCACTTGAGTACTTTGTTGTTTTATTAAGAATTATTTTCCGTACTTTATACATGGACAGATAATTATTAATATGAGCATAACATAATGTGTATAAATTATGTGCTTTTTATATTTTCAGAATCTGAGAGCAAAACAATTATTAAAAATCTAGCGAATTAAAACACTTTAATCTACTTTAGTACTTTTACTCAAGTGAAAACAAATGAAGTAGTGATCAAGAAGTAACCTAGCAACCTATACAAGAATTTCTCATTTCCTTATTTCTTTCACCAGAAAAATATGAGGTTACTTTGCCATCTTTGAAACGTTTTCCAGCGCAGTACATTTTCTCCTTAAGGGCAAACAAACCAGGATAATCCCACATAAAGCAGTAAGCAAGCCACAGGCGCTGAGGTCAAAAGTGTGAAAGTAAACACATCCCTCATGAATGTGAGCGTAATCCCATTGGACGTTACTTCCATGTGGCAGGCATGTATTTCTGAGATGTTTCCAGCTCACTTTGACCTGTCTGACCTGCTTTAGTCTCTTAAGAATGTAATGGAGGACGAAGAACGTGTTTATTTAAATGCTGCACTTCTATTCCTCTAATTTGCCTTCTTTTCTTTTGTGACTCCTCACAGTGGATCAGATTCAGACTAACGCGTTGTTGGGTTTCAAAGAGTATTACATGACAAATCATTTGTAAAAATATATTACATACAATGGATTCTATTCAAAAAAATGTATTTGTTCCATTACATCATAAATATCTAATTAATATATTGAAAACACTAATTATTACTAATTATACACCAACCATGGCCGGATTAACCTAGTGTGGGGCCCCTGGTCAACTACACCATAAGGGCCCGAACATACACTCAGCCCAGCCCTCCATTGGCTGGTGCCCCTGGGAATTTGCCCGATCAAGTTTATGGATAATCCAGCCTTGACACCAACATGTTTTAAATATATTCTTAATAAAAATAAATGTTCTAAAATCTAAACATATTCTGGTTTGTTTAACACTTTTTTTGTTGGTTTCCTGTATGATTCCATATGTGTATATTCATCATTTTGATTTAAACCACTAAATGAGAAGTTTAGCGTTTTAGTATATTGTAGCATATTTTTTTTTACGTTTATAAAATAAAATATGTTTGTTATATTTATTTTTAGTTTGTTTTTAAGAAGATGCCTTCATTTTGTAATTCTGTTTAGTTGCATTACAAAAGATTGTCTACTATTAGTAGTGAAGTATTTGTACTTTGTTACTTCCCATTTCTGATCATAACACTAAAAATGTAAAGACATATTTACTTTTCTTCAGATAACAAGTTTGTGTGCCAGTATTTCAAAATCAACGCAAATTTTGTGTGTGAAGGTCACAGACAGGCTCTAGCACAGAGGTCACCATTTCTTCGGAGGAGTTTCTATCCTCAGGCCATCCGTTTTCTAAACCAGGACATGCCTTTCTAAGTCTCATTCTGCTATTACATACTGCTAATACAAACCTCATATTGTTATGACCACTTATACCGACTGCCACATTTTTCTGTCTTAATTCTGCTATTACATACTGCTATATAACCTCAATCGTGATGATCATTTATACTGTTTGCCACATTTTACTGTCCAAATAGCACATGCTTCTAATCTGTCTGCTACGTACAATGCTGCAGTTGCACTCGGCACTTTAAAAACATCTCATTGCACTTGTCATATGTCTCTAGAATAATTTTGTAAACTCAGGTTAAACGTCAATAAAAAAATTTATTTAGTATATACATGCAGATACACCTGTACCCAGCTTGAGTCTTAATTAAAATTGTACCCCATGCACATATGTAACTTTATGTACCTTATTGTATATAAGATATAGTTTTATTTTTTTGTCTTATTTCCCTGACCTCCTTATTTAAGTTTGTATTTGTATGTCTATTGTTATTTTTCTAAATTGCCTAATTGCACAGTTAGAAGAGCGGATCAGGATACGTTTCACTGCATGTTGTACCTGTATAATTTGCATGTGACAAATAAAAGAATCTTGAATCTTGAATCTTGCTATCATATTATGTGACCCTACGAGAACTTATGTAGTGGAAAAGCTGTTGTGTTTTTGGGTAGATGGTTGGCCTCTATACAGACTCAAAATGTGCATTACTTGAGCCATGGCAACTGAAACTGTTTCAATCACTATAACGTATTCTCTTTGGCACTATGCGTGTCCAAAGAAAGGAGACGCAAAGAGACCCGTCGATGACGGACAAAGACGCAAATCCGTGGTGTGGTGGCAATCGTGACCTTCACGGTTCGGAGGAAAAGAAGGGAGGAGTGATGGCGGCGAGACGTAGATTAGTCCTGCGCCTCTGTTCCCTCGATTTGTTCGGAGCCCACCGAAAACACAGACTCAGAGATCGCACACGTGGCCTCCCCCCACCCCAAAGTCCCCGAGCCCCATCACGCAGCGGAACCGCGCGGCGGCCCGGAATGAGAAACGGAATAAAGGAGGGGGAATAAAAAAATCCTTCCCCGAACTTCTCTCCCATCCCTATCCGTGTGGCTTTCTCCCTAAGCACATAATATTAATTAGGGAAAGACTCAGGCGAGCGTCTCCGTCTCCGCGGTGACACGCACTCCAAAGCCTTAATGACTCCCGTCCCCGGCACCGAATCTAATTTTAATATTGTTTTATTTTAATTTGCACTTAATTGAATCGGAAATATACCGGCCGATCCCACCGGCTCCCGCCAACGTTGGCTGGCTGAGCTACTTTTATAGACATCGCTCCGAGCTGCTTTTCTTTTTTTACCCCCGCCAAGGGAAGTTAAAGCCTGCTGAAGAAGTGGTAATTTAACTCTATTAAAACTTTCTATTTCGGTACTTATCCCACAAATCTGGAATATCAGATGAGGCGCTCCCCCTCCTCGCTGCTTGCAGCAGAGTTTATCTTTTTGTTCATCAAGCTCTCAAAATTCGCTTTTGGAGCCGGCGGCGGGGCCCAAGACGAGGTTGTTTCCGTAGGTTTTTCGGATTTCAAACGCGCAAGCCTGTGTGTGTGTGTGTGTGTGTGTGAAGTCAGTCGTCATATTTATTGGTACGACATCATATGCAGAGAAGGGGAAAATCTCATTATCAAAATCCACATGTAATACAATGTGCATAACACCAAGTAAAACACGGTAATGACTGCATTCTGTCTCATTACAAGACAGAACTGCTGGAAAAGTCCCCCTTAAAAATGTTGAATGAGATCTCATGAGACCCTTATATATCCATAAGTTTGAGGTTCCTTCTAGAGACTTCTCAAATTTTAACTGCAGGAACATTCCTAATAAAAAGTGCAGTTTTGCTCTCAGCGCGACTCTTTCAATCGTTTCCCTAAAAGCAAAAAATGTTGCTAATGTTACGTTGATTTAATTGCACCTCCCAAGTAACGCGCTATATTTTGACTGTATCTTCAAATGTGGAATATCTTAAGTGAAATATTAAGACTAACTTTAAATGTTTTGAGGTGCAAGGTGTAAGTCTATTTCACTGACTCAATGAGAAAATGGTACAAATTTGATTGTTTGAATTATAATTCACATATCCTTCTTGTCCTCTTTCTATTATAATGCCAATGTTATGTTGCAAATGCAAAGTCCAGCATAGCACTTGTAAAAATGCCATTTTTGGCCTCCAGCTGCATGTTAATTTTTGGTGTAGACATAAAAGCAAGAGCTTGAACAAAGTAATATATTGAACATGTAACTGCAATACCTAGCAAAACTCCAAAAAGAGAAACAAAAACACAGATGTCATCTCATAATATCATAAACATTTGAGATGTGGAACCGCTACGAACAAGTGGGACCGCAGAACATTGGACTTGTATCCTTCATGTTGTTTTGTTTCTAACAAGATGACATTTGGTGACCTCTCTCAGCCTCTGGAAGAACTATGAAATCATTTTTTTTTTGTTAATTGGCTTCTCCCTGAATCCTTAATAACAAATTTAAAAACCATTAGGCTTCCTCTCTTCCTGCTTCATGAGGGGCCTGAGATGCTTTTAACAGTGTTGAAGTAGTTCTTAAATATGCTTACCACATGCTGTCTGCTTTTACTTCGATTTGCTGAAAAGCACTTGGACGTTCTTCTTATTATTTAATAAATTCATACCTGGGCAACATATTTTTCTTCGTGAAAAAGTGTAAAAAAAAAAAAAAAAGAGTAAGCACAGGAATGAAAACTTTGACAGTTAGAAAAAAGAAAGGAAGTAATAATAGTTTCCTCACATACTGTATGCAACACTTAGGATTTTTGCCTTGGAACCAAGAAAAGAGCCATGCATCTCAGAGTAAGATAAAAATATAGATGGAGTTGAGCCCAGAAAGGTGCAAGACATAAAGTTTCAAGTAATTTTACCCTAAATAATTTCAGTATAAAGTTACGTGTTGGTCTAACTGCCCCCTAGTGGTTCGCGGTGGCATTGCAGGTGGTCCGTGACATGCAATCCAATCCAATTTTCAAATCATTTCCAGATACTTTGGGCATCTTTATGATTAGTGAATTTGATGCAAATATCTAAAAAGTAATAGAAAAAAATACTGTCCCAGGGGATGCAGAAAAATTGATGGCAATCCATCAATCTATATCCAATCAAGTTGTTGACCTGACAATCGTAATCGAATCGAATCGTGAGACCAGTGAAGGTTAACACCTCTAGTTTACGCTGTACAACTCCATGAATTGTTGAGCCAACAAAGTGGTCTACTGTGTATGAGGCACAAGTCAAAACCAGGCAGCAACCCCACGACTCGTCAAATTTGCCACCGCCATGCGACGCTTCCTCTTATTTCCATGATAATCCAGTGCAAATGAATGTTTCCCTTTCCGATGGGGCGTTGGACGCGAGACGCAGATGGAAACAGTTTGTGGCCCAAATTGAATAGATAAACCTAAGCTATGTGCTGCTGGTTCTCATTTTGGCCGATGCACCTGGGCTTAGCCGGCGGTAATTGGCACTTCCTTCGCCAAGTGATTTTTCTCTCGTAGATTCCGCTCACCTGTATTGCGCCACTCGAGTTTCTCCCGCTATGTGGCCTCACAGGAAGAAGACAGTTGATTAAACTTCTAACACGTTGTAACTTCTGATGCATAATATAAACCTGCAGCAGCTTCACTTTGCGCAAAATGTCATTTGCTTCCAGTAAGTGATAGCACTGAGGGAGAAAAACTCATTTTAATAAAACTTCATGAAAGTTATTGGCTCCGGTTGATTTTGTGCTTCTTGGTCATCACCACAGCTATTTTTGAAAGTCTGAACTTATCTTGTTTTAGAAAGAGAGAGTAAAAATCTCACGGTCAAGTTAAATAAATGCCGCTTTAATAGAGCAGAGATGGTTCTGTGATCTCGCTTTACCCCCAATTCAATATTTCAGCCCATGTTTTGGCTCTATTCTTATCCGAGGCATATGAGGCTCTTGCTAATTAGGGTAGTTTCCACTATTAAATCACACATTTAATTAGATGTTGACAACTGGCCGGGCGAGCTGGGGGGAGCTCAGGGCTGGGGGATTAAAAGGGTTCTGAAGGTTTCGACAGGGCAGATTGGGTCTCTGTTCCAGAGAAACATAGAGCGAGTGATGGAGGAAGAAAGGATTTCTTTGTATCCTAGCTTCGTAACTGTGATGAAAAAAGCACTGCATCAAATACAGCATTCAGAATTTGTGGCAATAATTGGTGGTATCATGTTTTGTGGAATTATGATATTAATAAAAAATAATATTTAAAAACAAATTGCATATAAAATGTATACAATTGTATTGTAAATTGTTATTAAATTAAATTATTAACATTGACCACCCATTTTTAAAGAAAATATATTATTGTAAGGATAGTGAATATTAAGATCCTTTCATGATCACACATGCTTATGAATACTCATTTATTTTGCCCTTTTTGAAATTGTACAAACAACATTTTTAGTAGCAGTGGGAAGTGATAAAACGTTATCAATATCAATGTTGTCGATTCTGCCATAAATCCAATTCCTTATCAATTCTCTTATCAATTCCTGAGAAGTTTTCTGAGTGCAAAAAAGTAGTTCTACACCGTCTTCCACACCATAAGCAACCATTTTATTTTTCCCAAAAGGATGTCTGAACAAGACAGTGAACATCAACACATTCATATTCATATTCAGAGTTGTTATTATACAGAGACATTCTATGGCTTAGGACTATGAAGACAAATAAGGTTAGTGCAGGTGGAAACACTTCTTTATCCATTTGCAATCCATCTGGATATAGAATAAAATTATTAGATAATAAATAATGCATTTTAAAAATATATTTTTATATTTTATATTATTGTTTACTCTCTAACATTATAGAATGGTAAAAGATATTTTCTGATCAATGGAAAATGAAGAAATACTGAGGTTTTGGCAATTTTTGAGCATTTGGAATCATTTTGACCTATAAATAATTTTTGACTCATTTCTGGGAAAGGAGTACATTTTTGCCATGAGGGTGTTCCATATGAGAGCCACGACACAATAGCGCTACATCGGGGATAATTTTTGTCTGTAATAAATAAGAAGATTTAACTGAACTGGAAGGTTTTAGTGAATTTTGGACTTCCCTGTGATAGTCTTGCGTGCTAACAAATGCGCGTGTGTTTACATTGTGAAAAATATCATTTGTGACTCTGCACGGCAAAACCAGTCGCTTGTCGCACCAGAGGTTTCCGAGAAAAATGACCGTTTATGTTGCGTGGGGTAACATTTTGGATTTTTTGTTTTTAGTGTTTTGAAACAGTGGAAGGTTTATACTGTACTGTTGTGAATAAATTTAGCTGGAAAACTTACCCTTTGCATCCTAAAAACGTGACTTTCTTGAGGTGAGGACTTCAATATTTACGGTAAATCCACTGGTTGACTAGCGTGAAGATATTTCTCCGGAATCCATCTCCGTCTCCCGAGTTCAGTTAACCTAACGCAGGTAGGCTATCCGTGTGGCTGTGAATGCAGCGTAGGCTACCGTAAATGCAAACGTAGCCGCGACCGCACCAAGCGTCTGTGAGTGCTACGGCGATAGTCAACTTCAAAGGCAGATTTCTCCGTTTCTCACTTGGCGTGACAGGAGAAACCCGACTCCTTTGAATGTTGATATCTCAGTCATATGTCGTCCCACTCATTCCATATAGGTATCGTTTTGAAGCTTGATTTATGCCCTTTCATGAAAACATAATGACTCAATTTTGAAAATTTGCGACAAGCGACTGGATTTGCCATGCAGAGTCACATTTATGAGTCATGATTCCTCGTGGTTGCAGGTCAAGTCGCAGAGAGTGTGACAGAATGAACCGTGACGCAAAACTTAGGGAAAACTGTAAATGCTGGCAAATGAGAGAATCTCAAACTTCCATTCATAACACCAGCCTCCTTTTAAGGAAATATATTCTTGTAAGGTTATTGAATATTTAGACTGCTCATGAAAAAGTGTGTTTATTGTTTAATTTGTTTTCAAATGACAAAAAGTACTGGTCATCTCATTTATTTGGAAAATGTGTTATTGTATGGATATGAAGGATGAGTATGAATTCTATTAAAATTGTATGAACCAGCTTGTGACACAGGGACAGAGTTTATTAGCCAGAATTCCTTGAAATCATCCAAGGACCCCTATAAAAGTCAAACCAGCTGCCAACTGGGCTACAGATCCAAGAAGAATGCATTGAACTGCAAATGGACAAAGATCAAAACTTTTCTTCACACGCTGTCATTTTCAAGGCCTGGTCCATCAAATGCTGTATTAGAGACGTTGCAAAACACAGCAACCAAAAATATTAAAAGTTGCAGTGTCCCTGAATTCCGCTATGCACGGACCACTTGACCCCAGAGTTCAAAACACGTCCACCTGTGGCCCGGCACATCGAGGACGAACAGCGTGAGTGAGCTCCGTTTGATATGTATCACTGCCACCTGCCCCACGTTTGGACAGAGGAGCCGAATTCATTAGCGATCCACAAAAGCGTTCGTGTGAAGTGTCGCCTCAGGTCGTCGGCGGGGCGGGAGCGAACGACTCATTCCGGATTCGCACTCGCCGAGCTCGCCTAATCAGCTCGCGGCACCCAGCCGGGCCGAACGGGGCTGAGCCGGGCCGCGGTGAACCGAGACGGCAGGGGGAAGCAGCTGCTTCTCCTATGTACCAGCAGTGTCAGAGAGAAGATCTGAAGAGAAGCATGCGACAAGCATGGAAACGGATGGCAGGCGGCAACATGGAGGTCTGGCAAAACATTCTTCCTGTGAGGCCGCTAACAGCGCTCTTTGTTCGCTCTTTGTTTGCTGGAAGAGCTGCTCACTAATTTTGTCTGCAGTGGATGGAATTAAAATACTTGAACAATGCTGATTTCACCTTGCAAAAATAAGAAAAGGCAGGATCTGTTTTCCCTTTTCAACATTTTCTGGCTTGATAAGAGTTTCTTTTTTGCAGTGTAACACATGTTGAACATGTTGATTCCTTTTTTATATATCTGACACAAAGATGTCTCAAACCTACCATTTCCTAATGTATTTTTTCAACATGCATTTTTATTAAACTACAATTTTAGTACATATAAAAAAGCTAAATTACACTGGCAACATCTGTTACATTTCACTGCAAGTCTGTCTTTGTGTGTTGCACTTGAAATGAAATATTTTCAAACTCAGACTTACACACAAAGCCATTTAAATAAGATTTTTAGCAAAGAAAATAACATAAAAATGTTAAGTTTGAATATAGTCCAAATTTAGTCAAAATTAGTCATGAATATTTCATAAACTATACTCTATATTCTCATGTATATTTGTGTGTCTTATTTTCTGATGCTGAAACGTTACCTAAATATATATTGGAGCAGTTGTGTATGAGTATGTGGACTTTGATAAAAATGCTATAAATTACTATTATAATAACTTTTGTCAGTTTGCTAATATTTATTAGCTGAGATTAGTTATTAGCACATTCCAGCCCCATTTATTTGAATTATTTTGAATGTCATAACATGCACAGAAATCCGAGTAGTTCAGAGTCCTGTGCTGCATGGTGTGTCTGACACTTTTTGCTTGTTTACTTGTAAACGTGTCATGTTGAACTGTAGAAATTGAGCAGAGGTTTGCACGCCTGGCTGCTTTGATCACAATTCGATAATTAGGTGTCTCGCTCTTGGCCTCGTGTAGCCATGAAGCTCTAGGCAAAACAGAACTGGCACGTCGAACCCTTTCAAAAATAAGCTGATATGTGAGGTGGCCAGTACACCTCACATATCCCTAATCATATTCAAACTGTTGACTGTTGAAGTGTGAGTGATAAACAAGGTGAGATCGGAAGAGCTGTCTGAGGCCCTCAAAAAGAAGTCAGTAGCAGCTTACGAGTCTGGTAAGGGATTTTAGGAGAAATTCAATCAGCCATTCTACTGTCCGGAAAATAGTCTAGACAGAGGTGGAGGCAGAGGTGTCAAAGTACGCAAATTCTTTACTTAAGTAGAGGTATAGATAAATGTGTTTAAAAGTTGAAGTATTGACTCGACTTCTTTACTCAAGTTAAAAGTTTAGGCTCTAAAACATAGTATAAACAGACAAAGTATAAAAGGAGAAAGTTCCCTGGTGAAGGACAAAACCAGCATTTTAGGGCAAAGCTGACTGGACTCCATGTCCAAGCGTTATGTAGAGCACAAGCAGAGAAAAATAACGCCACATGATACATAGAGCTGCATTGTTCATTACCATCATTACACATGATGATCACCTCTATCCTCAACACATCATACAACAAATATTATAGAGCTGTAAAGAGCGCTGGAGAAATAAACTCAACTCAACTGAAGTGAATTTGGTGGAGCTGAGCTTCTTTCTGCACCGCAATCACCACATCATTTCCCACCGAGTTGCCGCCTGCTTTTAGTTTCTCTTCCTCTCACTTTATTGTGTCTATCGTGTTGTGCGTCACGTGCAAAGACGAATACACTGATGGGATTGTATTTTCTGTGTGTTTACTACGTTTTTAAGCCTCAACCAATCAGTCAAGTTGTCTGGATGGTGCACATTATTGAACATGTTGATTCCTTTTTTATATATCTGACACAAAGATGTCTCAAACCAACATTAGTAAGTACCATTTCCTAATGTATTTTTTCAACATGCATTTTTATTAAACTACAATTTTAGTACATATAAAAAAGCTAAATTACACTGGCAACATCTGTTACATTTCGCTGCAAGTCTGTCTTTGTGTGTTGCACTTGAAATGAAATATTTTCAAACATGTTTTTAAGCCTCAACCAATCAGTCAAGTTGTCTGGATGGTGCGCATTATTGAATGGAATAGGTCAAATGCGGCAAAATGGCCTAATAAACATTATTTAAATGAAACCAAACAAGAGTAACGAGCCTGATTTGAAAATGTAAGGAGTAGAAAGTAAAGATATTCATGATAAAAATGTAGGTAGTAAAAGTTAAAAGTTTGCACAAAAATAGTCAAGTAAAGTACAGACATTCAGAAATTCTACTTAATTACAGTAACCAAGTATTTGTAATTCCCATATATGAGTGGAGAACATTCAAAACAACTGCCAACACACCCAGGTGTGGTCATCCAAGCAAGTTCACCCCAAGAGCAGACTGCAAGGTGCTAAAAGTAGGCTCCAAAATCAGTAAAATGTCATCACTGGACTTACAGCAGGCTCTTGCTATCTGCTTAGGAGCAGGTACCATGCTCATGAGTCCCTCAGCGGTACCTTTACTGTTTTGGGACTTGCACCACAAGCCGTATAGAATAACTGAATATATGTACAATGAATATAGTGTTTCTTGTGCTCATGCAGACATTTTTATGTCCTTTCTGCAAATTGGAGACTGACAACTCTCCCTTTTTTGTGCCCATTGGGGAGTTTGAGAGCTCCAAACACCTTCAAGCGTTGAAGTGACAAGGCCAACGTAATGATGTCAAGCACAAGTGTTTTCTCCCTCTCCCCGGCAAGTTTAGAAGCAGAAGTTGGGCTCGCAACATCAACAGTATGGTTTCACTCTTGCGGCAGCCTTGAAGCCTTTAAACAGACGCCCCACGGAGACCTTGTGGCGTGTCATTTCAGAGCGCAAAGTAAAGAATTCCTGTTTTGAACAGGGCAGCGGTGACGTCCTTGAAGCCGCGTCGTGAATAGTCGAGGCCCTTTTTTGTTTGCCCTTTTATTTAGTCCACTGAATAAATAGAGGAAAGAATCAACCCAAGTTCACCTTGCGGAGTCTGTATTTACTCTGGGCTCTCTGGGGACTCTGACCTGATGTAACGTGGCCATACACAGCTTTATTGAACTGTCACAAGGTAACGGCAACTTGAGAAGAAGATTCCGGATGACTTTGAAGTGTCAAAAACATGAGTGAAAAAGCTGTGTTGGCTGTAATATTAATACGACTTAAGTTGTTTGAGAATAACTGCTTACTGCATTGGTAAAAATAATTATCTGCCCTTATCATGTCATTTCTTTAAAATATTCACAAAATTTATATTTACATTTACAGCATTTAGCAGACGCTCTCATCCAGAGCGACTTACAACTTTGTAGCCCACGACTGTTCTACAATCTGTAAAGTCAGTCATTATTTGAGCCACTTAATCCCTACCGGGAATGCAGTGACCAGACTAGGGGCGCAAGGCAGGGACCAACACACAACAGGATACGCACACCCTCACTGTGAAGTAGCAGCACTAACCACTGCGCCACTGTGGCGCCCCAATCTGTAAAGCTAGACTTAACAGTCCCTTCAGGATTTTGCAGGCCTTTTTTAGATTGTTTCAGTCAAAATGCTTGATTTTGTGGCAGCTTTTCTAAAAAAAAATTACTTGGAAAGTTGCAGGCGTTTTGATGCAATACAATCAAAGTTGCGGAAAAATTTGCGATTTTGTCCCGCTTTATAATTATTCTTTGAAAACGAATTAAAAAGAAGGAAACAAAACCACTATTTTTATTAACCATTAATTTTTGAAGGTAAATGTGAGGCGTTTTTATCACACACGTTTCCTGCATCTTTTAAAGGTAACAAGGAAGTGAGTTCACTGACGTATGGCTCAACGTTTTGCGAGAAACGACAATCGTTGTTCGAAAATTGTGGAAAAGTTGCGGGAATTGGTCAAAGTAAGTAAGTAATAAGTTGGATTGGATTGGCTGAATCAATCATTAAAACCAAGTTAAAAGCAAGTAAGTTTTAACAAAAACCATGTAAGAGAAAAATGGAAGTTAGTGCGCAGACAACAAACATACATGTTAGTGGGTCAGTGTTTACATACATTCTATGTTCATTTGATAAAAAGAAAGTGTTTATAGGAGCAATATGTGTCTTGAATCTTGTTTAATTTTTTATTTATAGCATTTTGCTGGGCATCATTTTAGTGTGCGTAAAAAACATCTTTTTAAGAAAAAAATATTAATTTTACTTATTTTTTTAATTTGTAGAATACATTTCATTTAATGAAAAGAAATAAGATGTGGTGACAAGAACGATATGTACGTTGCATTGAACTAATCATTCTTTCATAACACTTTACTGATGGGAGTCATATTGGTGTGAAAAAAAAATGCATTTTTGAGAAAAAAAATATGTTTTTTTATTTATTTACTGAATATATTTTTCTACATATTACAAAAGCTGTTTGTAATTATACACATGCACACCTTTTTCCCCCTTTTTGCTTTTACATTAATGAAACCCTCTCAGTCATTACCATTAAGTCCGAATCCAGTGTTTCTCCAAGACTCAAAGGCTACCTAGCAAACACTATTCAGACCCTCAGAGAAGCTTAACAACCCGTTACGTCAAGCTCCGAAGCAGCTCGCTCTCTTCCGCTCTGGCCCTTTTTAGCCCACGCAGCTCTTACGGCACTCCACCAAGTCATGAATCTTCTTTTGAGTCCTCTAAAGAAAGTGCAAATCAAAAGAGACATAGCCAGGTGTCGGAGGGGAAGCTGTTTGCGCTTGGCTACACGGAGAACGATGCTCTTGGAAGTGACGCCCGGCCTGCCAGCTCATCCATGACGCCCCACTTGTTTGCCATCGCATCCCTCGCCTGCCTCCCGGTTGGTTAAGCTCGGGATGCGGCCTCCTCGCGCCCTTAAGGACAGATTCGGCGAGGCTGCCGGGGAAGAACGGAGCGAGCGACCCGCAAAATAAAAAAGACAGACCTCATTCCTTATTGGCTCCCTGGCTCAATCTCAACTCTGATTTAAAGCATGCAGCTCTGACCGCTCTCACCTTTCTCCAGAGAGGCTGCTGGTTGGCATCCTGGCATGGCATCATCTGGATATTATAAGATCAGGCACCGCATTAAGAGTCCCTGCCCAGTATTGGCCAGGTTTCCTTCTTGTGCTGTCAATAGAGCCCTGACCTTTCGAGGCAGTGATGCTACAAGACCTCTGGAGGTGTCCTGTGGAAGCTGGCATTAAGAGGTTAGCAGCAGATTTCTTTGTCCAGCAAGTTGTCAAGTGGAGCCTCTGTGGAACGGGTTTTTTCCAGCACGTCATTGATGTTCTTCCTTTTACTTTGACATTTGTAGCGTTTAAGACCCAGCATGACTTACATTTCCTAATGGCAGGGATGGCCTCCCTGGAGCAAACTGGGGTTGAGGAACTTGCTCAAACCATCTGATCAATGTACCACCTTCAGTAACTACTGACAATATCCAAAATTGATTATATATGATACATATGGCTGTGCAGAAATATTAACCTAACAATACAGAATTTGCTGTGGCTAAATTGTGCTTCTGTATATTGTACCGCTGATTGTCAGCTGCTAATGAGAAATTATCTTTCAACAAAGGAACAAAAGAAGATCTGGAAGCTCTTTAATTCTTTGGTCTTCGAGAAAGAGAGAGAAAGAAGGGGGAACCTTCATATCGTTTCAGATGTTTGTTGACATCCGGTCAACTGATTAACACTGATTAACCCTTACTCTGGTCACACACTGAAGTGGAACTCTTTGAAAGCTGTCCTTGTCCTCAGATCTTCAGGTGGATCATTTATTTAGAGCATCTGGTTTGGTAGAATGACTAATTTCATGAAGATTAATCCAGAACTTTTCTAAGTACAGGGACAGTCTTTCTGGAGCGACTTGCAGCTCAATGGTGGATTTAGGTTCTTCAATATTTTAACCTCCAATCTTTTGGTCACCAAAGAGTATCAGTCACTCAGAACTTATGTACCATCTTGGGAAAGTACTGACAAAATACTATCCAAAATGTATTACGGGTTTTTATAAAACAGATCCACCAGGATTTTGCAATGTTGCGATCATGACTATTAACACAAATTCAGCCAATCCCTGCAAATTAATTACCACCATGTAATTCTGACCAATTACCATGGCTTTTCCACAATTTTGTCTAAAAGTTTCTACAGGTGCAAGTCAGTTTTAATCAGAAATGGGCTGATGTCAAGACTGTATCAGCATTTACACGTCAAACTATGACAAATCTGAGTAGTAAAAGACACAGCAACATAAGGCATGTATGACTAACTTCTACGCACACACTAACAAAGGTATAGAAAAACACCCATAATTCCCTCAGGGCTATAAGGGCTAAGGATGTCATTGTGACTGTGTTTCTGTTAGTCTTTTCCTCCCAAAATTGAAGAATTACTTTTTATTATAATAACCTAAAATACAACACAGAAAGAGATTGCAGAGCAAATAAAGAATTTGAAACTGAAACCTCACACAATGTGGCCTACTTGTTGAAAAAGGCAAGTAAGGGAAAGTACAAATACCACATTATGATTATCATGCATTAAAAATAGCAAGGAGATAAGAGCCATCTACTCAGGAAGGTTTACTTGGCATTTCCATTAATAAGGTTTATTTTTATGCCTCGTTTTACCGTATGACAGACAAAAACACTTTTACAGCCTCTGTTAAAGCTACGGGGCAACTGTTTATTCATTCTATTTTCTTGTTCACCTTGGCGAGGAAATGACAAGGCTGGCAGAATTTAAACTGTCAGGAACTGTAAGTGTCATAGCGGTCGCCTTGTCAGTGTCCATAATAATTATTCCCATCAATAATGTCATAACCCCTAAATTTACCACTTAGCTGAACTAACATTCTCACACCGTTTCTTCACTTAATTTACAATGGGGCTCAAATGTGTCACTGGAGTCACGATCACGAGAGGGGCAAAATATATATATTTCCAGCGTCTGTGTGCAAGCTTGTCATTTATTTTATTCAGGGCCATTGTCTGTTTCCTCCATTTCCAAGCTGTGAGTCATTCTCCCAAACCTGATGCTCTAAACAAACACTCCATCTGAAGACCTGAGCACAAGGACGGATTCCAGAGGCATTCACTACGAGATGTAATCAGTTTGATTGTGATCTTTCATCTCTAGTGCTTGTTTATAAATTCATAAATTTTTATACAGTATTTACAATGTTTTTTTGTTTTTGTTTTTCGGATGGGAGATGTTCTGTTTATACAACCCTGAAAGATATGCTTATACAAATGAGTTTCAAATAACATAAAGTTAAGAATTTATATATGCTATATGTATATACACACATTTAAATATAAATAAGATTAATTAACAGTAATAACACTGTTTTATAAAAGCATACTTACATTGGTGTAATGCATGATTATATATATAAACAAAGAATGCTCTCAGAAATATAAATAATGATTGTTTATTTTAATCAATTTACAAAATGCAAAGCAAGCGAACAAACGAAAAATCAAAATCAAATCAATATTTGGTGTTACTACCTTTTGCCTTCAAACCAGCATCAATTCTTATAGGTACACTTGCACAAAGTCAGGGATTTTGTAGGATTATAGTCATTATATTATTTTGTAGTAGTCATTATATTATTTTGTAGGATTATAGGATTATAGATCTGTGTTAGTTCTCCAAGATGTTTGGAACAACTCTACTGTACGAAATCTTCTTCAGAAACTGTGTGCAAGGAACCTAGAAGAACTGATGCTGTTTGAAGGCAAAGGGTGGTCAGCACCAAATATTGATTTGATTTAGATTTCTTTTGTTCATTCAATGCATTTTTTGTTGATTGATGAAAATAAATGATTAACACTTCCTATTTCTGAAAGCATTCTTTTGTTTACAGCATTTTTCACACCTGTTTCAATATATATATATATATATATATATATATATATATATATATATATATATATATATATATATATATATATATATATATTTGTATAATTAATTAATATATTAATCAGTACTATTAATTATTAGATATTAATAATTACTAATTTCTTAGAATGAAGGGTTATTGTAACGGCATCAAATTGTTTATAATATTGTACTTTATTTTATGTTTTAGCGTATTCAGTGTAATTAATGTGTAACTGAAGGTTGCATGTACATTTTTTAATCCCAAATAAACGCATTAAAATATAAACTAATTAATATATATATTCTTTATTTAGAATAAAAGGCTGCATCACTGAGCCATCAAACTGCAAATATTATACAAAACCGCTTATATTTTTATAATGTGGGTTGATTATATTCGTGAACCAAATATCTCTGATGCCCAGTTCTGACTCAGAGAAGCCATTTCTGATTCAAATAGTGAGAACATTTTCCATATCCTAACAACTATTGTCTTAATTTATTAGACTCAGGAAATAAAAGATCAGACTCTCAAACGTATTTCTTGTAGATATTCTTTGAGATCGGCACTTTAGTTTGAGTGCTATTTTTGGCCAGCCAGGCCTAATCATCTCATTCCTGAGCCTAATGACTGCTCAGGCTTGGCTTCTCGGTCCTTGTCAGACTCACTCCATCCAAATGTGCAGATGAGGATTAGTTACGACACGGAATCAGCTCCTTCCTCGGTTTTAGCTAACAAGCTGAAAAACCTCACTGCCCTGTGAGCCAGAGCGTTCGAGTGCAATTCATTTGTTCCGGGGACCAGTGGCTTCCATAAGCGCAAGGTGTTTTTCCTCCTCCTTTCCTTTGGTTCTTAAAGACAAGGCTCTTGTGGTGTTCTAAATGATATGTTCACTTGCTTTGCCTTTTTCACCTTAAAAATATCATCAATAAAACTACAAATATGACTAGGATATGTTACACACTGCTAGATCACAAGCAAAAATGTTTCATGTGAAACACACACATCCTCATTACATTGCTCATGGAGCTATTATTTCCTCCAAAAAATCCCTTAATATCTTTGGCTTATCTTTGTTCTGAACTGAACTTCGCTGTGTTAATTTGAATAAAGCTCCGCCTCCCACCAACGCTCTCAGCATCTGAAGGAAATTTATATCAATCATAATTTTCCATAATTACACAATTAATCAGGCAAACAAGGTCACATGAGCATGCAACAAAGTCTTTTAGTAAATAAGTCAAAATCCAAACCATGCCACATTCAAAGTCGCCTAAATCCCATTTCTTCCTCATTCTCATGCTCGGCTTTTGAACCTCGTATAATTGGGCGGTAGGTGCGAACGGTATGCTCACCCATGATCAGAAGGCTGCAGCAGGTTAAGACCCAGGTAACAGTAAGTTTCCACCGAGGTTACCTATGAGCAAGGTACTATCTCCAAGCACTGCTCTGTAGGTGCTGCCTCCATGGTCAGCTGTCCACTGCTTCCGTCACTGATGGGTCAAATGCAGAGCCACAAGCATGAACAGGTGTATCTAATTAGGACCGTGAGTGTATATACACACATAAAGCATACATACATACACATACACACAAATTTTTGCTATGAAAATGCCAGGAGGGTTAAGGAGAATGTTGTCCGCTATTTTTTGTGAAAAAGAATGCACTACAGGTAATGGCCACTTCCAGAGAATAATATTGACCTGACAAACAGTGCTTGATGAATCCGCGCCACAGCAGTGCGCCTGCAGGCCAGGTGCACTGTGGAGAACCCAGCAGGTGAAACGAAAAGCATCGTCTTCCTAGTCATCCACATTGTAATGCACATATACATATCATGCACCATCAGCATCGTGTTTGTTGTGTTCATCGCAGCCTCCGGTATGTTAGTTGGAAACTTTATTCCATTAGAGTGGAAATTACAGCAGAGCCGGCATCACGTGAATGTGACTTTATGAAAATTAGGGGTCAATAATATTGAAAATGAGGATCCTCCTGCTGCTTCTTGGGGTTTGTCTGACTATGAGAACTCAGAGACTAGGATCCGAGGTGTTACTTCCGGCTTCCCATGACCTTCCTGTCAAAGAAATGAGTTTACACACACACACACTTCATCCCTTGAGGAAAGGGTGTTAACTCTTATAATCTATAATAGGAGAAACAGAGGGGCTTTAGAACAAATTAAATATATAGCTCAGAATCATCAGCTCATTTTCATTTTCTGCAGGCTTAGAGAGCAGGTGTTAAGTCTTGTAAATGTTCAAGAGCTAAATTGAGCTTTGCCTTGTGAGAACTTCGATGCCAGCTTATAATCATGCGCTGACTCTTCAGGCCAACAATGCCAAAGGGAGTTTTTCATCGATAAAAGTCAGCCAGTGAACAATCATGAACCTTATGATTTCAACTTATTATAACCACATCAATACATTAATGTCTGCACAACACTTCACAGAAATTATATAACATCAATTAAGCCTTACATTCCATGTTCTTTCCGTATTTAAAATCTCATCAACAGCTTAACAAAGCTCACAGGGAAAGGCCTTTGTCCTTACACAACCCGCTTTTGCCGTGTTAAACTTCACCTCATTGCTTAGAGAAAGAGAAGGAGCAATGTGTAATGCACATTACCCTTTCCATTTCTAGTGGAATCTATTTTTTCTTCCTTTTCCTAAAGGCCATCGGAAGAAGGGAGACTGTGGAATGGGCTCCGACTGAGTATAGACTCTACAATAGATTGCAATGTGATCTGGCAAGTTGCAATTTCACCATCACCATTATTTTTTTAGATTACTGAAAGTATGGGTTTTATTGATTTGCATCCTACAACTGGCAGCTACAGTAAGCCTTCTCTAAAATTGTCCATCGAGGGGTTTGGAATAACTTTGCTTTGACAGTCATTGATAATGACCAAATTGCCTGCACAAAAAACTGATACTAAAGCAGAAAAAACAGTATTGGCTGCACTGAGGTTTTGGGCGGATAACCAACAAGAGACTATTTTAATCTATTTCATTTGAAATGTAATATCTGCTTTGCATGAATTGCATATTATCCAGTTGTTGACTTTTTATAGTATCAATTTATAGTTGCAAAGACATTATACAGCTAACCTTAGGCCCTGTACACACATCCTGGAAAATAACTTCATACACATGAGCATCGCTAAAATATTCCTGTACACTCAATCTGGATAAATATGTCAGAGAACCTATGTCAGCCAATCAGAACTTGAAATAAAGAATGAATTACATCCGTTACAATGACAAGATCCGGTTGCTTCACAACAATGGTGAATAGAGGGTATCAGAGGATAGACAGGAAGTTATTTTAAACGAAGTATACAAATAAGCACAAAATAGCTGGAATAAAAGGAGATGAGAATCACTGCCTGGACAACGTGAACTAACGTTGATACCTGTCATCAACGATTTCCTAAGCTTGCTCAATCCCACATACTGTAAGTGAGTGAGTGAAAAATTATACTCACTGTGAAAACAGCATTTAAAAAGACATTCAAAGAAAGCAACAAAGGCCTGTCATTACTTTTGTTAAATAAAAGAGTATAAATTGGTTTTAACCTCATAGTGCCCCTAGTGGTGTGGAGGCCACAAAAAAATTCAACACCCCCAAATTAAATATTACATTAAAACTTTGTATTCCAACTAATTAAGAACTGGTTGAATAGACTTTGACAGACAGCCTGAAAACTATGTTTCAACAATATTTATTATATATCATAAATACCGGTTTAAAAACTCCAAATCGACCAGGTCATAAGCAGTAATTTTGGGGTTATAGATATTTCAGCAGTTTACTCCAAGTCTACGGCAGTTTAACTTCGTGACATCATCCTCCTTTATTTCAGTCGTTTTCAATGAGGCATCCACCGACACACTCAAGCCCGGGGGCTACACGCTCGGGTCCCACAGAAAGCTTCAGCCGGCTTGACAGTGAGAGAGATTTAAGGTCTGCACAAAGAGATGTAGAGAGGTTTCCAAATTCTTATCTCCTTTTCCTCTGACTCATAGAAGCTTGCTGCAAGATCAGATTAAACATTGATAAGTGCTGTCACTCTTGGGACAGATACATGCTGGCCCACCATATGCCTTCGTTATGTTGTGTTGTCAGTTGCATAGTTTCAAATGCCTAAATGGAGCTAATGGCGCTTGTTGCACCATTTCAAAGCGTAGGAGAGAATGCTGTCAGAAATCAGGGAGAGCAACAGATTCTCTAAAAAATAGTCTGCTCATTTCAGACGAACGCTGTTAACAGCCAAAAGTTTGCTAAATTTGCTCATTTTTTTTGGGCACGCATGCAATTGTTACTTGCTATGAGAAAACCTGGGAGGTTTAACATCACGCCATGGAAAGCCTGAGGGTCTAGATGAATTTTCACCTTTGCAACATAATTAGTGTGAGTTAATCTGAGCTCCAACCCATCAGTGGTACAACTGTTTAATGGAAATGAAGTATGTGCATTCAAAATACAATCTACAATGTGTCTTTTAAAGGGTTATATATACAACTACCTGAGCACGGAGATGGATGAACAGAAAAGTCTTGACGTGTCGACCCGGTGATTGGATCCAAGACCCTCTCGTGTAAGGCAGCACCCAACATTACTCACAACAAAAGGACTACAGAGTGCATTGGAATTCTAGAACCTATAGTTCCTAGGTGGTGTGGAGGCCATAAAACACTCGAGAAAGTTCACGACTCCAAAAATTGAATGAGCTTTTTATATTTATATATTTATATATTTATAAGTTTTATATTAAAACTTTTGCATTCCAATAAAACAAGAATCATCAAGTAGATTTTGACAAACAGCCTGTGGAAAACTATGTTTCAACAATGTTGCAGACTTTGGACCAACAAAATTGGGAATGGTTTGTGGCCCAGTCGGTTCCGCCATAATAATAATTTTTAAAAAAGCAAAGCGAACTGGGAACAATTTTTTTCAAAATCACTTTACTCACTAAAAATGGCAAAAAAGTTGGACAATTGCTTTGTTGATTATTACTGAAATAATAATTGATGTCATGTGCAAGTTTGACACTGATGTCTGATAGATGCTCAGACCCTTATGATTCTACAATGTTCAAATTAACAGTGGATTAAATAGCTATTGATACTTGGACCCCAGTTATTGCCTCTTGAGGCTTTAATTTTATGTATTTACTTTAATTAAAGGAGGGAGTGGCCTGAGTGACTAAAATCTAGTGTTGCTGACTGTAAGATTGGGGATTTAATCCTTGGAACACTAAAAAAAAAACACTTCTGGGCCCCTGAGCAAGGCCCTTAACCCCAAGTTGCTGCAGGGGGACTTGCCCTGTAATTACAAAATGTAAGTCACTCTGGATAAGAGCATCTTACAAATGCCATAAATGTAAATGACTATAATTATCATTATCCACCACGCTTTAAAGCACACGTGTTTATATTCTCATTTCTTTGCTATTTCCCTACTGACTTTTTAGAGACCCTTTAAACCAGAAAGGAAAAAAGATCCTTCTGCATCTAGACATTAAAGCAGCCTAACTCAGCAGGAAAGCTGCACCGTTAGCAGCGCCGATCGCGCAGCATTAAACGTCTGTGTGATGAAGACCTTCCACCCAGTGACGGTGTTTGCTTTGATCAGGGTGTAATGCATAATGAAAAAACACTTCAATCCACCCCCCTTTTTTTCCACCCGATCTATCAGAGGTTTATAGCTGAGACAGAAGCTTCAGAAATTCAAGAATACCTGCCTCCAATTAAATACGGTTCTAAAGATCTAACCACGTCGCTCCTTTAGAGGTGGCATAGTGCAAAACAAAGACGCACCATCAGCGCCTTTTTAGGGGACACTTCATTTTGGTTTCAGGAACGCACACACGTATGAGAATACCCAGAAGGCCATGCCTGGGAGGTGGACGTGTGTGGCCATTGGAGCAGACAGAGCGTTAATTAGCTGATTGGTCCCTCCGGTGTGTTGCTAAGTACATGTTCTCTAAAGCTCAGCATAACTTCAGGTCAACCACTGTTCCACTTAACAGCTGGAAAGAACTACATTTTTGACACCATTTCCATTTCTGCTGCTAATTGAAATGTAGAGAAAATAGGCTCCTTTTTTAAATTTTAACATTGTAGCTTTTTTCTGTGAATGGAAGGTGCTTTGTTCAAGTTAACACTAGTGTGTTATTTTAACACAACTGGGTTTATTTGAATGGATTCGTCAAATAAAAGAGAGGTTCGTGTTATGTGCCGCAACATTAAGGTGTAGCGTTAAAGAAATTATTAATAGGATTGGTAGAAATATGATTTTTATTCAGATTAAAGAAAACAAAGAAAAAATGGTAATGTGGGTGGTGGCCATGGACCTACAGATTGTACGTATGAAAAATACAGCTCTATTTCAAGTACTGAGCCTGTGAGCAAGAATTTAAACCCCAAGTTGAATCAGGTAGACTTGTAACTAGGAAAACATTTAGACTTAAATGTTAATGTTCAGTCTAAAAGCTGATGTTCCTTCTTCACTCCTCCATATAGGTGTTTAGATAGAGACTTGTAATTCATAGCTGCATCAATGGAGACAGTTCAAAACACACAGCCTCTAAAATCTCATAAATTAATAACATGTATTGAAAACCTCCAGCGGAAGCAGACATCATTAGGCTGTAAAATAATGGGAAACTTCTTTTTTGTAATACTCCCAGAGGCTGAAATGGGAGGTTCTCTTATGTACTAACTTGATTACAACATTTTATCCCATTGTACAATTCAACATACAGTGGCATGCAAACCTAAACGGGTAAATCCTAAAGAATGTTGTGTGCTTAACGTGTTAATAAAAGGTAAAAAGGAGAATTGATGGTTATACTTCTACAGCTGATTATACTTAACCCACAGTAGATGTTAAACTAGGACCTACTGAATTTATATTAATAGGAGGGGAAAAGGAGGGTTGAATACAATGATGAAAGAAGATGAAGAGAAGATGGGTTACTCGTGTAAGATCAACAAAAACGAGTGTCAGTCACCCTCGTCACCGCTTGAGGAAGCTTACATCAGGAAAAGGCTATCCATAAAAATGTAATAATTATTTTTTGTGAAAGCAATGCCACCTTATGGCCAAAAAAGAGAATGACAACCTTAATGGAAATGCCCCCTTGTGGTCAGCAAAGAAGATGACAACCTTAATGTTTGTCTTCCCACCAATAGTAGGAAGTGTTCCAACGACAAAAAGTTGGAAGATAAATGAGTAATGAAAAGAAAATGGTGCTTCACAATAAACCATCTGAAAACAGAGCAAGGCAGAAACTACAGCTAAAATCCATGATACAACTCAAGATTTTTCTTTCCTAAGAGCTGTCTAGGTGGAATTTCAATCGATTTGGACACTCCATGGTCCGGTCATGAGGAACCAAGGTGACTTTAGGCTGCAATTTGCTTGCCAACGTCAATGCTAAAGACCCTTTAAAAGCCACAAAGAAGAGAGGCAGGAGGGGAGATGGCTGGTTGAGGGTTGAAAAGGGTTGTTTGTTTAAATAATAGACTGGAAGCTTCTGCCTTGTCAATTCACATTGTCACGCTGTCAGGCCCGAGCCCACCCCTCACTGACAGGCCCTGACATTAGGCCAGCTGAGATCAATTGTATGTGCTGCAAGGGACAAAGGAAATATAACCAACGTAATTGCAGTCATTAGCCATGCCGCCTTATCGCCGAAAGATGGTGGCAACTCCGCACGGCTCGTCCGCCGGCATCTGGCCCAGCCGACGGAAAAAAGTAAAGCGACAAGAATGGTGTCAAAAATTTACGATACAGACGGCCATTTTCCAAATGGCTCGGGGAGAAATATCGTTAGCGGGCCGGGGCAAAGAGGCTTTCAGCATTATGGACGGCGTCCAAACTAACTTAAGCTTTTTTCGCCAGGCCTGATTTACTCGACACGATCAAATGGGGTCCAGGCGAGTTTGAGACGACAGTAATGTTTCGGAGGTAAAACTCTGGGCAGGAGTCATATTGTCATGAGGTGAAAGCAACGTAATGTCGATTGGCGACTTGTTGATGGAACTGACAAGGTCACACAATGGTTAGGCTTTTGTTTTTTCTGAAACTGACTAATGAAATCGAGGAGAAACTGGAGAGTGAGGACTGGAAGAATAACCTTTGCCCTGCTCTAAGAGCTTAACATTATCGATCTCTAACAGATCGATGGATCGGCTGCCACATCAATCTTTTTTTTTTCCAGCTGCTTAATTGAAGGACTAAACCTTGACCCCAACGTTTGATCAACAAAATGCTCTCTGAAGAGTCGGCAGTCAATTAAAGAAAAAGAACCCATAAGATCTTTAACCTCCCGGGCGATATGAGGTGAATATTAATTCAAGTGATATTCCATATTGATTCACCACACCATTAAAGTCTTATCTTGATATGTCAACATTGGCAAGAGGGAATGATTTACTCAATCCTCAACCACCCATCTCTCATCCTCAACGACAGGGAATGAGAATCTTAATGGATTTCCATGGTAATAACATGTTTTGTAATGTATCCTAGTGGGTTATGAATAACTCAGCAGCAGGAGTCTCCCTGGTCCCCGACTGTAATGATTTTTTCTCTCCCCATCCCTATTTTCAGTTGCATCTTGTTGTATCTCATGGGGAAATCTTAATGCGAGAAGCTCCTGTGCTCGGGCAGACAAAAAACGTCCAAATGAGGCTCTCATCATTCTTTATGAGGACGTTCTGGCACGACGCCCACCTGCGGCTGAGGCGATTTTATTTTTAAGAGGGAATACAGATCCTAATCGCACTTCTCTGTGAAGTTCCGATTGGCGTAGGAAGAGTTGTGAGGAATGCTTAAAAACTCCAGCCGGGAGAAGAAGAAGAATCTCAGAGCTGTAAGCCATAACAAGAGAACGTTGCTCCGTCCTTGTTGCTCGGCGGACTCCGATGGCAGAGGCAATTACACGGAAAGCGGGAATCTGCCGGGCAGCCGAGCAAATTAGAAGTCGAGCTCATAATCGGCTCCAGGGAGACGAAGGGGCCCTCCGGCTCGAGCGGATAGGGAGCGGGGCAGCACGGCTTTGATTTTTTTTTACCTGCCTGCTCTGCGTTGGTTCAGATTAGCGCTGATAGTCCTATCTTCAGTGAGTCCTCTTTGAACATTTTTGGGCCAGTGCAGTGATCTGCATCATCACGGTGTAGAGTATATCACTATGCACAGTTGTTGTATCACTTCACTGATGTGTAAGAGAGTGTGAGTATGATTTAGAGTAATTGCGTCATTACTGGGGCAGTTGGTACTAGTCAGGTACTCACAAGCAAGGATCCATACCCAAGCATAGCTCACCTGGCGTTGCCAAAAAAGCTGCCCACAGCTGCTTCACGGATGGGTCAAATACAGAGGTCACATTTCGTTGTGGTGCAAGGGATGGTGTGCTGTGTTCACAAAGAAAATTAACTCTCTTAAACTTACCTAAAATTCACTTCTGCTAGGTGGGGCATTCACCCCGCGATCAGAAGGTCGCCGGTTCAAATCCCAGACTGGTAGAGTTACTACTGTGGTAGTCATGAGCAAGGTACCGTCCCCATGCACTGCTCTCCGGGCACTACCCACTTTAGCTGCCCACTCCTCCTTCACAGGTGGGTCAATTGCAGAGGTTACACTTCATCGTGGTGCACTGTGTGCTGTGCTGTGGTGTGTTCACAATGACAAATAATCTGTCAATTTCACTTTAGAGTTGATGACAGTTTATTAAAGTAGCATGTTAAAACGACTAATTAATCATTTTTTACACATTAGGTTTAGACCGCCCTTGGAGCCAAAGTGTGTTTGAATTACTTGTTTTAATACACTGCTGCGATATTGTACGCCCTCTCAGCGTCCAACTATATTTGGAGCTTCCTTTCCTGTGACATCTAATACTGTACACCAACACATCTCCACGCCCAAAGCCAACTCGAAACCTGTGATCAAGCTCTTCACTCTAATTATACGCTGTGAACGCCGTTCCCTTCAGCTTTGGGTTAGTTGTACTTTTAAATGAGTTCAAGAGTAATGCAATGGAAAAACACATACTGCCAAAATTTGATCAATAATCATGTTACCACACTTCTTTCATTTAGTTGCACTTAAAGCGATAATTTGTATAATATCAATATATGCCTTCATGGCATACTTCCATGGCCATAGGTGTATAACTTCAAGCACCTAGGCAAGAGATTTTGGACAATTTCATGCTCCCAACTTTGTGGAAACAGTTTGGGGATGGCGCCTTCCTGTTCCAACTTGACTGCGCACCAATGCACAAAGCAAGGATCATAAAGACCTGGATGAGCGAGTTTGGTGTGGAAGAACTTGACTGGCCTACACAGAGTCCTGACCTCAACCCGACAGAACACCTTTGGGATGAATTAGAGCGGAGACTGCGAGCCAGGTCTTCTCGTCCAACATCAGTGTCTGACCTCACAAATGTGCTTCTGGAAGAATCGTCCAAAATTCCCATAAACACACTCCTAAACCTTGCGGTGAGCTTGCCCAGAAGAGTTGGAGCTGTCATAGAGGGACTTCATGTATTGAAACTGGCAAAACTGAAAATCAAAGTCAAAGCAAACTTTATTTTCATCTGTGCTATATGCTGTAAAAGTACACAGAGAGATGAGATGGATGCCTGCCCAACTCTGTCTCTAATTGGCTTACCATGAAATGTTACTCTTCCTTAGCCAATCATCATCGCTTAATCGGTTGTTTAGTCCCTCACCGCCCTCCAAAGAAAAGAATTTAAAACTTGAGAGAGCCTGGAACAGCTTTAATGAGATTAAGTATAGTAACGCACCACACTTTGTTCTCAGTAACGGTAAGACATTGTAACTATGGAAAAAGTAATTAATCAGATTAGCTGTTACTAAAAAAATAAGACAGTTTATTTGTAACGCCACTAAAGCAAATTTCTCATTTTCATGAACTGACTTAAAAAGCTAAGCTGTAACATCAAAAACTCATTTAAGTTGAAATTGCATAATCATGATGAAGGAAGTGACGTCATGATTATGATGAAGTGTGGTAATGTAACTAAAGGATTAAATCATTTTTCACAGTGCAGCAAAACAACCATTTCAGAGATGAACATAGAATCATGGTTAAAAAGATGATAAAAATAGATCAAAGCAGGTAGAACATATTTTTCTATTTATTTAAAAAAAAAAGTTTCTTTTAATGTTTCTTTAATTTAATCTGTTTAAGTTCAATTAATTTTGTCTTTGGAATGACTTGGGGGTGCATTTCACCTCATATTGCATGTGAATAACTATGTATAAAAGAATAAATAAAGAATCTTAAATCTTTGAACTAACATTGCAGGAATATTACTGAAATTATATACTAATGCTAATGCTAAACTAATAAAGTCAGTAACAACTCGACCTGGAGGTGGATAGTCCTTATCGGTCAAAACTAGAGACTAGAGAATTAAAGGAATCATTTTTTAGATATTATTTTAATAATAAATAATTTAGCATAAACACATGGGTGTGTAATTATTACATTGTTTGGCAAACAGTATTTAGGTCAAGTATTTCCTTAAACATAACAGCATAATCCCAGTCATGTACTCAGACATTATTTTTAGCATTATTTTCTGTTTTCTGTTTAAAAAAACACAGAGACTGTATCAGATTTGTATTGTATCGGCAGATATCCAAATTTACAATATCAGTATCGTCATTTATCAGTAATTATGACATTGCACTGACTTCACAAATGGTCAGATACAAACATTAGGCAATCAACATGTCAGCCATCAAGAGTCATATTTTTTCCCAACAACACCTTCTTAATTACCTGTCGTTTTTTGAAAAGCAAACACATTTAGACTCTAATTAGTTCTGGCCTATTGTGCCGATTGCCTGACAATGTCCTTAAAAGAAACAAAAACGGCAGAGCGGAACTGGAATAGAGCTAATCACACCTTCCTCCTTTTCCCCACTAATGGTGCTGTCAAGCTCAGTGCTGGATAAAATTGCCCTTGTGACACAGGTTTTAGATCCTGTTAGACAGTTTTCGTCTTGTTCTGCTGTAGAAGAAGCGTTTTTTGAACCTGCAACTCGATTATCTTAAAAAGGCATAACTTGTACCTGAAGCCACAGCAAAAAATGATCTTGGAAAAATTAGACATCAGAGATCTCGATCTGCCGCAGGAAAACGGTAAGAGCGTGGAAGTTGGGGTAATTGCAAGGTCTATCTTTGATACGTAAGGGAACGATTGTCAAAGTGCTATGGAAATTTAATATCCGGTTGATAAATCATTTTTGGTCTCTGGTGCTCAATCACGGCAGATGTGAAAGACACAGGCAAGATGGTTTCATTTCTGAGTAGTGCTAATTTAGTAAAGAGGTAATGAATTTTCATCCTGGCTGGAGTGCCAGAAATATTCATTCCTCTGTTACTTTGAGCAAACGCCTTATGTAAGATGTAGTTATTTGTCATAACACAAGAGCTGAGTTGCTGCAAACACTTTGTCGACACTACGCTACTGATAAAAACGGGCTTTCAATATTAGAAGAGCACACAAAGCAGGCCAACATGCATTCAAATAAGCAAATAATTTCACCGTGAATTAACATAACAGTGGGTATAGTGATAGAAGTAATCCTGTTTTATGTGGAGGAGAATTCAACGAGGACAGGATTTTAGGACAAACAATAACAGATTTAAGAGTTTTGTTGTTATATTTACTCCATTTTTAATGTATTGGTTCTCAAGAATTTGAAAGATATGACCAAAATCCAAAGCTAAGGTCTATTCTGTTTTTCTGAATGCATCCTGGATGCAGTTAGCAGCTAATTACAGATTCTAATCACTGCTAATAGAGGTGCTTCAAATTTCAAAATCTCATCCTTATCAAAGATTTTCCCTGGTGTGGTGACTCCTCTTCACAAAAAGCATCAAAGTCATCTGACATGACGAGAGTTTGCCGTTCTGGTTACCGACAGCAGCTGCAAGTGTCAATATTGCTTCAAATCAGGCAGTCAGAGCGGTGATTAGGAGCTTAACCTGTGGTGCATTATTAAAAATAAGAGGGCTGAAAAGTTCCTGAACAAAATGTTCATTCTGCACCTTCCCTACTGAAACTCTGAAAATGGTACTTTTTCAAGCCTGTTTGGATGTTGTTCTTAATGTGATTTCCACTTTCCAGCTCCCTTGGTGAACTGCAACAAATCTTCTTAAAAGTCTTCTTTAAAGTCATTTTTATTCAGCACCCTTACTGTGATTGATTCAATTTTTTTGGAGCAAGGGAACCAAAAGTAAGCACCTAAATATTGCTTTAAAAAGATTAAGCTGCTCATTTATGGTAGCAAAGTCTCTGGGTGTTGGTCAAAATCTGAAGTGTGTGGACAGTTTTCAACCCCACAAGGCCAGTGAGAAGAAAAAGGAAATGTTAACTTTGTAAGCAAAGAGTTCAGAAGGAAAATGCATGGCTGGATATGTTATAAACAACCAGTTTAATAGTCTGTATGAAATTATGAAACTTTGCATAATACTGAAGAATAATATAAAAACTGAAAATAACTATAAATACTGAAAAATATAAAAACTCTCATTCCAATGCCATTCTATTATATAAAAATCCAAACACTTCAAAACTTTCTGACCCTAAGTGCATCGTAGACATGGTTTTTGGACACGACAGTCATGAGAATCACCGAGACCTGTCACTGAGCCCTAACTCTGACATTTTCAAATGGCACGTTTGTCAGCAACAGCAACAGCAACAGCAGCAGCACACAGGGCGGAACAGCCCCGAAGCCCTCTTCCAGCGTGCCAAAGAGCTGCAATTACGAGCCACGTTTTGTTGCCGTGCAGAAATAAGCAGTGACTAATACGTCCGTCACGTAGCGCGCGGGCAGTGTTATGTAAAAGAACGTGACAGAAGGCACTTTTTTTAATCAAGGGCTTGTCTTATTTATTTAACCGTTTTGTCGAGGACTTTCCTTTCAGCTCCTGTCAACCGACCACGTACTATGCTCAGAGAGAGTGATGAGACAACAATGCCGGAGTTGAGCACAAGTTTGTGGAAGCTAAGACTTTCGGGAAAAACAAGGGATGGCCAGAAATTTTGTTGGATTATAATTATAACTTTAAAAATTCTGAATTTTTCAAAATGACAAATATTTGCATCTACATTTCTTTATGTTTAATAAATAAGAAAGCTTGCATTTAGATTTATTTGCATGGTGATGGTCTAAGTGAGTATAATTCTGTGTTGGGGATTACGAAACCAGGAGGAAACCACCACTGGATCCCTGAGTAAGACCCTCAACCCTGTTGAATCTACTCAAAAGAACTTAGGAAATCCATTGCCTCATTTAGTTTAAGTTTCAAAACTATTTTCAACAGTTTATTTAAACTTGAACATTTCATTAAACAAACTTAAATGTTCAAGTACATTACACTAGGCTTAAGTTGTTCTACCTCATATTTTCAAGTTCAACAAACTACAAAGTTAATTCAACCATTTAAAACATATTACTGATTAACAAACTTAATTTGAAAGTTAACTTTTACTACACATTTCAAAATTAAGATAAGATACAACTTATAGGATACATACGTTCCAGAAAAAAGGCAAAACTATAAAAAAGAAAATAAGAACTGTGTGTGATAATTTACTTTTTAATCTCATAATTATGACTTTCTACCTCATAATTTTGACTTTATATCTCATAATAAGGACCCTTTGTCACATAATTTCAAATTTTTACCTCATAATTTCAACTTTTTACCTGATGATTTTGATTTTTACCCCATGATTTCGACTTTTTACTCATGATTTCAAGTAACTTACTTTTAATATTCTCTGTTTTTAGGAGCTAGAGCACAAAAGGTGGTATGGCGAGTCTACAGGTCATTCATACTTTTTGTTTAAGATCATTAGACCTCATTCACTAGCAATTTCTTAAATATGTTGTTGAGAAAAGTTTTAAATAGTATAATATTTTAGAACTGTATTTCCAGGGCAGCATGGCGGGGCAGTGGTTAGCGCAGTCGCCTCACAGCAAGAATGTCCCGGGTTCAATCCCCAGTCGGCCATGATGTCATTCTTTGTGAAGTTTGTGCTCTGCCCCTGTTAATGTGGCTTTCCTCCGGGTCCCCTGGTTTCCTCCCACAGTCCAAAATCATGCAATATGGGTTGATTGGTGACGCTAAATTGGACTCATAGAGTGTGACTGAGAATGTGTGAGTGTGAGTGCCCTGCGGTGTTTCGTCCCAGCCTTGTGCAGTTCAGAAAATGAAAGAATTAATGAACTGTAGATCCAACTGTACTTTGCCTTTCAGCAGTGGTAGATTCTGTTGTTGCCTAGGAACACATCTTACATAAGAAACTATTGGTAAATGTCAGAATCTTTGTGTAAACTAAAATTTTCTTAAAAACTGTTTAATGAAAAAGACCCATTCTTTGCATACAATAGTACCAATATTTTTTGCTTGTTTGAATGCTTCCTGCTTCTTTCTGGTCTGTCTAATTCCATTCCCTGAGCTACACAAGAGGTTATGAGGTGGATTTGTTTAATTGATTGACTCCTGGCGGTCCCTACTTAGGACGAAGGCGTTGGGGAAGTAGAGGGTGTTTGAGCTCATCACACACTGCAGCAAAATTGATAGCAGCTTACGCTCATGGAGAATGAATCCTCTCACTTCTTGCCTCCCAGGAACTGCCAAGACACTGAGATAAGAGAACGAGGGGTGAGGGAAGTAGGAGATTCAGAAGAAGCGAACAAGAGGCAAACTTCTAACCCTTTGAAGAAGTACACAGCCCCATTCAGTGAGCGAACATTATGCACTCGTGCGCCCTGCTGTAGACGTCTGTAGCTGCTTTTTTGCTCCCGCATTTGGCCTATTGCTGAGCAAAATGGTGGCTTGCCAATGCTTACTTGCTTCAGTTAGATGTATAGCAGCTGCCCGGAGCCTGTTCGGATGCAGACCTGCTTACACAAGCTTATTTTACCACTATTTCACCAACCAGAGTTCAGGAATAACGGACTGACAACTATATCACTAAAGCTTTTTAGATTTTTTTGTAGCAAACTTGCTGAAGAAGGGAATTGTTCACCCACAGTGCTGTTGAACTTTCCTCCCACAACCAAAAGATCAAATTAATGGCGTCATGTCTCTCTTGTGATAGTTTTTTGAAACTATACTGCCGTATTGATTAGTCTAATGTTCAATATAGAAAAACAGTCATGCGTGTATGAATATTAAGCGGAAAATTGGATGACATCGCAAATTTGCAAAATGACGTACCAACAGTGTGTTATAATCTCATGCTGGGCAGCTTGGTCTTGCGACATTTTACTTGGGACGAGTTTATGATGTGTTTTGGACCCATTTGGGCTTGTTTTGGTGAGAAATTAACTCAACAAACCATTTTAAGGCTGTGTTTTAAACTTTGCCTTTTCTCTAAAGCCTTATTTGCCATTCCATACTGTCTCTCAATCATATTGTTATGATTATTTATACTGTCTGCCATATTTCGCTGTCCAAATATTACATGTTCCTACTCTGTTTGCTACATGCTACATTGTTCGGCACTTTAACAGTCTTTACACCTGTTATCTGTCTCAGAGTTAAATATGTATACTCAGGTATAAAACTTCAGCACATATTCTTTTTTATTCACATACAGTGCCTTGAAAAAGTATTCCTTCCCCCTTGAAATTTTACACATTTTGACACCTTACAACCACAAACTTAAATGTTTTTTATTGAGATTTTCTATGAAAGACCAACACAAAGTAGCACATAATTGCGAAGTGGTACGAAAATGATACATGGTTTTCAAAATTTTAAGCAAATAAAAATCTGAAAAGTGTGGCATTCATTTGTATTCAGCCCCCCTGCGTCAGTACTTTGTAGAGCCACCTTTCACTGCAATTACAGCTGCAAGTCTTTTGGGGTATGTCTCTACCAGCTTTGCACATCTAGAGACTGAAATTTTCGCCGAAAATGAAAATGTTTTTTTGCTGAAAATGTTTGTGGTTGTAAGGTGTCAAAATGTGTAAAAGTTCAAGGGGTATGAATACTTTTTCAAGGCACTGTATACATGTAGATACACCTGTACCCGGCACTTGGGTCTTTAATTTAATTATATTCCTTGTCTTCTGCACGTAGGCTGCCCTATTGTATATTGTATATAAGAAACAGTTATTTCTTTTTTTTTAATCTTTATTCCCTTAGCTCCCTTTCAAGTTTGTATTGTAATTTTTTTATTCTAACTTTTTAAATTTGCCTAAATTGCACAGTAAGAGCGGATCAGGATACATTTCACTTCATGTTGTACCTGTATAATTTGCATGTGACAAATAAAGAATCTTGAACTCTTGAACAATTTGACCTTCGAAGACCAGCAATGCAACATGATAAACCATATAAGAATCCTCTCTGATCTGCACAGCATTTTTCAGGAATGTGGCATTTTACTGAGAAATAAGTATTTATTTTGTATGTATAGGTCTGTCTGTTGGATTTCTGTGGATTTCCTTTCCTCTCACAGTCAGAAATGCACAGTTGGACACAGAAGGTCAGCCATACTCAGACAAGGGCAAAACCCCAGCACATCCACCACCACGATTCATTGGTGATGTGACTTTGCCTTTCTCATTGTTAAAGTAGTTGTCTGTCATTGGGGTTGGACGCAGTTTCAAAAGCACTACATATCATGATTATGAAAAGTTGGATTTACATCGTGGTATGAACAAAGAGCAAGACTTACTGATAGAAAAAAGCATTTGTTTAGCAGAGGTCCTATATGTTTTAATTTATGTTTTCGCCACCATTCCCAGAGAACATATTCCCTCATACAGATTAGTAAGTTAGCATAATTCATTCATTCATTCATTATATGAAACGCTGAATCCCAACTGGGGTCGCAAGGACCGGAGGCTATTCTGGGAATCCTGGGCTGAAAGGCAATGTGCCTTAGCATAATTTAGCATAATTTCAAGTTGTAAAAACTGTTAACTTGCATTAGAAATGAGAATATATATTTACTACTGTATTGTGAGCCCAAACCTTGGCATATATTAACAATTAATGAGTAACACTTCAGAAAGATCATGCTTAATTTTTTAAAAGAAAACATGCAGATAGGGAGTAGCACAAAAATGTAATACAGCATTTTCCAAAATATTTCTCTTTCTGCTTGCTGGGAAAGTTCAAGACCTACATTTTTTTAAAAAAACCTAAGCAACGGGACGTTGAGACATAAGTAAACTTCAAGTGTATAAAATCTGTGTGATGTGTGGACAAATCCAAGCCAATGTTACTTAATCTGGCCTTAAGAAAAGAAATCCAGAACACAGAATCTTTGTGAAAACTACATAAGCATGTTTTAACAACACATTTCTTCTTAAGAATGATTGGTGAATGAGGCCCAAGTTTTCAGACTCCCACTTCATTAATAACTTATAAAACTTTGCCCTCTCCCCAGGGACAGACTTCTTAGAATTAAATAAATAATGGTTGACAAAACTCTTAGCTGAGATGTAACACGGAGGCTTAGGCAGGATTAATTAAGAAAATACTAAAAATAAATAAAACCAGCTTCAAACAAGGGGAGCAAGGGCAGCAATTAGGACTAAAGAGTGCCAAGAAAACATAAAGCACAAACAGCGGAGTGTATATAGTGAGGCAACATGTGACAACCTAAACAAGACACAGGTGAAACAAACAAACCTAATCAGCAGGAAAAAAGACAGAAAACTGTGGCCAC
Organism: Distichodus sexfasciatus; assembly: GCA_032718565.1. Taxonomy (NCBI): domain Eukaryota; kingdom Metazoa; phylum Chordata; class Actinopteri; order Characiformes; family Distichodontidae; genus Distichodus; species Distichodus sexfasciatus. The sequence goes on from JAVGVS010000024.1 coordinate 862,196, forward strand.
TAGAGGCAAGAGAGGGTAACAACTGGCTCTAAGTTTTTAAAAATAAATACTAATATTTTTCTTCCGCATTCGACTTCTCTAGTTAAGGGTCACCACAGCGAATCAAGGCCGCATGTCAAACTGGCAAAAGCTTTATACCGGATGCCCTTCCTAATGTAAAACTCCCCATTTTTCCGGGCTTGGGACTGGCACTAAGAATTACACTGACTGATGTATACCCAGTGGCTGTGTTTTAAGTACAAATAATATATCATTCTGGCAAAAAATGGTTCAAACCAGTGGTTCAAATACACAGGCTGAATAAATAGGACTAATTTATCAACCAATAAGTGAAGCAAAAACAAGCAAGTAACAGGTGATATTCAGAAATATTCACAATATTCATATTAAATAGTCCTTGGCTTTTTCTGTACAGAAGTTCAATACACTGAATGGGCTTTTTCTCCTGAAGAAAGAATGTTAACCAAAGCAGCTCCAATAAGACTGTAAAGGGTCTCGCTCATTCACAGATTTTTCTTTCATTTATTCTTCAGGAAGTTGACATTTAAATAGTATAATATTTAACCTCTGTTGTACTGTAATGTTTTGCCCGAACATGCATGCAATAATGTGTAAGAGTGAAGTTCAGAACATTCAGTAGATTCAGTTCTTACCCAGAAGAAAATCTTAATTAAGAAAACATTGGTTTGGAAACCTGTGTAAGTGGGGTTTAAGAACATTTTTACTGTTGTTGAATGAGGCCCAAACGTTTCATAGAAAGTGGTGTTGCAATCACAAAGACACTTAAGCAAATCTTAACTTAAAAATCAAATGAAAAACTGAATACACTAAAGTCAACATATAAAACCAAATATATGACAACAGCTGATTGTATATCATGGTTGTAAATCACAGGTACTAATGGAATGGAGGCACCCCGGCTAGATTACGATCACAACACACAAGGGCTAAGAGAAGGAGAGGGCCAGGGGCTGCTGACGGGAAGGACAGAGTACAGGCCCAGTCAGATAAGACTCTGCTAGATAGTAAACTACAGAAGATTAGGTGCTTGAGACAAATAATTGAAGCTAAAAATAGCTACAGTATGATTCTAAAGCTATGAAGGAAGGAGGGATTAGTGTAGATTTGCAGTCAGGTCACTGTTGCACAAGATTTTCTCATTCTCACCTCATCGCATTTTTGCCGTCTTCTGCAAAAACCTATCTCAGAGAAGAAGAAGGTGTGCTTTTGGGAAGGCATGGTGCCTAATGTTAAAATCTTAACATTAGTGATGTTAGGTTCTACTAGGTTCTAGAGTTTTGTGTCTTAAACTATGGCAAAGCTGCATGCACAACAACATGAAATGATCATGAATGAGAATGAGTACATGAAATTTGACATTTGTGAGACGATGTTGGAAGAGAAAAGCAGACCTGTGAAAAATGGCTGGTATTTTAAATCATGAACCATGTTGGGAAATGAAAAAGCAATCTAAAGAAAGGATGCTAATCTTTTTTGCTGTGTACTTGCTTGGCTCTAAACCCGAAACGCAAGAACAATCCTGGAGGTGGAGGCTGATTAGGTTAGTGCATAATTTTGTGGAAAATAAGCAAAGGGAAAATTAGAGAGAAAGCTTCTCACAGACTAACTAAATGAGCCATAGAAATCAAGAATTAAGGCAACGATTCTCTTTTTTTGTCTGCAGAACCCCCATTTTGTAGAATATTCTTCGAGTACCCTCACCCAAAATTCTAATTGCCTTATTTTCGACTTTGAGTAACTCAAGTCTGTTTTATAATAGTATTTCAAGCCACCGAGTCTACATCCCAAAACTATACGGATGTGTAGAAAGGTAACTTTGTATTTGGAATAAACCAAACTTCAGTTAGATAACCATCTGTGCTGGAAGTTTGGGTCAAGCTTGATCATATGATTCATTTGCTTAAAAAATTAATAATACATTAGCTTCCAGATTAATCTTGTGTGCCAATTTCCCAGCCCTACTTTCACATTTCTTCTCAAAATTGTCACTCAAAAATGGCTTAACCAGCTTCCTAAGGCAGAAACTGAAAACTTTGGTTGCAACTTTGAGACTAGTTCCATGCCCACTACTTTGGGAATCACGGGATACAGGGACCAGAGAAGAAACAGCGGCCACTAGAGGCCAGAGAGGGTAACAACAAGAAAACATGGGAAGGAAAAATAGCTCACACACAGTGAATGGGCAGATTAACAAAATTGCCCACTTAAGTAAGTGCCTTAAATTGGCATCTGTGGAAAAAAATCTGCTTCTTTGATTAGGTTCCACTCATCTGCAATGAATGAATTCAGGAATTAGCATTAAATTTAGCATTTGCTGAACTGGTTGAAAAATCCACCATGTAGTTCATGAAATTGCAGAAAATAGGGTGATAACACATGTGAAACGTCTTCTACATTTGAAATAGCAAGCCTTAGAAGGGGAAGTAAAAGTTGCTGATCTTTTTATGTTCATTTTTGACGGTGCAGCAAGGGTGAAGGTGAAGACATTACTCGTCAGGATCCATCTGTCACTGTATCTCAAACTAGAGCAAGAATTCTCTGGAGTTCCAACCAACAAATGCACAGCACAAATTCCCAAAGCTAACACACACAGACACAGCATTTGGACACAAATAAACACTGAAAGCTAATTCGACTTTGGGGATTTAGCTTTGCGCTAGCTTGGAAGAGCGCCAGAAATCCAACAACAATCCCCGAGGTGGTACATTGATTAGGTTGGCGCACTTTAATGTAATTTTTTGGAAATATAAACAAAGGATGCTAAAAATTACAAGAATCCAATATAGCAGTTAAGTTCTTCCTATCCACATGAATAATCTGAGAGAAAGGCGTTTTGTGGCTAACTTTTCTTGATGCCTTTTCTTTTCATTCTAACTTGCTCTTAATGTAATGTGCCTGATATAGTTTCAAGTAAATTACATCAACCATTAATGGTTCTATCCAAAGTTTTTTCCCAAAAATATATATTTTTATTCCTGCTTCTTGGTAGGGTAAAACAACACAATCCAACCCTGAGCCCCTTCTTCCTTCTTCTCATGATATTTGCAAACCAAGGGGAATCGAGCTCCTTAAATTTGAATGAGCCCTACATGAGAGTCTGGAAACATTCCAGCCATATAAGGCTCTCACTGTACTTCTCAGAAACGAAAGAATGAAACATTTATATTTAGGATGTGCTCCGAATGTGTCTCGGGGGAAAAGCCGAAGACATCCACGTGCCATTCTGACATGGGTTTGGCTTCAAAGGAGACGCATTCAGCATTTTTTGGCCGAATTCGACGCCTGTCCTTCGTCGCCGCCTGGCGCGGCTCCTTTTCATATCTCCATACAGATAAGTAAATTAGACCTGTCGCACCAGGGAATAAATGGCCAAGGCCAGACAAAGACAAATGCAGCACAGCTGCTAATGTCTAGAGTGCTGAGTATTTGCGGCACAAGGCCCTTATTGGAGAAAACTCCCTCTCTTTTCCCAGCTTGGAGCCGAGCCATACTGGCACTCAGAGTTCCACTTCCAGGTCTCTGCTTTCAGCAGTTCTAATCTGTGGAGCGGGCTAGCTTTTAAAAAAAGATTTCTCTAAAGACAGAGCTGGCCTCTCTGTCTTTACCGTATAAACAACAGGGTGGCCAAGTTCTCTTTCCCATCGAACTGAATTAATAGCTGACTGAGCAGGAAATAACTCATCTGGGCCGGTAATTTATGCACCCACACCACACTGATATACTCATCAAACATAACAGAGTGCGTTTAATCCGTATTTATGTTTGCAATGTTGAAAATTTGCAGCCAGGGGAAAAACCTAGAGGCAGATCAACAATGGTGTTTGGGGGTAGTACCTTGCTCGTGAGCACCTCTGGGACTTGAACCAGTGACCCTCCGATCACAGAGCCAACTCCTGAACCGTTACGCTACCAACTGCCTCCAAGATTTAGATGTGCTAAGGCTGGTAAAAGTACATCTGTGCAGAGCATTGGGTTACAAGAACCAAGGTTAAGAAACGCTGAATGAAAGTACAAAATATGCAACTTTTTTGATGAGCAAAAATACATTAAAATGTAGTCGCAAGTGGCAATAAAGGGGTCCAAGCAAAAGTTGCAAAAAGCAGTACAAAAGGGTCAGCACTGATTATCAGCAGTGTCTGTGTATGTGTATGTGTATGTCATAGACTCACACTCACACACTGCTGATGCTGATGTTTATGACGTAGGATGAAACCATAATACTACATTAATCATATCAAGACATAAGGAGTTTCAGCGCAAAACAATCAAGTGAAATGACATAAGATAAAACCACATAACTACTGTTTCCCTCTTCCATATCTTTGTTCTAATTGTTAAAAAGTAAAATTTAACACAATTAATTAACAGGTGCCATGGCGACCAGAAGGCAGCCTCGTCTTTTCAGTTATCCACCAGTGATCCATCTTTTACAACATCCTTTTTTATTTTTATGACACCCACGTCCTCTGCACCGGCCAATGTCCAAAAGCGCTGATGTGGCCCACAGGGATCGGGCGCTGGAAGGGTAATGTGGCATAAAATGACACCAGACAAACAGAAGTGACCGTGTTGCACAGCGAATCACACACCGAGATTGAGTGCTGACACTTTCGAACAAGGACGTTGCGATCGACTTCTTTTCTGTTTTTATTTTCTTCAGCTCACTCTGCGGTTCACCCCGTTTCAGGCTTTGGGGGAAGCATGACAACGACATTGGCTTTCAGAACAACCATCAGATGAGCTGCACGTCTTCTACATTGGATAGAAGAAAGGGGTTCACCGTTTAAGATGAATTAGTAGATAATGTTGCCAGTTGGGTGCCTGTCACAGCGCTTTTAGGGGATGTTTATAAAATCCGTCAACTCTTGATGGATGGTGGAGGTGGAACATTCTGGCGACTCAGACAGATGAACCGGGCCGCAGGCAGAGAAAATACAAATGAGACGACGGCTCGGAATGAGATGAGGAAAAGAGAGGGAGAGGGGAGTAGTGTGATGGCAATGGAAGTGCCCTGAAGTGTGACTCTTTTACTTCACTCAAGATTGCTATTATGTACTGCATGAATCGGGATCTTCTTGAACCTTAATTGACAATTGTCGGTAAAAAGGTTGGCTTGCAAGGCCAAGGTGCATAAAATGCTTTGAGAGAAAATGCTTTTTCTGTTGTGCTTTTGTGGAATATTTCAAAGAGGATCACCAAGACTCATGTATCTGCAAACGTTTCCAGCTGCCGTTTAAGGCTTCTTCTATTGCTCCCGACTTTCATCTGACGGTGGCACAACGGGAGTGGGGAAAAAAGAGGAAGACGGCCTGGGAAGGCGCTCATATTGCACAGCGGGAGTTCTCCGATGCCGGAGATCTCCCCAAACGTTGGGTGGAGAAAAAAAAAAAAAGAGTCTGGCAAGCCCATAAGTGAAATACTCGCTTTGGCGCAAGGAAAGTGGTTTACGAGCTTGCTGACAGAACGCGGTGTCAAAATAAACTTTGATTCGCTTACCTCACATTGGGTGAGATAGCAATCGGAGGAAAGGCTGCAAGGCAGGAGCGTGTCACCCCTCGCAAAAGAGAAATAGGGAAAATCCATACGACGGCACGGCGAATCCTTAGGGTACGAGACCAAATGAAAAGCTGACGGCGGACTGCGATCAATCATCGGCAGCAAGCTTAAGCAGAGACCGGAATGGAAGGCAAAGCCGCATCGGGCTCTGGCCCTGCATTTATGTGCCACTCATAAAGCCGCATTTAATAAACTAATAAAAAGCCTCAACGAGCTTAACGAGAATAAGGACCGTGGCAGCCGGCCGCAGCTCAGGGGGGTTACTGAAGTGAATAAATCAGCCATCATTGCGCTGAGCAGCATTCCAGGGCTTGTAAGTCCTCTACAAGCTTTGATTAATGTGATGGCATGGGAACTGCGGATGGGAACCACGCTTTGTAAAATGCAATGAAACCTGACCTTTGTCTGGCAAAAAATTGCTGGGGTTGGCGTTTCTCATGGCGCATCCTTCGGCACGGTTGTTGAACTCACGCATGAAAATCTTCACATGTGTGGAGTCAAGGTCATCGTGAAGAGACTCTAGCCATGAAATCTTGTTTCTGCTTTTTTCATCTCCGTCCTCTCGCCCTGCAGAGACCCTGCAAGGAATGACCTGTGAGGCAAATCTTAAAAAGCAGGTGGTCCTCTTGCAGCCGGACTAGAACAACCGCAGCGGTGGCATGACCTTTCGCCAGGTTAAATGAGGTTACTGCTGTATCACGTTAACCTGTCGAGACCTTTTGCAACCCCGTCGGTGCAGCAAGAAACAAAAGGCAGTAACCTGCTCCAAGAAAAACGGTGGCTAGAAGGAGCATTGACCTAGAATGACCTTCTATTTGCTGATTTCAGTCCTTTCTCACTGGCCACTTCATGTGGCCACTTGCTGTAGTCTCTTCTTGTTATCTTCAGCTGTTTTGTTTTTAACCACATGCTGTATATTTAAGAAAAATCCCAGCAGTGAAGAAAACGACTCCAATGTAATAATTGGAATAAATGTATCTGATATCAGCAGTACTTAAGTATGCATGCTTTTGGGGGCACAGCATGGTGGCGCAGTGGTTAGCGCTGCCCCCTCACAGCTAGAACATCTTGGCTTTGATCCTCGGGTCAGCCGTAGGGCCTTTCTGTGTGGAGTGTGCATGGTCTCCCCGTGTTCGTGTGTGTTTCCGCCGAGGGCTCCGGTTTTCTCCCACAGTCCAAAAGCATGCACTGTAGGTTAATTGTCGACTCTTATTTGGTCCCGTGAGGTGTGAATAAGAGTGTGATTGTGTGAGTGTGTGTGCCTTGTGGTGTGGTGGCGCCTGTTCAGGGTTGGTCCCCGCCTTGCACCAGTAGTTCCCAGGATACAGTAGGCTCGGGTTCCTGCAACCCAGCGGGTCGGATAATGAATGAATGAATGAATGCATGCTTTTGGACTGTGGAAGGAAAACAGAGCCCTTGGAGAAAACCCACGCAAACATGGGGAGAGCATGCAAACTCCACAGAGACTGGCCTTATGGCTGACCTGTGGATCGAACCCAGGACCATCTCGCTGTGAGGTGACAGCGCTAACCATCGCACCGCCCTGAAATTTGATACAAATCAGTTTTAAGCACAAGCACGCAGAATAACACTTGAGGAGAGTTACAAACTGCTTATCTACTATACACCACTGGCCATTATTATGTCAGTGTCAATGCTTTTTTATGAACCAAAAATATGCTAAATAGTCCCAGATCAACTGGCTAGAACCAGTTGGTTAGAACCTGGAATTTAGTAGAGGCTCTTATCCAGTGCAACGTCCACTAAAATGTCTCAGGGGAGGCTTTCAATTGAGCTCATGTCCATTTCAGGTGAGACAAGCTCCCCTTAGCTCTCCCGTAATGTGTTCTCCTGTGATACGAAATCTCCAATCTTATGGTCGACAACCCAGAGTTTCATTCACTCAGACTCCTAAAAAGTGCAGTCTATATTTCTTAATTAAGCAGAAAGTGAGTGTAGGTACACGTCCGATACTTCTTATTAATTGTCCAGTGAGCACATCAGGCAGAATGTGGTCGGTTTCGCATACGGGAGTGCTTTGTGCATATTCTCTGATAACTTTGCTAATGGCAAAGTTTTTCGAAATCCAATGAAATAAAGTTTGAGTCGACTCCAAAGCAGGAGTGTAGACTCCAGGCGAGCGGCGTGAGTCAGAACGGTGCCGAGAGATTGACAGCCCAAATCTTGTGCAATAAAAGGAGAGAGGGAGGGGAGGCAACGTTGGACAAACACACTTTTTCATCCGCTCCTTCCTCAATCCGTTCCTCCCTCACCCCATCACCCCGCACCCACACCCCGACTCAAGATACACAGACTCGCTCTCAATCCTATAAGGGGAGTTCAGTGGAAGCTTAACCATCCATTTCCATAGTAATGGAGGAATAAAGGATGCTCACCGTGTGAAAGGCTTTTCTCTTTTCTTTCTCTCCCCTACCTTCTATCCCTCTTCTTTTCCTTGTCTTGCCATTGAACAAAAGAGCTAAAGGATGTCTTAGAGGGCACCTCCAAACAAAGCTGTAAATAAGTTGCGAATTTCAGCCAGGGATATGAAACGAGCCCCGGGGAGGGGGGAGCATTGGGAGTTAGACGAGTTTGCCCTCGCCTTATGTTGCTTGGGAAAACGTTTAGATGTCTGGGACTTTTTGATGATTGCCCCGACTTTGCTGTTTTTCCAGTGAGAACTTGTACAACTGACTTCTAATTAGATGAGGACGGTGCCATGTTGGGTTTACATTGGTTTTACACTCTAGGTCAAGCTCTTACTAGAGTTGGAGTCAAGACTAAGACCGAGACCAGGGTGGGCAGAGACTGAGTCGAGACGGAGACAGAGAACGGACCAACGCACGTTTTAATCCACATGACAAATAAGTGGAACATGCAAAGCCAATGCAACATTAAACATGTTTATTCAATATTTCTCTCTTACATATCTATAATGAGGAATTCACTTCACTGGAAGCAGTTAAACAAACTGATCACATCACACATTAAATTTACTTCCTAACATTAGAAAATGGAAGAAAATCTGATCAATTGAAAATGATGAAATAGTTAAATTGGATAATTTTTAAGCCAATTAGAATGCGTTTTGGCCTATAAAATGGGCTGCTTTTCATATGGGAGCATTAGCACGTGTGTTTACATCGCGAATAATGTAATTAAAGTGTTTTTACGCTTCAGTTATTCTGAATGGAATTACTCAGAAATAGTTTCACATACAGAGGAATGAATATAATGTCCTGTAAGTTCAAAGTTTTGTGATTCTGACGGTATGTGTGTGGTTTCTGTAAGTCAAAAGGAATTCTGAGTTATTAAAACAAATTAATAAACAATGCAAATGCCTGCGTCGGTCTCAAAGAGTTTATGTAGTAATAGTTGTGGTCTCGGCTGGTCTCCAAATAATGAGTCCTCTTTGTCCGAGTACGTGACAAGACCGAGTATAAATACAGTCGAGTCTGAGACAAGACCGAGACCTTTTAGGTTTCGTGAATATACTGTGGCTGCACATTTGAATATAGTTCACCACCAGTAGGTCTTGGACAAACCTAGTAAAAATGTATCACAGATAGTTTGTTCCTTTTGTAAAATTGGGGCAGTTGATAGCGTCACAGTCAGGACGTTGGCCCCGTGATCGGAAGCTCGCCTGTTTGTTAGCTACCGCTGAGGTATTCATGACCAAGGTACCGTCCCCAAGCACTGCCCGTGTTAGCTGCCCACTGCTCCTTCACAGATGTTTCAAATGCGGAGGTCACATTTCGTTGTGGTGCACTGTGTGCTGTGCTGTGTTCACAATGACAAATAACCACTCGCTAATTACACTCACTTGTAATGTATTAATATATATAAAATGTAATAATTAATATTTAGACATTTTTAAATAATTAGTTCATTTTTCATGTCTAATTATGAATGTAATTTTTTGTGAAAAAACAACTATGCTGCAGATGTTGTGCAACAGATATTCGAAGAATGTATAAATTTGTCTCTACTTACTTTTCCTTTACCACGACTTGTTATTTGACTATATGACAGAAGCACAAGTGTGCGAATCGTATTTCGTCTATGAACAAAGCTTGATCGATGGCTTTCGCACCATGTAATTTGCAGCCAAAGGGAATATCCTGTGCCTAATGCATCAATAATGTGATAATAAAATTCTCAAAGTCGCTAAATGGATCGCACCATCATTTCTCAGATGAGGTAGAAAATGGACCTGTCTTGCAGGTGGTGGTTGAACATTCTGCAAACCATTCTGTTTTTCTTGGAAGTGTTCAATCACCAGGTTAAGGGTAGAGGAAAGGACTGTGGCCGTACAAATGAATTCATTTTGCAATGCCACAGCGCGGCACATCACCTCATCGGAGTGCTGCTTCTGGTAGTGATGAAGTGGAGGAGAGTCATTACTTTATCTCAAAATTGTGAACGTGGTTTGCAGGAACACCATCTAACTTTTCAACATGTTCTCATTTCCACCTTGTCATATTTTTCTTCCTGCGACTGGAGGTATGGATGTTACGGAGGATGCAAGAAATACTGGTTTTGTGTGTTACATACATGTTACTTTTTTACACTAAGATGTTAATGATAAAATGCCTGAAAACTTTTAATTTTATTATTTTAATACAGAATTCAGCATGTAATACTTGCAAAAGGACTCACTTTACTATTCAGACTTGTGCATTTCTTGACTTGAAAGTGAATTTTGTGATAAATAAATTGTATATATAATATATTATACTTGGACATACACTTCTCTAGAACTAAACAGTGATGACTTCATTGGTGAAACTTTTCAAAATATTGCTCTTTTGGTGCAAAACCCAGTACATTAATTACCATGCTATTGTTGTAATAATTCTCCTTGAGTTTTTTTGCTATTAATTTTGTCTGTAAAATTCAGGTTTTTATTTAAATCTCCTTCTTCCTGGTGGTAATTTTGTGAACAGGGGCTTCTTACAATTATAAAACAGCATTTTTAAACCTCTGAAACAGAAGAAGGGCAGCATGGTGGCGTGACATTGATTACGATGAATTGAGCACAGTCTCTGGCCTGAATGGTACATAGATACATCGATTCATTGATCGATGAGCCCATAGAATCAATCCAAAATGAAAACATTGCAATACGTAGTGTAACATGACTTTATATTGAACAGTGGATCTATTTTTAATTAAAAGAAAAGATTGTTTTTCATTTTGATGTCCGGTTGATGTCAGGAATAAATGTCAAATGATATTTAATCACTTTTTGTATTTTGAAATGACTGAAAATAATTGTGTAAATCATCATCTGAGACCTGTCTCAAATCGGCTGCCAACTCGGAAATTCAATCAAAATCATAAATCGTTTTTCCATTGAATCAGTATAATATCATATCATTACACCACTAATGAATGGGATCATTTTTAATTAAGGGTTTGCTTACACGTATCTAGTTATTTTTATAAACGCATATTTTTTTAACATTTGTGCCTTTCGTTGACACGTAAACAGATTTTTTGCTGCCTCAAATGGATATTTTTTAAAACGCCTTCCAAAGTGAAGATTTTTCAAAACACTGGATTCTGTGGATCCATGTAAACGAATAAAACAGTTTTCTTAAAACGATGGCGTTTAGTTCTGTTGTATATTGTTTTCAAACATCACAGTATGCGACAGAAAATGCATTAGCGTCAGCTGCGCCACATCTGTATACAGTCGGTTTGGCTGATCGTTATCGGAACAGGAAGTCGTGTCATACGCTGCTTCGTTGTTTTTAGGATTCCGATTGGCTAACATGGCTTTATGCTTCTCGTTACACTGCCGCCTATAGGTTTGACATGCTCATAACAGCTCTTGATGGCGTATTTATGCGAATTCGTGTGAATGAATACGTTTTGGAAAACGATCTGGTGTGAACAAGGATATTTTGGAAAACGGAGAGGGGGAAATAGCTGTTTCTTTAAATAGCTGGCTATGTGTAAACGTGGCCTAAGTCCAATATGGCCTAAGTTCTTGCTGTCTTTATTTATTACAACGCTGCCTGTATTGCTCAGTCCCTGAGTTGAATCACACTCTCGGGTTGCGATTGGTATTGTTTCCGCCCCGTGGGGAAAAAACGTGTCTTCTGCCCCTTACCTTAGCGCCATGCCTCGTTCCTTTCACACATTTGTAGCTTAACACAATAGGCCATATGTCGGTGGCGAAGGCAGAAAACAGCTTGTGTGGCAGAAACGAGGTCCCCGGTGAGAAAATGTGTTTGATTTAGTTGGACAGGTAGGCCGATTGTCCTGGACTTTACGAGGAGCGGCCTTGATGGACGGCATCCAATATGGTCGCGGGGCGCCGGTCCAGCGCTGGCGTTCCTCACTTCGTCTTAATTATCCACGTTTGGAGTGAGAGAGGGGGCTATTTTCTGTTTATTTGTTTATTTATTTATTTACTTTTATTATCGAAAACTGTCAGGCTGATATAATCCGGCGCCACAGAGGAGGCGGCTTCCGCTTTTAGCTGCCAATAGCTAATATCACCTCATTGATGTTCCCAATTTTTCCGTAGCTTCTTTTTTTCGCAGTTATTCAATGGGAATCTGCAAAGAGCATTTGTAACAAATTAAATGTGTGGGATTAAGGCTTGCATTGAAGTTCATTTCAGTTCATTTCAGCTTTCTCCCTGAAATTCAGTATTTTTAAGAACCCTAGTGCAAAACCTGGGATTCGATAAGTGAAATCTTTAGCCTGCAAAACGGATCAGCGGGTTTTTATCTCGACGTATTATCTCTCGAAGATGGTGCTTCAAAAATGGGAGCAACATGCTTATATTCACTAGTAAGCAACATTTTGATTCAAGGTTGTGTTTGTAAAGGTTTAATTCTCTTGTTCATCACAGGTGGAGCTGATGGAATAACTTATGAATGTAACTGAGGTCTGTCTGGCTAATTCAATTGCAAATTTATACAGCTCTCACAGGTAACCATGTGTTGCCTGTTTTAAAAAGAGAGAGAGCGTGAAAGAGAGTGGAAAAAAATCCATCAAAGCGGTAAGAGGTGTGGGTGGAACCATCAGAAACCGTCACGATCACGATTCTTCCTCCTCCGTCTTCTTTGCGGCGTAATAGAAGTGCGGATACCCCAGAAAAACAGATTTCTAAGGCATAATGGGTTCTACATAAATTTGAGTCCTGATCCAGACAACCTTCTACTGTGGGTTTCTACAGTTTTCGCCAGTGGAAGATTTTTTAACAAAGTTAGTTTTCACCTTCACGCATTCAAAAAAAAGAGACAAAAACTACAGCTCTTAGAGAAGATCTTAGACCCTGTTTACATGTAGACGGGGGAAAACGCAGTTTTACGTTTTTAAACGTCACACTGTGCAACAGAAAATGCATTGGCGTCAGGTGTGCGACGGAAACAGGAAGTCGTGTCATTCGTTGTTCTGTTGTTTTCAGGATTCTGATTGGTTAACATGCTTCTTGTTACCTTATTACCACCTATAGGCCTGGCCTGCTCTCGATGGCGTATTTATGAGGATTTATGTAAATAAATACTCTTTAGAAAACAATCTGGTGTAAACAAAGATATTTTTGAAAACGGAGAGGGGGAAATAGCCGTCTCTGTAAATAGCCGTCTATGTGTAAATGTGGCCTTGGTCCTTGGGTTGCCTTGTGAATCATTTTCTTAACCTTGGTTTTGTTGCCATGTTTCACTAACACGTTTTCGCAGGCCTGAAATCGCCAAGTGTGATAACTGGACTAAGGTGTAAGGGCCAGATGGTTCTCAAAGCGGCTGTCAAAATGAATAGCGCAATGGGGCAAGGGAGTTCAGCAGGGGGGAGAGCATGCATCATTCTCCAACTTTGGGTCACATTCCGACTTCATCTTAAGCACTCCTGACTTTGACTTTAACAGCATTACGTATAATATCTTTGACAATTTATTAAATTGCTACTAAATTCATCAAAGATACAAACAATTCAAGTAGAAAGTGCTACTTGGAGCTACTTATATGATTAGATTTTCTTGATAGAGCATCAGGATTCATGGTGAACGGTGCATTTCGCATTTTCCTCACTCCCAAGTTTCGTATTCAAAAGAATTACCTTTAATTTCAACAGGGGCCTCTATTTGGCCCCGATGTAAGCCCTGGAATAATAATTTAAGGTTTTATTGTTGACTTTGGGAGAGTTTTGTTTTAGAAGATGGGATTTTCATCTCCAAAAATCTGTTGCTGTGAATTACTTTCCAAATGAGCCCTGAGATCAGGGGATTCCATAACAATAAACACATTACTTTTGTGTCTAGCCTTTTTTTAAGGTTCAGATGTCTTACTTCATTGTTTCGGTTAGAAGCCCGGATTACTTTTCAGACGCTGTTTCAATAGCTTTGGTGAATAATTTATGGTTGTTGTCATTTTCTAATTTGGATGTCTGGAACAACAATGTAAGCTCATAATGGTTTCAGTATGTAAATAGACAATTAGAAAAATGTATATAGACGCTCTAATAACCTCTTTGTGGTCTTATAAATGTGAGGAAGTAAAATCCGCCACAACAGGGAGTGTGTGCACGCATCACAAAAAGTTCATGTACAAACAAAGTTAAAGTTTGAATAAAGAGCTTTGAAATTAGTAATTAGTAATTAGTCATACTCTGAGTGTTAGTTCACCATCTGCATCCCTTTAGAAATAATACCTAGGAGAAATATTTCCAATAATGTTGCTTTCAAAGGTTTCAGGCAAACATTAATGTGCATGAAAATGTGATTTAATTCAAACAAAATGAGATCTGAATGGTTAAGTACGTAGAACTTTTCTTAAAACTTCTCATATTCATCAGTTGAATCCAAACTAAAAAATCTCAGATTTTTCCCAGATTCTTTTTTGGAAATCAGTTGTAAAATTCTTTATGCAAAGGCAGAAACAGCCATTACACTAATAGCTTATAAAATGAAAACCTTTAAAATGATAAAACTTCAATGTTGATAATGCTACCAATTTAAGTTTTCCTTAAACGAGCTATTGTATATGTAAGATTGTGACCAAAACTGGTACTGCAGTAAAATTCAAAATAGATAAGTCTTGATTAGTTACCACTAATGTTTTGGAATAATTGATTTCCAGAGGTGTTGAACTGTCTAACTTCTGGGAAAAAGAACTTAATAAGTATGACTCATGGACAATCTCATGGACAAACATCACTTTGATTAGCAAGGGAACCTTTGCCGGCAACGTTCTCGGACTCATTGAGGCCGAGGGTAAAAAGCTCCAATGCCAATCTTCTTAATGAATCCCTTTAGGAGAAAAAAACGAATAAGCCTCCCGTTTCCCCGGCCGCAGCCAGCTCACGTCACCCGATCTCAGGTGGCAACTCCAATTTCCCAGCGCCCAAATGCGATGCAGTGTGTTTAACTCATTCCATTTTCTCTCAGATGGGCACAGATGGACAAACGTTCCCCTGATAAAGAAATCTGCCACTCTTCCACGCTTGCCTTGCTTTGTGCCATGCACAGTTTGATCGACAGCGACATTAATAAAGCATTTAAGATTTCCATCGGTGCAAACTTTACCCTGCTGATGGCTCTGACACACCAACCCATAAAAAAACAGTCCGTTATATGAGGTTTAAAAAGACAAAGTGTGCACAGGGAAGATATTAAGTCGATGAAATATGAAATATATTTGATTTATCGATGGATGCTTTTATTGCGAGTAAGCTAGTGGAGCCGTAATTCTTCAGTCGGCAGGTGCCAGTCTTTGTGAGTTGATTTTAGATGCGCAGTTTCCAATTTTGTAGCTAATCGCTTTAGCCAAATGGGAGTTGTAAACATGCAGTTTGCTGATGCAGCTCAGTGTAGATGATTTAAAATGGTGTTTAACATCAGGTTACATGCTCTGATCTTCAATTGGGACATGAAGAAAAAGCTTCGGGCTGGTTTCCTAAAAATGGATTAAGCCTAATCTTGGACTAAATTGTTGATACCATGGAGATTTAACACTGAAATTTAAAGATAGTCTAGACTTAAGCTTAATCATTGTCTGGAAAACTGGCCCTTTGTTTTTCTAATAGTTTTTACTGTAAAACATTAAAAACCGTATTATTTCAACAATTTGTTAACCCATAGTTATTGGGGAGTAGCTAAAATTTGGGATGCTACAAACTTAAAGACCCAGTAATGTCAAAATAATATTGGCTCTAAGTTCCTCATATCAAAGAAACAGTTGTCAATAATCACCTTGTCAATTTTGAGGGAATATGAACGTTGCCACGAAGGTCAAATTAAGTCTCAAAGTGGTGAAAATAAGGGCGGTACTTTCTATGCTCGGATGCTGTAGGCGACTGTAAAACACGTTTAAAAAAAGATCACTCTAAAGTCGTGCAAGTAAAACTACGTAAAAATTTCCCATGTTGTGCCTTGGCAGCAGACATTTCACTGGAAGGGAGGACAGTAACAGGACAGTAAGCACAGTCTGGGCTAATACGCAATACAACACGGGATAACGGCGGGGAAATACAGTATTTAAGCGGGAGGACAGCTGGGGGAAAGGCTCAAATTTAAACCATATACCAATAGACAGTACAAGGCCAAAGTCTTGAGACACTGTAATCTTGAATTGCTGTATCTATCTTAATGGAAAAAATATTTTTAAAGATGATGAGTGGCTCAAGACTTTTGCACTGTGCTGTATAATTGTCAGCCAGTAATTGGTAGTTAGTAATGTAACGGTTAGGGAGTTGGCCCCATGATCGGCGGGTGTTTGGTTCCAGTACCGAACCGGTAAAGGCACCACTGAGGTACTCCTGAGCAAGGTGCCACCCCCGAGCACTGCTCCACAGGTGCTACATATCAGTTGACCACTGCTCCTTCACAGATGGGTCAAATGCAGAAGTCACATTTGGCCGTGGTGCCCTGTGTGCTGTGCAAATAAAGACAAATAATCACTCACTTAAAATTCACTTCAATTCAATTAAACTACAACAATACTTAGTAAGCGTTGCCTTTTTGTGTGTTGAAATTTCACTTGAATACGAGTGAAATGAATGTCACTCGTACACGTTGTAGGCAGAAGGCATCAAATTAAGATTTAATATTCACTGGTTTTTCTGCCTGAGGTAAGAAACAGTACATGTGTTTCATAAGGTGAAAATCAGATCAGCTTTGCCGGAAAAAGTGTGCAAGAAGACAGGAACTCGTTTATTTGATTGTTTTTGCCCCTTCATATTTCTCTTCCTTTCAACCTACTTTACAATATCTTGGATCTTCATATTTTATAAAATGCCTGGTGGTGATTCTTACTTTTCTGTTCTGACGTTGTGCAGAAATTTATCATGGTATTAACTGGTGATAATGGCTCACACGTTGCATTTATGTTATAAACAGTGATTTTACGTGCTTTCAATATATATATGTGACCCGATATTCGCTGTAATGAGTTGGAAGTCGGCGTTCTATTTATTTAGATACGGGCCGATTATGTTGAAAAACATCACAAAACTAGCGATTTTTCTTTTTTGGAGACCAAATAAATTTTGAAGACCTTTTCTTTCATATGAGACCGAAAAAGAAAAATCGATATTTTTGATGTTTGTCAACATAATCGGCCCGTATCTAAATAAATGGAACGCCGACTTCCGACTCATTACGGCAGATCGGGTCACATATGTACAAGGACACAACCTCATTACTGAAATCCAGTTTGTATAAAGTCATTCGTTCATTTTTTGCTTCTCCCTTTGTCATTTATTCCCAAAATGCCTGTTTGACTACATACTAATACAGAGCATATGGCACACTTTTTTGGTGTATTATCTGAACAAATGTCTCTTGTATTTTGCGGTAGGTCATTTTTACTGATCATTTTAAAAGTAGATGCTGATTGATTTATGAGTAATTTGGCAAATGAAGAAGCAATAATTCACTTCAGGACTTCACGGTTAAAGCACCGACAGGAATTAGACAGCATCTGACGTATTTTATGCATGACTTAGTTGCATCAGTGTAAGAACATATGGTGCATGTAGTGGAAATAATAATGAGTAATTGCGGTCAGACTGTTGAATATGCATGGTGTGCCCCCATGTCTTTGAGCCAGGAATTACCTAGTATCTTTTATTAGAAACTAGAGATGAATATAAACTCTAGTTTTTGCATATAAGTAAAAAGATATTCATGAAATAAAACTAGATTTTTAAAAAATTATTCAGTTCTTTCCCAACACTAGTTTCCCCTGAGTTGAGAGCGTACAAATTCTAATATTCAGCTGTTTTTAAAAAGCATTATCTGTCCATCTTTCTGAATATAAATCAAGATTGCGGAGGTAGGGACCACCCGGGCTCGCTTGAAATAAGCCAAAACAGAGATTCAAATGTCATGCAACCTGCTTTACAGCGCTGGGCCAGGGTGGGTTGGATTCCGCTCTAAAAATACTGTCATGAAAGAAGGAGCTTCTGCAGCATGCGCAATGTTGAAAACCTCTGCCAACAAATCCTACCACGTCCTGTATTCCGGGCCTCCCCTATGCCTTATCGCGGCTAAAGGCAGCTCTATATATCCAAGAAATGCATGAATTTGATCAACAGACTAAGAAACAATAAAGAGGAGAACACTGGGGTGCAAGAAAGCAAAGGGATGTGGATAAAAATGGATTTTGTCAGTGACACTGAGCACATTTGAAATTACAGTCATTTCCACAGCAGAAGAAACCCTTTAAAAACAGAATATGCATATTCAAGCATGAGTAACATGTTTCTGCTTGGAATAAAGCTCCCCTAACGAGGCTTGTTTGAAACAGGGATTTCAGAACTGCTGCTTTCTCAAGGGGAAGTTTTAGTGCCCGCTGGTTCATTGACTTTCTGACACGCATCCCTCTTCCTCGTCCTTGGAGAATGCAATTGTTTGCTTTCCATAAGGGGATGGTGTTGATGGTAAGGGACTCCATGTTTTATGGAGCGCTATTCAGGATAAAAGAGTCTTGTGTGGTGGTTGTATCAGTACATACGCCACTTAGAAAAAGGGAAAAACTTTGAGAAATGAGATGCCTCAACTTCAAATTGATTTATTGTTACATCTATTTTATCTAAGTAAAGCTCAATATTCACAAGTAAATCAGATATTGCATCAGATCAGAACAGTGGGTAAATCATGTATTGATGCACTCAGCGTTTTGCACCAAATTAGTCTAAGGGATACACACTCAGCTGCCAATAAATCAGGAGCTGCAATCTTTTAGAAACACGTTCCTGATCAACATAGAAACTGAAGTATTCGGTCTTCATTGGCCTTTACAAAAATGTTTTCAGCTAAAAAAATTATTGCCTTGTGGACCACTTAGTAATGATACCACCATGTCCAAAAAAATGCATTTTTACATCATCAGTGTCCTGCAGAGTCATATCACCTACAGACCAGGGGTGCATTTCCCAAAAGCATAGTTGCTAACTACATTAGCAACTTACATTGTGTACATTAGCAACTAACATAGTTGATGACCCACCTGCACATGGGCTACAATCTATGATCCAACGTTATTCAACGGTTGAAAATATTTGAAATATTCATCTCTACGTCAAGTGGTGATACAAGTTAGCCAACCTTGGCTAAATCTTACCTGTCCAGTAGAAAATTAGCCACTTCTGCATTTGCCTTTGATTTCTTCTCCACTTTCAGCCGTCTCCCTCTTTCAAACGCATCTCCTATGCTGATCCTTGTCTTGTTTCTGCTTTGGTCAAGACGTTTTTGAGTCATGACGAGTCATAACTACGTTAGCAACTAACATAGTGTACATTAGCACCTAACATAGTGCTGCTAACATAGTTAGCAATATGTTAGCAACTATGCTTTTGGGAAACGCTCTGCAGTTCAGGAAAATGGTCACATTATTACAGATGACTTACTCTCAGTGATAGTGCACCTAAAAATGACACCTAGCAGTGAGTATAAGTACAAAGTAGGTGTTTCTAATAAAGACCGGTGAATGTTGTTTTGTGCTATTGTTGTGTTACATTTCGCAGTTGAATCATTTGGATTCTACTCAAAGCACACTGTGGAAGGAGCCAGTGCACCTTGGCCGGTGCTCTAAACAGAAACTGCCCCAGGCTTCTGGCCTCAGCGGTTGAGTGCAGAGCTTTGGAGGAAAGCCAGCAGATTTACTCGACACTGTGTTTCCGTGGGTTCTGCGCAGGTGCTTTGGACTGAGCTCCAATAATTCTTCAGCAATATTACGCCCACCTGATCCATTCTTATTGGACTCTGCAGCGAGATTAGCCGATGCCCACTCCATACTAACGTGATTTCAAGACTCTCCAACCTCAATCCACCTGTGGGGTGGCGGAAACTAGAAAACTCGAAACGAGTTGAAAAGGTTAATTGGGTGTAATTCAATCAAGTATGCATGTAATGTCTATTGTAAGGTAGAATCCTGGGAAAGCAACCAAATATTCTTGCATTTCATTAAAAAAAAGGTGACAATATTTACATTTTCTGTACTTGGCAGATTTTCCCATCCAGCTGACTAACATTTACTCACAAGGAAAGCGTCCCTTGAGGATCTTGACGTTAAGAGGGGGTACAACATTGTTTGAAAGGCCTTCTCAGTATTAAAATCACACTCACAACACACTCACTACCAATACCAATGGTAATAATGGTAATAATTAGCATTAACAATATGGTTATAATGTGTCCAACAGTTTGGAGCAGTTGGTAGTGTAACAATTAGGGCATTCACCCCGTGATCAGAAGGTTGGCGACTTGAATCCCAGACTCGTAAAGGTACCACTGAAGTACTCATGAGCAAGGTACCGTCCCCAAACACTGCCCATGTTAGCCGCCCACTGCTCCTTCATGAATGGGTCAAATGCAGAAGTCACATCAAGTTTGGTGCACTGTGTGCTGTGCTGTGTTCACAATCGCAAATAATCACTCACCAATAATAGAGGGATTTCCAAATAAATATTCATAATTGCACTAATTTCTTTGCCGAATCTATAGAACTAGACCGAATATAAACGATTTAAACTTAAATACCACTAATTACGCTTCATGTAAGAGTTGATTATCTTACCACATAATAAGATAACCAATTACACAATCATGCCACACTCTTATAGCCCTCAGATGCCAATGCAATACATGCATTTATGTGTTGTACAGTGTTTTCTGTGAACTTAAAATGAACCTTCAAAGTTGGTGGTTGACTTTAAGGAAGTGTTAGGTTTAGTGTTTGATTGTGGCTTCTTGATGCGAGCAAGAAACTTGTGCATGTCCATAATGATGAGTTGCATGCCAAAGCAATGACTTTTTATATAATAAGTGTAAGTCACATGTCCACCCATAAATGCATTCACCGTCCCGTATAGGCCCTCTGGCATAAGGAGACAAATGTGGGGCAATTGGTGTTGAGCAGAAAGACTCATTCAACAATGAAAGACCACAATACAGTGCAACGGTAATAGCTTTCCTCTCCTCTTTGAAACCTCCAGCTTTCACCGGGAGGAGGAAGTGGACAAAATACCAATGCCTCTGTCACAAGCACACTGTAATCTGCTAGGCCTGCCGCGTTCATTTTGTTGCCAAAAAGGACAAAGTCACAGCATCAGTCAAAGGGAGAGAAGAATCTTTCTGACTTTGTGCTATGAAAAAGAAAATGATATACAGGAGCACTGAATGCCATGCATGGCGAAGACTACAAGGATATTGTGTGTGTGTGCTCGTGTGTGTGTGTGTTTGAGTGTGTGTGTGTGTTTGAGTGTGTGTGTCAGTGCAAGTGTATTTGTGCACCGGAGACTTTTATCTGCCCGACCGGCCTGTGCTGAATTCCTGGTTGCAGGCAAGAGAGAGAAGACTTCAGTAGCTGCCTATAGAATCCCTGCTGATTACAAACCTGCTGCAAACGGGGAGCAAAAAAAGGAAGAGAGTGGGATTGAGAGTGTGTGCAGAGAAAGAGAGCGGAAAAGAGAGATGAGCAAAAAGGGAGGGGGAAAAAAATCAATGCTTTATCTGTGTTCCCATGCCTTAAATCCTGTTTGGCAGAACATCAAGATAATTGCATTCACTGCTCTCTCTCTCTCTCTCACACACACACACAAACACACTCTCTCTCTCTCTCTCTCTCTCTCTCTCTCGCAGGCTCTACAGTGTTGGGCAGGGGTGGGTATGAATTCTACTCTGATTGGATTATTCAATTAATAAATGTATCCGTCGTTGCGTTTTTAGAAAGCTAATCCCACGTACATTGCATGTGAACTTCTAAAACAGGGTATTTGCGTTTACAATAACAGGAAGTTAAAAGAATTACCTGCTTGGCTGAATTTTACTGCTGAAGTGATCTTAATAAATCATGTTTCATAAACTTGTGGCCTTCTTTAAAGCAATGAGCCAACACTACACAGACAGTAGAGTAACGTTTGAATAAATTATGACATTTGACATCAAAACTACACGTTTAAGAATAAGTTTTGTAACAAATCCGCTCTTGTCTATTATTACTAAGGGCATGTTTACACGTATGCAGATATTTTTATGAACGCATATATTTTTATACGTTTATTTTTTCATCACATTTACATGACATTTGGTTTTAAAAAATCAACGTATACACACTAGAACACAAAATGATTCTGAAATCAGTCAAAAGTTTTTTTCTGTCAGCTCACCAACTCATTTGAAAAGGCTATAACCAGAAAAGTAAGGGCTTATAGCATTGTTGATCTTTTGTACAAAATAATGACTGCCTACTGTCTAAAAGGCGATGAGACATGGCTGGTTAAAATACTACGAAAATGAGCGTGTGATGCAAACCGAGGTGATTCCGAGCTTGACGTCTAATGAACACACTCGTCTTTCATTCCCCTAGCTCTTTCAGCAGAGCCGTGCGCAGAAGGCGGCGTTGTTCTGCACCGGCGGCTCCAGTGACGTAAGTAGCATTGAGCAGATACAATAACGTCAACTTGCACGAATGCCTAACTCGTCACCCAGGAGCTGGAGTGGGCCGTCCACCTCCGCTGCCAGGGAAGCAGAGAGCTCTCACCCACTCATCCTCCCCCACGTTGTTTCTCTCTGCCTTTCTCTCTGTGGTGCAGTGCACTCCTGCGCTCTCCCTCTATCTGACATTGTAATGCTTATTGGTTTGCGTCGAGCGGGACCTTGACAGGATGCTATTGGCTGCCGTGTTCCCCGCCGCCTTCTGTTCCACTATTCCTCATGTCTCCTAAATGCCCTAAAACTTCATCACCGCCTTCCTTCAATACAAATTTGCCCTAACATTCTGACTAATCAGTGATAATTTGTTATTGTGAACACATCACAGCATTAAAGATGGCATAGAACGAAATGCATTTAATTCAGCCTTGCAGGAGCGGTGGGCAGCTGATGTGGGCATCACCATGGGAACAGTAGCTTGGTGACAGTACATTGCTCATGGGTATGCAGATGACACCTTCACCTTTACCTGAACCTGCAACCTTCAAATCATGGGAGTGACTCCCTAACCTTTCCAATAACTAATATTTTATTATTTTGACGCTACACTCAATCAATCAATGAAAAGACCACCTTTAATCAATAAAATTAAGAGGTAGATCCATAATTTATAGGATATAGTATATAAATTGATGTATATGCCTATTAGGATAGCTTTCAGAAAAAGAGTTTTTGCTGCAATGCAGATATTAAATATGAATAAATACTCTTCAGATTAAATATCATATGGCTGTAATGCAAAATCCTGTTTATACGAAACCTATTTTCTAAAAACCACCCTGTTATTATTCTGGACAGATGGCTGTCATTGTTTCATTCCGAAAAGAGCCTTCTGTAAAATTCACTGCCCCGCGCGTACAATAAAATCAAATAAATCCCCGCTTCTCCCTCCTCTCATCCACTGATGAGCTGTAACATCTCTGATCTCACATGTTAAGATTGATTATCAACAAGTTTTATGGAGAATATAAAGATTTGCGTAAGTTTTAGAGGCTAATTTGGCAAGGAGAAGCGAGCCTGCGAGGCACAGCAGTTTGTGCATGTTGTAGAACTGTGTCACTTGAGTTATTCGGTTGTATTCGTGCTCAGTGGATTTAGTAATAGGTCTCTTCCAAACCTTCTCTTGCATAAAACTTTGGCAGAATTGTTGAGACCATCTCATGCCAGAGCGTGAAACACTGTAAAGCATTGTACACTCAGGGACAAATTAGTCTGTAGGAAGTTACATACTGAAGTGGGTTTAACGCAAGACTGGCGAATGAACAGAACTGAAAGTTGCTCTGGATTGGTGGTGCATAACACGTGAGTAATTGCACTTGACTACAATTACATTTACATTTAATTGTGGTAGTTTATGCCATTTTATGCCATTTAGCAGACACTCTTATCCAGAGCGATTTCTCTTTTCCTCTGAGCGCAAATTAGGGTTCCGGGTCTTGCTTAAAGTGGTGGTAATGCCAGAGGTAGGATTCGAACCCATTAGGTCACCAACACCCACAATTAATGCAATTACTATTGCCAATGGTCATACCTCGATACACGAATAATTTTGTTTGCAACTTTTACTACTGATTCAAAGCAGCTACTACAGCTGAGCTACTGTTTTAACGTAGCAGTTAGCTACTAGAGGTGGGATCAAGACCACCTAAACCGAGACCGAGACAAGACCAAGACCAGAGTGTGTCAAGACTGAGACGAAACCGAGAACGTACCAATTCACCAATGTATCCATCTGGATACAGAATAAAATTATTTGATAAACAATAAATTTTTCTATATTTAAAATTTCCATCTTGAGTCCTCTCTAACATTACAAAATGGAAACAGATATTTTTTTGATCAATTGAAAATGAAGAAATCTTAAAGTTTTGGGTAATTTTGATCCAATTTGGACTCATTGTGGCCTATAAAATGAGCTGCTTTTGGACTTTCTGGAAGAGAACCACTGTATGTTTTTGCGCATGATGGCGTTCCATATGAGAGTCACCAGCACTAACACGTGTGTTTACATCGCAAATAATGTAATTAATGCATTTTTACGTAATTACTGTGTATGGAATTATTCAGAAATAACTTCACATACAGAGGAATGAATATAATGTCCGGTAAGTTGAAAGTCTTGTGATTCTGATGGTATGTGTGTGGTTCATATGGATTATGAGTTATTAAAACACTAATTAATGAACAACACAAAATGCCTGCATCGGTCTCAAAGAGTTTTAATAGTAATATTTTCAGAGTTGTGGCCTCGGCTGGTCTCAAAATAAAATCCCAAGTCCGAGACTAGACAGAGACTTTCAAAAACTGGACCGAGACCGGACTTGAGTACTACAACACTACAAGATACAGGGAAAAATGGCATTTTAAAAGTAGCTATTGATGAGATACTGAAAAAATTCATTCTTTTGACTTATGTGTATATATATATATATATATATATATATATATATATATATATATATTATATATATATATATATCAGCTTTAACCTTGCGTACTCTAATAGAGTGTCTGTAAACTCCAGCCTTAGCTGTAACTTGGCTAAAATCCTTGACCAACCAGTTGAAAATGATAACTTGTTGGATTTAAGACACCTGCTAGATTAGGTCATCCCTCCAGCACCAGATTGGGTTTCCCTCAGTATTCAGGTGTTCCTATGCAATCTTCCTCTCCCACTGCTGCATCCCCTGAGGTCCCTCCTCCTCCTCCTCCTCTTCCTCGTCCTCCTCCTGATGAGCTGTCAGGGAGATTCTGTGGGCAGTGAGCACAATGGCAATGGCAGTCTCCGGGGCGACCGCAGTAGCCAAGGCCACCAGGGAATACAGGCGGAGCTGCCATAGTGACGGCAGATAACCGAAATGATTATGAAAAAACACTCCTTTATGTAGCACACTTCCACCGAGAGACGGCAGTTATTTCCAGGAGTCCCCCGATACGATCGCCGGTGGGGGAAAGCAATATCTCTCTCCCTCCCTTCTCCCTGCATAAGACCATATTTAAGCAGAAAAGTTAAGCTCTTGTCATGTTCTGAATGTTGCTAGGGACCGTCTTTCATAATCGGCAACCCACTCAAAGCAGAACGCGATCACAATCCGAGTATCATTCGTTCGTTCGCGTTTTCACTTTGGAGCCAAAATATTCCAAATATGACTTGTCTGATTTCCCATTTTGCACAAGACCAGGGGTGCATTTCCCAAAAGCATAGTTGCTAACATAGTGTTGCTAATGTAGTCAGCAATACGTTAACAACTATGCTTTTGGGAAACACACCCCAGGATAGTCTTCTCTCAGTATTCAGGAATTCCTATGCAATCCCTCGGAATGAATTTCTTCTTTCACAGTGCACCTTAACAAAATGTGACCTCTGCATTGGACCCATCAGTGAAGGAACAGTGGGCAGGTGTTTTGGCAGCGCCCTGGGAGCAGTGCTAGGGGACGTTACCTTGCTCATGAATACTTCATTGGTACCTTTACTGGCCCTTGAACCAGCAACTCTCTGATCACTGGGTCAAACTCCCTAATCGCTACTCTGACAAATTCCCCCCACACGGAATACTGTAAAAAGTATGATAATCATAGATGAGGAACAGTAACCCTCTTACTGTCAAGGAAACAAAACTAAGCTCTCCATTTTAATGAGCAGTATTGCCTTCAAATATGTCCAGTCAGAACCCTCTGCTAAAGTGCACTTGCATCCTTCATCTGGTCCTTATGTCATAATATGGATCTCAATTCATTTGCCTCACATCTTTCAGATTAGAGTGATTCCAAAGACTTGAGCCAGCTTGGAATTCGATTGCCGTCAATGGTAATTAAATCACAAGTAACTTATGGCAGTCTGCAACGATTCTCGCTAACAAAGTTAGCACCACGTCAGTTAAGAGATGATCCAAGCTAGAGCGAATCGTTCAAGGAGAACTCTTGTCATGTTTGTTGGAGGATGTTGGCAAACAAAAGCCCATGTGAAGTTTTCTTTGACACAAGAAGAAAGCCAGAGCTCAAGAAAAGCATGGAAGATGTGTGGGAATTCCTCTTTACCCCGCTGCTGAAGAAAAACACCGCCTCCGCCGTGGGAATAGTGCATGTCGATCCCACTCTGAGACGCAGCCTAGTTTGTGTTTGCAGGGTTGAAACTCTACCACTGGCTTCGCAGAATTAAGCAAGGGTTTTAAGGTTTACATTAAGTTTCTGTTTGATAGAAATTGGGGCTCTAGGTAATGATTTAATTATCGCTAACTTTGGTCAGTTGGCAGGAGAGCGATTTTCAATTTAGGGTTAGGGTTAGGGTACTAAACAAGCGTTAAGTCTCATCCTCACCCACCTCCACCCCATCGTGTACCTGACATGCTTCACTTTTTTACACAAACCCCAAACCACTTTTTTATTTCTGAAACATGATAAGCTGAAAAACATATTTGCTATACGTTTTACACGTAGTATTCACCTAGTGATCCTTCGTTTGGCACGTAGCACAATTTGAAAGCAAGGTAGCTATCTGAACGTCTGTCTACACAAACAAGCTTTTCATGAAGCCTAAAAGTTACCGTTTGCTTGCTACACAAAGAATACTTTATACGGCTTTATATTACATTGCTTACATTGCCCTTTGCATCACAGCACATTGTTGGCAACTGTGTGCTGGAGTCAGAGGATGGAGTGAACCTTGGTGAAGATAGAAGCAAGAATCTGCAGCTATGCTACTCTGCTCCTTTTTTTCTGTAGCTTGTAGTATAACTAACTACTATATTAAACCAGTAGCTTCTTTTAATCATAAGCAGCTTGTGACTTGAAAACCATGGAACTCCGCCTTGGAAGAAATAAAAGAGGGATTACTGAAGAAGTGCCTGTTTGGGGAAAATCAGGGCTCTAGATAATGGTTTAATTATCGTTACGATATATACATTTAATGAGAGGAAAGATCTACGACCTAATTATTAAAGTGTGTGTGTTTGTGTGTACCAAAGTGCATGTGGTGGCAGTTAGAAAAGCATTGCTTAAAACTAACCAGACAAATTAGGAAAAGAGATATATTGGAAGTAAATAATTAATGATTTGGGCAGAAAACCCCCAGAACAGAGAGAAAACGAGAGAAAGAGAGCGATAGAGAGTGAGATTACACTAATAATGTATGTAAAGAAGCATCTGTTATTCATCACAACAGATTGTAAAATTGGTTAAAGTGGATTATGATTTTGGGGTTTTACTCACAATTACTTGACAGTTCTGACAACATGAATCCACATTGTTCCTGGACATCCCACTTCTCTTTTCCGAATTAAAACATTGAACATGGACATGCCTGGATAGAGTTTTGTGACCGTGTATCATTAAGGCCCTGTACATACGTAGCTGGGTATTTATAAAAATTTATATTTTTTCTCCTCCCGTTTCGAAAATAACTTCATAAACTTGAGCCTGTTTTCGAAAATATCTCTGTACACACGAATCCGGATCAATACGCCGTCAAGAGCTGCATAGAACCATGTCAGCAAATCAGAATCCTCGCAAAATAAAAGAACAAATTACATCCGGGTTACAATGGCTTTTTCATCCAGTTGCTTCGTAAACAATGGTGAATAGAGGGTGCTCTTCGTATGGACAGATAGGGAAGTGGAGCTACTTTTACGTTAGCAGGTACAAACAAGCACAAACAGCTTGAATAAGAGACACAAGAATCACTTCTCTGACAGTGTTTAATGTAAACAAACACTGCACACTTGACATCAATGCATTTCCTGTCGCACAATTATGACGCTATCAACCTAAAACTTTTTTCCCATTCACATGTAGTCACTGAAGCTGGAGTTTTCCAAAATCTCTACTTTGCCCAGAGTTTTCAAGAACAGCTGGTTTCAGTGACTGAGATCTCCGTTTACGTGTGGACAATAGGTGCAACCCCATAAAAATGATCAGTTTTTATAAATACCTGGCAAAATTAAAACAAAAAGCCAAATGACATGCGCGTTGAGATTGGAAGAATGTAACATCTTGTTGAGTTTGAGTATGTGAAATGAGGGTTTGATCAACTCTAATGAAGTCGGCTTATTTTTCTCCAACAATAACGAAACGCCACTTCAATCAAAGTTACAACACGTCCTCATATGCTCAGTCTCTTCTCCAGACAAATCAAGGTGGCAAGAAGATTAACCCGCAAACCCATTACTCTTATCTCGCCCACTCCACTCTGTTTCGAGTCTCACCCCAGGATTCCGAAGGTTGAGAGAAACCTGCGTCATGAATCGAGAAGCAGAATGACACACAAAAAAAAACTGTCATCCAATGTCATCCGACGTGTATCAGAACACTTCAACCGCTAACAAACTGCACTTGCACCCGGGTTAATGAAGACCTGTTACGTGGCTTTAACGCAAGTGTCGTCAAAGCGAAGCATCCTAATTGCCATTGTTCTACATGCAGACTTTTGTCTTTCAGACATAATTATACTGAGAGTTCCTTGCAGTTTCTACTCAAGGTTCAAGACGTCAGGAGATACACTGTTTGGATCTGTCTTTCAGTCCCTCCAGAATTTTGCAGACCTTTCTTGAGATTGTTGTGGCCTAAAATGCCTGATTTTGTGACGAAAGTTGTGGTGTTTTTAGGCGTTTTGTTGCAAGAAAGTTACGAGAGCAAAGTCAAAGTGATTTTGTTCCCCTTTATAATGATTCTTTAATAATTCATTCAAACGAAGTTAACATTTAGTTATATTTGAAGGTAAATGTTAGGTGTTTTTATCACATGTTTCCTGTGTCTTCTAAATGCAACAAGGAAGTGAGTTCGCTGACGTAGGGCTCAATGTTTTGCGGGAAACGACAATGATTGGTCAAAAATTGCAGAACGGTTGTCTTAAATGGTCAGAATTGCACAGTAGTAAGGAATTCGCAGGGATTGCGTTAATAGATGCAATTGCAACATCACGAAATCCTGGAGGGTCTGGTCTTTAGGAACATCTTGTTTCTGGGTCTTTCCTTGAAACAATTCTGATGAACTGGTCTTTCACCGAATAATCTGAGATGTTTGTAACTGCATCTGTTCTCATTACCTACATATGCAACTTGTCTTCTATGTTTCCTATTCAGATACATTATTGTTTGTCATTGCGAACACAGCACAGCACAGCTACAACCAAATGTGACCTCTGCATTTAACACATTCATGAAGAAGCAGTGGGCAGCTTTGGCAGCGCTTGGGGAGCCGTGCTTGGGGACGGTACCTTATTCATGAGTACCTCAGTGGTACCTTTAGCAGTCTGGGACTTCAGCCGGCGACCTTCTAATCATGGGGCCAACCCGCTAAAAGAGGAGAGGTGCACTTAAATACACTAAAACACAGGTGTAACACCTAAAACAAGATGATGAACAGGTTGACGAACCAGGAACGCAAGAGTAGTAGGCCACTGGTAGCCAAACATTAGATCACAGTTGTGCCGTTGACCAAGTTATAACCAATCAAGGCTCAGTGGAATTAATTCAATGATAAAGTTTTTCTGTAAATTTGTTATTAAGAAAGTTGGGACATTTAAACAGTATAATATTATAACATTAGAATTGAAGAAAACCCAACAAGCTAAAGTTCTGCACAAACATGCATGCAAAAAAGTGCAAAAGTGCTCTTCAGTTGTGGATAATGTTCTTACCTCGGAGCAAATCTTACATGAGAAAACATTAGTCAATGTTAGAATCCATGTGTGTGTAAATAGGTTTTAAGTAAACATGGCACAATGACACTTTTTTTTGTCCGATACCAATGCCGATTTTATAAACTTTATATCTGTCGTTACGATATAACGAGTGTTTTTAAACAGAAAATAATGGTTTAAAACATGTCTGAATATGTGACTGAGATTTTTCTGTTATGCTTAAGGAAATGCTTGACTTAAATACTGTTTTACTATCTAATACAATGTAATAACTACACACCCATATGTATATGCTAAATTATTTATTATTACAAGGACAAAAATTATTCGTGTAAACACAGATGTGTAATTTAGTGACGGTCCCTAATCCTGCGGCGCTAAAACAATCAGGAACACCGAGATTTTGAGCGAGAGCTGGTGTTGTTAAGGAAATTAAAGTGTAATCACGTGACTTGCTTTTGGGGTTGTAGTGTGTTGCGTTGCTTGTTCTGCTCATTGTCATATCAACATGTAGGAATTAGCGTGAATGTCGAACAATAAACCAGCTTTACTGCAGTGCCACTTCTGATGCATAACCAATTGTGTGCACATTTACAGATGCTCCACAGATCGGCCCAATGCCACCGATACCCGCTCCAGCTATCTGAGTCATTATCGGACTGATATCCCGTCCACATACCGGATCAGACTCATCTTTTGTTTTAAGAAAAAATGAACGAGGCCCATTGATCCAAATGAAGTGCTATTGAAATAGTTGAAGACCTTTCAAATCTGTTATGGATTTTAATAGTTCTCATTAACCAAAATTCCCACAAATTCAGCCTGAGATATTAGGATACACGATGTGAAAGGAACTGATCCAAATCAGCCCTGACTTGTCCCTACAATTGCGTAGATCTGTGATTTTTTGGCTTGTTCTTCTATTTAACAACAGCTAATGAGGACATATTATATAGATCAACATCACAGTATTCATTTGCCTGGTGACATTTGCCGTGGCATTTCCATCAAGTTTTTAATTAAAACCCGAGCAGAATGAAGGAGGAGAAAGTTTAGGTGCAGGATTCACACACTCCGTCAATGTGTCTAAACACTCCAGAGGCTTTTCTCTCCTCACGGATCTCTATCGACAATGACTTTAGAGTCGCTGGATGGCAAGGGATTATGGGTTGGGTGATTGCAGTGCTAAGGGATGTCTAACTTCCACATTGATCAGCACAACTTAAGTTGTGGACGGGCTTGTTGGTTTATTTTCGTCGTCTGTTATCGAATCAGAGCTTGCTGGTCTTCCTAATGGCGGCTCTCTAACCATCTGAAAAATTGATCTTAAAGTAGAAAATGGGCTTTAAGGATAATTCGGCTCAGACAGTTAGATTTGTGGGAAAAGTCCGTCTTCGAGAAGTCATTTTTCTTAAGGCTATGACGACAATATGGGAATAAGAACAATCGCTGCAATAACAATTTTGACAATGATACATTGCCATTCCTATGAAACTATGATAATTTGTTCATTCTTCTTTAACTTAATGACACAAAGCAAACAGGTTTCCTCATAATTTGGGAATATTAAGGAAATATTTTGCTTTTAATTTCAGACATCACCTTTTCACATTTTTGTAGGCCAAATAACACAACGATTTCTACTGGCCAAAAAATATTGGCAAACAATGGACCTAAGAGAACTGTGCATAACTGACGTTCAACATGGTTCGTTTAGCAGGAACTAAAGCACTTGGCTTTGTTTGGTGGATGTAACTTTTCTTTGTGTCTGGCCAGCTGGTCACAAGAATCCCAGGACTGAATTACAAGCCAAGTTTGAATCAGCAGCACAGTAATTGCTTACAAAACGATGTGGCATTTTGCACATCAATGCTGCTTTTCTAAATAATTTAGACCTGGTTTGTGACCTGCAAATAGACGTTCATTTATTGACTGAAAGGTTCTGTCGCTGATGTCTTCGATTTCAGTGACTGTTCCAACAGCTGCAGTGGCTTTCAGAAGCAAAGTAATGTGGTTTGATAGGTAGACATTTTGCCTTTTTTCAACAGAAAGTAGTATTTTACATGGATTTAAAACGTAGACATCTGACCGACTCAACCTCTTCTAATAGTAGTGTTTCAGTGAGAGGCTCTAGCCTCCCCCCGTATGGAATGCGTTCTCCGTATTTGATGTTGTAGTAAGAGCTGCCTGCTGTATTTTATCAAATTGATTTTTATTGATCCAGGGCATGGCTGAGACACTTCTTGGCACTGAGCTGAAGACAACTTTGCATATGCTGGTCCCTGACATGGTGATTAAGGGGCCAGTTTCATTTCACAGTGGGGGGAGGGGAAGACAAGGTCAGGCATAAGTTATAAGAATAAATGAATGCAGACAAAATACAGATAACATTAATACAGTGGCTGAGAGAGCCCGATGCAAGTCACAATATGCTGCAAATACAGAAAACACACACAACTTCAGAAACACACACCCAAGTTGCATGTATTGTCCGTATTTGCAGCATGTTTTGTGGGATCTCTCTACCACCATACATTTATAATAAAAAATTAAGATAGAGATTTTGAAATATATTCTAATAATACATACTGTGGCAAATTATTATGATTATATTTTGGTATTAATATAAATCTTATTGCACTAGTAAAACAATCTCTGCTGTGTGTTGGTGCCTACCGAGGGTTGTTTCCCACCTTGTGCCCATAAGTTCCCGGGATGGGCTCCAGTCCCCCCGTGACCCCAGTTGGGATTAAGCGGTTCAGATAATGAATGAATGAATGAAAGGATAATAATACAGTTTAATTTTGTATATTTGTCTAGTAGTCACTTTTGCTGGACAAATGTTCAAAATGTTTCCAAAGTGTGATCTATCGAATGAGTAAAAATGTTCTTCCTCAAGTTTTGTGATTTCTTCTGACAACCAAGAAAAACGTGCTGATTGCACATTCATATGGAATGTAATTATCACTGCTTATTTGATTCTGTGTGGGTTGTGTGAGAGTTTTAGCTCCAAACATGAGTCTTCTTATAAATATCACTCTCTTTTTACTACCTTACAATATAAACTCTGTCTTTAATCTGTGTTCCATGATGCTCATGCTTTACCTTTATTGCGCCAGATGTCTTCCTGAGATCGCCACCCCAGTGTTTGCAGAAAGGTAAATCACTGGCTTTTTAGCTGCCCTTCCCTTTGCAGATAGCTTAAAAAGCAAAGGCGTACTAAATATGTTTTGGCAGCCCATAGATGAACCGCAAGGGTGTGAGTTTGTAGAGATTCACTTTTCGTGGCTCTGTAGCGTTGAGTGAGTTCCTACATCTCTCTGATGGAAAAAGTAAATTGTTCTCTCTGTAAGCCTGTCTGGGGCTGTGTGCCATTCCAAGGGCACTGACCCCCATTTCAACCGGCTATACTTAACGCAGAGGGACAGTGGATATCACTGTTTGGGTTATTATCTACTACAAAAGGAGGCAAAACAAAAAAAGGATGCCAACACAGTCTCACAATGGGCTCAGACAAACTCTCACAAATGTAAATGAAGTATTATGAATGATCAAAAATAGATTTTGGGGGGTGTGGTTAGTTGCTGAAGTATTGATGTGTGACTTTATTCCTGTGAAATCCCAAGAAATTGC
This sequence comes from Distichodus sexfasciatus, assembly GCA_032718565.1. NCBI lineage: Eukaryota > Metazoa > Chordata > Actinopteri > Characiformes > Distichodontidae > Distichodus > Distichodus sexfasciatus. The sequence continues at coordinate 895,993 of JAVGVS010000024.1, forward strand.
TCACACTTTGCAATTTCAACAAAAGTACTCAGAAGAACTTGTGAAATCCAACTCGGCTTTCAAAATTGAAGCCGTATCCCATAACAAGATTGAGTCATTGGACACGAACCAGGCTGGCACGTGGGATGACTGATCGGATTTTACGTTCTGTGGAATGTAAATTTCTTTCTGGAAAAAAAACCAACCTTCTTATAGTGTGCTCCCCCTTTTTTTTTTTTTTTGCAGAATCTCAGTTCCAGGAACTGTAGAATGAGAAATAAGAGAAGTTCAAATAATGGAGGTGTTGGAGTGCTGCATCAGCTGGAATTTCTGCTTTCCTGCAGAGGGTTTTATGACAATGTTTGACAAGTCGGCACTGTAGCACTTACGAAACAGAATCGAGCCTGACTAAACTATTAATCTCTGGCCTTTGTTCTATACTCCTTGCTTGTTTCTCATCTTTATGGCTGAAACTATTTACTCTTTTGCAGAGTAAATGTTCTAATAAATATTGATTGTGCATATATTTGCTGCACAATTATCATTATTGCTTAATTAATACTGTAGAGTTTGCAGGAAAGTACTCGTTTTTCTCTCTAAATATTTCTATTTTTACTCATTTGAACCATATATTCACTATACTATACTCTACCATGCCATATGATACTATACTATACCATACTATATATACACTCTAAGAAAAACTGGCTCTGGAGCACGTTGAATGCTCTGGAGAACCTTTTTATAATGAAGAACTTTTTTATGCTGTTTAAGGTTCTTTGGAGAACTGGATGAGAAAAAGAGTTCTTCTAGTTTAAATCAATTCAATTAAATTTTATTTATATAGCAACAGTTAACAACAGTTATTGTCACAAAGCGCTTTACATATAACCAGCCTAAACCCCCCACAAACAAGCCTGAGGCGAAAGTGGCAAGGAAAGACTCCCTCTAGTAGGAAGAAACCTTAAGAGGAACCAAGACTCGGAAGGGGACCCCATCCTCCTCTGGGTGACCGGGTGCATGATACAGTACATCTAATACAGTAACACAGTAACACAGTTTTAGTAACACCATATATCATTTTCAGGGCTTTGAAGAACTCTTTATGTTACAGTATGACCTTATGCCTAACCTGCTGATTTACTTGTGGCTGTGTGTAGAAATTATTGTAAAGATGTAATTTTCAATTGTAACAGATGATATTGCCTTTTAGAGTGATCAACAATTAATTGCAGTTTATATAAAGTAACTGATAACTTGACTTAAGTTTTAAGAAACACTACGTTTGAACAAATTGAACAAACTATTACATATTGCACATGATGAACACATCAAAGATACAAATACAGTTTACACTAAATTCTCCATGATCACTTATAATGGGTAAAAGGCTCTTTGTAGAACCAAAGACAGTTCTCCTATGGCATCACCGTGGAGACCCATTTTTTGCTTCTTTTGTTTTTAAGGGTGTACTATCTATCTATCTATCTATCTATCTATCTATCTATCTATCTATCTATCTAACTAACTTTCAATCATTCATTCATTCATTCATTATCCAAATCCAAATATTTATTATCTGGTCGCAGAAGGACCGGAGGCTGATCATTTCATTTCATGATCAGCTTTAGAGTTCATAGAATTCAATAATTATATATATCAAAACATTTAAAAACAACATTTATTTGTACGTGGGTCCTTAAAATGGAGATGTTGTAAATGTCTGTGGTCATTGCAAAATAATGCATCGAATAAAAGCAAGAGGTGCAGATATGAAAGCATGCAAGTGATTATAACTAGCATTTTTCACACCATTTTGGCCATTTTATTCGATTGAATTACATATTACCCAGAAAAACTAGTAAACGCACAGATGAGAAGCCCCTTCTCTTTGACTCCTGCTTGAATCCTTACTGCGTTATCAGCTGTACACTAGGCTGTAAACACATCATATTCTGATTATAGCTAAGAGCTGTGTGTGTGTGTGTGTGTGTGCAGTTTGGTATCTTTCAGGAACAGATGAGCATGGTTTATTGATGAGTCACAGAGAGAACTAGTGCTTGCAGCAGCAACCCAGGTGCTCGTATGCAAATACTCCCAGTAAAAAGGCTCATATGTCCTGCCTCAAAGAGTAAACCTGTGTATTTCCCACACACACACACACACACTCACACACACACTCTTTTCTATATGTGAAGATGCACACATCCAATAGACACACTCACGTCTTTATTCCCATCCATCAAGAGTATGGAGCTTCATTTAAATATTCTCTCCGTCTCTGAGAGCGAAACAAATCATCCCCTATGCCATGCTTTTATATCCACACACACACAAACACATCCCCGGTCCTTTACGCTCGCCGAGAATGAGGAATACCTGCCCTGTGGCATGCTGAACCCCTGCATTACCATTCATAGACATGCAGAGCTCCTTACGCAACATGCGGCATGTTTATTATCTATTCCACCGTCCTGCAACTCTATTTAAAAAGATCTGAATTCTGCAACAGCGCTGGACAGAGCCACCAGATAAAGATGTAAGACTTGTTCAATAGCGGAGAGGCAAAAAAAGGATTCAAGTTTTGAGTTAATTAGGTGCCAGGGTGCCAGGGCCACAGACCTTCGGAAACTCGTCAGGTTTTGATTAATGAGCGGAAAATAATGTAAACATTTCTTCCCCCTACACAAAGTTTGAAATAAATAAGAGAGGTCTCCTGCATAAGTATGCACAGCAGCTCCTCAGGAGCTAATAAATGCTGGCCTCGGAAACCGGGGAAAAGAGGTTGAGGCAGTGAGGAGTGAGGTCCTCTCGCCTGTTTGTAATAGCACTGAAGCGTTCCCAAATGAGAACACGCATATGGCCCGTCTCGACTGCAGCATCGCTTGTACCATACCAGATGAGCGTTCGCTTAATTTATTTATTTTGCTCCGTAAAGCCGTGCTGAACACGGCAAGCAGAATGTTAGAAGGTGTCAGACTGGATTTGTGGATCTTCAACATTGAGCTATTTAATGCAACTCTCCTCCGCCCAACCCATGTGGGAGGGGCGTGCTGATGTGTGCCGACAGCGGATTGGTCAGCAGCGTAATGATATGTGAACGTGTCACTTGGCATCACTCAAAGCACAAGAACATATGCTGGGCTTTTCTCTGGGGCCACAGCAGTATAAAGGATTTATAGGTAACTTGGCAAACCAATCGATTAACCCCAGAGTCCCTGAGCCATAATTTCAGGAGATTTTGCTTTCACTGAGATATCCACAATCGCACAGTATAGTAAAGTATAGTTTAGTATAGTTCTATGCATGATTTTCAAACCCTTTGCAAAAGAGAAGTAAAAATAGGTAAATATAGGAGTAAAAGCCAGACCTGAGGTCACTGGATCCTCAGGTAGCACAGTGCGGAGGGCAAACAAGTTCACAACACTTTGACTCTCACAAGACACACACACACACACATCTGAGGTATATTTAGAAGGAACGAGATAGAAAGTGGCAACTTGGAAAAACAAGAGAACTGGCATGAGGACTGAATATCTTAGCATAGCCATGCCATAATGCAGATGCTACAAGGCATTTGCATGTTCCTGAGAATTTGGACAGAATACTTCCGCCCGGTTTGCTTGTATCCATAAATAATTTCTGTAAACGTATAAGTCCTTATAAGAAGGCCTGTGTTATGTGATGACGTTGCACTGTTTGATGTTGCTCTCTAAGGAAGGTCAGTCAAGGTGTGTGAAATGGTGAAAGCCTTTTTAACCCGGATATGAGGATTTTAGCATAGGGTGAGTTTTTAAATATGTATTTCAGTTGGTTTTCTGGAGTCATAACATTGTTGCTATTGCATGTGGAAGTCATTATTCAACCAGTGACCTGGGAAAATAATGAATAAATATATTCTAGAGACAGCAGAAGCAGGGGATAAACATGATTTTTTTCCCCCCCTCTCTCTCCAAATATTAAAAAACAGGCCACATCTCATGAAATCAACCTTGAGGGCCAAAAATGCCTTATCTCAGACAGGAACATAATAAATGCATATTTGAGCAAATACATCTGTTCATTTTTGCTTTCCATTTGTCTTTGTTTGTGATGTACACGTTTCCTGTGTGCCCTCTCAAGATGTTCTTGTTGCTAATCTTTTTTAACCTAACCAGGAGTGCCATTAGTCTAAGAGCTCTAGTGTGTCCACTACAGCAGAGTTAGAGCAGAGTCTGCGGCTAATACCCGGTTCTTCCCAGAGATAAGGATCAGCTAAAACCAGGGATCAAAAGTCTCTGATCACAACAGCACACTGCATACAGACTGATAAAAGGTAAGATGGAACAAAGAACCATAAAACAACTTCTCTGCAATGCACAGTTTTGAAAGAGTGCAGAGCGTATATGTTATGGTTTAGAACTAGGGTCGAGTACCTTTTACATATGAATCAACATCAGTACTTGTTGTTCAATACCGGTACTCAGTGGTCCTTTATACCTTGCTCTGAATCTGTAATTCCTGGTTTGTATCAACATAAAAAATACAGTGATAATAAATATGCCCCAAACTAATTTCAAATGTTTCTTATGTTATAACTACAATATAAATTAATTACAGTTTTTTATAAAAAATATACCAGATTAATAACTAAAACAGATAGATCACTAATTACTGCAGTGAAACTTGTCGAGGGCATGTTCTGGATGTCGATGCTGGCTGCAGGGGTGATTGTCGGTGCAGGCGCTGTAGCTTTAAGAGCCTGTGTCCACCAAACACGTTTGTTTTTGAGCTGAGAGCGGTCAAAACCTCTCTTCCAGAGCGTTTTCATGGCACTTGTTGTTGCTAAATTACGAAAAGCGTCATCGGGCACTTCCACGTTCGTTCCTATTTCATGTAAACATTGCAACATGTTCTTTTGAGATTGGTAGTTTAGCATGAAAGCGCTTAGCGTCTCTGAACGCTGAAGCTCATAGGATTAGTATTAAAAATTAGTGCATTTGGTGGACACACACGGGCCCTAACTGTGGTGCCCCAATTATTAAACACCACACACTCATCCACCCGTAAATATATTTTATGTTTAACAAGGTTTTTCCTCAAGTTTGACGTATTGCTAGCCCCAGTTCTGCATTTTGCGTGGCAAATGTTACACGTTGTGAAGTCTGCATCGATTTTAGTAAAGTGCAGTCACACAGTCCAACGCTTTCGGCTTGTTATCATGTTTTCAGATTTCCGCACTCCCGCTATACCAATGTCATTAGGTGGGTGCCTTTAAAAGTACCGACCTTGGCCAAAGTTTTTCAATTTACTGTAGAATTCAGTCAGTCAATTCACACAATCCTGTTTGAACAGAAATGCATTATTAAGTAAACATGTTGATTGGATGTCAAGAGCCAGCTGCATTCAGACAAGGTCATGCACGAGGCTTAAACGTCTATTTGATCTACAGTCAGCAAGAAAACCTGTTTGAAAAGTCAAACTTGAACCCTGCACTCTGCACAGTATAATAGCTCATACAATTGGCCGGGAGAGAGGCATGTACAAGCAGTAAAGAATAAATGTAGGTTGTACAGTTTCTTTTATGAATAAAGTTGGGACCCACATTGGCCTTTAATAGATCTTCTGTCTGTCTGTGTGTATGTGATCTATGTAAGTCTATATACACTATTCTATATACACACAGAAGAACTGTCCACAAGGAAGGCTGTCCGCAAGGTTTAGAAATGTGTTTATGGTAATTTTTCACCATTTGTGAGGTCAGTCCTTGATGCTGGACGAAAACGTTGCTGGCCCGCAGTCTCCGTCCTAATTTTTCCCAAAGGTGTTCTATCAGGTTGAGGTCAGGGTTCTGTGCAGACCAGTCAAGTTGTTCCGCTCACCCACGTCTTTATGGGTATTGCTTTGCACATGTTGGAACAGGAAGCGGCCATCCCCAAACTCTTCCCACAAAGTTGGGAGCATGGAATTCTCCAAAATTAAGAGAAGCATTAAGAGTTCCTTTCACTGGAACTAAGGGGCCAAGCACAAACCACTAAAAAACAACCCCCATTCAGACACCTGATTTCAATGACTTGGAGGGGTGTCCCAATACTTTTGGCAATATAATGTATATTGGCACCCATATATACTCTCACACACACATTCATGCATGCCATTTGTTGTCTGAGTAAACAGAGCAACTCTGTAATCTAGGGCCAGAAGTGCTTGACATTTCAGAACCATGGAGAGTGACATTTATTATTGCCAAATTGTCAGGATGTCAGCTGTTAGTGTTGCAAAAAGAAGCACTTCCCAAATTCTCTCCCGTCTTTCTTCATTCCTTCTTTGAGTAACAAATGTCAGGGTTCGCTGTGTACGTCTGCATTAAGCTTAAGTGTTATTGTGAGCCATTTTGTTAAGAAAACCATTTGTGTACCTACAGTTTGTGCCTGCAGCTAGAGTGAATATACAATGCAGGAATAAGCAAATCTAAGATGTTTTCATGTTTTTGTGATTATTACTTTACCTTTGGACCGCTCTTATTTGGGACATTGTGCTCTAATACCCTGCAGTGATCATTGTTGTTTTGTCTGACCTTAAATTCACATTTTCGGTAATGTTCCTAGATCAACATAAAAGAGAGTTAAGATTAGTTTGTGGTAACTCTGTTCTTAGCAAATGCAATGATATTTTTCACACACTCGCTCTGATTCTTTTTGCCTGCAGTTGAGATGTTCATTTTCCAGAATGAGCAATCTTTTCTTTTCCTTACTTTCTTTTATGTTGCCTGTCAGCAGAATGGCTTCCTAAATATATGTAGCACATTTACACTTGACTGTAGATTACGCTCAGGCATAGTCACTTTCTTTTATAGCGCAATCATGCTGTTCGCTTATGTTGCCGCCATTATCGTTTCTCTTTCTCAATGAGATTTGAGAGATAATGGCTTAAGTGTACCTCATGTAGATTAGTTTGAGATTGTCACAATGGAACCACAGGAGGTTAGAGGGTGATATGGCGGCTTCTCTCTGGAAACTCTTTACAACACGATCTCAAGCAAAAATGTGACCCTCCACGACAAAACCAGTCGCTTGTCGCAAATTTTCAAAATTGAGTGATTATGTTTTCATGAAAGGGCATAAATCAAGCTTCAAAATGATACCTATATCGAATGAATGGGACGACATATGACTGAGATATCAACATTCAAAGGAGTCGGGTTTCTCCTGTCACGCCAAGTGAGAAACGGAGAAATCTGCCTTTGAAGTTGACTATCGCCGTAGCACTCACAGACGCTTGGTGCGGTCGCGGCTACGTTTGTATTTATGGTAGCCTACGCTGCATTCACAGCCACACGGATAGCCTACCTGCGTTAGGTTAACTGAACTCGGGAGACGAAGATGGATTCCGGAGAACTATCTTCACGCTAGTCAACCAGTGGATTTACCGTAAATATTGAAGTAGAGCGGTCAAAACAGAAACTTTTAACATTCTGCTGGAATTGAATTCCTCACCTCAAGAAAGTCACGTTTTTAGGATGGAAAGGGTAAGTTTTTCAGCCAAATTTATTCACAACAGTACAGTATAGACCTTCCACTGTTTCAAAACACTAAAAACAAAAAATCCAAAATTTTACCCCACGCAAAATAAATGGTCGTTTTTCTCGGAAACCTCCTTTATGACAAGTGACTAGTTTTGCCGTGGAGGGTCACAAATATGTTTGAAAGTCAGTAGCTTGTGGGTAGTTCTTTGGCAGCACCACAGTTTATATAGTCTGAGTTTATAGGTTTAAAACATTTCAGAAATAAATACTAATGTAAATGTTTCACTGACAAAAGTTAAAAGGACAGATCTGCTCCACTTGAACTTAACCCTGACTGACCATTGACCAAGCTCAGGGAAAGCAGTTAAACGCAGAGATCAGAAAGCAAACTGTTTTATTAACCTCCTGCCACAAAAGTGTCCTGCTGCGATGGGTGATGACTCCACAGTTTGGGGGATTTTTTTGATCAGATTCTAAGTATGATGTATAATTAGCTACGTGCTTTGCATGAATTTAGACTTTATGCGTTTATGAATATGTTTCATTAGATAGTTTAAAAAGTTATAAGGGCAACATGAGGCGATGAGCACTTTGGCTATAGTGTGTTAACTCTTTAATAATATTATTCAGAGGCTACAATATGTTTTAAATATTAAAACGTGCAATAATAGACATTTACATTAAATGAATGTTGTTACAATGTATTTACATGTCAATTACATGTAACAGAAGCTTATTCTGTATTAAAATTTGGATTTAATCAAAATTTGTTCTAACTTGATATATATATTCTAACATTGATTTTTTTTTTTTTTAAAGGTATGTCTATGAGGAAAATTTTAACCCAGTAGTTAGGAAATAGACAAGTGTAAAATGTGTAAAAGAGGCATTTCTGCCAAGGTCCTTCTTATCTGCATGACTTTTAATGATTTCAAGCAGAACCTAGTACCTCTACCTCAGCATAATGAGTTGTCACTACGCTGCAAGCATTGTGCTAGGTAAAATATAGCCAACCGTAATAGAGTAGCCAAGTAAAGCAAGGCTTGGCCTCTCTCCGTCTAAATTACAGCTGATGTGGCAATGCGCAACAAAAGACCCCGGCTCTGACATAGACCTCGTGCTGTAAAATTAGTGTAATGAGGATGTTGCATATTCATCTCACAGATTTATCCATGTAGGCCAACAGATAAGGCGGCCGTATCACGGCAGAGCAGCGACGACCTTTGTCGGGGTGCTTTTGAGAAGTCATTTATTACCTGCCAAACGTCGACTCAGCCAGCCACGGTTTCGCTGGGGAAGCGGGCGCAGAGACGAGCACCGGCGGGCACGACGCCTGGCGCTTTGCCGCTAATTTCAAATTCACCCACAGGGGATGTCCAGGGCCCCTGCAGTTTCAGTGCTTCGGACACCTGCTATTGCACATTTTTTGACAGAGAGAGCGCATGACGAAAAGGAATGCAACGGCGCTAGAAGAAATGCCATAATGTGTCTGTGTGGGTGAGTATCTAAATGAGGTTCCCAACGACTTGCAAAACGGTCATATAAGCTGAGCACGAGTTCGTTCTGTCCCTTGTCAAAACGATGAGACAGCCAGTGGAGGGTTGCAGAGAAAGAGGGAGAATCAGTGTATTATTCATTCATACATTTTTCAACATTCTAACCAAAAAAAAAACAACACTTGTCTTGATTTAATATTTGCTTTCAAAGCATGAGCCATTTTTCTGATTTACCAAGTCGAGCATTTTTACAGTTTTAGAAATAGATAATTAAAAGCAACATGTATTTTTGGGGGGTTTTGGTTTAACTGTGCAAAATGAAAGAAAAAATAATAGACAAATTGGTTTACTTGCTGGATTTCATGAAGAAGCACTCAAAAGCACTTTGGTTCTTGCTTTTAATGTGAAAAATGAATGAACAAAGAATACATGGACTTGGGCGCTTCCTGGATTTCATGAATGGAGATCTTCATCGTTCTCTCACAAGTCATTGTTCAAAACTTAAGGCTGTTAAGGCTGAGTCACAGAGATTGACTCACAGACAAGATGAGTCAGCGCCCCCCAAAAACAACCGCAGCACTTACTTCAAAGCTGTGCCGTCGTCGTTTCGGGACGTTCCTTCAGCTGCTGTAGACCCTTCAGTCGGTCATTTCCCCTCTCATGTCACATTTGCTTTTCGGTCCGTGGTGCCCCATTTCCATTAGTCGGACCCCTGCAGTTCCGTGCAAAATAGGAAAAGAGATTAACTTTGCACTTCTCTTGACATCACAGGGGTGGAGGTTCTCTGATCTAACATTCTGCAAAATAAGGCAGAAGGACGTGAAAGAATGTGATGGAAGAAGCCCTGGGGTATCCATTTCAGTAATCTCTCGTTTTCTCTGGCCTATGAGTTTATGCCCTCATAAGTCTGTTTTGGGAGACTGAAATCCCGTCTTGGTTTTGACTGAAATCCTGTCTGTGTTCAGGAGATTTTCGTTGGGAAATTGAAATCTCTTCTTTGTTTGGGAGACTGAAATCCCGCCATGGTTTAGGAGACTGAAATCCCACCTTGTTTTTGGGAGACTGAAATCCCGCCTTGTTTTTGGGAGACTGAAATCCCGCCTTTGTTTGGGAGACTGAAATCCCACCTCGTTTTTTGGGAGACTGAAATCCCACCTTGTTTTTTGGGAGACTGAAATCCCGCCTTGTTTTTGGGAGACTGAAATCCCGCCTTTGTTTGGGATACTGAAATCCCACCTTGTTTTTGGGAGACTGAAATCCCACCTTGTTTTTGGGAGACTGAAATCCCGCCTTTGTTTGGGAGACTGAAATCCCACCTTGTTTTTGGGAGACTAAAATCCCACCTTGTTTTTGGGAGACTGAAATCCCGCCTAGTTTTTGGGGGACTGAAATCCCACCTTGTTTTTGGGAGACTGAAATCCCACCTTGTTTTTGGGAGACTGAAATCCCGCCTTTGTTTGGGAGACTGAAATCCCACCTTGTTTTTGGGAGACTGAAATCCCACCTTGGTTTGGGAGACTGAAATCCCATCTTGGTTTGGGAGACTGAAATCCCACCTTGTTTTTGGGACACTGAAATCCCGCCTAGTTTTTGGGAGACTAAAATCCCACCTTGTTCTTGGGAGACTGAAATCCCGCCTTGTTTTTGGGAGACTGAAATCCCACCTTGTTTTTGGGAGACTGAAATCCTGCCTTTGTTTGGGAGACTGAAATCCCACCTTGGTTTGAGAGGCTGAAATCCCACCTTGTTTTTTGGGAGACTGAAATCTGATCTTGGTTTTGGGAGACTGAAATCTCACCATGTTTTTGGGAGACTGAAATCGCGCCTTGGTTTGGGAGACTGAAATCCCGCCTAGTTTTTGGGGGACTGAAATCCCGCCTTGGTTTGGGAGACTGAAATCCCACCTTGTTTTTGGGAGACTGAAATCCCGCCTAGTTTTTGGGAGACTGAAATCCCACCTTGTTTTTGGGAGACTGAAATCTCATCTTGGTTTTGGGAGACTGAAATCCCACCTTGTTTTTGGGAGACTGAAATCTCATCTTGGTTTTGGGAGACTGAAATCTCGCCATGTTTTTGGGAGACTGAAATCCTGCCTTGGTTTGGGAGACTAAAATCCCGCCTTGTTTTTGGGAGACTGAAATCTGATCTTGGTTTTGGGAGACTGAAAACTCGTTTTGGTTTGGGGGACTGAAATTCTTTCTGTGTTTTATACTGTAGCATGTACTGTAGCACTGTAGCTTTGAAGAATCTCTACCTTCGGTGAAAAGCACAGAAGGAGGGATTAAACAATGAAAAACGACAAAGAGACCCTGAGGTGTGTGTTTCAATAACCTTTTTTCTTCTTCCCGGGGTTAACGGCTGTGTCCGAGTTTCCTGATCCTCGGTCTTAATAACAGAGAGAGATAGCCCAATTACTGTCAGATGAAACAACGATAAGTTCGGCTGTCGCATTTAATAGGACGGCAAACCTGCTTTTTTGTGATAAGTGGCAAACAATATTGTCATCATTAGGCCCTAATGGACACCAAAAACCATCGTTGCTGCAGTTTCTGTATGATGAAACACAAAAGGAAAATAGGAAAAACGTCTAGCTTGCAGTTTGAGAGTTTTGCTAGCAAGTTTAGACTTCCTTCAGCTCTCGCGTTTGGTGACGTCTCGTCTGTCTTTCCTGAACAGTGTAGACGGGCGCAGGATGTATGACATGTTCCTCTGCAGCTCTTGCTTGGCTTACGCCCAGATAGGTGTTTTTCAAGGCTGATGATTTGTGTGCTGCAGTCGCCGACCTGGTTATTTATGATCACCTTTCGCCTCACGGTACGTTCCTCACCAAACTCTGAGAACTGTCACAAAAAAAAAGAACATGTCGGCATTGTGCAGAGGAAAACACTAAGGAATTGCAGCTTGCAGATGCTTATTCAGACCCTCCAGGATTTCACAATGTTGCGATCGTAACTATTAATGCAAATTCAAATAGCCGTTCAACTTTGAGCAATTACTGCAAATTTTCTACTTTTTTTGACCAATCATTCTTGTTACCAGCAAAACGTCGAGCCATACGTCAGCGAACTCGTTTCCTTGTTACGTTTAGAAGATGCAGGAAATGTGTGTGATAAAAACGCCTCACATTTACCTAGTGATTAATGGTTAGTAAAAATATTAGTTTTGTTCCTCTTAATTTTAATTGATTAAAGAGACCCACAAAATCCTGGAAGGACTGTCTATTGCATGGAGGTCAAGAAGCGATGGGTCTCATTAGCCAATTTTTTGTAACTTTTATTGTAAATTTTTGCATTTAAATTTTTTTAATGTCTCACGGTAGGATGGGTTCATGTGAGGTTTATTTATTGTATCATGTTGTCCTCTGCAAATCTGACATTTCTGGACTCTCATAAAACATTTAGGGGGTTAGAGGTCATGAGAACTGTCTTTAATTAATGGTCTTGACAAAATTTTTATGTAATATTTTGGCTAATTCATTAGTTTTTCTTTATTTGTTTATTTGTTTGTTTATTTTAGGGGATGCAAAAAGTCTTCTGAAGCTCCACTTTGCATAGTTCAAAAGAAACAAATGCGCCACCGTCCCTCTTTGTGACGAGCCGGATCTGAACGCACCTCTGATTGCTGTCTGGAGTGAGGTGCTTTTGTCAATAGGACTTATCTAACATAACAGAGCACTGATATGGAAATAGACATCCCTTTGAACAAATAATCTATTTGTCTCTCTGGCTGGAGGGCTTCCACACTCCCTATTAAGCACCTTATCTGTCGGCCTGACTCACATCATTCGTGCGGCCCCAACCCACTCCCCACACGCTCGCAAATCCATATGGAACTGGGATGAAAAGTTGCCAGATGATCCCAAGGGTTTGGGCTAGCCATTGTAGGGTGATTTGATTGATATAAAAATCTAGGAAATTCATTTTCACCTTCAAAATATCTATATCAGTTTGTCTGGAGTTGAGGTCTTGGAGACAAGACAATTAGAATTTACATTTACGGCAGACTTTTTGATCCAGAACCACTTACATCCTGGGACAATTTTTCTGGAGCAACTTGTTGCTCAGGTGCGTAACATTGAGCACAGCGTAGACATATTGAGTTATTGGCTGATTGTTTTAGCGCTGCCCCCTCACAGCAAGAAGGTCCTGGGTTTGATCCCTGAGTCAGCTGTAGGGTCTTTCTGCGTGGAGTTTGTATGCCCCCTATACGTGTTTGCGTGGGTTTCCTCTCATACGCCAAAAAGCATGCACTGTAGGTTAATTGGAGACTCTAAATTGGCCCATAAGGTGTGAGTGAGAGTGTGATTGTGTGAGCGTGTGTGCCCTGCGGTGTGTTGGCGCCTGGTCCCCGCCTTGCACCCGTAAGTTCCCAGGATAGGTTTCCTGCACTGCTGGTTGGGATTAAGTGGTTCAGATAATAAGTGAATGAAAGAATGAATTAATTTTTAAGGTTTTTCCGTGATTCCGACCTTTTACCTTGTAGTCACCAAGGCTGAATTTTGGTCTCTCAAAACACTTTCACAATTTTAAGTTTTCTCTAAAATTTAGAGCTATAAAAATAACACTGCCACTATGGATGATGGTTAATTCCAGTTTGCAGAATCTCCATCACTGGGAAATTAAAGTTGCTCTGAATATGCCCTTCAAAGAAATGAAGGATATGTATCTCGAGATCGAGTTGTGACTTCCATCCAAAAGTTTTTCGACCTGCTTTGACATGACCTCGTCTCCAGATTCGGATCACTAAACATACAAATGCATCCGAGCAGCCTTCATGCTTCCCTGCCCGTTCCAACCTGTCCATCAATCAAGCCCTGAAAATTCACAATCAACCGGATCAAGATTGGGCGTCGGAAAACGGACGGCTGTTGTGAAAACATTTGCGCCACGCAGTAACACCTATCCGCCTTCCCCTCGTCTTAATTACCCACCTCAATCTTCTTTATTAGCAAATTAAAGAAGTAATTAAGCTTTCGCTCGGCTAGGACGGAGGCGCTCAAGGCAGTCTGTGATTTGAGCGTTCATATGTGCAACAGTTGCCTGCAATAAAGACGAAAATGAAAAGTTTATTTCTCTTTTTTCCCCAGAACTCGGGCAAATGGCTTCTTCAATTTCGATTAACGCGACTCTTCATGCAGATGATATTTTTTCATCTGCCGCGCAACACGGTAATGAACAAGTTATAATGTGGATGTGGGTTGCCGGGAGACCGGCAAACATGGAAATTAGGTGGACTGCAGGCCTTGTTTACCAGCTGTACTGTATTTTCCGGTGCTGTCTGTTTTATTGGAGGAGAGAGGTTCACTAAAATACTGTGTGCTGGGGGACTTGCCTCTGCTCCACCACATTTCTGCCACAGCAAACTCAAAAAAAGCGGGGACAAGTTGGCCCCGGCCCACAACATGCACCAATTTCCATATGCATGTGATTCAAATTTGCCTCATAACTCAAACTTCTAACAGCCAAATCTCTGGCCTTTGAGCACAGTTCCATCATAAACGTCGACTACTATAATTTGACTTAAAGATTAACACTTTTTGTCAGTGTTAAACTAAGGAACTTCATTGGATTTATAGATTTTCAGGGTGATTTTCCTGCCATGAAGTCATATCCACACATTTTTTTTAAAATTCTTAAATAAATAAATATTAGTGTTTGCAGCAAGCCAGGAGTATAAAACGTTTTGCTTTTGTAAGGGGTGTGTTCACAATGGCAAATTAAAAAACCTAAAAAAGACACAATTGCAGCTGGGTAAAGCTGGACAACTTCAAATGAAAGTACTAGAAAGTTAACTAAAAAAACAAAAATAGGAGTCAAAAATCGTACCAGACAAAGAAAAAAACTAAGTGAAAAACAAAGGCTTGGCAAAGGTCAGACAAAACAGCACTGTCCCTGAGAGAGGCTCTTATATACTGTGCCTAATGAGCTAGAATAGAAACACCTGTGAAACCTCACTACTTTGGCAGCCATGTTTGTAGTATGCTGTGAGGTGAGGATGCATGGGAAACTGAGTTTTTAGCAGCTGTAACTGTTACACTAAGGTTACCTTTTTATTTGCTGTGATAATGTTTTAGATATGAAAAATGATCTGTTAGTGATCCTGACAGCATCCAGCATGAGCCCCAAAAGTAATATTTAAAACAGAACATTTAAAATGTCATTGTGTTTAAAGTCGTAATGATCCAAGTTTCCTTAAAAGGCTCAGTTTGAACTTTTACTTTGTGACATATTGACATATGTGACCCTCCACGGCAAAACCAGTCGCTTGTCGCAATGGAGGTTTCCGAGAAAAACGAGCGTTTATGTTGCATGGGGTAAAATGTTGGATTTTTTGTTTTTAGTGTTTTGAAACAGTGGAAGGTCTATACTGTACTGTTGGGAATAAATTTGGCTGAAAAACTTACCTTTTCCATCCTAAAAACGTGACTTTCTTGACCGCTCTACTTCAATATTTACGGTAAATCCACTGGTTGACTAGCGTGAAGATATTTCTCCGGAATCCATCTCCGTCTCCCGAGTTCAGTTAACCTAACGCAGGTAGGCTATCCGTGTGGCTGTGAATGCAGCGTAGGCTACCGTAAATGCAAACGTAGCCGCGACCGCACCAAGCGTCTGTGAGTGCTACGTCGATAGTCAACTTCAAAGGCAGATTTCTCCGTTTCTCACTTGGCGTGACAGGAGAAACCCGATTCCTTTGAATGTTGATATCTCAGTCATATGTCGTCCCATTCATGATATAGATATCGTTTTGAAGCTTGATTTATGCCCTTTCATGAAAACATAATAACTCAATTTTGAAAATTTGCAACAAGCGACTGGTTTTGCAGTGCAGAGTCACATATTGTTCAACAGAGACTTTGTTCATGTTCTGTAGTGATATAAGTTTTAACTTTTTAGGACTGTCTTTTCAGCAACTCTCCCTTGCTTTCGTCATTGCTGTCTGCCCTTGTTTTTCACTATGTTGCCTGCTTTACGGTTTCTGATATGGATTCTCTGTCTTGTAACTGTTTTTAGATCTCTGACCCAAGTCTGTTTAGGACAGTGACGTTGTCTATGGCCTGCTTTTGTTACTAAAACATCTACTGTTACTGGATTCTAATATGTGATGGATTAATATTCCTGACAAAAATTTTAGGCTTCTGGCAAAGAGTTGCTATTGATGTGGACTTATAGCAAACTTCATGAAAACCTTGACCTGGTAAATTTGTCACCAGATTTTCATTGGCAAATCGTTTTGACAAATACATTTGTCACCAGTGGAAATTTGTCATTATTGTCACAACATTGTCACAAGTTTGTCACTAGTGGCTGACTCCACTGTTAGCAAGTTTGCCGCAAATCTGATGTGAACATTTTGTTTTTGTTTGGTGTATGTATCATTACCTCTGAGCATACGTCTGATTTATTATTTATTGGATTAAATAATGGATTTAAATCAAATGTACATTTTTACTATTACATCTACTGAGGATCTCTCTAGCTCAAAAATATCACTGAAATACTATTGTGATTTGATATAACAGTCTCTTAAAAGCTACCATTTAAAATTAGCTTCTAGAAGTACTCTAAAAGTCTAAAAGTGGCTTCCTGTAAAAGAAACAAGCTTCCAGATTTATCCAATCTGTTAAATGAGAGCAGAAAATAAACTGACTGGTGCATTCCCAGATGCTGGGTTAATTGTCAGACAAATGATAATGAATAAATGTAGAAAAGCCAACATTTTTTGAATGTTTGAGGCAGAGCTGGAGTTGTTTTATAGTCTTTTATATTGTGCAACTGTTATGCAATTACACTTTATATTTTTCTACTTTTGTTCTGCTCTTAAATACTATTCATATTAATTGTGCATAAATTCTTCTAATGATACACACTTTATTCTAGTCACAAATATGCCCGGTAAGCAGATAAAACCCCTGGGTGTCAAGGTTCTCTTTTGTTTGCATATCCCATGACGCCAAACAGAAAAAAGTAGCTGGCAGAAAAGTGCAAAAGGCCGGGAAAGAACTCACTCCCGACCGAATGAAAGTGAAGTGCACAGAGAGGTGTCATCTCCTCTCATATCACTCTCTACACTGGGGTTAGAAAAGTTACGCGGCTTTGGAAAAATCACAGCGGAACTCTTGCAGGCGCTCTCCGAGGCTCCAGACGTGGCCGGATGTCGTGTCAGGACCACCCAAGGGAGAGAAGGAGAAAAAGGCTTTCCACTCATCCTCCTGCCCCTTTAATCTCAGTGAAGGGGGATGTCTTTCGAGTGTGTTTTGAGACAGGTTGAGTTCACAGCTACCCGCCCCAATTGTGAATACATTCTGTTTGAAGTGCGGTACGGCGGAGCGGCGAAGGCCCTGTGCTGTGGACGATATCAAAGCGCTACACACCCTCCTGGAAAAAGGCCTGTCGGCAAACGGTCATCTTAAGGTCCATTGGGCCCATTTGAATGTATCTCTCTCGTCGGTGATTGTCCATCTTCCTGGCATTAAAAGCGCTCCGCTCTCGTCCCGTGGCTGCTTTCGGAAGCGGAATGCATCGCCTCCCGCTGTTTTGTTCCATGTGGCGGTTAAGCTTCGCAGCCTGCTTTTTTCCCCTTAAACCATTCTAATGGAAATGACCCGAGCGAGTTTCTCGCCGAAGCAAGAGATGCACCGGCTTGAATTTATTCATGTGCGTTTGACCTTCATGAATAAAAATTCCTGGGTTTGTGCTTGGCGGGGGGGAAAAAAGTTTCCTGCGATTGCTGGTGCCCCGGGATCTCCTGCACAAACTGCGAAGAGCAACGAGTTGTTGTCAAACTCCATCAAGTACAGTACGCTGCAACTATGAAGCTGCTCATCTATATTCAACATGTCAAAAACCATAATGTAATTCTATTTCTAACCCTAACAATAATCCTAACCTAACTTAATCTAATCCTAACCCTAATCACAGTCTAATCCTAACCCTAACCATAGTCTTAACTCTAAACATAAACTTCACCCTTAACTCAACCTTAACCTTAATTCAAACTATAGTTTAATCTCAATCCTAATCCTCACTATAAACTAATAATAAAAATGAACCATAATCTAATCCAGACTTTGAACCATAATCTAATCCAAATCATAGTCTAAGCCTAAACCTAATCATAATCTAATCCTAAACATATCACCATAATCCAACCTTAATCTTAATTTAAACCCTAACCATAATCTTGAACACAATCACAATATGATCCTAACCCTAATCACGGACTAAAGTTAATCTTAAACCTGAATAGAACCTAATCCTAAACTTCACCATAACCCAGCCTTAACTTTAATTCACCAATAATTTAATCTTGATCCCAAATTTAATCATAATGTAATCACAAAATTTAACATAATCACATCCTCGAACGTAACCATCTAATCCTAAACCTTAACCATAATCTAAACCTCAACCTAAACATAATCTAATAACTGACTCCTAAATCTTAATCTGAACCTTGATCTTATATGAATAATCTAATTCTAACCTTGATGCTAATCATAATTTAATCCTGACCCTGAACCATAATGTAATCCCACACATGATCATAATCCTAAACCTTACTCTGATCTTAACTCTAAACCTAACCATAATCTCATACTTAACCTTAACATAATCTGATCCTGACCCTAAACCTTCAGTTAATCCTAAACTTAATCATAATCTAACAATCTAATTTGTCACCTGTTGGTGGCCCAACCCTAATTACTTTAGCCATTTCAGGTCATCTCCTTATGGAATGTTACAAACACACACACACACACACACGGAACTGACTGCAACTCATGCCCTGTGTTCTCCGCAAAGATCGTTGAGTCGCTGTCAGGGGCGATCAGGTACAGTACAGAGCAATAATAGAGCCATTTGGAACCTGCTCATCTATATTCGACGCGTCGAAAGATAAAGGCTCGTCTTGCAGCGCTGCCTCGGCCTACGGCGGAATTAATTAGAAACTCCCACCAAGATAAACATATTTGCTCCATTAATAAAACCCGACGACAGGGGAGGCCGGTGACGGGCGCCATCTTGAAGATCTGACAGCCTGTCTTCGTTTACACCACATCCGGCTCGCAGCCTAATAAAGCTGGGATCAGGTTTAGCTCAGAAGTTTCAAGTGATAGACGAGGCCACGGTGGAATTAATGGTTTACGAGGACGCGTTTTATCAGGAGGTTTTTGCGTAGCAAAGCAGCAACGGCAACAACAAGCCCTTTCCAGTCCCGATAAAAGGCCCGAATTTGGCGCTGAGATTTTTTATTTTCTCGACGCAGCGCCTGTAAGAGCGCTCAGACTTTTTAATGAGAAAAGGCGATGGTATCGCGAGTAATTAAAAAGCCGGCCGATCTGATTCAAGGCAGACAATGAATTTAAAAATAAGCAGGATTGCTTAGTGTCTTACGCAAGCGTTCCGGACTGATGGGGAGAGTGCACGAGTTCAAATAAACAGAGGAGAAGTTTAGCGATGAAAAGAAGCTGACTGCGGAGTCTCGCTTGAAAAGAGAAAGGGGCGAGAAGGGGATCAGCACGTTTGTAAATGCCTGTGCTTAATCATTGTCCGTTCCAAATTGCCTTCCAATTACCTTGTCGGAGCCATAAGAAGTGAAAAGCCCGGTTGGTGCGAGCACATCAAAAAGACGATTCTCAGTCTAATGTCTCGTTTTATGGACTAATAATAGCTTTGTTTTAATAATGACACTGCACGGCGTTTCATAACACCGCTATCTCTCGGCGTCGAGGGCGTTTTAATAACGCCAACCTGATTAGACTGAGCCCGTCCTTTCCGGCAACACTTTTATGAATTAGGATGTGCTTCGTTCTGATGCAGTACCGTAGTCGAGGTGCTGTTAAATTAAGTGGTTAGAGGCAATAAAGCATCACAACGGTCAACTTTCATACTGAAAGTCATTGCAACAAGTGGAAAAATATGAACGCCATGGTCATGTGGAATGGCAAGGCCTTGAGCAAGGCATTTTATTACCGACCTCTAACACCTCAAAAGATAATAAATCTAATCTAAGATTAACCCTAAAATGAAATCTCACCTTATAACACGAATGTAAAGTTAACAGACACACATACAATGAAAAACTGTGAAAATCTGAGCAGAATTTACTTTCAGTACGTGATAATCCAACTCACAAATAGTGCTAAATTAAATTATTATCTGAAACCTTAAACATTACGGGCCAATTTCCCGGTTGAGGATTAAGCCTAGTCCTAGACTAGTTCTGAGTTTGAATGGAGAATCTCCATTGGTACTACAAATTAGTCCAAGACTAGGCTTAATCCATCAGCGAGAAACCAGCCCAAAGGGCCAATTTCCCAGTCGAGGATTAAGCCTAGTCATAGACTAGCTTTGGGTTTGAATGGTAAATCTCTATTAGCACTACAATTTAGTCCAAGACTAGGCTTAGTCCTCGACTGGGAAATTGGCCCAAAGGGCTGGTTTCTTGCTCATGGATTAAGGCTAGTCTCGGACTAAATTCTACTACCAATGGAGATTTACCATTTTAACTCAAAACTAGTCTAGGACTAGGCTTAATCCTCGACTGGGAAATTGGCCCAAAGAGACAATTTCCCAGTCAAGGATTAAGCCTAGTCTTAGACTAGTTTTGAGTTTGAATGGTAAATCCCAATTGGTACTAACACTTAGTCCAAGACTAGGCTTAAACCATGAGCAAGAAACAAGCCCAAACTGTTTAACTCTATACTTATCCTAAACATAAATCTTGCCTAATTTCATTTTCATCCTGAAAATAACTATATTCTAAACCTCAGTATAATAAAACCTAGCCCTAACTCTAACTATAATATAATCCTAACCCTAAATTAAACCATAATCTAATCCTGACTGTGAACCTAACTATAATATAATCCTAACTCTAAACTTCACCATAACTAACCATGAATTTTACCATAATCTAATCCTAAATCTAATCATAATCTAATTCCAAAAATTTAATTAGCCATAATCAAACCTTTCTTTAAACCTCACTTTAGTTTAATCCGAATATTAGACCTAAACATAATACAATCATAATGATAAATCCTACCATAATTTACTCCAAAATTTTAATCCAATATCTGACTGTTCCCGACCATCTAATCATAACCTCAAACCTCACCATAAACTAATCCTAAACCAAAATCTGATCATAATCTAATCTGAATCCACCTCCTGATCATAATCTAATTTTACCCTAACACCTGAACATAATCTAAACCAAAACCTAACCACAATCCAAACCTTTTAGCCACAATTTAATCTTAACCCTCATGGCCACCATAATCTAATTTTAACCCCAAACCTCACCATAATCCCATCCAGTCTCTAAACCTCACCATGCTCTAATCCTAAACTTAATCGGAATCTATAACATAACCATAATCTAATCTAGCCAGAAACAATGGCAGCACATTTTCAATGTCTTCACTTGCCACCTGTGTAGACAGACCAAACAGATGCAGACGTTTCAGGACATATTCTAATGAAATCAATCCCGATGTCACCCACACACACACACACTCACACACAAAACGCGCACATTTGGAACGATCTCCGTTCGGCACACCACGACTCGGGCATCAATCTTGGGAGGTCACCAGCAACCTTGTAGGATTCTGGCGTGTGATTCATTGCCAGCTATCAACAAGCTTGAGTTTAAATGCTCCTGAAGGGCAATGTTAATGGAGGGAGGGAGGTGCCATATTTTTCATGTCAGAGCGCGTATTTTCTTTTCAGCTCTTTAGGTTTTATCATTAACCGTAAAACGCGTTTGGCAGTCGGGCTTTGGCACCTCCGGCGCTCCCGCCACGTTGTGACGCCGCGGCTTCCCGCTGATTTCCAGTCTCACACGCACTCATACACACACGAAACACACACACAGGCACGTAAGTCTTCCTGCAGCCCTGGCGGCTACGTGTGAATTCCCCCCGCCGCGAAGGTAGTATTATTCAAGATAAAAGCCCAAATAAGCTTCGGTGTATCTTATAAACCTTTTATTTTGACTCTCGCCGCTCAAATAGAGCATCTATATTTCATATCCATTGCACCGCTCACCTTTAATATTGTCAGAAGGATTGTGCAATTGCTGAAAATATTCTCCAATTGTTTGGAGAGTGTTACTTGTTTTTTTTTGTTCTTTGCCGTGCTCTCTCCCTCTCTCTCTCTTTCAATGATTGTGGGAGTATTTCCCCACACTGTTCTGTTCAGGATATTCACTGACTCATCTAAGAGCAAGAATGGGGAAAAGCTAGAAAAGAAGACACATGGAATTGCAATCGAGCACTAGAACAATCAAATTGTGATTTTAGCCGGTAATGCCGTATAAAGGTACTCTCGTCGTATAATTAAAAATGCACATGTAGGGTTTTGGTTCATTAATCGACCAGGGAGGACAGGAACAAGACAAGTTTAATAGTCACAAGGAGGAACCTGAGGTCAGTGTTCCAAACAAAGAGCAGACTAAGAAATGTTACGTTCAAAACCAGTCAGTGAGGCAACCAAATCCGATGAGCATCAGTCAAAAACAGAGCATAAGAGAAGGACAAAAAATTCAGACTGTGGGTCTAAATCCAAGACTTAAATATAAAGCAGAGACTAGAAAGTCAAAAGTTTAAAAATAAAGGTAATAAAGAACTGGCAACACTCCGCAAGTCTCCATCATCTACAAAGTATTCAGGTTATTCCAATCTGGCGGTTAGCGGCTTCGATCCTCGTGATCGGCTGTCGGGCTTTTCTGTGTAGTCTCCCCATGTTCACATGGGTTTCCTCCCGGTGCTCTGGTTTCCTCCCAGATTCAAAATGCATGCACTGTAGGTTGATAGGTGGCTCTAAGTTGGCCGTGTGAATGTGAGTGTGAAGGATTAAGTGGTTCGGATAATGAATGAATGAATCTGGTAACTTCTCAACCAAAAATCTGAAGCTAAGCCTAACTAATAAAGTGTGTCATTACATTTAATAATAACAGATCTACCAACAAATACAACGATACGGCAGGAAGATAAAGCTGGATCCTAGATTTTTAAGACCTATATTTTCTGCAGTGCTGTTGTAATCATATTTGGCAAGGCTTTTTGCAGAAGATTCACAGGGTTGGGTCTTGGATCGACATCCTGTCGGTTTGGAAATTCAGTCTTTTCATCTGCCTTTTTGAAGTCGGGCTGCAGATGAAGTGCATGGATGCAGAGAAATCCCTTATGACATCACATGAAATCACACAGCTTCTCGTGAGACTGAAAGCGTTAAAGGGTTGAACTCATCTGCCAGTCAAGTAGCGTAATTCAGTGCTTTTCCGTATTCGTGAACGCACCGAATGTTTTGTAAACATCATTAAAATTGATGGGCTTTTAGAAGCTTTGTGAATTACAAAATGTAATTATATTCTAATATTTAAAAACCTGAATGACCTTTTTGCCTATATTTGTTGAGGTTTGGCTTAGATTTGGGATTAGGCTCAGAAAATGTTTGCTGGATAGAAAGGGTTTAATATATTTAATGGACTCATGAAATATTTACGTCCTCTGGACCTCAGAAAGATACAAATGTGTGTGTGGATGCGTGTTGATCCCAGCAGAGATTGTGCTTTGATTCTCTAACACTTTACACCCATTTGATTCTATAACACTTTACGCACTTCTCTGCAGAAATCCCTCGCTCCAAACCCCACTTGGCCTCTGCTTCCCCTCACGCTATCCTCCTGTCGTCTCTTTTGGCCCTTTTTCTATCCTCAGTTCTCACTCTCTCTCACACACACACACACACACTCGTTCACTCCCTCCCAGTATACATTTCAGCTTTTCTCGTTCGACCCCCTTCTGTCTTTCTCACTCTTTGTGGATCAGTTCAGACACCTCCTTTCTGTCTGACTGCCAATCCACACTTCCCCGTCTTCACTCTCTCTCTCTCTGTCTCTCTGTGTGAGTCTTGGTGCTCAGTGTCTCCCGACTCAAACACACAGTAAGGGACCATTATGTTAAAAGATGTGGCCATTATCTAGTAGACAATGCAATCACTTGATTAAAAGCTGCTTTGTCCACATCATCAATCAGCCCTGGCAGGAAGAGAGAGAGAGAGAGAGACCTGCAAGCCGCTGTCTCATGTCATGTAACACAGGAGACCTCCCATAATCCTCTCCATTATTCACATCATGTGACATGAAGACAATTAATTTCACAACTTTGGTAATATGACAGATGTAAAGCGACATATGAACAGTAGGCTTTGTGTATTTATGTTTATTAGGCCATTTTGTCATGCATCTGACCTATTCCGTATCAATAATGCGCACCAGACATCTTGACTGGCTGGTTGAGGCTTAAAAACGTAGTAAACACACACAGAAAATACAATCCCACTGGTCTTTACATATGAAGCACAACACGATAGACACGATAAAGTGAGAGAAAGAGAAACTAAAAGCAGGCGGCAACTCGGTGGGAAATGATATGGTGATTGCGGTGCAGAAAGAAGCTCAGCTCCACCAGATTCACTTCAGTTGAGTTGAGTTTATTTCTCCAGCGCTCTTTACAGCTCTATAATATTTGTTGTATGATGTGTTGAGGATAGAGGTGATCATCACGTGAAATGATGGTAATGAACAATGCAGCTTCATGTATCATGTGGCGTTATTTTTCTCTGCTTACGCTCTACATAATGCTTGGACATGGAGCCAGTCAGCTCAGCCCTAAAATGCTGGTTTTGTCCTTCACCAGGGAACTTTATACTTTTATACATGAAGTATGTTTTAGAGCCTGTACTTTTCACTTTACCTTGAGTAAAGAAGTCGAGTCAATACGTCAACTTTTACTAGAGTCTTTTTAAACACACATATCTACACTTCTACTTGTGTGAAGAATGTGTGTACTTTTCACACCTCCGCATCTTACCAGAGCATGGCTTTGCGTCACATCACGCTGTTGTCAGGGGCGAGATTGAGTCGGAGGACGGAATCCACCTTGGTGAAGATCTACCTTTTCTCTATAGCTTGTGGTGTAACTAACTACTATATCAAAAAGGAACTGGACTGTAGCTAGTCTACTTTTAATCAAGTAGTACTTTTAATAACAGCGTTAGCCGCATCACTTTATTAAGGCTGATGGAAGCCATTTTTAAGACATCATGAACCCAAGTTAAATCATTACACAAATCCCATTTTTCTGGATCTAAACTTCACAGGATGTTCAAGATTTTCTTAAAGTAGAATGAACCATAACATAAGAGTATGTTTTATAAAGAATACCTAATTAAATTTCGTTAAATATATAACTTTCGTTTTGTTTTAATGACAACAAACATCATAAAGCAGGTTAATTCAGGACAAAATAAAAAAATTCTGCTTTTAAACTTCATAGTGAGTCCAGCAAACGTTTTAATGACGAGTGTCATATAATCACACATTTTTTTGTGCCCAAAATGATCACTTTGCCAAGAGGAGTAACGGTGTCTGGCTCATGTTGGGATTGTATTACGGTGGCATTTTCAAACGGCTACCTACAGTTTAGCTCACACGTGCTCATGTGGCACTGCGAAACAACCACCCTTCCGTGCGCAGCCAGAGAGAAGAAGAGGAAGGCCATCAGAATGAAGCCAGACCGATTACTAATCCCACACACACACACACACTTCATGCCAAGACCATGCATGTGCTGAGTTTGATGAAGCCCATTCTCCTAAACCTCTTACTGGTCGACCTGTCATGGCATGCATCAGAGCAGAAATGTTCCTCCTCCTCCTCCTCCTCCTTCTTCCATAATTCCACTGCATGGACAGAAGGGATTTGGAACGCAAGGCTTATGCAGAATTGTGTGTAAATGTGCGAGAGCGTGTGTGTGTGTGTGTGTTCTAGCTACGGAGTTGGTGTCAAGCTGAGTAATTTTTGTTTGTTGTCAAGCCTCTGCGATTTTGCATAAAGAGCCAGAACTGACAGGCAACGTCAAAGGTAGCTTTATCATTATTAAGTAACGTAAGCGTGTTTTAAACTAATGTGGCGTTAGTGTAAAAACATGCTTACACTGAAGTAACATTATTAATAGGCACGATTTTACACGAACAAAGTGTCAGTTTAAAATATGTTTGCGTTATAGCAGAATGATTAAGTTAGAATGTTTAAAACTAACGTTTCATTAGTTGAAAAACATACTTGTTTTATCAGGCTTTTTAAATTTAGTCGTAAAGACAGATGCATGGTCATGAAAGCAAAGTCAGACGATTTGATATGAGAAAATCCAAACTCTCTGTCAAAATAAATCAGGAAAACAGAGAATTGAGGGCAGGACAGGGTGGTACGGTTCTGAAACTGGACCGAAAAATATAATACGAATGTTACCATCACTAAATATTTGGTACCTTGGTAGCATAACGGTTGATCGGAAGGTTACCGGCTTAAATCCCGGGCCGCTAAAGGTACTACTGAGACACTCGTGAGCAAGGGATCGTTCCCAAGCTCTGCTCCCCGGGCACTGTCACGACGGACTGTCTGATCGATGTTTTGATTTTGGATCGATGCTACGGTATCGTTGATGAATGAATCGACGTACCGATGAGGATCGATATATTGTTACACCCTAACACTGTATAAGAGATAATGGAATACTAAAGACTTTTTATTTGTATTTCCTACGAGCACAAGGAGGATTTTTTTTGTATGAATGTGGTCATAAGAAAAGACAGCGGGTTGCAGTGAACTTATTAAAACAAACATTTCACATGGGGTCATCCGCAGAAGCGCGCAACTTGTCAAGGGATTTACAATAAACATGAAAATTAGAGTTTAAGGTTTCGTTTTGCTTTTTCAAACTCCTGTTCTCAGCCTTGCGTTGCTGGCCGTGTGCCACAGCTGCCTATTATCATTCGGAGGCTTTACAGAAGACGTTGTGCTGTTTCGGCAGACTGTTGGGCAGAAGGGATTGGTGTAATGAGTCTTATAAATGAAGTGATAAGTCAGTGGAGTTCAGCTTGAGGATAAACCTTCTCTTCTTTCCTTCTCAGTCTCTTTCTCCCTCCCTCTCTGCCTGAGACGCATACATAGACCCTCAGTCATACATTCACTTACTCACTCACTCCCTCACTCACTCTCTGCCTAACACACTTATCTATAGAGTGCACTGTCTTCTCTGTGTCTGCTCATTCCTCCCTCCCTCCCTCCCTCTCTCTTTCTCTCTGAGCACGTAGCGCCGACATCTAAGTCGCCATCTCCCTCTGCACACTTTCCTCTCCCGCGCTCGCTCAAAAATGTGCACATCTCAAAAAGCTGTATTAAAGATGCACTCCACGCACACAGACTGTCTCTCACACACACACACACACACAGAAAGGAAGACAGGAGGGAGAGAGAGAGAGAGAGAAGGGTATCTCCCCTTTCCCTCCGATACTCCTGCATAGTAGGCTAAAAAAAGAATTTCCCCCACAGCACACACACACACACACACACACTCAGCAAGTTGCCTCATTTCACACCGACTTAGGGGAAAGAAGGGGGGAAAAGGAGTGAGAGTCAGAGGTAGAGTGCAGTTCTCTTTTTTCACAGTCGTGGCTGTTGTTCGGCTGCAGGAGGCGGGTCGCGGGTCTCGGGTGGCTCTCTCCGGCCTCCCTCGTTTTTAGAAAGCCGCAAGGACCCTCGTTTATTACCATCCCTAATAAACATCCGTCCCGAGCTGCCATTATCTGACCGTTCCACGTTCATCTCGTCAACGCCGAAGGCTGCTGAAACGGAAAATATAAAACAGTTCGGGTTTGGCCTCGATTTCATCGATTTTTTTGCTCTGAGCGTGAGGATGAGGATAAGCGTGTGTCAGCGTGAGCGGGTTTGCGCATGTGCGCGCGAGGGCGTGCGCTCCTGTGCCGCATTATAAAATAAGCTGAGTGAAACAGAGCCTGCCCTGCCAACTGAATGCATTACAGCCAGTAATTACATTACCTGTTATGACTGTGAAACGGCGGTGAGTAATAACAAACAGCAGGTCGTTTACTTCGGGAAATCCTTCACTTTGACTCAAGCGCCATCTGCTGGACGCTCGATCTGTCTCTTTTTTTTTTTTCCACCCCTCCGCAAGCTGGCTTCACCCGATCGCACGACCTCGTAAACCGGGAAACTGGCTCGGCAATACGGGAGGACGGTGTCGGGTTTCTGGATGGCTCTGCTGCATGGCAAATTTTGAGAAAATCACACGTAAAGCACAGAAGACTTTGTTCAAACAATCCTCATCAGCATTTACAAGCCAGTGGGGAGCGTTATGAGTGCTCATAAACTTCCCAATGAAAGCTGGAAAGCAGCAATGTGAAAGCAAGTTCAAGAAAGTAGAAATACTGACCGGAAAATGTGCTCTAACAGTTCACTTTTTCCAACTTTCCAACATCTTTGATTTATTTTTGAGTTAACAAGTGAGTAACATTTTACGATGGTAAAAGTAAATGTAGGGATTTGAATCCAAGGACATTGTTGGGCACTCGAGCGAGGCAATTAACCCCAAGTTGCTGCTGGGAGACTGTCCATGAAATTGTATTTATATAGTATTTATATTAGTATTTATAGTATTTATATAGTAATAATGCTAATAATCCTCAAGCTGTCCTGACTGTTCTCGAGTCCCCCTTTCTTCTGGCCACACCACCCTGAGAACGCACCTTCTCGTTTGATCCTGGCAGCCAAGCAGAGTTGGGCCTGGTTAATACTTGGATGGGAGACTGCCTGGGAATACCAGGTACTGTAAGCTTGGGGCAGTTGGTACAAATTCCACACAGAAAGGCCCTATGGCTGACCCGGGGATTGATGCCTGGACCTTCTTGCTGTGAGGCGTCAGGGCTAACCACTGCGCCAGCGTGCTGCCCTAGTAAAGGGTCTTCTTCTTCTTTTTTCTTATTGTTCCCATGGATTAACTCTGCAGTCAAGTCTACAGTGGCCATTTCTGGACTATAATCAACCACTATATTCAGCTGCTTAGTTATGCAGGCTAATTGCGCACCAAAACCTTGTTCAAGCAACACTCATCAACATTTATAGACCCGGAGTGAGTGTTATTACCGCTCATAAACCTCCAACTGAAAAGTGGAAACCAGACATTGGCCAGACGTTTGCCCTAACCATTAAAACTTTTCAATTATCCAACTTTCCAACAACAGAACTTATACTTGAGTCTGCTTAGTTAATGTGGCTCTATGGCCAAATACTGTAAGCAGCTAACGAAAGGTAAAAGCTACACCTTGTGCTAATCATCCTCACTGGCTCTCATTCATTATTGTCCAAATTGTTATTCGAGTCAATTCAGTTTCTAAAAAGCAAAATCTGGTGAAACTTTACTGCCACGTAAATTGTTCACCGCTGACGTTAGCTTGTCGTGTTTGTTCTAAAGGGACAGTGGGCGTCTGTTCGGAGTGAAGCGTCCTCTCAGGAATGAGTATGCAACGCCCCTGACCTCTTTCCTCAGGTCTCATCCACCTCAACCGGCGCGGACTTGGCCCAGAATACGGAATTAGAAAGTGGCCCAGCAGTCATCTCGCTGGCTTCTTTCATCCGAAGACTAATTTTCTTCAACCGAGACCTCAAAACGTCGTGAATGCCCACGCAATTTATGAGCCCCTAGCTGGGAGAGTAAGGCAAGGCAGTTGAAAACGGTTAGCAGGGCCTCCGCCATGGACTCCACAGGTTGGTCTCGAAAACTTGATCTGAACCTTGAGCGGCTCTCTAAAGTGCTCTAATATCGCTTTTTAACCACACGGGTGCCAGGTGCAGGTGCTGGTGCGGGTCCCAGTGCTGACGTTGATGAACCATCAGGAAGCGGTCCACATTTCTACTAATTCATAAGCCCGGTAGGAAACGAGTAATAAAGCTCCAATCACATCACACACCATGCCATTTACCTTGGCATTGATATGCTGCTTCAAGTTTTGATACTGGCACCAGCACCAGTTGGACAGTTAGTGGTATAACGGTTAGAGTGTTCGCCCCATGACTGGAAGGTCACCCATTCAAATCGTGGACCAGTAAAGGTACCACTGAGGTACTCATGAACAAGTTACCGTCCCCAAGCACTGCCCTCTGGAGGCTGCCCATGTTAGCTTCACACTGCTTCTTCACGGATGGGTCACATTTCATTGTGGAGCACTGTGTGCGGTGCTGTGTTCACAATGACAAATGAGAACCAAATTTGCAACAGTCACTATCAAGGGCATCTTGGCTCCAGACCCCTCGATCTCAGTGCTACAAACCAATCAAACTTTTTGGATGCTGGTTCTGAGCTGATGTCGTAGCACTGGCACCATATTTTTTCAGTGGAAAAATATACTGGGAATCAATACCGCCACCAGTGCTGTGGAAAAGGGCGGTAAGATGCCTCACTCGTTTCCAGACCAAGAGGTTCTGCTCCAAGCCAACACCAAAAAGGCACCAAATCCAAACTGGAAATCTCCTGATATCACAGGCTCTGGGTTCCAGACCAAATCTGTGCCAAATCGGTTTGTGGTGCACCTGCACCAGAGCAGTGGATAAGGGGTGTAATGGCATCAGCGCTTGGCCGTTAAAGGGTTCGCAGAAGTGAAAGATGGCGGCTGAGTCAGCTGACACAGCAGAAAAGCTCATTTATGGCATGGGAATAAGAGTGTAGTCATCCCTATCAATGCAATTACCATAAAGGTGCCTCATTTCAAATTGATATTGCATCTATTGACAGTAACACCGTTCCATAGCCACTTCCCTTCTCAAGCAGGGGTGGGGGGTTGGTGTGTCTAAGTGTGTGTACACAAGGCTCACACTCAATTAAAAAAAAAATCGCCTCTCCCTTCATTCCGAATCCCCCCCTTCTTGCACAGTCTGCTCGTGATGGCGATGGCGGCGGCGGCGATAACTTACAGAGCGGCTTGAGCGGAACCCGACGTCACGGCACACAGATGATGAAGAGCATGCTCGGACTGCCTAAGCAGACAGATTGTTGTGTGGGTATGTGTACACACACACACACACACACACACTAACTCAAACACACACACTTTTACGTGTAACAAAATGCAAGACAAGCATCAATCTGTCCCTCTCTGTTCTGTAATCAGTTTTCCCTACTTTTCACACTTACTGTACATTCTGTTCTCTCTCTCTCTCTCGTTTTCTCAAACACACACACACACACAAACTCCTCTATGTACAGAAATACAGGACAGGCGTCGATCTGTCCCTGCCTCCCTTCTCTGCAATCAGTTTTCTCCACTTTTCACACTTACTGTACATTGCGTCCACTCGTTCTCTCTGCCACACACTGTAAGAAGCACCATCTCATTCTCTCACTGTCTCTCTTTCTATCTTTTCCTGCAAAAAGATGGAGTCTAAATCCAGCTGTGCTCCCAGCTAATATCTCTCTCTCTATATGTATATCTCTCCATCAGGACTTTTCCTCTTGTCCCTTTCCTTCATTTCTTTAACGCGAAGGCTCGCACGCCCGTCTTCAGCGGATCCGCAGTGCCGACTGGATGGGTTCCAGCCCGCGGAGGAACGGGAGTATCTGGGTCAGGATGGAAGAGCCCCATCAGCCGAGAGGGGCGAAAAAGAGGAAGACATCCCTCTTTGTTGCACCGCCGTACTGTTCCTTGCATCCTCACATCTCTCTCTTTCTCTCTGTCTTTCACATACACACACAACATATCATCAGGCATTCAAGACCGGTCGTGAGCTTCCTCCCGAGACAATATTTCCCTCCAGCCAATTGCACTTCCACTCTGTTATTCTCCCAAAGCTGATTTCTTTCACTTCCTTGTCACACAGGGCTTTTAATGAAGCTTTAATCTGTGGTTATTGGTGCTTAACATCATTTTTAACAGCTAAAGCATTGTTCACCCTACATGATTTAAAAGCTCTTTTTGACTACTCACATTGGCAGAGTGAAGACTCAATTCTCAATTCCTGGCTCAACGTGACGGTTCTGATTTCTTCATGACAGTACCAACAGTATATACCAACAGTGTGATCTCTTCAGTAAGTGTCTCTTAAATCCAATAAGGGTCTGATATATTGCAACAGTTGAATGAGAATTAATGCAGTACTTCAGTGGTTCCTTTACCAGTCTGGGATTTGGTACCACTGAAGTACTGATCAGCAAAGTACCGTTCCCAAGCACTGCCCATGTTAGTTGCCCACTAACTTCACGGATGGGTCAAATCCAGAGGTCACATTTCATTGTGGGGCCCTGTGTGCAGTGCTGTGGTGTGTTCACAATGACAAATAATCACTCACTTTCATTTTCTCATAACTGACACTAAACTTGCTTCAGTGTCTCACCTCATCACTAATAACTGCATATGTATTTTTGGACGCTCATTTCAAAGTGCCATTTCGAATTGTGTCATTTTCTGTATCAGTTCTTGTATTACTTTTCATTAGGGCTGGGTTCAAAAAATCGATTCACTGATCAATATCGATTCTCGTCGAAAAATACGATATTGATTCAAAAATTCGCGGATCGATCTTTTCCCGCGGCTATGCACTACTTCTCGCGACCGCGCAAGGAGAGCTATAAAAACGTGAGACCGGCGAAACCGAAACCAAATAGAGCCATGGCTGAAGCTGCTCCGCTCAAATCACCGTCTGGCCTAAAGGCCGATGTTTGGCAACACTTCGGTTTTAAAACAAGTTATTTTATAACCAAGCAAAACTAGTATTGACGCAAAGAAATCTCTAAATAAATCGATATCGAATCGAGAATTGAATCGGATCATGACCTTGTGAATCGGAATCGAATCGATTCAGGAAATCAGCAACGATACCCAGCCATACTTTTCATGATGCAGCTTTGTTTTGTACACCAGACGGAGCAGAGAAATGACAAATCTAAACACCTTTTGTAGACTAAGCAACGCTGTTTGCATTGAAGCTGTAGGTTTATCAAATCAGCGTCTGTATGGCTGACATTCCACCTGTCCCTCAACCAATCCAACCAATGACAGGGCTGCATCTGGTACATATTTTGACACTGTGAAACAACCGATTAGTCTGGACTCACCTCGTTCACAAAAACAAACATACATTTCCTTACAGCTTTATTATCAAAGATCTGTTTTAGTTTGTCAATATCTCCTCTTACTCAACTTCGACAAAAAACAAGGTCGACCAATACTAGCTTTCCGATATTGATACCGATTATCGCTAGCTAATGTGCCGTTAACCCAAAATCTCTGTCAAAATTTTGAATGGTACAAACACCAAGCTCAGCTGAAGCTCTCCTCTCTCCTCTTCTTCTTCTCAGAGCTTTTACGCTGCGCTCATGTGTAAGTGTGGTGTGAGTGACAACAAGGCTTTAGCGTTGATTATGTACTACTCGTGTGACATATAGCCAATCAGAGACTGTTGTGGGCAGGACGTTAAATGAATCAGCGAGTCGAGAGCAAACAGCACAGAGAGAAGAGATGGCAGCGAAGCCCCAGTAGCGCATCTTACAATTACGTAATATCGGTGATGGTCGGCAAATAATCGGCCCGGCCCTTATTGTCGACGGTTGTTGAAAACGTTTCGTCACACTTTATCACTAACCAAATCAACACTGGTATAGTGTGAGCCAGGCATGAATAAAGCCCAAAAATCATTCTCACAGTGAGGATTGCCAGCCTAGCCCACTTCCTGGTTTCTCCTGGTCATTGTAAATGTCTGCTTCCAAACCTTTCCCGCCTTTTTCCAGGACGCTCTTTGCGGCTTCTTATCTAACCAAAGCCAGAAAGAGGCTCAGTCCGGGTTTGACGGAACCCTGTGAGCCTGAGCTTGATCCAAACTAAAATCGAGGACGCCCACCCTCGCGCTGGCTTCTCGTCGGCTACGAGAAGGGGGGGGGGCGGTGTCGTAAAGCTTCTCATCTACAGAGCTCAGGAAGCAGAGGCGGCGTCGAGGACGTTTCCTCGGCTCTCCGGCAGGTTTCGCGTCCTCCGCCGGCGACAATAAACAGCTGCAGTTTGCGGATTTAGGGCAGCGCTGGAGCGCGAGCTCTGGAGAGCAGCAGGTAATCCTGGCTAAGGAGGCCCGGGCTGGAGCAAGATGAAAGGAGGAGCCCTGCGTCTGGAGGACGGAGAGGAAAAGAGGAGAGGAAAAGAGAATTAGGCTTTGGAAGCGCAGGGGTGGAAAAGTGCTACTCAGAAAGTGAAAGTCCCAGCAAAAAAAAAATCCTTCTGCCCACTCAAGAGGACGCTTTGCTGAGAGAAAAGCTCTGCGAGTTAAATTTATTTTTATTTCTTAGACTTTCTCGAATCAGGTCTTTTTAGATTTAGATTTGATTCTTATGTAATAACAGAATCAACCAAAGCTGAAGAGCACAAAAATCTTTGTGTTTATGAAAACATAAATTGTGTTCTTCAATTCTACAGTTGAATACAATTATACAGTTTCAACATAATCATTATAAGAACAAACCAGCGAACGATTCAAGAATGCCATGAACATGGCCTTTTCTTAAGAACAAATTTGAGGACAAAACCTAATTTTGATGAATGAGGCCCACGGATTTGTGAACACACAATAACACAGCACACAATGCACCAGAACAAAATGTGACCTCTGCATTTAACCCCTCTGTGAAGGAGCAGTGGGCAGCTAACAAGGGCAGCGCCCGGGGAGCAGTGCTTGGGGACGGTACCTTGCTCATGAGTACCTCAGTGGCAACTTTACCAGTTCTGGATTCAAACCTGCGACCTTCTGATCATGGGGTGAACACCTTACCGTTACTTCACCAACTCCCCCGAGACGATAACGAGAACGAAACGAGGATGAGAAACCTGCCGGAGAGCCATAAAGAATGATCACATGGATGCAGTTATGCCTAGGGACTTGACGGAGGAGGAGGAGGAGGAAGAGGCTGAAATCTTCATCAGGAAGGTGTGTAAATGATCCAGCGCTGATTCAGGAGCCTCCTTACCTTCAGGACGTCTACTCCTGTGTTGTTCTGTTGCTATTTAGCTGACGGAAGCGAAAAAAAAAAAACGATTCCGACTAGCACTTTTCTGTTCGTCGTACGTGGTATAAATAGGCTGCCACGCACACAAAGAGCGCTTGTATACACCAAACTTCTCCGCCAAAAGGACTGCTGACATAGTACCTGCTTTTTTGCCTTTTTTACATCTTAATGTCTGTAACTTTCTCTGAAACTCTTGATAAGGGAAGGTCTCCAAGTCCAAACCGCTTTAGTTGGCGAAAATAAATACTCGGAAATAAACACTCAAGATCAATCCTTAAAACACACTCACAAAGCACTCCAGGATAATGCATCGACTGCCTTCTGTCTTCCATTTTCAAATTTTGGGTTGGTGTAAATGTGTTTTCCAAAAGCTAGCATATTGCTAACTACGTTAGCAACACTATGTCAGTTGCTAATGAACACTACGTTAGTTGCTAACGTAGCAACTATGCTTTTGGGAGACGCACCCCTGGTCTCCAAGGAAGCCTCCCTCGCCTCCTGCCTGGTATCCCAAGCAGTTCTGGTGAGGTCCGAGATGATGGAGCTGACAACAAAGCGACGGACCTCGCCAATAATTTTCACGTACACTTTGAAATTGTTCAAACAAATAAATCCACTTGTCTTTGCAAATTTATTTTTGGTCTCCTTGGTTGTACTTATAGTTCTTATAGTTTTAGGCAGTGTTGAGGAAGCTACATATAAATGGTAAGTTACTAAGCTACACAATTAAAAGGAGAGAAGCTACAGCTATGTTTTGCTACACTGACAACACTGCTTTTAAAAATGCAAGTTGGAAGTGAAAAAGGTATTTTTTTTGTTTTCTTGCACCAGACAGTAAACAGCATATTTTTACATTTAGCCTCAACACATTGCACCACGATGTGGGAAAAAACATTAAAAATAACCTTGGCTGTCTGCGCAAGGTTGTCTCGGATGTCTGTGCGTATAAGTGCAGTAATGAAACCCCCTTATCCGAAAAAATATAGCTTGCTCCCTTATCTCCTGCGTCGGAGACGAATAAGCTGTGTCTTACACTTTGGTAATTGCCGTGATTAGTGGCGGGGGACGGTTTTGTTGTCGAAAAAACATCTGTGCAGCAAGCGTCGCCGTTTTCTCCGATAATGAGCCAATGTAATCTGTCTTCCTCCTTTTTAATTTTTTGTTGATTGAAGCATTTGTCTACGACAAGCCTCACTTAATGAGGGTTTCAAAAAATGTTTTATTTTCTTTGCAGGAAACGAAGCCCCAGCTTCCAATCCGGATGGGTGAAGTGCCCCACCGTCTGTCTGTCTGTTTGTCTGTTTGTCTGTTTGTCTGTTTGTCTGTGTGTCCAGCTGCGAGCGCAAAGAAAAATGAGCCAAACTTTATTTTTTTATCGGGCACTTTAGGAAGCCTTTTCGAAGGCGCGCATTTTCAAGGACAATCAGCCCAGCTCTAACTAGAAATTGGCTGAATGAT
Organism: Distichodus sexfasciatus; assembly: GCA_032718565.1. NCBI lineage: Eukaryota > Metazoa > Chordata > Actinopteri > Characiformes > Distichodontidae > Distichodus > Distichodus sexfasciatus. Next base: position 932,345 of record JAVGVS010000024.1, read on the forward strand.
GACAGTACGCTTCAACAGTCAGAGATATCCGGTGAGATTTTTACATTCATAAGCCTTTTTACCAGTTGCAAATAGCCGAGCTTGGGAGACGGCATGCAGCGTTTTATAAAGGTGAGGTCAGGTTTTCTCAGAAAATGGACGGCTAAGAAAAACTTTGTCATTCTGGAAATGACAAAAATGTGTTTTTTGGGATTTATTATTCTTAATTATTTTTGTTTTTCAAATTTATTTTCATTGTTTTAATTTGTTTTAGATTCAAATAAAAAGTGTATTATTATATTATTATTATTATTATTATTATTATTATTATTATTATTATTATTATTATTATTAACCGTCATCCAACTGCTGCACTTCCCAAAAGACGCCTAACAAGCGGAAATCTTCTGTTTACTATCCTCATTAGCATTTCACAGTTGATTACTCATTCAAGAAGTGACTATATTTACCTCCTCCGCCTCACATCACAATTCTAATGTAACTGTGTTGTGTCGTGTTGCCTCTGTAAGCTTCATTACAGCTGATGGCCCGATCTGCTGCGTAATGATTCACACATTACGTTTGATGTACACACTTCTTTCCCGTGATTTTGCACGACTCCTTGATGGAAAGCCAGCAAACTACGCTTGACGATAATGTTCTGTATGCTTGAGTGGCAATTTGGTGAGCCCCCCTTGTCGCCACCACGAAGCTGTGCTGAGTAAAGAGCCCTCCAGCTGTTTAAGGAGTTGCCCCCTGCCCTTCACCCAGAGATTTCCCACCCGGCCGTCAACGTTCTCTAACGAAGATATAGCCAAAGGGGGTTTTAGTGTCAGTGTTGGGGAGTAGCTAACTAAAATTAGCTACACTACTAATGTAAGTACTTTTTTCAGTGGCTCATCAATAGCTAAACAACTTTTAAAATGCCGTAGCTTTAAAAACAAATAGTAATGTCACATAGTTTCTTTGGTCGCAGTCAAGGAAAGCTGAGTGGCTGGAATTTCAGATGAACAAAAATAAAAAATAATCATATATTTAGTTTGCTACATTGCTGGAAAAACTACAACATTTTAAGAGCAGCTTTGCTGAATGCTTCAAGTACAATTAACTTGACGGAAATTAACAAGTTGTCTTTGGGACGAGACAAAATAGGTATGTGATGTAGGTTATGCTAACTTTATATGCAAATATAAGTAATTATAACTTTTACTGTCAAGTAAAAAGAATTTTAGGGTCAACAGTGTAGTTAACGTTAGTAGTGTCGCTATCTGTAGTTAGCTACTCCCCAACACTGGTTGCAGGAGGCGTTTTTGCAAGCTCTGTCATGGAACATAGCCTTCATTTTTTGTGGTAGTGCCGCACTTTTCTCCCTAACTGCCCCACTCTGCACTTTTGTCCCTCTGAAATTTCTGACACTCAGCTTCCCTTGGCTGCAGCCAAAAAAACGGCGAGAGGATGATGCAATGGCTGAACAAAGAAGGGATAAAGTGGAACAGAGCAAAGTCAGCGAGTTCAGACTCTTCCCCTTTGTGATCTGGGCACAGTGCTAACCAGTCCTACATCTGAAAGTGGCAGTGTCTTTTTGTTGTTTTTTTTTAGTGAGTGCCAATAGTCTGGCAATTTTGGTTTGGTTCCACACAGTCCTAAAAAGTGTTAAGGAGGCTTGGGGACTCCTATAGTACAACTTGGGGAACTATGATACTATAGTACAACTATGATACTATAGTACATCTAAGTATTAGCATAAGTAGCTCGTAGCTTGAAAAGCTACTATTTAAAAGCTCAACACTGACAACAACATCATGTCTTCTGTCTGTTTCGAACCTTCCCTACCTCAGTCTGTTGACTCAGATGCAGTATGAAAGACAGAGCCAGTAGTACTTGTGTTATTTACATCCAGAGCAACTTCAATATCCTAACTGCAGGGACTGTCTCCCTGGAGCACTTGGGTTTAAGAGTTTTACTCTGGTACCCAGTGGTAATACACCAAAAGTATTTGGACACCCCAAATTCAGGTGAATTCAGGTGTTCCAATGAGGGTTGTTTTTCAGGGGTTGGGCTTGGCTCCTTAGTTCCAGAGAAAGGAACTCTTAATGCTTCAGCATACCAAGATATTTTGGAAAATTTCATGCTCCAACTTTGTGGTTACAGTTTAGAGACGGCCCCTTTCTGTTCCAATGTGACTGCACATCAGTGCACAAAGTTTGGTGTGGAGGAACTTGACTGGCCTGCACAGAAATCTGACCTCAATCCGATAGAACACCTTCAGGAGGAATTAGAGCGGAGACTACAAACCAGCAACATTCTTGTCCAACATCAGTGACTGACCTCACAAACGCTCTTCTGGAAGAATGGCCAAAAATTCCCATAAACAAACTCCTAAACCTTTTTGACAAACTTCTCGGAACAGTTAAAGCTGGAATAGCTTGCAAAAGGGGGGCCAACTCCATGTTAAAGCCTATGGATTAAAAATGGGATTTCACTAAAGTTCCTGTGTGTGTAAAGGCAGGTGTTCCAATACTTGTGACAATGCAGTGTAATGGCGGAGTATTTGAACTCATGACCTCTTAGTCCACAGGCGATGATCCTACCATTAGACCACCATCACCATTCTTGTTCCACAATGTAGCTTTTCAACAATACGCACTTGTGAAAGACTCCCTTTGGGAAAACCGATACAAGCCAAGAGCGTCTTGGGTAAGCAGTGTGAAACAAACGAATAAAAACATAGCTAGCAGTGCCAGGCTGGTGGGCACATTTAATACAGTAAGCACAAAAATCCCTCCAATGCCCACTGTCCTGGGCATTCGCTTCAGGGTTTTTTTTGCCGCAGTGAACCGTAGGAAGTGTCCAAACGCTAATTAACAACAAAATCCAGCAAAAGAGGAGGAATGGCAGGGAGGGCATACTATATTTAGTTCCAGTCCGGGAGAAACATGACTAGACAGAAAAAAAAAGGATAGAATAAGCCTGTTCCTTATCTGAATGTAATAAACGTATAGGCTGCGAACCAACCCAGTGGATTATGGTGTCACGTTGAAAAGCCTGCTAGTAGATGTAGAAGATCTTTCTCCGTTTATCCAGAGAGGGATAAAAACCTTCCCCCCCACCTCCTCTCTCTCTCTCTCTCTCTCTCTCTCTCTCTCTCTCTCTTTCTCTCTTTCTTTCTCTCTCTCTCTCTTGGCCTTTTCCAACCATAATGAGGATCGAGCGTTGCTATGGCAACCCAACTACTCAGGTACAATTTATCTTTGTGAGCCTTTGCAAATAGAAGCCCGGTTCGTTTGCTCTCAAGCGCCGAAGGTTCTGGCGCAAGGCAAAGTGACAATGCAAAAGGGGCAGGAGGAGGGCAAGAGAAAAAAATAATAAATAAATCTAATTGTGCGCAGCTTGTACGGATGAAAATTCAATTAATTTGCTGCTAATCACAAACAGTCGTCCCCCTTTTTTCCCAGATCTCCCATCCGTCCTCCGCTGGAAAAGCCAGGGTTTTTTTGTTAATTAGATAAAAGTAGGCGATTTAGTTCCACTCAGTTCCTAGCTTGATTTCCCTCTCCGCAGCTGCGGCTTGGGAATTAGTCGTGCCCTCAAATGTTTAATCTATCTCAAGTCATCGCTGGGGAAGAAACAGAGTTTAGCAGCAGTTAGGAAAGTTCTAAAATAATGGCGGCCTTCTCCTTCGAGAAGGAAATCCATTTTTGCGAGTGTGTGTGTGAGTGTGTGTCTACCTGAAACGCGCCACATTATTGCGTGGTAATCGAATTGCGGTGCCTCTCGCTGGAGACAACGTCAGTCAGCAGTGAATGAATATTGCATAATAAGATCTTCTCAACTCGTTTCCTGCAGTGCTTGCTGCAGAAATGAGCCCAGGCTGTGAGTTCTCCATAATACAACATCTACAAAATGCGCAAAATAAACTGATAGCATTGCGACTGGCACAGCCACTGAGCTGAAGGAGGAAAACCATAAGTTGATTTGGACATAGTACAAAAACATTAAACAACAAAGAATCACAACAGTAAAAAGGTGAGTAATTAAAAAAAAAAAAGGTAGTGAACCCAAACACAAATTTTATTCCAGCATTTACCACAGCGGTGGGCTTAAAAAGAAAAATATAACTTAATCATAAAGTCTATCCACCCTTAAATGTAGCTGCGCTCTGTCTCTAATTTTTTTGGGAGGACCCACAGGACGAACAATCCCCCCCTCACAAACCCTCATACCCTTTCAAGTACTTGAGAGAAATCATTGGTCGGCTGCCACTTTTGTTGTTCTGCAATCCCTGATTGTGTCTCTAAACCACATGACCCAAGGGGAAAGATGTCTATTATCTGCCTTGACTCTTACAGACACTTCTTCATTTGTGGAGTGGGGTTTTGGGGAGAGTTGAGGAAGGTGGGGGCACACGACTCCAGACAGGCTGAGTGAGAGGATATTTAGCAAGCGTTGCCCCCCGAGTGGAGACTGGAGCTGACCTTTGAGTTACCTCCTGGCGAGTGTTGCACTGGGCTTGTTCGGTCCCTGGACAGACAGGAGTGTGGTGAAGAAGCCATGGCAGGTGAAACTGAAAAGGGATTTGCCCGGCTCAGCTGTAAAAAAGAGTGAAAAAAGAGAGCGAGCGAAACAGACTTCTAACCCACCCTCCACCTCAGTACTTACTTTCGTTTTTTCTGGCGAAGGCTTTTAGTTCGGCGCAACGCCGTGGAATTGCACCACTCTAAGTGCTTAGAAGGGTGTAAAGCGTTCCCGGAGTGCCGTGCTCTCTTCTGCAATGAACATATTAATTCCAGTACAAGCTTGCATAGGCAAGTCTGAGATTTGTAACGCAGCAAACAGGCAACAGGCCCATTTTTCAAGATGGCAGTGATTCTAACACCACTGACCTGGAATCGGACCTGCCCGTGAGCATCTTTCAAATATTTCCTCATAGAGAGTTCAAACTGCAGTACAACATGACTGGATTCGCTTTGTCACGTGTTCTCTTAATCCAATCAAAAGTAAATGAGAAAGTAGAATATTTGAGCGAGAAGCATAGGCAAACATTTTTGCCCGAGACGTCGGCTGCGTCATTACAGCCCTGTTTATTTTCTCGAAGTATGAATTTTGCATGACGAGCCCTCCTCCGCCATGGCAGCTGACATCAAATCAGCAATTACCGCCTGAAAATGGCACCTTTCACTTCGCCCGGCACGCGCAACTCTGCCTGCCTATTTTTAAGCCTGCATTCAAAGACCCGCGAAAGATCCCCCCCTCGTCCTAAACGTGTTTAACGAGTTGTGTTATGACTGATTACGGTGCGACGTGTGGGTTGCCCCTGTCGGCCGCCAGTCTCAGGTGCGTGACACCCTGTTGGTGAGTTTCGCAGCAGCCATTTTGTACACCCTGCCACGCTTCCCACACATTAGTTTAATTTGTTTACCAGTCATTTCACACATGGAGGCATTTAACAACAACCTAGTGCTTAGCAGTGGGAGCACTTGCGAGAAAGAACCTTTAGGAGCAGAAAGAGAAAGAGAAAAACTGCATTTTTGTAAAGATTTTACATTACTATTTGAAAAAAGTTACTGGAAAAGCTACACGGTTTTTGTATTATTTTTACTACTAAAAATTAAGTTAGCTACTCTGCAACACTTGTGGAAAGATACATGTCTGTGAACCAAGAGGTTGTGGGTTCAAATCTTGAGCATCCTACCTCCCACACCTGCAACACCACAATGTCCCTGAGTAATGGGCAGTTAGTAGTGTAACGGTTAGGGAGTTTGCTTCGTGATCGGAAGGTTGCTGGTTCAAGTCCAGGACCAGTAAAAGGTACTGCTGAGGTACTCATGAGCAAGGTACCGTCCACAAGCACAGCTCCTTCACGGATTGGTCAAATGCAGAGGTCACATTTCATTGTGGTGTACTGGGGTGCTGTGCTGTGGTGGGTTCACAATGACAAAAAATAACTCACCTCAATTCACTCACTTAACGGTTACAGTGCTAGTCTTACCGCCATTATTACCATCATTTAACCCCTAGGCAAAACCTTTAACTTAAAGTTGTTCCAATGAGACTTTCTCCATAGTTAGGGCACAGAAGACACTCTGGATAAGAGCATATACTAAAAATGCCATAAATGTGTAAGTAGCTCTCCACAGATGCTTCTCCGCTAGATAGCTAATCACCTATACTTGTGTACACAGCCCCTACTGACCTGGCACGGTCCTGTTGCACCACATATGTCTGATGCCTGAAGCAACGTGAGCTTTTTTGCCTCTGGCACAGAATCCCCCCTGGATGCTTATATCAGTGCACTGCGGCTTGACTGTGAGCAATCGATATTCCTCTAAATGTCACGTAATTCATCTCCTCGTGACTGAAGAAAATACAGTCCTAAATGGGAGGGATAAGAAAACAGGGAGCGGCAAGACGCGCCATCGTTAACGCCAACCGAGGTCTACATAACCTGAATACGGATTGCAGGATAAAGCTTATTAGATTGCAATCATCTTTCTATCTGGTTTCAAGGTCGGGTTCATGCATGCACAAAAGGGTTGTTTCCCCTGCAGTGGTGCAGAATCAGTGTGTTTGAGTCTGTAATCCCACATATTAAATGCCACTAGCGTTCGGGGCGTTTCGTTCTGTTCTGTTTCCTTTTATTATCCTCGTTTTGTGCAATTGTGAGGGTTGTGGAGGGGAAGAACTCGTTCACCTTTAAGACTTAAAGGACTTGAAATGTTCACCCAGAGGGCAAAAGTGGGATTCAACACGTGTTGCGTTCAAACTGTTGATTTCCAGTGAACCAAAAGGGCTTTGTCTTTGAGGTACTTCAGGTTGAGACTTTCTTTCGCATGTCCTACAAGAATTAAATTAAGCCCAGTTATTCACACAGTGGAGGAGTCAAGAGAATTATGAAGAAATTTTTTTTTGGGGGGGGGGGGGGGGGAGCCCTTATCCACTCACCTTCCTTCCAACAGCAATCAATGAACTTAGAGCATCCAGCAGCCAGACCCCGCTTGGCCCGAGATGCCTGCTGCTTCATTACTCTGCAACGTGGGTGTTTATTTCGCGAGGAATGAATTTTGTATGACAAGACCTCCTCTGCTGCGAAAGCTCACATCAAAAATTCAGACCGCACCCCTTCCTCAGAAATCTAGGAGGCCAGGTAAAAAAGAGAATAGAAATTCCTCACCTAACCTTTGTGGCATTAATTCTATTACTTGATCTTTGCTATTAATCCAAGGTGGCCAGAGTGGTTTTATGTGTTACAGTGGTTGTCACGGTGGTCAACAGACAGAGGTGAGAAGTCTCCCTCAGTTCCTCCTTTCCTCTCGCTCTCCCTTAGAACAGTGATTCTGGTTTTTGTGTGCTAGTTTCACACATCTGAGTCTTTAGATCGCACACAGGAGGAGGTCTCTAATTAGGCTGTGCAAGCTGACTGGGCCCAGGACTTGAAATAGAGATTGAGGTTTGTTGTTTTTGTACTTTTGTAGAATTTTCAACTCCATGTTTTGGCACTCCAAGAATCTGTTAAAGCTGTAAAAGCAAAGCATACAAATTCTTAACAGCTGAAAAGAGTATCTTCTGAGATCTTTTCCTTGTGCATAGTTGTGAGTTAACACAAGGGGGTTGGCTGTTATCTGCACAAGTCTTGAGTCAGTTGTATTCTCCAAAGCAGCATCCTTTCCCCACAAGGACTTGCCATTAAAAGAGCAGACATTGACAGGTTGATGCCTGACATATTTTAAAGGAATGGTTTTCAGAAAAACAGGGCAGATAGCAATCTACTATTCAGCTAACGGTTGTGTTATGTTATGTTACGGTTATGGTGTAATTCTCTTCATCGAGTGAAAGGAGCTCATACATAAGCCATGATACAGCTCAATCTTAGCCACCCCATGGCCCTCGTTTGGGGGTTGGAGACATCCCTCCACACTGCATGTCCATTTCACAGTAAACCCCACCAAATCGTTTGCACTGGCAAGCAATACTGAAGCATTCTCAGCCTCTCTTATTGAGGTTTCCCTTGTTCATTTGCCATGCTTTGTTTACTCCCCTCCCGCAGGTCTTCATTAGCTTCATTGGAAATGCTCAGTGCAATGTTCCAGCTGTCCAGCCCCGGCGGACCTCTCAGCTACCTGCCTCTGATTAAGAGAACAGTCCCACCCTCACACCTTCTGTTCTTCTTCTCTTTCTAGGATGCAAGGAAATCACTGGAGAAGAAATGACGAGGTAGGGAGGAAGTTGTTGACCCAGAACTCATTGCATTTTTTCCCACAGAAAGCATCACAAGAGAGTGGTTGACATATGGCTGCAATTTTCCAATCAGATGGATTACAGAAATGGTTTACAGTTTGACTAGTTCAGAACCGGTGTTCAATTGACCTGGCGATGGTGTCAATGGCAAAAATAGGAAATTGGCAGAGTCTATCCCAGGAATTTATGGACGCAAGGTGGGGACCAATCCTGGGTAGACTTCAACACACCGCTGGGCACACACTCACACAATCACACTCTCACTCACACCTTACAGGCCAATTTAGACTTGCAAATTAACCTACAGTGCATGCTTTTGGTCTGTGAGAGGAAACCGACGCACCTGGAGGAAACCCACATGAACACGGGGAAAGCATGCAAAGTCCACATAGAAAGGCCCTACAGACGATCTGGGGATCCAACCTAGGACCTTCTCACTGTGAGGTGCCATCACTAACCACCGTGCCACCATCAATTGTTCAGGACCCAACAGTGTTGTATACATGAATGAGTTTGAGGGGTTAAGCTTGGTTATGTTCTACACTCTGACCACACTGAGTCCCCCAAACCATCCTAAGTTTTAAATTTGCTCTATTTTCTGACAACCCCATTTTGCTTTAAAGAGTTGCTCAACATAATTTAGGAAATCAAAATTAATCAAAATGGAAACCACTGATCCAATGGCAAAGAGCGCTTTCTTGGATCCTTATGCCTATATGAGCTGTCCAAGTCGTGTCCTAGCAGAGAGGGAAACCCTTTTAGACCTGTCATCATGCGACACAGTGGAGCTGAGCCGCAACGTGTTGATAAACAGTTCTGCCGGCTTGATGGATGGTGCAGCAGGCCACTACATTTTCCTCAGTAGCTGCGTGTAGTCGGCGTGAATTAAAACATTAATCAAATCGATGTCCCTGTGTCATAGGAGCCAGGGGAGCCGTGCACTGTTCATTAGGGAAGAGGCAGAATAATGGGTATAGACACCTGGCAAAGTCTAGGCAGGCCTGAGAAAGAAAGAGGAATGGAGCGGAAGAATAAGATATCCTCAAGATGGATTTCTCCCAGCAGATTGGGTCAATTACAACCCGACCCCATTGCACAGATCCAGCGTGTAGTTGTTTCTCACCCCGCCCGGCCCCCCATTGTTGGTTGTTGGGCCCAATCGATTCGGAATGAAGATTCCCCTTCCAAGATGTAGAGAGAATGTCCTAATTTGTTACCGTCCCAAACATCCTTCTCCATCATAGTACTGGCGTCATTAAGCTTCTCTTGCTAGCCAAGCAAGAGCCTCTACGGAGGCTCCTGACGATGCCACTGGCATTAATCCGCTGCCGTGGTCAGCGGGCTGTGTGGCTGGCTCAAAGGAACCATCTAGCAGCTGGTGCAGAGCGAGGCCGGATGGAGCTTTGGCGAGGTCTCAAATCCAGCAGGAGCGACGGCATCCGCCGTAGCTCTGATTAAAAGAGAGCTGCGGTGGTCCCGGCATGCTCGTCTGGGTCCGCCACGAGCTGAAGTGCACCGCAGCGACGCAAGGCTTGGCTTTGAAAAGGAAGGCTGGAAACTTTGTAAATTGCCGCTTGCCTTCAGAGGCCTTTCTAAAAGAGCGGCGTGTCCTGGTCCAACCACAAGAAAGAGGCCGGTATATTTTTTTTGTCGCCATTTACAAGAGAAGGTGGATAATTTTTGAACCAAGGGAACTGTAGATTTCTTTGCTCTTGGGTGCCGAAGCTCATTCATTCAGCCATGATTTTCACATTTGTATGCTTTTCAGAAAATCTACAGTTCTGCAGTTTTGTAGCAATACTGAAATTTGCACAGTTATACAAAAAGAAGGAGAAGCAAGGAATTGAGAGAATAGAATTTCTGTGATGAAAATGAAAGGCTATTGGAACAAAATGGCTTCCGGAATGAACACTGTGGTTCCATAAATTATGTACTGCTCACTCAGTTTCACAGACAACCAGGCTACCGAGAGCTCCACAAATCCTGGGATACAAGCTCCCAGAACGAAGACCGGAACCACAGCGAAACCCAAGGTTATTTGACGCAGCGCCAGTCTTAAAGGCTGCTAGGAACCCGACAGCATCTCCCGAGTATCAAAATAATTACCCAGCAGCAAGAGCACTGACCTCAGGCCTCAGCAATATTCATAAGGCTTTTTGTTGTAGATAATGAATGAACCGAATATATTAACTCCAAAGACATATAGCTGGATATTCAGTTCCAAGTGCTTCCACCAAATCCCCACCACCAACCCAAGTGCTTCTGGGAAATCTCACAGAGAGGCTTTGTTGCTGTGTGAGGTTAATTTCGATGTCAGACACACAAAGGTGTTAGTGTTATACTTCATCATTATAAATGGCACATTGTTGAAGTCGGGCTTATTGTTGTTTTTGGCTTTGTATGAATCTATCTAATAAGCATCTTCAGTGGAAAAAAACGCAGGTGGAGACATTTTTGTACTGCCGCGCTCAGAGCACTTCAAGTTTAAATCTGTTTGAACGCTGAGCTCATCAGTGTCACTTCTCTCTTGCTAGCCAATCAAAACTGAAGGAGCGCCTAAGAAAATGCCCTGGAAGTGACTGTTTTGACCACTCTGTTGGACACAGGCTCCAAAGCATAAGCTATACTGTACTATAGTGTACTAAAAGTGTTAAACTCATTTTAGGCCTACTCTGATCTGATCAGTATGTGAAAATTTACATCAAGCTGACACAAAACCTTGCGATTTTACCTCAATTGTCATAGGGCGCAAGAGCAGAAATAAAAGTGAAGGGAAAAACAAATTGCACCACTGGTGAGATAAATTGGAAGTGATACTTCCGAAACTGCAGCATTCTGTCATGTACATGGGGAGCACATTTGCCTCATTGTATTTGTAGAGGAGGCTATCATTTGCTCCACTCTTCCATATTAGAGTCGATCTTGTTGGGATGCTTGTTTTCTGAATGCTATGCATACCCTTACCAGACAATTGCATTTCCATTTTGTACAATTTTGCTAGAAAATGTTTATTCTGGTGCATAGTTCAGGGTGTTTATTCATCAAGGGAGATTTACACAAAGATTTAGATTTAGTCCAAGTCATCACCATGAAACCAATCCCCATTCTCCTTCATATTAACCCTTGCATTGGGTCCTTCGCATGTCCATTTGGAACTTCTGGCCACAGAAACCCTACTTAAATGTCTCTTTTTCTCCACTGCTGTTTTGCGTTCAGCAAGAAATTACCCTTACCATTTTTAATGTGTGTGTTGCGGGCTGGATTAATAAATATTTTCAATGTTTCCAACATTTTTGTCAGGGTCACTTGACAATACTCACACCACTCCATTCTCTCTCTCTCTCTCTCTCTTTCTCTGTTTCTCTCTCATGAAGGGATTACACAGGCTAAGCTGCAGGATAAGAATAAAATATGCAGTGAAAAAGGAGAGGCAGTTTAGCCCAGGAAAACGATTTAATTGTATACCTCACACGGGATGCCAAGGACAATCCAGTGGTGGAGGTGGATGCATTGTCTTAGAGTCTAGTGAAATTGTTTTTAATTTGCTTTCTTTTTTTGCTAAGAACTGGGATCAATTTGTTTGCACAAGACTTTCTCTTGCATTCTCTTTTAACAGTAACATGCCCAGCCAAAGAGGAGAGAAAGAGCTTTAGTTTACTTTGGGGCCCCAGGAATCCAAGCTGTATATTTTTCTCTGTGTCAATGAATATCATTGATTAAACCTTGGGAAAAAACAGCAAACTTTTCCAGACTTCTTGACAGAGTTAAAGGTCCCATATTATGAAAAGAAAATCACTTTTTCTGTTCTTTGGACAACCATTTGAGTCTGTACTGCCTCATCACACACTGTACTGTTTGATAAACAATGATCAATTGTGTTAGCATTAATTTACGAATATCAGAAATCCTGTGCTTAAATGAGCCGCTTAGATTTCTCCCCTATTTCTACTTCAGAGTAGGGGAAATTTGAATAACTCCACCCTCCTCTCTGAGAAGCTCAGCCCACCAGATAGAACTGCTAGCGCTTCCTGATCCGCCATGTTTTCTTGCTAGCGCTAGTTTAGGAATCGCAACGAAGAAGTCTAACAGCGGAGTGTTGTGTTGAACATGTATAGCTGTATGGATGGTGTGTCAGCAGCAGCCATGTTGATTATTTTCACGTGAGGTAAACTCTCGCCGTGCTGTCTACACTCGTGGCTCATTTGCATTTAGGAATACTAATGAGAAACAGCCTGTTCTGAAAGGGACTGAAATAGCGGAGTAAAATCAGGTGAAAATGCCTAATCTGAGAGGTATTTTCAGCAAACTACTTTAGAGACATGTTTAGTGGAGCTCATAGACCTATTACAACTTGTTGAAAAAAGTATAATATGGGAACTTTAAACCTGACCGGCACCCTGCAGTTCATTGTGAGTATTTTGACGATTATTGGATGATGATTACAGACCACCACCGTGGCATCAAAAGCTTCAATGTTTATATCTTAGATCAACATTTTGCTGTCAGGAATCAGGTCTTTAATGAAAATATCAAATGGAACGTTTCCTCCGTTACTCAAGAATAGACTAATTTGTGTGTTTATTATGCAGAAGGTAATTCAAAGTGAAAAGTAAAAAGACATAAATGAAAGCTTACGCAATATATGATGATCAAATAGGTTATAGAAAAACTATTATGAACACGATTTCAAAAAGAAGTAAACAAAAGCTAAGTTATGTGCAGTTTTTGTCCTGGAAAACTAATTAAAAGCTCAGAGAAAGAAGGATTTTGAGAAAGCGCAAGACCTTAAACTATAAATTTCACATTTAGTTGACATCAAATTATAGCTATGTTGGCATTATGGGTAGTGTGGACTCTAATTGCAGTGAAGAAACCCTGGGCGGAGGTGAGTGGGTCGAATACTCATCTAGGGACCAAGAGGCCGCAGGGCTCAAATTCAGCTTCATCATTCTGATTTGCAGCCACATTTAATTAATATGGCCAGATTCTGCTTCCATTTTCCCTGCGTATAGATCTCCATCCTCCGAATTTCATCTCCCAGCTGTCACAGTGCGCTTATGATGCAAGGAGCAGACGCACTTTTGTTTGTGTAACAATGTGACATTTTGTCATGCTACATCATAATTTAAATTTTAAAGAAGGTTACTGATAAACTACTGGAAAAAGAAGTTAAATTTAGTATTTTTTTTTTTTTTTTTTCCTCAACGCTGTTGACTGATTTTTCCTCATATGGTCATGACTTTATAGGGTTCAGACCACAGAATCACCCAGTTTGTCACCAAAAGCAACTTGAAGGGTTACAAAATAAATTAAAAGTCACCTGGAAATAGGTCCTAATGGACAAACTAATGTCATTTGTTTTATGGATAGAGGTCAAGAAAATGCTTAACCTTAGTTCCCAAGTTCTCCCGCTGTCGTTTTGAAAGCACGCAGGATGAAGGGCAGAGAAACGCGACAGAAAAGCCGGGCGCTTTCAGCCATCTTCCTCCGGACATTTGTCATCCTCCGCGTTTCAGCCTCCGCCCACCTTGATTCAATGAGAGCCCACTGCCTTACTCCTTTGTTGCCCTGTGGAGAAACAACACACACTTGTTTCGCGGCAATCTTCTCACCGGTAAAGTCGGCGAACGTGGCCGAATGAATGAGGTGCATTTTTCGCCACTTGCCTCTTATGGTAAATTAGTCTCCAGTGAGATAGCTTTGTTTGTTTAGTCCTTTTTTTCCTCCCCACCGACTCCCCACCTCACCTCTACTCCCCACCCCCACCCCCCCACCCTCTCCCCGCTTTTTTTTCGGGCCACAGACATCATGAAAAAACGGATTTGCCGCCGAGCAGTGCATTCTCACCTGCAGAGCGATCTGTCGTGCTGCCTAATGTGCCGTATGCCATCAGCAGTGCACGAGCTGTCTGGAATGGTGGGGGCTTTTACGTATTTTTTTTCATTTTTCTTCATGCTGGAAATTCATTCGAATGTGGCGCATGTGGTTCATGGAAGCGCGTGAAGATAGACACGCAAATAAATAGAACTCCAAGCTCACGCCAAGTGCATGCACAGTGCAAAAAATTCATATACAGTATATATATACAGTATATGTATACAGTATATATATATATATATATACAGTATAGTGTGTACATTCATAAATGTACAATAACTGCAGAGATTATAGTCTTACTACAGTTTTCTGTCTTTTTTACCCATGCTTACACCTCATGGAAAAATATTGTACCTAAAGAAGCACAAAACCCCCGTTTCAAAAAATGCCAAAAAGTGTCTGTGGAGTAATGGTAAAGGTACCACTGAGGTACTCATGAGAAAGATACGGTCCCCAAGTACTGGTCTCCTAGCCAGGTGGACACTCGATGTGTGAGGGCACTTTTTTAGAATTTTAAACCTATTGGTTCCACTTTTAATTTCTGTTCGCTGATTGGTTGCTAGAAAATAAAGTTTGGAAAACCAAAGCCTTTGAAAAATATCCTTGATGTAGCATAAATACAATATTGAGCGGAGATACTACCCTGGCTAACGGTCCCTGAGCGCTGCCAAAATCCTGCCCACTAACAAATAAGACAAAAACCCATCTCCACTAACTTAAACTTACTTGCAAAAACCTGACAGGAATAAAGTGGTGGATATATACAAGCATATACACCATAATTTTACTTCAGTATCTGATTTTAGATGATATATATTGCTTCTCACTTTGTAATAACAAGGCAGGCCATAATAATGCCCCCCTTTGCCATTAGGGGCTCACTCCTTGTTGGCACACTGTCTTAATTCCAGCCTCCTCGGTCCTTTTTGACCCGAGGGCCGAGCGGCAAGAGGGAAACCAAAATCACTTAATCATTCTGCAGCAAATCTGAGACAAGAGGGCCTTGAAAGGGCACCAAATAGCAAACCTTTCATTGTTGTGTTTTTTTCCCTGCAACCCTGGCTGGGGACGAAGGGGGCCAAGTGAGCTCATTTCATTTGTGTTCCTTTCTCTTTCAGTCGTTGTGAGAGATTAGGGATCAAAGGCGAGTTAGGTAAGCGTTCAGCCGACAGATCAAGCAAGAGCTTACAGCCCGGCGACGGGGAAATTGCACCTCGGCTATTGTGGCTGTCTTCGCTTTCCCAGAGGCGTCCGGGGTGTTTTGAGGAGTCTCCTGAGTCTTGCTGCCACCAAGCAAATAAATTGGACCACGTCAAGTCCCTTAGCTTTTAAAGTGGCTCCAGTGATGTCTCCCAGTCTTCCTTAGAGTTGGTTATGTTTGAAATTTCTTTGTGAGATGGACGCTGCTTATGGTCCATTAAGCGGAGGAATGATGTCACTTACAGGCTTTTACATCAGTCCACATCGGTGTCAGTGGTATGTCTTGGTGGAAAAGTGCAAGACGACAAAGAGCTTTGCAAATGAGCAAAGGGAGAGACTTTAAAGGCAAGTAGGCAAAGAGCAAATGACGTCCTGTCCGGTGAGAAATGAAGCAAAAAGAATCTAGGATAATTTTAGAAATCATGCGGTAATTCTGTGCCTCTCCAGAAGTTTCTTTAAATTGCCATTTAACAGATTCCGATTCCTGGAAATGTCTGTAAAAGAGATGACAATAGCAAAATGAATCTTGCACCCAATGAATGGGCCTTTCAGAAAAGGTTTCACAAACTTGGGCTCCTGGTAGATTCCTGGTAAAGTCTAGGGCAATTCTTTTGTGACACGGAAATGTGCATCAGTGACTCAGTCTGAAAATAAAACAGCCAAAACCCAAAGTTAAGAGAAAAGCATAGTGCATTTTTACCGCCCACCAAATTCAGGGGGAAAACTTTACTTACAAGGCTTGAAATGCCATAATGGAATACAATAGTGCATTATATTTATTTGATTTCCTAAGGGGATCTCATGAAGATTAATGACTTTATTTCCCTGGCTTATATACTTCCGCCACTCTTCTGTTTTTTCGTACCTTAATTCGATTTCCCCTGCTCCTCTGGGTAGACGATGTCATTTAAAATATGCACCCACTCACAGACGCGCGGGCTCACCATTTGTTCCGTTCAAACCAAAGGCTTCTGCGTTCCTTTGTTGATATTATGCATCTTGATAACCAGGCAATTTAGCTGTTATTTATATCCTGTGGTTCAAGTTTTAATTCGCTCGGCGACACTGCCATATTTTTAGGGCTTGCATAAGAAAATAAGTCTCGGCAACCGAGAGAAGGCAGCTCGTGTGATTTCGGTGTTTCTTTAAGCTGTTCTGACATAAAGCCCATTATGGGTAATAACTACTGGTAGTGACTACTTAGTGTTTTATCTTAGTCACTCTTAAAGATCATGTGAAGAAGTTTCTTTAAACTTGTGAATCTTGTTAGATTATGAACAAGAAAATGGGTTTGGTTCCCTTCAGCTCCCCTCAACTCACTTTAATATTAAACACCAGTTTGAGAAGACATCAAGTAGTGATATTTAATATATAGATCTTTTACTCTTTTCATCTTTCTTCTCCCTGCCTCTGTTTTTCAACCTTACCTCACACGCTCCCACACTGTCTCGATTTGCCCTAGCATGGCCATGATGCTTGTGCACCCAGCCCCACTAAAAGAAAAACTGCCATCAGGGCACGGAGCAGCCTGCCCTGGCATGGTGACCGTGTCATTAAAGCCCCTCAGCGCCCCCTGAAGAGATGGGCGATGGGCGTGCAGACACCCTTTGCTAAGAAGCGAGAAAGTCAACCAGCCCATCAGCTGGCCTCCATCAGTGCCCTGCAGCGGTGACTTGGCCTGGGCAAGACCCTAATGCCACTGTGGGCAGACGAGATAATAGCCCAGCTGTGCGTTCATTACCCCCCCCCTTCTTGTCCCCTTCACAAAGACACGGCTCCTTACTGGGCACTGTTGACGCATCCCCTCAACCCCTGTGGTGGTGCCAGACTGTGGCAGATGCCACCTTTCCTGCAGATCCAGTTCCCCTCATTGTGTTGCGGTGAGTAAGAACGGGAGACGGGTAAACGGAGGGGCAGGCCAGCATGGCGTCGTCTTCACTGCTAGATGCCCTCAAGGTTAACAAGAGACGGTTCGCATGGTGTCCAAGGCCAGAGATTAATTTAAATGCTAATGTGTAAACAGGCTTCTAGTGTTTAACACAGTTAAAGAGGCTTAAATTGACTTTCTGTGAAAATTGAGTACATCAGCATGAGGCATCCATACATTGTGATGTATAAATAACGTGCTGTATTACATTTTCTGTAGGGATGGTTGTATTTGGTGCTTGGATCATATTAGAGTGTCAGCATCAGGGCTTGGAGAACTTCATCTCTGCACAGAGGAGTTACTTCTTTTATTTGACTCACCAAATAGCATAAGAGCCTTAAATGTTAGGCTGACTCAGGTGTGGTGACTAGGTTTCCATGAAAGTTTCGCAAAATTATTCTTGCTACTTTGCCTTTTGGAGAATGGACCAAATGGGGATTGAGCTGTGATGCATACACGCTGACATTCAAGGTCAAATGTTCTTGACATTGTAAGAATAGAACTATCAGAGTATATTTTGTTCTTGGTAATTCTTGGTAGTCTTGGTCATCATTATTTAGAACTGACAAGAACAGAACACTGTTGTAGCAACTGCTTGTCAACCAGTGTGGTGTCAGTTCACTCTGACATCTTTAAACCACCATAATTGAGTGTCCAAAAATAGAAGCCAAAAGAAATGTTTGCTAACATATGCTGCAAAAGTAAAACGCATTATAATACATCAAATAACACAACAAATATAGTACTGAGGCTGTCAGAAAAGTAATGCAAAAGTCGGTATAGCTTTTTAAATCAGCTGGCATAGGTCATTAGCGTATATTGGTAACTGACCTACCAAGGGTTACTCTATGCAATTGTTTTCTTCAAGAGAATAATGGATTCCAAGCAGAAGCCAAACATGCCATCGTTGACTTTTTGATGAATGATGGTGGCAAGTTGTGCCACAATCACAGAGCTATAGAATGTTTACAGAAATAAAACTATTAACAAAAGCAGACTGCAGCAATGGATGAAATAATTTAAAGAAGGGTAACCAGCACTGAAGACAAACCACACAGTGGGAGACCGTCAACTGCAACCACTGATCTTCTTTGGATGTTGGACAACCTGCACCCCTCCTTTGTCAGGAACTCAAAGACTGCACATTGCTTCTGTGACACCTTGGGAAAACATTTATATAAAGGAAGTGATTCTAATAATACATGCAATTTAAAGTTATGCCCACTTTTCCATACTTTCTGTACAGTCCTTGTATTTCTTTACATTACTTGCTGTTCTCTGGGGTTCACAGTGTGATTGATGAAATATGACTTGAAAATGAACTTCATCTGGCATCTCCTCCTTCAGGTCGTATTCTTCTATTCAAATCTCTTAAAATCAGGCATGTCTAATCCATTCCCAGACCGCTCCAGAATAGTTTCCCTCATATATGGTTGAGGTACGCCTCCCGACGAAAAGCGTAACAACATCACTAACTGGAGGCAACCAAATTCCGCCCAGATTTGCGGGGGAGCCACGCCACCCAGACAGTCTGGGAAGTCGCCATGACACCCACCCACACGGCAAACAGCGGCACCCGGGAGGCAGGCTGTTTGTTTACCATTGTAATGCAGCTCTCAATAAACCCATTTAGAGCACTGACACAGTCACGCTTGGAAATGTTTCTGCAAAGCTCTGCTTTGGAGTAGAGGACAATGACAGGTTCATGACTAGGCAGTCTGGACCAGGGACTTGATTAATGGACCCAAACAACAGCAATGCCATTGATAAAAATGTTAGCAGAGATTCCACTTGATGTCTTTTAAATGGGAACCAGCACCTTTTGTTTTGTCCATGAAACGTAGATGCCTTCAACCACACGTGGAAGAATAAGCTCATTACCAATCAAATTGGTAGTGTTGACCCAGTAACAGTTAGCTTGAGCTCATCATTTTCAAAGCTAACAGTCTGATTACCTCATTGACTTCCACTCTAATTTCATGGAAATGACTCACCATAGGGATAAATTAGCCCAAAATAAGCCCAGTCAGAAAAATAAGTGATGTGACAAGTCATTCATGCTAACAAAACAGTGGCATGTCCTACAATTGGAATTAGGTTTTAAAAAGCTCAGTTTGTTCTTTAGGGAGTTTTGTCTGTTTTTCTTGGACAAACAATTTGCTTCAGAGGTTAGCTTGATTGCTCTTGGCGTCATTTAAACAAGAGTGAGTACTTGTGCTAAATGCTTCACTTCGTGTTAGCACTTGTTTACCTCCTGTGGTGTGCACTGTTGACAAAGTAAACCTTCCCGCAATGCTAAAGCTCGTCCTAATTATATGGCTATTTATATTGCCAATCCAGGCTCATTTTACCTCTTGTTAGCAGATCAGTGACATCAACGGCTGCTTTACACTATGTGCCTACCAAAGTGTGAATAATCACGCAGCAGGTTTGGAGGAGATATGCCCAGGCTATAATTGCTGATTCTAGGTTGTGTTGTTGTGGTTGTTGTTTGGTCTGTCCATGAAACAAGGTAAATAGATGTTTGTCCCTCTGTACCAATATCTCTCTGACCATCTCAATTAATTCTGGATTATTATAACTGACATATAATGCAGATCAGACATTACAATCAGCCTTTTTTGCTGCTACCAAGAAAATAAAGATCAATTTCTCTGTCTATAGAAAGCATGGCATTGAAAACTGTAAAAAAAAAAAAAGGGAAAGGATGAAATGTTATGCTCTCCATTGTCTAAAAAGCAATTTAATAGGCTTTCACAGCTCCTCAGACAGCTGGCTTTAAAAGAGAGGTTGTTAATGTAGCCGCGTTAGCTCAGGGCACCCTTGCGCAGCTGGTTCTAAGCTTTTATGTCACCATATGATGACTCATATTCTTAAGCGAGAAACTAAGACGCAGGGTTTTTGTTTTCCTGCTTGTTATCCTCTCTCACTTACCTCATCTTTCTCGCGTAAGGGTCCAGAGCAGTACAATTCCGTTTGAAAGACAATCATAGGCTTTTGGGATATGAAAGGACACTGCTGTTGATTCATTGCATTAGGTGTCATCTAATGCATGATATGATTGTGAAAAAAGGGGTTTATGTTGTGTATAAGCGAATGCATGGTACAATTCTAAAAAGAACTGTATGCTATACAAGTTACAGCTTGTTACTACGCCTGTTGACACATGGCATTGTATGCCACCATTTTCTCTTCTGAAGGCCATTGAAAGACGTGCCGCAAATGTTTTTTTTTTTTTGCCTCAATGAAGTTGACCTCCCTTTTGCTCATTATCTTTAAACTATGCGAATCAGCAGGGAACTGAGCATGCAGGAAAAGAGGAGATCATCAAGCCAGGTCCTGCTCTGTATGCAAGTATGTACGGACTATTCTATTTTTAATGAATGTGTCATATTTTGCTCATGGATACTATGTGACAGAAATAAAAGAGACGTAACGGATGACATCGGCAGGGCGGGGATGACAGTGCCGTTCAGGTCACTGGTCTTCAAAGAGACAGGCCTGGCTAGAGTGGTGCAACATGCACACACACACCCCCTCATCTATGCTAACACACTTGGTTTGCACAGCAGCTCCCATCAACATCACCTTGAGAGCAAACATTGTTTGTCTGGCAGAAAGTTTCTCAAGTCACACCACGTGCAGAGAATCTGGACTTGTGCGAGCGTTGTTATGCCTCGAGTCGGTTAACCTTTCCATCATGGTCCCCAGAAACCCTTGCTGGTCTTTACCTCATTAACAGTTTGGACGGCACTTTAATCAGGCAAAAGTGTCTATAACACAGCATCTTTGGTACTCGCCACAATTAACGATACAGGGAAATAATCTGCCAAATTATTCTGATCGGTAGATAAATGACTGATCAAGAAGAAATTGCTCTTTAGATACACCCCTGCCGAGGTAATTAATTTAACCGCAGGAGGGTCTAGTTACGGCATCGCTCACACACCCAACTCAGGCTTTAATTGTGCCGTGTTGTTGTTTGTGAGAAGATCACCTTACGAGCGTCCACCTACAGCTTCCTGTCTTTTCATTAGCGCAGTCCCCTGAGGCGGTTTGTGAGGCTATCTTTATGAACCGGTGCCTATTCCCCTGCCGTCTTCCCGTCTTAATAATTGCAGCCTTTCTACCCCTTTGAGAAGCATCAGAGCTGGAAGTCTCCATTGTCTCCAATGAGTCCCTTTCTTTTATACCCTCCTTGTGTTCTGATTCACAGAAGACACACTGTTTCCAGCCACAGTACCTTTTGACATGGACGTGTGTGTGATCTGCTCCATCAGAGACCAGCACCATGCATGTGAACTTTGTGCAGTGGAAAAGGAAGGAAGGGGAGTAGCATGCCTTGCTGGCTGCAGCATAATTAAGAGCCTGCTAATTGTCACGGCTGTTGCTGTTGTGACAGAGGACAGGAGCCTCGCCCGAGGGCGGGTCTCATGGGGACAGGGACACTGAAGAGCCCAGATGGAGGGCTCAGGAAGACAGGCCTGAACCACATGCTGCTCCCCGTGCTAGCCAGACGTGAAGGAATTTATTACTTGTAAAAAACAGATCACTGGAAATGGGTGCACCTGTGTGGCTCTTCTTTTTTTTTTAACTGACAGTCACAGTGCACCAAAAGCTCCCAAAAACTTTGAGCTCAAACCTGGATCCTGGGATCTTCTCCCTAAAAGAAAAGTGCCAATTCCCAGCCAGTTGTAATTGCCCTTGAAGCTGCCATGCCGACAATAGGGTATGTATAAAAAAAAATCATACAGCCCAAAATGACTTAGCGTTCATCTAGTTAATAAGGGGCTCACAGTCCATCAAATTTGCAGAATCACCAAGTACCAGATGCGAACATTCCAAGGTGTTGGCCGCCGGGTTGCTGCCAAAAGCTCCAAGGTACGGTTTCAATCCTAAACCTGTGTGCCATACTCTGGGAAAGCACTCTGGCAGTGGATGTGGGTCATTTATCAGCCATTTGTCGCCTGACCATGGCTAAAGGAGACAAAGCTCTGTTAGCCAAGCAATAGACAGGTCAATGCATTACTCATCTGCTTGGGGATTCATTACCAGGCCATGAGGGCCCTAATCGTGTAGAGCCTTATTTCACTGGCAGAGTTACAGAATGTGGCCTCCACAACACCCTGCACCCTGAGCACTGGAGCATTGAAGGCAGGCTATTGGTGCTTACAAAAATATGCTAAACAAACATCAAAGGTGTCTGGGTCACCACATCCTGAGTAATAAGGGAATTAACATGTCCAAGTTGCAGCAAGGTAGGATTATTCATCTTTTTTGCCTTTGCACACACTATCCCTCATGACTTATTCAGGTTGAAGACCGAGTATGACAACTCTTCCAGGAAAGTGGTTTCCACATTTCCTACCAAAAGAGACCGCTCTGAGACAGGTGCGAATGAACAAATAATCACGAATCGGACAAAACAACCACTTAAAATAGCACCTTGTGCAGCTTGGCAGTTTTATTGGTGGAGGCGGAGGAAGGAGGTTTGACAGGGTGAGGAATAGGAAGCGGGCCAGCACTGCTGCCATGCAGCAGAGGCTCCTGGGGACATCTCTCATGCGGGTGCTGGTGGAAAGGCGGAGCCAGTCTCCAGTGAAAAGCTGGCCAATTACTCCCCACCTACCCATTCACCTACTCACCTGCACTGCAAGGGATGTGTGTTTATTGTGCAAGGCTTGAAAAGAAGAACAAAGGGAGGAAAGGGGAGGGAAGAAGGGGGGAGTTGTTTGTGTTTATACTGACCAATTACCTGGATGCAAGAGGGAGGTTGCTGTCTAGGAGCTCCACCAGGGAGCCCAGGAGGAGGATCGGCAGGCGCTGGAGCATGGCTTTATTATGAGCTCCAGCACAATGGTAGGGTGGTAGCAGCGTCATTAGCTCCTGTGCTCGCCAGGTGGGCTGCACCACATTGCCCAGGAGAGCTGAATGGCTTGGTGGGTTCTCCAAGTTCGGAACTTAAGCCCTTACTCAGCATGACTGAGAGGTGAGGGTGACTGCCTTTGGCACTTATGAGGAGTCAACAGAGATGTGATGGGCTAGTTGAAACATGGCAAGCTTTGTTAAGGGCCAATAGCAAGGGCCCGGTGGAAGCTCACTGAGGTGCTCACCCACATTTGATATGTCAAAGCATATGTGTTGTTCTAATCCATTTTTGCCTGGTCCCAATAGGAAGGTATCAAAATCAATGGAAGAGTTTATTAAGATAACAAGAAGGCAGTCCGGCTCTGCCGCAATGAGGGCCGCTTATCCCAGAGTTTCAACTGAGACTTCAAACGATTTCCGGGGCCCATTGTTAGCATGAAAGTTCACCATTAGGATTAGCCAAGGACAATGTGAGCGTCGAGACCATGCTGGGATTTGGGTAGGAGGGGCTCTTTGAAGTTTGGAACATAATAGCAATAACCTTTTATCTGCCTGCCGATCTCCACACTGCCTGGTATAATCAGAGTGTAGGGCAAGGCTACTCTAAAGGGAGTGAGTCAAGGCAAATAATGAGTAAGGGGAGAAGACTAATGCAAGGGTTAGAAAAACACAGACTTGGTTTAAACAGGCAGCTTTGCTGTTACTCACAGTGAAACTCTCCCCTTAACTTGCCCTCCTCCTCCTCTCTCATGGTCTCTGCCTCAAATCTGCTTCTTGAATGATCTTTTTTCATTCCTCCTTTTTGGCAATGCGTAACTGCAAATGCCTGACCCCAAAGGAAATCCAACAGGCAGAAATTCGAAGACCGCGCCTGTAATCCTCAAGCACAGTTGGAGGAGGAAAAGAATGGAATCAAACCCTGAGATAAACTGATTAGATCGAGTCTCCCTTTGTCCAGCCCCCGTCACCCATTTCCCATAGAGCGGAAGATTCATAACACATGGGAGCTTCGAAAGTAAACCCTGGGGGGAAGAGGATGAGGAAGAGAAAAAGGAGGGGCAGCAGGGTGATCACCAATGTTGTTTTCCTGTTCAGTGGCTCACACCGTAACGCTGATGCGGCAGACGTGGAACGGTTTGATGTTGTTGTGAATTGCATGCTGAGTGGATTACGTCGTCTCTGCTGCCCATCCGCATGGCCTCTGGTGCCTCTTCATCAGCACAGCTGTGCTCTCCACTCCTGCTTACTCATCTATGACCAAGCGAATGTACCTCACTGGAAACCCGCATCTGCGAAGTAACCACATCTCTCCCCCGTGACCTTTATTTCCGCCACCTCCCCCTCAGAATTCCCGTGCTCCTCGGCACGCAGCGGGAAAATAGATCTTTTTTGTTATTGAGAAAAGAAAAATGCACCCTTCACCAAGACGCCAAGGAGATCAAGATGCGCGACAGCCCGAGGGGGGATCTAGGACAATGTGTTGTGTAGCTGAATAACTATGTGAAGCTTACCTTTGAAAAGTAGACTGCTTGTCTGTGCCGTCCACCCCCTCAGTCTGACTCCAAGGAACTTCCGACCCCATTTCTATAAGAGCTCCTGAATAATGCATTGATGCTTGCAAAAGGGCGGCACGTAAATTTGAGGCTCATCTCATAAAAGGGAACTGTGCATCAGCCACAGCTGTTCCGAATGTTGTGCCACAGATGCTTTAAGCCCAGATCCAACTGGTCACAGAACAATCGATCAGTCTGAGATTTATTTCTCCACTTGGATATAAACGCAGACAGGCGAGGCGGTTATGGGTGTCTCAGCAGGGAAGCAAAAAAAGTTGCTGAGTTGGGACCTGGTACATCCCGCAACACTGTCCATTCTGTGGCCTTTCAGTCAATAAAACTGTCTATCTCCTCTCGTTCTTACTCTCTCTCTCTCTCTCTCTCTTCTGCCACGCTGATCAATTGCTTTAGGAGCCACCTCAGCCAAAATCCACCATTGCCCCAAGGTTCAATACCTGGCTCTGGGTACAATCTCCTTCGCTTCCGGCACTCCGGTACAGGAAGGTTGTATGTGTGCATGAGTGTGTGTGTGTTCATGCACCTTATGATGGGTAATGAAATATTAAATCCAATGACAGACAGCTGCTGCAAAACCTGGCTAATGTATTCATTCCTCCAATGATATTTCAAAGGCAGATAATAAGGAATAGAGTGATATATGAAAAAGTGGACCAACATTAAGAATGCAGCCATGTCATATGAGGGTCTAATTTTGGCCCGTTTAGTATGAGATGGGAAAAAAACAACAGAACGTGAATTTAGGTAATAAACAAAAATCCATAAGTACTAAACTATGCTTTTATTCCCTGCCTGATCCCCGTTTGAACTTCTTTGTATAAAACACAAACAATCTATGCCGTGTCTGTTCATATACATATCACGTAACTCTGTTTCCAAGGTAACTGATATTAATTTGGTTTCAGCATTGATTCAGAGTCATATTTATTTATACACATCTCTGCGTCTCACGCTCAAAGATATTACACATATGAGAGAGAAACATAGCACATCGATTAGGCAGAAGTGTTACTATTCTCATAACTGTTTGTACGGGAGAATAGATGTGCTTATTTTGTTGTCACACATGCGCACACACACCACAAACAAACTGTACAATTCACTAGTAAACACTCTATACTATGTTCTTTAGCCATAAAAAAGATTGATGACTAGTGCCACAATGGCAGACAACAAGCTAACTGACTAACATGTTGGCACAAGTTAACAAACGACAGTTGTAGCTAGCAACGAGCTGCTAGTTAGCTACATAAGCTGCTAAGTTAACAAAAATTATTAACATCTTTTTAGAATTTGTAAAGCAAGAAAAATTATTTCCTTTTTTCAACACGCTTTTATTTTCTCACTTAGTCTCACTTAGTCCATAAAATGCCACATATCGACAAACAACAAGCTAGCTGACTAACGAGTAAGAAAAATTTTAAATTTCTAATGGCTTGTGGGTTAATGGCTAGTGATAGTTAGCTGTTGGCTAACGTAAGAGAAACCACCAAAGTTTACACAAGCTAATTACAGCTATTTTAGAAAGTGAGTGATTACTTGTCATTGTGAACGCACCACAGCACAGCACATGGTGCACCACAGCCAAATATGACCTCTGCATTTAACCCATCCGTGAAGGAGCAGTGGGCAGCTAACAAGTGCTCAGGGAGCAGTGCTTGGGGATGGTACCTTGTTCATGAGTACCTCAGTGGCAACTTTACCGGCCCTGGATTCGAACCTGCGACCTTCTGATCACAGGGCAAACACCCTACCGTTACGCCACCAGCTTTTTACATTCACCTCTGAAAATTATTCTTTTATTACAATAATTACATGATTTAAAATATTTGTAGTACAATTTCATTACAGATCAGATGCTGTGCCTCCTAGTAGCGTGATACTAGCACAATGCTACACATCGTGAAAAAGGTTCTGGTAACACTATATAAATTTTACTCAGTTTAGCATGTCATCTGTGCATCTTTGGCGGGCTGTCATGTTTTGCTTGTACACCATGTTCAGTGTGTGTCCTGGACTAGTATTTGCTTCCACATGGAGGTACTGACTGATATTCCTTTCAAGTGTCAGTCTTTTTACACAGGAACACAATATTCGTCTTGACCTAGACCCTGTGAAATGCTGAAGTCTCTATCCATACTCTAACATCCTAAAAAGACTCAACTAAGCAAAACCTACAACCCCACACCACTATCTGTCTCTTTCTTATTCTCCCCTTCTCTTGCTTTTATTTAATTATCTGCACTTCAAGATCAAAATCAGAGCAGGCACCATGGTAACCAGTCGCCATGCAGAAGTGTGCTTCTATCCTTCCTCCCGTCATGCCTGCATGTTCTAAATCTTAGCGTGTGGGGTGAGCGAGAGAGCAAGAGCGAGGGAGGGAGGGAGCGTGAGAGGGTAAAGAATAGACGAAGAGAGAGTGAGTGAGCACCTGTTAAAATGCGACACCACTTCAAGCCTGCCAGATCATTAGCAGCGTTTACCGGGGCTCTCTGTGGCAGCCTGCTGCCCTCAAACTAACCCCCCACTACACACACACACACCCTCACCGTCCCCTCCCTGTCACAGACTTAACTGCAACATCTACCCACGGCTGATGATTCAGAGCTATTCAGGTCCGACCTCCAGCCGAGTCACTGCAAAAGCAAACCCCGACTGTCCCACCGACCGCCCTCTCGCCATCTCAAACCGTTCTGGAAGACACACATCCTTTTGGTAACAGATCCTTACTTTTTTGCCCTCCCTCTTCCCCAGCTTGTACTTTTTCTCACCCTAAAGACACTTAACGGGATGGTACAAGAAGGTGACATGGGGCAAAATATTGGAAGTTTTGTTCCAGACGGGTTTGGGAAGAGGAAATTAGCAAGAGGTTGAAAGGTGCAATGTGTCACCGATGAGACCCTTCCAGAGTGATAGCGAATATCAAATCCAGCACTCTTCCTTACTGGAAATTGCTTTTCGGGCACACCACAGCGTTTCCGCACTGGGTCCAGGACTGTTATATTGCAGAGAATTTAGCCACAACCTTCCTTTTACTGAACGGAGTGGTGGAAAAAGGGAAAGTAGCAGTGTCTCCCGGCTCTGTCCGCTGTGGCACAGAAGTTTGATTTGGTACAGAAGAAAAAGGGGAGGAAGGCGTCATGGCCCGCATCCATTGATGCCATGGCTTCTCCGGCCGCTGCAAGGCAAACGGAGAGTCACAGAGGCATCTAGTGGCAAGGGAGAGCAACAACGGAAAGGCAGCATGCCATGGAGTCTGTGCCAACTGGAGCAACTTTATCGAGAGCTGCTGATTAAAGAGGGAAGCAGAGCACCCAGCCAGGCATGGATAATGCTTGTGATCCAAAATTTGTGAGATGCACAACTTTAAAATAAAAAACAGACAAACGTCCTGGACCGTCAAAGCTATGCCTCTTTCTTTCCTTAATTAAAAAGCAGAATGTAACTCTGCCCATAAAATAATTGCAATGAAGTTACAGACAATTAAAGTGTAATAGGCTTCAGATAGGCATTGCAGCATAGAAGCATAGCACTGACTCTGCTAGATTTTTACAGCTCCTTTTCCTTTGATTTAAACAAAGTTCTACCAAAGAACTTTTTTCCTTTGAAGAGAAGGAGCGTGAACTGTAGATAGAGGAAGGGGATGGAAAGGGGGCCATTGATGTGTCGAGCTTGTTATTTCATGTATGGAAGGGTCCTTGTGTGACATGAGTAGAGGCACATTTCATTAAGGAGATTTTTAAAACGGTTCTTCAGATGTCGGAAGGATGCAGGTACGTTTTCGCTTAGCACTTTGAGGTCTCCCATTTCAGGCAAAGATTTCAAGGTGTTAATGATCAGCACTTTGGGCGATAAAAAAGGCAAGTGTAAAATGAGTGCACAGATCTCCATATAATCCAGACAGGCAAGAGGGCTGAGGTTGCCCTCCACTGAGGAGCTAAAGCGCTAGCAACGTTCAAATCACGGGCCACAGGAGGGATCAGGACGAGGGTAGCCTAAAGGCAAAGGGCCACTGCCAGGGGAGCAACGAGGGTTGGAGAATGGTGCTACATCATTACCAGGCAAATGGACTGAAATAGATCAAGCACCTGCAAACGAGGAACAGAAAGATTAGACAGTAAGGGAGAAAAAGAGGCAAGGGAAGAGGCAAACAAAAGAGGCCCCCATTTGAGCATCTTGAGCAGGACAGAGGCGGATGGAGCATGTGGCATGCCGACACTGAGCTCATATAGAGCTGATCCCTTGGCAAACAGAAAGAGCAGAAAGAGACGTGCCGCTATAAAGCCGGTAAGGCACAGAGGGACCTGCTAAAGTCAGATAGCATCACTGGCTTGTCTCAGTCGAGCAGAGGGGAGCTGCAAAAACACAATCACTACTGCTCAATCATCTCCAGTGTCCAGCCCCCTCAATACCCGGCAGGGCGCCATTCCCCACCTCATGGATTATGCTTGTGGGTGGGTGTTTGTGCCCAATATCCCTGGAGAACCAAACCTTGGCAAGTTGGATTACAACAGATCAGAGTAACACCAACACAGTGTATGAGGAAAACATACTGACAAGGCAAAGGGAAAAACACACACACACACATCATAAGAACACTTAAAACATGTGGCTGCCAAAACTGGGTCTTGATCAATTCAGTGAAGCCACAAGAAAAAGCCCTTTGGACATCAACCAGTGAGGAACAGAACTGGCAGAACAATATTTACATTCACGGCTACTGACAGACTCTCTTATCCAGAATGACTTCAGTCTTCTAACTATAAGAGACAGTCACAATTTGCGATTAAACGCATTGCGCAAGCGCCCAACAGTGCTTCCTGGGTATGGGATCTTATGATCACCACCACAGGGTTTTAACTCACCCAGATCACTCATCAACACCACCCAAATCATCAACAACATCATCATCCAATATGTGGCAGGATCTTCAAAAAAGCATGGAAGCTATTTCTATAAGTTTAAGATCATAGTGCAATTAAAACCTGAGAACACCCTCAGAGAGAGGGTAGAAGTTCCAAGCACTCCTCACTCCACAATGTATGATGCACAATGCAGTAAGAAATGCTTGAACTTCTACAAAGGAGAGAGCAATCAACCACTCTACTGACATCTGGCACAACACAGGAGAGCCAGCTGATCAGGATAAGACTCAGCAGTACATGTACGCTGAAGAGAGAAGTCTCACCATTTCAAGAATGCAAATGTTCTGATTTTGGACAGAGAAGACAGATGGTTTGATAGAGGAGTAAAGGAGGCAATCTTTGTCTTCCAATCTAAGTCACTGATTAATTTGTGTTCATCTGCTGATGTTCCTACTTGCTTTCTGCTCAAACTTGTCTTACATTGTTGCTGGATGTACTGTATGTGCCAAAGAAAGTTATTTGTATGGTTGCATTCTAAAAATAAATTCTAGAATCTGTGTAGCTCTTGATGCCCAAATGAGATTTATTCCAGTTTTGCACACTGCACAAATTTCCGGATTATTTGACCTTAAGTAACTCACTCCCCACTTCATGTGACATGTATAAGTCGACATTCTATAGCTTGGATAGCGGGATGTTTCTGAGCGCGGAAAAATCCTAGACTAAAAAAGGGATTTTTTAAGGCAGAATCCCCTTTGACAGTGCAATTTAGACCAAGACCAGGCTTATGCTGTTTCTGGACAACCGGCCCGTGGGGTTAGTGGCAGTCTCTTTGAAGCCTTATATCTGGGCCTCTCTCTCTCTCTTCTCTCATTTTTTCCCTCCCCCTGACATCAACAATTTATATAACTGTGGAATAGTGTGGAAAAGAGCGCCATCTGGTGGGAGTGAATGCGAGGGCAGAAGTGCAGATTTTCAGACCTCTCTGAAATTATCATTAATTAAATTTTTCTTTAATGGAAGACTATAACGTATAAGATAGATACACCCAAGAGTCACGAAAGGATTTTTTAGTGGAGAAAAAGATTTTTACGCTGTGTAAATCTGACCTACATTTGAAGCTTGCTGTGAGCTTAAAAAGCTCATTATTTGCAAAAAAAACCTCCCAAAGACACTCACTACACTACCGAGAGCACTGCATTCTGGGGCATGGGCGAAAAAGGAAACAGGTAGTTGGGTTAGCAGGACCATGAATCAATCTTTTCAGGTCTCCTGAGGGATGGTCCTCTGTGTGTGTTGAGTGTGTGTGTGTATGTGATCACAGCTTGATGCTCCCCAGCATCTGGACACCCCATCAGACCCCCCTCGCATCTCATCTCGTCTCCCCTGACCGTGGAGTTGCTCCGCTGGGCCGTAACTGTAGCCCCGGACCTTCCTCTCTAGAGCCGCAGCTAATTTACTGTGCAGGTCTCTCGCTGTGGCCTACATTTCAAACAGAGCCAGCAAGCTGTCTCCCCGGTTGGAGCCCGAGGAAGACTCTGGAAGATGGCTTTTCCATGCTGGCTCATGTCTTACCGATTAGTTACTGTCAGCATTCGCCTCGGACTATTTCGACGCCAGACACTCCAGCGCAATCCGTTTCCTGATTCGCCAACCCCCTCACGCCCAAGCATGAGCGACATCAGTGATCTTCGGGAATGAGCCGGGAGCAGGGAGAGAAGGTTTCTAATCTGGATGTCACTGGTTCATTCACTGTTTAAGATAAAACCCAACAATGAAACCCAAAAGACATATTTTTCCAGTATTTTTCCAGTATCTGATTTCAGTGTGATTTTCCATAACCTCTGTTTTCCCATTTTTATTTCGAGAACACAACGTACGAAATGCGTTATGAATCGACTAGAGTGTAGATTTCGCTGGGAAAAAACCCGAGGCAGTTCATTACGATTGTTGCATCCCCACTCACTCACACATAAATACACGTCATGCATGTGAAACATGCACGGATGCCCCGAAAATCTCTTGCAGATGCAGACAGACTGTGACATTGCCGCTTCAAAGGGCATGTGCAGTGCTCGCAATTAACTCTCGCCCGTTTGATCCCACACCCTCGTGTTGCTAAGGCCTAGCCGTTTGCGCAGACACGCTCAGACAGCTGCGCGGCATTGCCCCGCGGCCACAACGCCCGTGCGGCGCGCTAGCAAGGACAACCTTGTGCAGTACTGTAAATATATGCAAATGAGGCCTGTGAGCCTTCGACTCTTCCGAGAGAGTTCAGTGTCAATTATCATAAGCGGGACGCGTCGTCCTCGTCGTCTTTAACCCTTGCCAGGCAGAGATTTTTAATGCCGGTTCAGGGGTTGTTTGCCGGCTCAATGCTGGTCAAGCTGCTGAGGGTAGATTAGGCAAGAAATGCAGCACCTGCTTAAGGCAGATACAATAAAAAATGAGAAGCTCGGGTTTGCTTGGTTCAAGGGTGTGCATTAGAAGTTTCCTTTCAGCCAAACATAGGTGGAATAATAATTTTTTTGCGGTTACAGTAAAATATTTATTTTATTATAACCATCTCAAGCAGGTGCCAGAACAAATTCCCCGGTGAAGACGGTTATGATATTTTTAATAATGGGTCTTAAGCGGGCTATTTTTAATCTGGAAAGAAGTTTTCAAGTTTGCTCAGGTTCGCTCAAGCTAAAGGTGTTGTATTAAAAATTCATTCAAGTCATTAGGAGGCAAATAATCATCATTCCGTCCCCCGATGTTGGCTCAAAGGCAAGGAAGCTTTGCACACACATTCCAATGTAAAATGACCTGCAAGCCAGTTCTTGCACGGCGGATGATCTGCGCTAATATCTGAAGGTCGACTGCCACAAGTTGACAGATTCTTATTTGCTGTTAAGTTCATGCTCTGGGTTCAAATACAGTTTTTTGTTAATGGGATCAAACTGTCGTTCCCTAAGTGAGTATCGGTTGGTATGACATTCTGACCACATGATAACCTTAAGTTACCAGTTTCACCTTATTGTGGTAGTGCGATTACAGCTCTAAAATGTGACCCTCCACGGCAAAACCAGTCGCTTGTCGCAATGGAGGTTTCCGAGAAAAACGAACGTTTATGTTGCATGGGGTAAAATTTTGGATTTTTTGTTTTTAGTGTCTTGAAACAGTGGAAGGTCTATACTGTACTGTTGTGAATCAATTTTGCTGAAAAACTTACCCTTTCCATCCTAAAAACGTGACTTTCTTGACTGCTCTACTTCAATATTTACGGTAAATCCACTGGTTGACTAGCGTGAAGATATTTCTCCGGAATCCATCTTCCTCTCCCGAGTTCAGTTAACCTAACGCAGGTAGGCTATCCGTGTGGCTGTGAATGCAGCGTAGGCTACCGTAAATGCAAACGTAGCCGCGACCGCACCAAGCGTCTGTGAGTGCTACGGCGATAGTCAACTTCAAAGGCAGATTTCTCCGTTTCTCACTTGGCGTGACAGGAGAAACCCGACTCCTTTGAATGTTGATATCTCAGTCATATGTCGTCCCATTCATTTGATATAGGTATCGTTTTGAAGCTTGATTTGTGCCCTTTCATGGAAAAACTCAATTTTGAAAATGTGCGACAAGCGACTGGTTTTGCCATGGAGGGTCACAAATGTATTATTTTTAAATTTTACACAAACTATTTTATTCCATTTTGAGCATTAGAATAATTGGAACATTAGTAAGTTAATTAGGGATACACGATAATATCGGAATCATATTGGAATCGGATTACACGTTCAACTCTTCCTTCATAGGGGAACATTTTTTAACTAACTAAATTGCGTGTTTGCCTAACTTAGTGAATGTGAGCTCGCACATGGGCTGTGTCCTGAGTCGCGTACTGCCGCACTTAATAGTATGGTAGGTAAAGTGCTCATCATACTTTTCTATGTGGCAGTATGCATCTCCAGAAATAGC
The DNA here is from genome assembly GCA_032718565.1 of Distichodus sexfasciatus. Lineage (NCBI taxonomy): Eukaryota > Metazoa > Chordata > Actinopteri > Characiformes > Distichodontidae > Distichodus > Distichodus sexfasciatus. Next base: position 965,821 of record JAVGVS010000024.1, read on the forward strand.
CGGGGTTGTAGCTTAACGGCTCTCTATTCACTAGGTAGTGCACACGGAGTGTCACACGCCCCCATTTGACTTGGTAGGGAAGACAAGGCGGGAAGTGACTTTTTCTTAAAATGTTGTGCACTACACTGGAAATGCTCCGTCCTCACTCGTCTCTGCTTTTACATGAGCTTGACTTGGCGCTGTGTTAGAAATGTCAGAGTTTTGCAGTTATTTTTGTGCCAAAATTCTGAGTGCGCAGTGGAACTTTGGCGAGCAAACTATCTCCTTTACACGCTCAACTCTGCCTGCGCGTCAACTCATTCAACCTGAAGGATTCCTGCACTTTCTGTCTTTAACAAGTCATAAAGAACACCTCATACCTCAGCAACGTTATGATGGAAAAAAAAATTGTTGTTGATAACCGTGACTTTCTCACACCGTGGTATACCTTGAAACCAGAAACCGGCTCATGCCGACCCCCAAGATTAAGTTACTGCCTTTTGGACCTGATTTGTCACGCACATGGGTTACGGATGCCGAAACCTCACGACTGTGCACAGAGTTTGAGGAGGATTAGCCCTTTCACTTTTCTCAAACCGACAGTCAGGAGATCGTGCTTGGATACTCTCAGATGCATCTGTGCTCAGACGCTTGCATGCACACACAGATGCTCACACACGCGAACACGCATGCAGTAGAGGGCTTTCGAGACGGCACGTTTAACGCCGACACATACTGGCTGGGGCTTTCACACAAATTTCTGGGGGATTTGTGCTCATTTGGGACTCAGCCGGAGTTTTGTTTCACACGATCCGGATTTGGCCCGAGAGACTTCAATCAGATCTTTAGCGTATAATCCCGTTTCGCTCGACGGGCCTTGTGAGGCATGAAGAAGTATTTTTTCCTCATGTCCGGGGCGCATGCTGTTCGATACGGCCATGAGGGGAACGTGAGCAAAATCCAGACGATTCAGTGTAAAGACAGGCCTTTGGAACTCAGAAATAGTCGTAACGTAGCAGAAAAAGTCTGTGTATCATTTGTTGATTAGTTTATTACATTAATACCAAAAACCAAGTCATTAAACAAGCATAATAATGTGCTATTTTCCCATATTTTGGTTTTTTATTGGGTGCAAGTGGCATGACTCTGAAGTTACCATTACATGTGTATATACAGTATGTATACATTTTTTTACAGCTCAATAGAATGATTAGCTTCATTCGGTACCGTTGCGCTTAGAGGGTTACTCCTCTTCATTTATGACCTACGTTTTTTACAGTCTTCCTTGTGTAAATAGTCACTTCATTTGCCTTCGATAGCAAAATCTTGACTTGACTGATTGGTTGAGGTTGCTTGTTGAAGGTTTGGTTATATTTCTTAGCTTTTATTTCAAGTTCAAGATACAGTGCCACTTAATGTAAATCGTTGTCATTTCATTTTATTAATATCAGCTGAATTATAAACAAACACACAGATTTTGGTACACAGCACAATTTTGTGCTACTCCTCTTAGAAAAATATTAATTGTAGCCGGCAATCTTTGCACCTCGAGAGCAATAAAGGTAGCACAAAATGACACTCCCGTCAGTGACATTTATTCGGAGCAGACGATGCGGCAGAGTGCCGTGTTGTTGTTGTTGCCATTACTTGCAGATTACCCAAGGCTGGTTCCCCATCTGCCACTGCGCTGTTCGAGCCCGAGGCTTCTCTGTTATGAGCATGCTTTAGCAAACACATTTATTTAGTCCTCTCTCTCTCTCTCTCTCTCTCTTTCCCTCTCTCTGATTACATCCTCCCCCAAAAAACATCTATAAACATGACACAGTTAAACGCATTTGCTGGTTAGCACAGTTTCTGGGTTAATTCAAACTGATGATTGCCCTTCTCAAAATGCATGCATCTGTTCGGCAAAGTTAAACACACGGTTCGCTTAAATCTGTAATCCTGTCGCATCAGTCACGTAACCTGATTTAAGTTTTTGTCTTCTTCCTGAATCATTTGTTCATTCATTTTTAAATTAAAACCAATTAAAAGCATGGAATATTCATTTTCCAATTTCCCATTTTGTGCTCAAAAAAGGAAAAAAATTGGGAAATGCTCACACATTTCATAACCTGCAAAAAAGTGATGAAGAAAAGTAGCACTCATACTGCAAATTCTTATGAGCAATAAAAAAAAAAACAGTACATATATTTTTTTCATTGACCATGTGTAATGGTCACTTCTAGGTCACCCCCATTGCATCAAGATAACAAAGTTTAATATGTGTGCATTTTTACTTATTGAAGCACAAAATGTGAAATTGGAAAACAGTTGGTTATTCGTTTTGTTTTGTTTTTTGGTGGGGGGGGGTGTTTTGGAAATGAAATTTGGGGAAAAAATGGTTTTAATTGGTAATTGGTAAAAACAAATGAATTAATGATAGATGGATAGATGGATGCCAGATATGCACCAAAAACAAGAGATAGTAGTGATTTTGCATCATACATTTATGTTTCAAACATAATGTGATAATGTTTTATTCCTTCTGTTTTCCAAGAACGGTGGGAGACTAAAACATGGGCAAGAATACTCTGATGGTCAAAGAAAAGTCAAAATTTGAAAAGTCAACAATGATTAAGTGCAGTAATGGAGTACAATTACTCAAGTACTACCCAAGCAGCAGAGTCAGAATTCATTCATTCATTCTAATTAGATGCCTTTGTCCAAATTCTGGCATATATCTAACCAGAATCACTCAAAAACAAATACAAATGCTTTGTTCAACCTAAAATGGAACTAACCAAGCCGTCCCAGGCTGTGGCAGACCATGTCAGTGTTTGACAATGTTTTGCTTTGGAGCATGAGGGTCTGTGATTGTGATCAGGGGTCAGCGCCAGGCTGAAAATACCTCACACATGTGGCAGGGGAATGAAATGTAGGCTCAGGGGAGTTCAGGGGCTGTTTGTGCGATGCTGCGGAGGAAGCCTGGCCAAACGTTTGCTGTGGCAGGTTGAACACGAACGAGCGAGCGTGTCTCCGAACATGTGGGACCGCAGTGCGGATCCTGAGCAGATGGTTTCCACATCATGCCCCTCCGGGCCACACCGGGAACAGCCTTCGTGACCACAGCATTTTATTGAGGATGAGTGAGGTGAACTCAGGGCAACGGGAGAGCTAAGGCTTGCTTCCATAAGGAAGAGAGAAAAAAAATGGGGCCTCATTTCAGGTGTTATATCTATTTTCTTGTGTTTAGTTGAAACTGAAAGGCCACATTTGGAAAATGAACTGGAATAATTTGCCTTTTCGTTTTCTTACTATATTTTGAGATATTTTGGGGTAGAAAATTTCTCTCTAATGATGACTATACTATCCAGATAGATAGATAGATAGATAGATAGATAGATAGATAGATAGATAGATAGATAGATAGATAGATACTGTAAATGTAGATAGATAGATAGATAGATAGATAGATAGATAGATAGATAGATAGATAGATACTATAAGTGTAGATAGATAGATAGATAGATAGATAGATAGATAGATAGATAGATAGATAGATAGATAGATAGATAGATAGATAGATACTATAAATGTAGACAGACAGACAGACAGACAGACAGACAGACAGACAGATAGATAGATAGATAGATAGATAGATAGATACCGTAAATGTATGTAGATAGATAGATAGATAGATAGATAGATAGATAGATAGATAGATAGATAGATCAGAATCAGAATTCAGTGCCATTCCATCAACTTGTAAGATCTAATGAAGCAACTAAATCACATTGCTTGATCCTTCTCCACGTCTAATGCCTCGTGGAAGCTTCTTGGAAATAAACTCTGAAAGTCTCCTTTTGGCATCCTGAAAGTGTAACAATTTGGAGTTCCAGCACACGCTCAGCTACTGCTTTTAGTATCAATGAGCAAGCCACTGTGGTAAAGGAAGATCTTTTTCCAAAACTCACACTGCCAAGATTCTGTCTCTGCAACCTATACACCTGGCAAAGGCTACGCTCGTTGCTAACAAGGTTCTTGGCCTTGTGAAAAGAGACACATATGCTCTCATCTTTACACATCAACTGAAGATCACATTTTCTTTGCCCTCAAACGCCTGCTCACCTCTCCCATCCCCTAAAAAGATCTCAAACTGCTTAGCCAAGTATCAATGAAGCATTTTGACATCGGCCAGGTGCCAAATTTCTAACTCCACTCTCTCTGACTCTCTCTCTCTCTCTTCCTATCTCTCATCAGTGTTATCTAGCTCTCACAATTCTATAGCAACACACTTCTCTGTGATGTCCCTCCATCCCTTTTGGCCCGCCGCCACAGCGTCGAGTTGCCCGGCTCTGCTGAAGAATGCCAGGTAGTCGGTAGCGACTCAGCAGCTCTGACGGAGGCTTTTCACATGTTTGATGTCCTCCCAGCGCTGGCATTCTCCCCCTGTCAGCACAGCTCAGAAAGACTTGATTACATAGATTCCAAAACCTCCCCGAAATCCATCCTCATGGTCTAATGAGGCGTAAGACGGACCTGGTATCGACGCCCGGCCCATCTGTGGCGAACGCCAGTCGAGTCCTTTCAGTATCTGATTATAAGAGTGCAATGTTTGATTGTGAGTCTGTCACTGAATTGAGATCCTTCAGAGCATGGCTTAATTAAAAAAACTTGCGTAAATACACTCTCGCTCACGTAGGCCTGAGCGTGTCACGCTTTGTTCATTTGTTCATTTGAATATTTGCAATAATTACAAGTAACTGTAGATCAGCGCTGAAATACTGCATTTGTACCTCCTACTGGGAGATGCTAACTAAAATGAGCAATAAGAATCTGGCTTTGGAAAATCCTACAGCACAAATACTAAGTACTACTGGATGAAACGTAGTCGTTCGTCGTAGTTGGCTAATTCATCTCTGTAGCTTCAAGCGTCGCTAACTACTACATTAAAACAGTAACTTGGCTACAGCTTAGCTATGTTTAATGAACTTCTAGATGAAACAGCTTTGACATAGTTGGCTAATTTTTCTCTGTAGCTTCAAGCGTTGCTAACTGCTATATTAAAACAGTAACTTGGCTATAGCTTAGCTACGCTGAATCAACTACAATATAAAACAGCTTTGGGTAGTTGGCTAATTTTTCTCTGTAGCTTCAAGTGTAGCTAACTACTACATTAAAACAGTAACCTGGCTATCCCTTAGCAAAAAGTAGTTTATTCAAGTGTACTACGAGTATACTTATTATATACTAAAACTCAGGCAGTATACTTGAAGTTTACTTTTTATATACTATATTTTATACGCTTAAGAATAGTATAGTGAAGTATACTTGACATACTGATAAGTATAAAGAAAAGTCTACTAAAGTCTAAAAGTATACTTTTGTAATCTTAAAATGACCTTATAAAGTATAATTAAAGTATACTTTTATAAACTTAAAAAAGTTCCAATATAGTCCGAAGAAGTATTAAATTAGTATACTCTCTAGTGCACTACAAGGTACATGGTACATGGTCCGTAGTATACTTGCTATACTTATACTCAAGCACACTTAATAAAATGAACTTCTGCTCCCATATCCCTTAGAACTTTTGCTAAGGGATAGCTTAGCTATGCTGAATCATAAGTCGCTTGATAAGCTACCGTTTAAAAGTAGCTTCCCCAACACTAACAACAAGAATGTTTCTTGCATGTGTTTCAAGCATCTCGGCTAAGAAGAGAGCTACTAAACAAAGCAATATCCATCCCGACAGCACTCGTAAAGTATCTTCACCTAAGGCAATACTGTCGTTTAGCCCACACGCTACCATAGAGCCATTATGCTAAAACCCCCTCTATCATGCTGGGTGAAATATGAGGACCCTGCCTGGCCCTTTTGTTCCCATCCCGGTATCTCTGCCCATAAAATAGCATGAGGCCATTTTCCCCAAGTCGTCCAACTCTCTACAAGAGGCTTCATCATCTCCAAGACTAGGGAAGCCGTTAGATCATTTCTCCTGAGAGTCCCCCCACCCAAGTACCTCTCAAAATCCCCTCGCCCTCCTCTGATTCCTTTCCCATCACGGAGACACTCGTTGTATTGCATTCATTTTCAGGCTCCCCTTCTCCCGTCCTGCGTGATGAGGAGTTACAGGCAAGCAACAAAGCTTGTCGTGCTCAGTTGGATGATAGCTTGGTAGAGAGACTCTCGAGCAGAGAAGGAGAAGGGAGGGAGGGGGTCATGGCCCTGGCTGGCAGGTGAGGGCTATTAAAGTGTCTGCTGTGCCAGATCTCTTTTCGGCTTTCATCTGGGAGTGATGAAGAACTGTGAGGCAGGGTAACACCTGCTGACACTTGCATCAGGCTTTTTTTCGTTCCCTCTCCCCTCACTTTTCCTCAATTCTGGTGCAAGACCCTTGGTAACAAAAGGCATCTGAGAGATCCTGCTTGTCATCCCGGGTCAACTTGTCAGGTAATCGAGGCAGGTGCTGAAAATGGCAAGACTGCAGTACTTTAACTGGAATTAGACACCAAAAATTTGAGCATTAATTTTTAACCTTTTTAAAAATTCTTTGCTTATGTTGTCATTCGGTGGGCTCAATGGAATGCAAAAGCTACAACATGCATGCAAAAGCCACAACATAAGTGCAAAGGCCACAATGAAAAATGCCAAAGCTGCAATTATATTCTTTCGGCTTCTACCGTTAGGGGTCACCGCAGCGGATGAACTGCAAAGCTACAACACCAATGCAAAAGCCACAACATGAATACAAAAGACACAATGGAAATGTCACAACTCCAATGCCAAACATCGCAACATGAGTGCAAAAGCCAGTAAAACAATAAAAAGTCACAATTCACATGCAAAAGCTACAAGACAAATGCAAAAGTTGCAACAAAACTAGAAATGGCACACACAAAGCTATAACATGAATTCAAAAGTCTCGACGGTCCTTCTACATTATCAGTCTGCGTTTCCAGGGACTATCATTGCTGGTGGACGGACATGTAACTCATAACAGCACTAATCACAGTTTCTAGCAAAGTTTCACTTACTTGCATTTCTGTAGGGGCTTTTGTATTCATGTTATGACTTTTTCGTGCTGTAGCTTTTGTATTTACATTGTGGGATTCTCATTTATCTTGTAGCTTTTGTATTTGATTGAGCCATCTGGGCCACCGTAGTTTCCACTTGAGGGGACAACACTCCATTTCGATTGATCTACCGGATCAAAATTTAGGCACAAAAAACTTCAATTCCCAATGTGGAGACAACGCCATGTGACTTCTATCTTTTCCTCCCAATAAAGCCTTGGAGTGAAAGCCCTTTATACATTATTTATTGAACCAGCATATGGGAGACTTACCCATTCAACACAACCACATGGTACGAGGCAGACATGGACTTGGCCGACTTCCTGGAAGGACTTTTAGGTGAACACTCCCATATTCCAGAGCAAGCTGAGCAGTGCATGCACACCAGGCCTCAGGGGTCAGGGTCTAGAGAGATTTACAGGCAACTCTGAGAGGGTGGGAAGAGCATGACGGTCCGTCTGCCGTACCATGTTGAAGATCTTCAGGTGGAAAAGGCCCCCAGCTGGCCAGACATATCCAGCCAGCGGTTGTTGTTGTCTTGGCCAGGCTCCATCAGCCTGGCGAGAGAGACGATAAGCAGCTGGTCTCTGTTATACAGATTTGCACTGGCCCGATTCTGTAGGACGAGAGGATAGAAACGCTCTGTTGCTTCAGGCGATGGAGGAATTGTGGATATGGGGCAAAGAGGGCCCTCTGATTATGCACCATATCTCTGATTTGTAATATTAAATTAGCAGCTTTGATCTCTTTAGGTTTAATTCAGCAAAGCTAAGACTAAGCTTCTAAGAAAAACACCCATGAATTGGCTTTTAAAACCAATTCACCTTACACATACAGCACAGTTCATCAACATACAGTAGTTAAGTAGTATTATTACGACATTAAATGATATTCTAGTTATTTATTTATGACATTATTCATTTATTCTTTTTCATCTTTGTGAACATCAGAAAAAGTGTTCTGTGCCCCGTTATGGACGCCACGTGGTTCACCACCATGACAGAACCAAGACAGCATGTCTCCAAAACATAATCAAATTTGCTAAATTCACCATCAAACATATTTGTCTGGCTCCAATTAACAGCATGAATTGGATGTTTAATTGGCTCACAAATGAAGAATGAGGAGGATGTGTGCTCCTTCCAATAGGGGAAGTAGTGTAGTGGAGGGAGTGCTAAGAGGGGAACACAGATGTTCTTTCGCAATTTGTTGAAGCACAAAGGAAACTCGCTAGACAGACAAAGCGGAAGATGAATGTGTCTTTATAAACACAGCGTACCCGCCTCATGACTAAAGAGTCGCTCCGCCATTCTAAAACAAAGCAATCACTCCCTTCCATTCTTTTCCCACAAAGGTTTACAAACAGTGTCAACATTAATCCTCTTCCCGCTGTGGAATGGAGAGCTGTAAAAACTCTTCTTAGAACTTTTCCCCCTTCGCCGCTTGTTCCTACGGGTTATAAATCAACATGCCACACACTTGAGAGAATGCGGAATTGATAGAGCTCCACACTCTATGGAAACGAATGGCCAGTCTGCTAAGTGTATAATAGATGTACTTCAGTCCGTGCTCCGTGAATTATCATGGTTTTAATGCCGAGCCCGGCGTTCCGACCCGACTTCGGATTCGGTCTTCTGGGGTTAGGCCAAGTGAGCATCTGCAGCCTCACTGGCTAATTAAGCTCTTTGGAGAAGTGGCCGGAGAGAGGTGAGTGTTCTGGTGGCTATAAGAGGACTTAAAATACAGTATATAAAAACGTTTGTCACTGAAGTCAACTGCAGTTTTACAGGTGCAAATGGACACTGGGAAAGGAAGAGTGCTTCTGGGCAAGTAGGTGCAGTAACTGATGATGTGATACTTGTAGAGTTAGAGAACTAGGAATGTGAACTGTCACGTTTCCAATGATGGATGTTGCTGTACTTAGGTCGCGACATGATAAATACTGCTGTTGAATCTGTATCTAGCGAGAGCGTTCTGAGCTGAGGAAAAGCAAAAAACTGCCAAAACTTTGACGCAAGTGATCACAGAAGGCCATGCTGTTTAGAATGAAACAAGACCTACATTGGTAATATAACAGTGTTATATTAGACGTAACTTGGAGATAAAGTCAGAGAGGCCAGACTGAGATGGTTTGGACATGTCCAGAGGAGAGACAATGAGTACATAGGTAGAAGGTTGCTGAGGTTGGAGCCACCAGGCAGGAGGCTGAGAGGAAGACCAAAAAGGAGATTTATGGATGTGGTAAAAGAGGACATGAAGTTAGTTGGCATGAGGGTGGAGGATGCACAGGATAGGACTAAATGGAGACAGATGATTCGCGGTGGTGAACCCTGAAGGGAAAAGGCGAAAGAGGAAGAAGAAGATATTAGACGTAGCAGTATTTCTGTTGGGAATGTTAATTTCTGCTAGCTAATGCTACTTTTTCGCTAGCAATTGATGCTAACATGTCGGATTGAATTTTCCAGGTGTGGTTTTGCTAGATATACACTATTATTTTTCATGAACAGTGTTAGGTATGTTACTTTAAAAAGCAATTAGTTATAGTTACTAGCTACTTCTTCCAAAAAGTACAGAGTTACAGCATTATAAAAGTATCTAGTTACCAGGGAAAGTAACTATTGCGTTACATTTTTAAAAAACTGTTCAAATATGTCAAAGAATTTGGATCCTCCTCCTTAAATGAGGATAAGAGTGACGATGAGAGATGCTGCATAAGATTAGAATAGTTTACAATCGGTGTGGTCTTGCCATTACTGCATGTGTCTTGGTCAGTGGTGTGTGCGCGCGACTGTGCATGTGTGTTTGTGTGTGAACGTCCACCCAACTCCGCCTTTGATTGGCTTACCATGAAATGTTACTCTTGCTCAGCCAATCGTCATCATTTATTCGGGTGTTTCGCCCCTCGCCCCACCAATGAAAAGAATTAAAAATTTGCAAAGGTTGTTCAATATACACTGGAATCACATGGTGACATATTAGCCATACAGTTGTTACAATTAAAATACATTTTAGGTTGCCGCCTTGTGGTCTCACTTAGTGACGACACCAGTATATTTTCTAGTTAGGCCAAGTGAATGAAATTTAAACACGCTATCGGACGGATATTTGATGTGAAACTTAACTTTTTATAGGATAAAGGATTTTTATAGGATAATAAGAAAAACCATGGAAGCGGACAAAAACTTCACATCTGATCTTGGTTGAGATCTATTAAACAAATGCATTTAAATGTTATGTTTCGGAGAAAAGGGCCTCGGGCCTAGACAGAACACTACCAGATGTTCGGAGGCAAAGAAATGAAAGTCTCTCCCCCATTTCACATCAAAATAGCCCCACAGAGGGCTCCTTCTCCCCCTCTAATCATTAAACTGCCTGCTCTTGAATGGCTTCGGTTGTTCCATATCTAGACCAGGATCAGCGTTATTAAGTAGTCAGGGTTCTCTTGACAAAAGTCAGCCATTAAGTAGAGCCATTTTCTTGCTGCTACCCGAAGCTGTATTTCAGCATCTAAATTGTGGACAAACTAGAGGAAAGCCTGAACGCTTCCCACTATTAGCAAAACATCACGACTGGCCTCACGCTCCCACGCAGTGAAACAAAACTCGCCTGCCCTTAATTGCACCCATGCACTCAACCTCCAAGCCAAGCAAGGCCCAGACGCTGACAGCAACTTCGGGCAGATGTTATTTCTGGTCGACCCATCTGCTTTTCAACCGGCTGATCTCTCTCTCTCTCTCTCGGTTGTAATTGTCAGGTTCAGCGAGGCTAGAGAGCGAGCGCCCACGGCCTCGCAGCCCGGTCGGCAGGCCTAATGTGCGGAGAGCACTGGAGGAGCCCTGAACCCCTGTGGGGTGCGAGATCGGCAACTGGAGGACGGCTTGGCCGGCAGCCTGCGAGCCCACGCCATCTGCCCTCACACTTAAATACGCTCAGAGAAAATCTCCAGCAAGTCCTCAGACTCTCTGCATAACCCTCATTAGTTGCAAAGTGCAGTCTGGGGGACAGTGATGGCAGAGGCAACCCCGTTCCCCCTCGCACGCACTAATCAAATTTGTAATGATCACAAATTAATAATGGTAATTAGAAAGCGGGAAAGGAGAGGGAAAGCCAGGCGGTGCTCCGGGGAGGCGGACGCAGCAGCTGAGACTTTGGACAAGAAGCTGAAAGTGCAGAGTGCAGTGACTGCGGAATACAGGATATAATAATATATTCAAAGGGTTTGGAATGAAGTGTATTCTCCATTAAATGCTGCAAATCTTGTGGTGTGTAGTACTTGAGTAACTGTACTTTGTTGATGAACTTTTGGAATGAGTATTAGCAACTAAACATGGCACAATACCCCTTTTTTTATGTCTGATACAATACCCATATTATAAATTTGGATATCTGTTGATACGATACAAATCCGATACAGTCTCTGAGTCATTTTTAAACAGAAAACAGAAAATAATGCTTTTAAAAATGTCTGAATACATGACCGAGATTATTCTGTTATGCTTAAGGAAATACTTGACTTACATACTGTGTTCCTAACTAAAACCCATACACACCCATATGTATATGCCAAAACGCCTCACGTTTACCTTCAAAAATAACTGAATGGTTAATGGTTAACAAAAATAGTCATGGTTTTGAGATTTTTTTCTAATTCATTAATTAATTAAATGTTACATAATAATTATAAAGAGGGAAAAAAATCACAACTTTTTTCAACCACTTTGACTTGCTCCTGCAACTTAATTGCAATAAAGAGGCTAAAAACGCCCCAACTTTCGTAGCATTTTTTTAAGAAAAGCCGCTGCAAAATCAGACAAAATAAAACACATTAAGACACATAATCTAAAAACAAGTTAAAGCACTTTGAGTCAGGTTTGACTTGTAATGATTAACCTTTACTTTTATCAGTAAAATACATCAAATACTTGAGTACTGTTAATACTGGATACTTTTACTGGAGCGATGTGGCTCCAGTTTTAACAGTGCAAAGAACAAAACAAGGAACAACGAACAAATAAGGCACATAGAGCAATACATCAATAGAAATATATCAATAAAAAGCAATATATCAATAGAATATAAAATATACACTAGAATTAGAAAGAGAGGCAATTGTGGATGCAGTATTCAGCCTAAAATTATGGTCTTAGACTTTTACACTGAATGTGCATAAGATCAGTAACAATTTCAATATGAAAAATTCTATACAGTCGATTAAATAAAACAGTATCTTTTATAAAGTCTGAGCTAACATTCTAGTCTTGCACTAAGTTGTAGTACAATGGAGATTTACCACCCAAACTCAAAGCTAGCCTAGGACTAGGCTTAATCCTCGACTGGGAAATTGGCCCCTTAAGTATTTTTAAGATTTCTGCTAGTCTACATACCACTGTACATGTCATACAAAGAGCAAAACTGCACATTTATTTGGGACATAGTAATAGCGTGTGTAAATATGTTTTGCCATGATGGAATAGAACCAGCACTGACGCTCAGAAAAAAAAAAAAACTAGTTATCAAAAATCTCAGCAACCGTCCTGAGAAATTGGGTGCAAAGGTTCTAAGGTGTGTCAAAGTCATTTCTGGAAAAGGAGTCTTATTTTATATTAATGGGTCACGTCACAACCGCTGGAATAGGGGCACAAATCAAAAAGACCTTCATATTTCTCCCACTCTCTCACTAGTGTTCCCAAATCCATAGATAATGTAAAGGGATCTTCACCTTTCTTTCAAATTATTCAATAAGAAGCAGCGTTATTTCCTGGCTTGCTTTAGCTTTTATGCATTATAATACAGATACTAATAAAACTTAAGTTTACTTTTCTGTGGCCTTTTTAAGTTACAGCTCTATTAATGTCACACCAACACAAAACCAATTTCAGAGAAATGCACTTTTCTGCTGAACATTGTGTTCTCATTATGTGGTTCATATTGTTATCTGTGCAACGTTTCTGGAAAGGAACCCGGTTTTGCTCAGCAAGTTCTGCTTTCGCCATGTTTATGGCCAAATACAGTACGTGTAGCAATGACTGTTTGCAAAAGTTGTCTGTGGCTCAAGTTGTAATGCAGTGGCTCGCCACTAATACAGGGTGCTGCAAAGGAAGAAAAATGTGATCACGTTAGTTAACAGCAGTCATTTGTCAGCTTTAGTGGACAATACATAAGTTACAGCCTCAAAGTTGATTTTTTTATTCAGTGAATGGCTTGAGTCAGGTGAGTCTGGCACAGAGAAAACGGTAAAATATACGCCGCAGGGTTTCTTGAGGAAAAGATTTAAGAACCATGGATATATTTTATGTGGCCACTTTTACTCTCCCCCTCTCCCTCTCTCTTTCTTAAACTGCTTGCAGACCATAGAGTTGAATGTCTATCCTTTTAAAAAATAAGGTCATTTCATAGCACAGTCGTTTAATGATGTAGCCTGTGCATAAATCACCCTGGGAATGTCTCAATAGTTAAAATATGCTAATGAAAAGCACTTCGTTCTTAATTGATGGAACTTGGGAAATCATTTCCAGCGCAATGGTTTTGACTGAGTGCAGTTCCAAAGCAGACTTATAATCCGTTTGACCAGTGCAAAGAAGCAACTCAAGCATTGCGGAATATTACTGCTAGACCGACAGCATTTTTTTGATGTTTGAAATTTTTGTAATGCTATAAGGATAACATTTATGCATAGCTGTTTGGGATGGTGCTGGTCAAGTGGCAGGACACTCACCTACAGACCAAGAGGTTTTATGTTCAAATGCAGTTCTGTACTGGACTACGGTTAAGCACTACCACCATTAGGCCCTTAAGAAAGACCTTTAACCTTTAACTGTTCCTGTAATTAGGATAATGGAATTCGTTCTCAAAAAGTACATCTGCTAAATTCAATGAATATAAAAGTCTACTTAACATGGAATAATGTAGTTAAATACAGTTTAAATTCATCATTCAGTATCCGAACCGCTCAATCCCAAACGGGGTCGTGGGGACGAATGCTGGTCAGGCACCAACAAACTGCAGGCCTCACACACTCACACAGTCACACTCACACCTTACGGGCCAATTTAGAGTCGCCAATTAACCTATATTGCATGCTTTTGTACTGTGGGAGGAAACTGGAGCACCCGGAGGAAACCCGTGGGGAGAGCATGCAAACTCCACGCAGAAAGGCCCTACGGCTGACCCAGGTATCGAACCCAGGACCTTGTCGCTAACCTCCGCGCCATTGTGCCGCCCTATATATAAACGGATGCGAACATAATACATGACGTCTCTCCCACCCCACTCCTAGTTCAATACTATAGTAGACAATACATTATAGTCCATACATCGCACAACAAACCAGAGACCAGCAGGAATTCTCAAAAGGGCGTCGTTTTGTATTGACAGACAGGAGTCTTCAATCTTTTGAGTCTGGCTAAATCCCTCCACTGTTCGTCCTGTAGTATCAAAGTTCAGTGTTAATACTGCGGTCTGGAGTTATTTGCCAGTGCTGACAGCCGTGCTGTGGGAACGGGAGCGGAAAGCTGTTTGTGTAAGGTGAGCTCTCGCCCCTGCTCGCACCGTCCCCTTTTTTTTCCCCGGGTCACACACACACACCCACACCAACACACGCTGCTTGCTTCTTTGCGTTTAATACCGGTGCCAAAACACGGAGCCAATTATCGAGCGAAAGCAAAACAGGGAAAGTAAATTGCGTTGTTAAACCGGCGCCTTACAACAGCGTCCGAGCCAAAAGCCAGAGCGAGTGAAAGCTGCTCTTTGTTACTCTCGACTTTTTCTGAAGGGGTTTGAGAGGGGAAGTGGTATGTGTGTGTGTGTGTGTGTGTGTAAGCCTGTCTCGTCCGAGCCTTCTCACTGTTATCTATTATACGCGTTACAGATATCAACTCTAGTAATGCCCTGCTATTATCGAACGGCACCAGGCGTAATTTCTCCTCCTCTCAAGGTTTTCTCAAGGTCTTCCTTGGCCAAACAACAAGACAGAAAGAATTAATTGCCAGCTGTGGCCAAAAACACAAGGCCAGAGCGATGAAAAGCCAGCGTTTCCTTCTCGGCCGGCGGTCCAGCAAGACCCAGCGGTCTGAACAGAAGACAAAAAGAGGGTCGGCACGTTCTAAGATTAAATGCAGGAGATCAGACTCCGAAAAAGAGAGTAAATGTTGCGATTTGCTGCACACCAGGCACTGGAAGCAAATTTAATTTGCAGACCTTTCCCCCTCTCCCCTGAAAAATAGATTCCCAGCCAAAAAGAGAATGAATCACTTTCTCAGAGGCTTTGTTTAAAATCCGCGGGCGCTCGAGGGTTTCTTTTGAATAAAAGCTCAATTTTTTAAAAGGACCTACTTTATGCATTGAAAGACAATTTAAACTTAAGCTATGAAGATAAGACTCTCAAAAAGAATTAACTGTACAGTACGGTAGTTAATATGCCATGCCCTTGTTCTCAGAAAGTTCTTATGTAACGATAACACGGGGTAAGATTCATGACAATGTCAAATTTAAATTCTGATCGAATCTGGACTTGTTTTATGAGTTAAAACTGTTTTTCGATTAAGACTCTTATCTGGGGTTTGGACTATTGGTTAAATGCACCCTGGAGATATGGAGTAATTCTGTTCCTCGTGTGTGTGTGTGTGTCCTCGAGCACTTTCCATTTGCTGAGACGTATCTAAAATTAAGGTAGAGACCCCAGTAAAGTGCCACCTTTCAATCTTCATTACACCGCTCCACAGCATAGATGAATGCTCTTCAAATAATGGTGCTGTCACTAATAATTAGTCCGTTTCTTGTCAGTGCATGATGAATATTAATATGTTGAAAGTACCTCAGTGACCTTCTGGAAAAACAGTGAAGAAAAAAATTTAAGCGCTACGAAAACAAAGTAGTCAGTCTAAAGAGGGAGAACACAGCCGAGTCTGGAAGGGTACAGACATGTCAACACAAAGACAGGTGTGTGTGTGTGTGTGTGAGTGTAAAAAGGGAGGGAGAGCAAAAAAAGAGCAACATACAGAAAGGGCTCCACCCACCATTCAGGAGCCACAGGTAACAGAGGCAAAGAGAGAAGAAGCGTGGGACTGTTTGGAGAAGAAGTGTCAAAGTGAAGAGAAAGAGAGAGAGAGAGAAAGAGAAAGAAAGAGGAGAGGAGTGGATGGAAGCCAAAACAGCAAGCAGCATTCCACCCCTGCACAGGCCGACTCAGAAACTGAGAGCGAGGGGAGTGAGAGGGGGCGGAGGGGGGGTTTAAACTCTTATCCAGATGTGTAGGTCTTGGACTTCAGGAGGTAGGGGCTGAAGCTGAAACTCCATCACTCCAAACGCACATCGAGTCCTGGTTAGTCAAGAAGGGGAGATAAAACGAAAAACGGGGTGCAAAGTTGTCCGTCATACCTCGTGTGAAGCTCTGGTCCAAAAGGTGAAGAATTAGCATTCAGTCTTCAAGCAGCAAGCTGAAGGTAAGTCAGATTTAATAGAGACTTGATTATTCATGCATTTCGTTTTCGTTCATGCCGAGATCTGTTTTATTGCTGAGAGGTGACGAAGAGTGCCACGAATTCACAAGGCATTACCTTGGAGTTGTAGCTGGTTTTTCATGTTTTAAAGCAATTATGATGCAGGTTAATGGTGGATTTTCATAAACCTACTCCTGAAATTGTAAGCATGTGCTATACACTATAAACCGGGTCTAAAAATGTAATTTATCTAAGAGTTCCGCTGGGTTAATGTTCATGTTGGCAGCGTTAACGATATGTTTTTGTTAAGTAGGGCAAAGTTGCAGATGTTATATAAAATGATTCATGTTAAAATTGGCTAGAAATTAAAGAAAAGTCAGTGGTTTACAGGAGTACAAGCTTTTGACTAAACAGTAACCAGCCTTTGCATAACAGGTCAAAGATAAGTTCATGTAAAATATGTTTAGAAAGGGATATGATGGCATTTTCCAGGTATTTCCAGCCCATAATCTAGGAGCATGTTACAGGTTTAGGCTTAAAATCCTAATCTAAGAAAACGTGAAATATTAAACCAGTGTTTTCAGTCCTTGTTCACTCATTACTGTGGAGGTGAGCAAGATCAGTGTTGTAACCTACTGACTTCCCTAAAAATGTTGTGTTGAATAGTTGCAGAGTTGCCACACAAACTCTAATCACACACTTTGGGCCAACTTACTAGTTGAGGGTTAAGCCTAGTTCTAGACTAGCTTTGAGTTTGAATGGTTAGTCTCCATTGGTACTATAACTATAACCACCACCATCCCAAACAGCTATGCATAAATAACCATGACTAGACTTAATCCATGTTCAGGAAATCAACTCTTTGGGCCAATTTTCCACTCAAGGATTAAGACTAGTCCTAGACTAGCTTTGAGTTTGAATGATAAATCTCCATTGGTACCACAATTTAGTCCAAGACTAGGCTTAATCCATGAGCAAGAAACCAGCCCTTTAAGTTTAACATGAAACCTGAAATATCTGCCCTATATTTAACTCTCTGTCTAATGATGATGCTTTAGCAAACAATAAAAGTTAAAATTACTACCCTGATGGGGAACAAAACATAAAACACCATCAATTTTAATCTCACAATGGTCATCTGTTGCATGCGCTAGCTTGATGATGATCAAAACTTCCAAAATCTGCTTAACTTGTTTGCCAAACTAAATTGATCCCAAACCAGTTTTAAGGCAACCAAAACAGATTTTTCTACACAGATTTATGAACAAACTTATATTTGTGCCAGACGGAGTCCCAAAGAGATGTAATTCCACATGTCTACGACCAGGCGATAGCAAGAAAAGGCATTTTTCAAGGAAATGTCTGACTCATCATGGGTCATTATCTTGCCACTGACAGGCAAATAAATCACGGATCATATTTTCATCCGGAGAAGAAAAAAAAAAGGAGAAAGAAAACCCAGACACATAAGCAACTGAAGCTGTTGAACAAGCAATAAAGAGAGATGTAGGCCTCACTGACTTTCATTGCCCTGGAGTGGAAATATTTTGGCATTTAGGAAGCACGGCTGCTTGTCATCGTCCTCTTATAGACTGCCAGTGTAATTGGCCTGTCGAGGGTTTTTGCTAGCAGAGGCTTGCGGTATGATGCTAATGCCATGTGCTTCCTAAGGAAAACACTTGAGCAATGATTTATTTCACCAGGACTCAGCAGTTACAGAGGAGGAAAAGGCGTGACACGCCAAGTATCTCACTTTCTGTTGTTGCACAATGTATGATATGTGTTTGAAAAGGCTGTAAAAGGGCAATAATTCAAAATAGTAACAGTTTTGACAGGATTGCAGTATATTCAACATATGATTTCCAATTACCAGCGTGAACAGCTACTGAGGGAAACCCCAAAATACAATGCATTTTTTGAGAATATGATTAAAAATCCAATAGATAATTAGCCTAGAAAACGCTATAAACACTGCACATTACAGTAAAAATGTATATGAAAAGTCATTTCTCCTTCTTTAGAAACCCTGAAAAATGCCTCAAATCAGCATGACTGGCACATGACACACTCGCCATCCGTGTCATGACAAAGTCTTTGTGACCAATGAGTCATGACGCGAGGATGTCATCACAGAAAGCACAAAACACTTGGGGAAAGCCGAACGACGTTTACAAAGCGGCAGCTTTACTGCACACTGCTCCCTCTTGCCTTGTTTGTCATCTGCGATATTAATAGTAATGATATGATAGTTTGCATTGCCTGCTCAGCCATTTATGACGGTGCTATATCTCGGAGACGGCACTCTGGGGTGCAGTAACACAGCTTTTAATGCAGATTTACCGTCCCCAGGTTGGAGGATGGCATGAGTGAGAGTCATGGCTCTCCTGGCTCTACCTGCTCTCCGGCTGGCGACGGCGCTGCTGCTGTCGCTCTTCCTCTTGCCTCCATGTCTGGGTGCTTGCCCCAGGTCCTGCAGCTGCCCCAACCCCAAGGAGGTGCACTGCACCTTCCGACACCTCCCTTCACTTCCACGGAACCTGCCCAAGGAGACGGAGAGGGTCAACCTGGGGTGGGTATTTACCTCCAGTGTTGGGGAAGCTACTTTAAATCCGCAAGCTATAGTCTACTTGGGATTAAAAGTCAAGATACTGTTTTAATTTAGTAGTTAGCTACACCACAAGCTACAGACTAAAAGTAGCTAACTACATCCAATCCTAATATTTGTGCTGGCCTAGTCTTGGACCGACTCTTGCTCGCAATCTGTGCGTTCCTGATGGGTTTAGGGATTAGGGACCGTCACAAAATAATAGAATTGTGTTTAAACAAATCATTTTTAAAAAATAATAATTTGCATACTTATATGGGTGTGTAATTATTACATTGTCTAGGAAAAGAGTATTTATGTCAAGTATTTCCTTAAGCATAACAGAATAATCTCAGTGATGTATTCAGACATTTTTAAAGCATTATTTTCCAAATTTACAGTATCGGTATCAGTATCAGACATAAAAAGGGAGTATCATGTCATCTTTATATATATAAGTGGTTAAGTTAATAGCACTGCTAGTTCGCAACTCCCCAACACTGATTACATGATATTCACCCTTAAGCAACTTGGAGTTAAGGGTCTTAATGTTGGTAGTGCTGGAAGTAACAGAGACCCGGACCTTAAGACTAGAAGCTTCCTACCACAAGGCTCACACTAGCTAAACTCCCATATAGTCATTATCTTTTATTTCATGTTTTATTTAATGTTTTGTTTATTGTATTTTGACGCTACTATGATACACTCTCCCAAAAAACTCCCTAACCCACGAATCCAGAATAAGTGATGGTATCAAAAGCAAGCTGTCGGAGATGGGAGCAGCTCAAAATAATAAAACTGATAGATATATTTCATCCTCAAATTTCAAATATGCCTTATTTATGATCTTCATTTTTATCCCTGCAGGTATAACAGCATTTCTGCAGTAGGGGCCTCAGATTTCGAGAAGCTGCGCCAGCTAGAGATGCTTATGCTGCATGGGAACGACATCACCTCAGTGGCCTCTGGATCATTTTACCATTTGCGCAACCTCCAGGTGTGTGTGTGTGTGTGTGTGTGTGTGTGTGTGAGAGCAAGAGATTATGGCCATAGATCATAAGTGACTAAGTGAATCAAGTAAAAGGTATGCCATTTCACTATTTCAGACACATACTTAATTCCTCATGAATAAGACACAACAACAGAAATGTACAGGTATAAGTTTAACTTGCTTCATGATATACTGTCTTTCCCCACCCTCATATCTCGGATACTGTAAATATTAGGGGTGTAACGATACATCTATCTACATCAATTTAATGGTCATCAAGTCCATAACCTCAATCAGAATTCCTACATAATGTAACGATGTAATGATTTTATAGTGAATAGGAGATGTATTTTTATCAAAAGATCTTTTTCATTTGAATGTGTAGTTAAACCTGGGAATAAAAATGTTAAATCAGCATATGATATCAGTATATAATAATGATCGCTGGCTCCTGAACTGAATAACACTGAAAACATATCATAGGAGACTTTGCGAAATATCACGCCACGATTGTCTGCAATGATTGTGACTACCCCCGCAGATACTGAAGTTGAGCTACAACAAGCTGAAGTCTATTGACCGCAGTTTGTTTGAGGGCCTGACCAACCTGCTGCGCCTTCATTTGGACCACAACCTGATAAGCTTCATTGAACCTTTCTCCTTTACTGGGTTAACGTCGCTGAAGTTACTACAACTGGAGGGCAACAAGCTACAGGATCTCCATCCGCACACTTTCATCACACTTTCCGTCCTGGGCACATTTTGGGGCTCGGGTCTACGGCACCTTCACCTAGCAGACAACCAGCTGGAGTACTTGCTGCCAGGCACGCTTCAGCACTTGAGTAGGCTGGAGGTTCTCACTCTACACGGCAATCCCTGGTCCTGCGACTGCAGCCTCGACTGGCTTTTGGAGTGGGACAAGAAGCACGAGGGTGAGATTTGAACAAAACATTTGTTTAAATCACTGTAATAATTTTCTTATATAGCTGTCTATTCTTCTGATTCTGCATTAAATAACAGTTTTTACCCAGCAAACTCTCCAACCGTGTCTTTCTTTCATTTCCTTCAGGCGTGATTAAGTGCAAGAAAGAACGGGACTCAGAGACCTGTGTCACATGTGCCTCACCACAGCCACTCAACAACAGTCAGATTTTCCAGCTCTCTGCCCACCAGCTCTCTTGCACCAGGCCTTCTGTCCAGTCACCGCTGAAAATGGGAGAGAGCGGTGTTTGGGACGACCAGGAGCCAGATCTCCCTTACACCAAGGACCTGGAGAAACCACTTGGACATCTGACCTTTGTGTTGTCTGACAGCCATGGGAACAGGGCACATGTGGCATGTGATGTGACCCGTCCGGTTGAAGGAACCACAATGGTATGGGAGCAGCTGAAGAGGTCAGAGGGGGTGATGGTGAATGTAACCTTGCTGAGCCTGCTTGAGTGTGAGATCGACAGGGACACTCTCCAGAACCTGTGGAGGCTTGTTGCCTACTACTACGAAAGTCCAGCTGTTCTAGAGCGAGGGGCAAGGCATGGGAATGCTTCAAAGGCATCTTTTCAATACTCCCAGGCCTCGAGTGAGGACTCACCGTATTTCACTGAGCTCAAAGGATATTTGATGGCTGAACCAGCCTGGCTTCTGCAACCAAAGGTCACGCTACAATTGAACAGACTGAAGACGACGACGAAAAAGCTAGTGTTGAACTTCTCTACTTTTATATCAAAGCATATGAGTGGAAGAGGGGAGCAAGAAGATTCAGTCTTTTCTTGGGCTTTAATCCCAAGAGGAGCCCAGGGGAGAATTCAGATTGTGCCAGAACATTCTGAGGTCACTCTGGAGTGTGAAGTGCTAAGTTCGGGTCATCAGTCCGTGGAGTGGATGCTTCCAGATTTGACCATGTTAGAAAAATCTGATTCCAACAGAATTGTGCCGGAACACAACCGATTATTAATAAAAAATGTGAGTCTGTCAGACAGTGGGCTATACCACTGCTTTGTACGCACTGACACAGATGTGGACATTGTTTCCTATAGGCTCATGGTCAGGGAACGTCTCCTGAGTCCCAGTGAATTAAATGGAAAAAAGATGTCTGTGGAGACTGGAGAATCTCTAAAGCTTCCTTGCACAGTTACCTCAACACAGCCGATTGAGACCATATGGTACCTACCAACACACAAAATTCTAAAGTCTTCCACTGCAAAGGAAAGAATTTATGTGTCACAGAATAACACGCTGGTTATTGAAAATGTGGTGCTTGAGGACGCTGGTGAATACAGCTGTTTAGCAGCTAACCTCTATGGTGTGGACATGGTGGCTCACTTGCTTGTTGTAACTGGTGAAAAAGAGGACGATATCACAGATGTTAGTCTAGTCAAGGTTAGTTTGCCTTTGTTAGAAAACGAAGAGACAGAGGGATCAGGCTACCAAGAAATCAGAGAGCCGACTGCTCAACAAATCCCTCAGAAGGTGGATGGAAAAAACAGATCTTTCCGGCCAGGTTCTAAAGGAAAGAGAATCAAAGACAATATGAGGAAACCAAATAAATCTGTCAAAGAGCTTGATCCAAGCCGATGGGAGCAAATGTTAGCAAAAGCCAAATCTAAAATCTCAACAGTGCAACCTGTAACAATTATGACAACACTAGACACGACGACAACAACATTGAAGCCAACTACGACAGCCACTCTTACTCCTATGACCTCCTCTCCTACAACAACTCTTGATACCACTAGTACACAGATAAATTACTTCAGTGCAAAACAGTTGGTAAAGCCCCCTCATCAAAAGACCTTGACCTTTGCAACACTTCATTCAACCATATCACCTAAAAACTCGGATACTGTGACACAGGAAGCGAAACCAAAAGACAGACATACAACAGAAGAGAAAGAAAGGCCAAACATTCCCATTCAGACCTCAAGACGAAGGCCTCCTTACAGAAGAAGACCTCCATCAAGAAGGTTGCGTCCATACAAGCCTACCCTCCCGCCACCATCTCCAACAGAAGTGCTATTCACTACATCAACTATAGACAAATTAAATTCACCCACAACTGCTTATGTTCC
The DNA here is from genome assembly GCA_032718565.1 of Distichodus sexfasciatus. Taxonomy (NCBI): domain Eukaryota; kingdom Metazoa; phylum Chordata; class Actinopteri; order Characiformes; family Distichodontidae; genus Distichodus; species Distichodus sexfasciatus. The sequence continues at coordinate 988,935 of JAVGVS010000024.1, forward strand.
AACGACAAACGAAGGCACAAAAATTGAAGCTTTTGAGGACTCTGAAACTCTCAAAGAGCATGGTAGTAAACAAGCCACGTTAGCCAAAGAAGGAAGTCAAGATGAATTTCAGCACATTACAACAAACAAAGAAATGGTAAAACTTACAAGAATCCCTCTTGTTCCTGTCACTTTAGCACCTAGCCAAGATAAGTCATATATGCATGGAAGCAGAGAGAATACCGACTGGAGTAATAGCAAGACAGATAAAGATAAATACAAACAAATAATTAGAGCAACAAGTCCTCCTAGTATTCAAGTCACCAACATCAAACCCCCTATAACACAAAGAGTACTGGTACCCACAGAGAAAACATCTACAACCAACAACAACAGACAGAGATTGGACAATACAGTGGTCAGGTCTCAGAATCCTGCTTTGCCTCTTCACCCCTGGTTGACCCAGAGAAGAAACCAAAACTCAGTTACACCACGGCCACATACTGTTTCTCCCTTCTTGGCCTACACCGATCATATCCAAGCCTGGCCTACAGTCCATGGGTCCAGACAACGCTCCTCACATGATAGAACATGGCATTTTCTAAACTCGAGGGGGAGGGGTACAGGAGTCACTAATCGACCTGAAATTACAGCACAAACTGCCAAGCCAACGACTTACATCGCATGGTCAGCAGCAACGGCCATCCCTCGTACTTTATCACCATACCTTGGGACATCATCCAAAGTAAGAGACTACTTACTTTTTAACAAGCTCCGAAACAGATATCGACAATCCCAGATTGACGCCTATCGATTAACCCAGTTGGGAAAGCTTGTCACTCCCAAACCAAGGACTTTCCAGCCTACACCAAGACCGCTAGCTCCAGATTTCCCAAGCATCTACAAGCCTGTGACGCCTCCTTCTGTTATAGCAGCTACCAGCAAGCCAAACCCTACGGCTAGTATTTTATATGGCAGTCGTTGGCACTACAGTCACTTTGGAGTCAAGAAACTGAGCACTGCTTTGCCCTTTCCAAACCTGATGGGTAGTGGCGTGAAACCTAGGATTGTTACAACCGACTCAATCACTGTGTCAGCGCTGGCAGAGGCAAATGTCCTCCTGCGCTGTCAGGCATCAGGAGACCCAATGCCAGCTATTTCCTGGACTAAAGTCTCCACAGGTGAGTGACTTCACAAAGATTATGTAAAATATAGTGTAGCTTTACAAAGAAATTATGAATAAATCCTTGTGTATATTAAATGAGCTGCCTTAAGACAAGATAAAGCATTTAAACATAAAAAGAAAGCATGACTAGATTTAGTCATTTGGTATTAAAATGCAGAGCACATATGGCAAGGTGCTTGACTGTCACAGACTGTAGATCAAAACAAGCTAAGAGGTTATGCATCATATGGCAATATACAGGCTCACTATGTACATTCAATCTGATTAGCCACATCAGTGATTATCGAGTTGCTGAAAGGCACCATACTGAGATCTAGACCTGTTTCAAAACAACAGATAAAGCAGAGCAAGAAGTCATGCTGTTTTGGTTAGGAAACTTGCAAAATTTACCATTTTAATCTACAAAAGAAACCAACATACCTGATTAACATCTTCACTAAAAATCTTCTCAACATCCTCTTCAATATCTCCTTTACAGGTGCTACAATTCAGGCCAGTACGAAACACGGAAGCAGATTTGAGGTTCTCACAAATGGCACATTTGTTATTAAGAACGTCCAGCTGCAGGACAGAGGTCAGTACCTCTGCACGGCACAGAACAAGTTTGGCTCAGATCGCATGGTGGTCACCCTCACTGTGCAGACAGAACCTCCCAAAATTGTGGGTCCCAAACACAGAGATGCTTCTGTGTACCTGGGGAAGTCAATCAACCTAGACTGCACTGCAGCAGGCAAGCCCCAGGCCCAGGTTTCCTGGATTCTTCCAGACAGAAACTTTGTTCGGGAGGTGGGGGTTCTTGATGGACCTGTATCGCTTTTTCCTAATGGAACACTCAGCATTCATTCTGCCAACTTTTCCAGTAAAGGTGATTACAAATGTATTGCTAGTAATGCGGCGGGGGCTGACATGCTGACCTACCGCTTGCATGTTGCTGCACTGCCACCAACAATTCAAGAGAAGGCCTCTGAAAGTATATCCATTTCCAGTGGTGGGAGTATCTATGTCCATTGCACAGCTAAAGGGGAGCCCACTCCTCTTATGAAATGGGCTCTTCCGGATGGTTCCCAGTTAAAACCCACGCAGTTCATTGGAAGACGGCTCTTTATTTTCCCCAACGGAACACTGTACGTGAAAAGCATCGCTCCCACAGATGAAGGGAAGTATGAGTGTTCCGCCACAAACGTGGTGGGCTTTGCTAAAAGAGTGGTGAACATGAATATCAAGCAGGAGTCTACAGGAACCTGGAGGGGTCCATCCCAGCAGCACAGTGTCTCAGCCATGTACGGCTCCACGGTGTTCCTGCACTGTCCCGAATCCACTGGATCTCACCGAGGCACTGTCTGGAGGCTGCCATCTAAAACTCTGCTGGAGCATCGCTACAGGTACTAACAATGTGTTGGTAAATTCTTTCAGTCCCACATCCAAAAATGAAAGCTTTAAAGCTTAATTATCGATATCATCTCTATTAGTAAACGTAACTCTGGGAGTAATTAAAAAAACTCTAATTACGAGTTATTACTTATGTTCCCACCATATAATTGCTCTTCTTCAAATACATTTTCCTTAACACATAGCCATCTTGAGATAATTTCAAACACTCATTCACCATACATTCATACAATGTATTTTCAACCTTTAATTGTATCTTAAATTTCAATGCAGGCAGTTCATTTTTGTTGTTACGCAAAACAGCATACACATAATGTGAAATAGTCTGTGTTTTCAGACTTCTTCTGATCCAAACAATACTATAGTGATAAGACTTTGTGCTCTCTTGTAACAATGATCAAACCCCATATTTACATCTTTTTGATGAAAGTGACTGAGTCAAAATAATGCTCTCAAACAAAACATGTCTGACTCATGAACTAAAATAGCAGCATTCAGAATTGGAAATGTCAGCATGTCGTGATCTAGTCACAAAGAAAACAAGAGCTGGCACTTGAGAGAGTTCGTCTTTCATTGGTTTAAAATAATGTTCTGAATGTTTTCTCTATTTTCGTCTCCAAGTCCCCAGAGACACATCACAGCTTTCCCTAATGGCACTCTGAGGATCTTGCGACTGACAGAGAAAGATGGAGGCAGTTACCTGTGCATGTACCAGAGGCCCAATGGAGAGGATATGGAGTTGTTTCAGTTGGAGGTCCTGATGAAGCCTCCAAAGATAGAGAACGTGGGAAGTCAACAGAAGAGGGTGAATAATGGTGAGAATTTTCTGGTGGACTGCATAGCTTCAGGTCACCCAAACCCCGAAGTGTCATGGAGCCTCCCTGATGGCACGAAGATAAACAACGCACTCCAATCAGACGACAGCGGATCTCGCAGTCGCCGCTATATCATCTTCGGCAACGGCACGCTCCTGCTGCAACATATGGGAAAAAACGATGAGGGGGATTACACATGCTACGCTAAGAACACTATGGGAGAGGATGCCATGAAAGTAAGTGTCCAGGTTATCCAAAATCTGCCAAAAATTTCCTCCAAAGACCAGGTTTCTCTTTGGGCTCCTCTTGGTCAGTCGACCCAGATGAAGTGCGATGCTACAGGTGACCCACCCCCTACAATCATCTGGATTTCACCACGAAATGAGATTATAACCTCATCTTCAACCAGATATCAAATACTGAATGACGGGACTCTGATCATTAACAAGGTCTCTCTGACAGACCAGGGAAAGTATGCATGCGTTGCCCGGAACATAGCTGGTGATGACATTAAGAATGTAAAGCTTCAAGTGGAGGTTATGGAACCTCATATTAATGGAAACAGGGGTCACATGGAGAGTAAAGTCTTGGCAGTCTCCTATCAGACTGTGATGCTTCACTGTACAGCAGAGGGCATGCCTGAGGCCCAGGTAATGTGGACGACATCTTACGGAATGTCCCTGCCTACGCCATACGTTGGGGGTCGGTTCCAAGTGCACAAGAACGGTACTCTCGAGCTACGAGGAGTCCGGAAAACAGATGAAGGCCAGTTTGTCTGTGTGGCAAAAAATTACCTGGGAAAGGCAAGTTTAGCCATTGACCTCGAAGTTGCATCACTTGCTGAAAAGCCAAGCTTCCCTTTGCCAAATATTGAGGTTTTACCCCTCAAACCAGATGGGGATGACATCACTTTGGATTGTCACGCTGTAGGGAAGCCAAAGCCAGAGTTTGTTTGGATTCTGCCCAATGGCACAGCCCTGGCTCCAGGCATGAAACTTAAGAGGTTTATCCACTCCATGGGAAATGGGACTTTGCACATTATTCAGCCATTGCCCACCGACAAAGGTGTTTATCGTTGCCTGGCCAAAAATGTAGCGGGACAAGCAGAAAAGCGCTATGCTTTGGAACCTGGACGGAAGCCTCAAATTCGAGGAACAGCTGCACCTCTGAAGATTTCATTTGGACAGACACTGAATATGCCATGCACAGTGGACGGCTGGCCCCAATCGACCATCACCTGGACTCTTCCAAATGGTTTGGTATTAGACAGGCCTCAGGCTATTGGAAGAGTCACTTTTTTATCTAACGGAACCCTCCAGCTTAGAGAAACGGCAAAATTTGACAGAGGAACATACGTCTGCAAAGCCACAAATACATTTGGTTCAACAACGCTGTCATATCCTGTGACTATTATGGTGTTTCCACCACAAATCACTCACGCACCCCCCTCTATAACAAGAGTTACAAAGGGATCTCCAGTGACACTACAATGCATAGCCACTGGCATCCCTAAACCAGACATTTCTTGGACTCTACCTGGTCGCACTACACTTGTGCCCAATAATCGTTTCACTGTCATGGGAGGAATTCACATGACCGAGGACGGCAGTTTGGTCATACAGGATCCCAGCCTTATGAACTCAGGGATTTACAAATGCAATGCCAAAAATGCCCTTGGAACAGACTTTAAAGCAACATACCTTCAAGTAATCTGAATATGTATATGAGTCAGAAATCTGAAGATAAAACATTTTAGGTAATGAACACTTGATCTTTCGAAGCAAACCATAAAACGTACCTAAAAAGAAAGAGCTGCATCTACAGTTCATGAATAATCTCTAATGGGCATTATCTTTCTTTTTGAAAAGCTTTTAAAAAATAAATTAAGTATGTTCAAATCAGGGTTTTGGAATCATAATACAATATTACATTGCTTCAATGTGGTTTTCAAGATTTTTGTATTTAATTTATAAAAATAGATATTTGTACATAAAATGATATAGACAATCATACATTTGAGGTTTACAGTGTTTGTTCAGGTTTTTATTATCAGAAGATATGGATCTGTGTATTTTCATGGGCCGTAGCAGATTTTAGATCAAATTCTTACTGTTTGTATGCATTATACATGTACATCTAATATATACAATCAACATTCCATGCGTTTATAAAATAGAACAAACCACCTTTTATTAGCAGAGTAAAAGGGAGCCTTGTATGGCACAAATGTCAGCTTTGTTCTAACAGTCGCACCAACGATTGGACACAAACAGTCAATTCTGTACTTACTGCCATACTCAGAGAGAGAAAAATGGACACTTTTGAGATGACCGAAATAAATTAAACTGTAGCCTAATATCAAGACGTGTGTTAATTGCATGCTGTTTGTGTGGGTGCACAATTTGACATGGCTGCATTGTGATGTATGCATGCAAAAAAGTCACATTGACTTGGTAAATCATATTTATTGCTTAATACAAATCTTCCATAACTAATTTAGAAAAATTACCCATGTAATGTGACAAGAGGAAATCTCATTTATGGGTCCTTAGATAACTTAAGATAAGAAAATATCTAAAATGTTGTTTTGTTTATATGTTAACTTGTTTATATTTGATTCTTTTTTCTAGGTAGATGCTCTCCTCTAATAAAACTCATTCTAAAATTAGTGTTTTTAGGTCATTAGGCATTTTTGCAGGCAGACAGACTCAATAAATGCAGTTTTCCCTGTATAATGCAGCTACTCATAATGACTTCAGAGGAGAATAATCGTGATGAAGAAGAACGAATCCTCTTTTTAGACTTTCTAAGACTGAAGATTCGGACTATTCCCTTTGCCTCAGCTGACAGAAAGTAATGCTACAATGTGGTGTCTAATCATGCATCCCTAAAAATAACATTTGCATTAAAAATTGAATCAGCTTCCATGCACTTGCCTGCATACGGGGAAGCAGCAGAGGGAGTGGAATCCTGCCTCCCCCTTTTTTTTGCCTCCTCCATCCTCCTCCTCCTCCTCCTCCCATCCCCGGCGCCGGTGCACAAGTGAATGTGTGTGTGTTTGTGCGTGTCTGTGTGTGTGTGTATGTGTGTGTACATCATTTCACCGTTATGGCAAATGAGGGAAGAGAACGGAGAGGAGGAAGCGGCCGCCTCACGTCGTCTCTGGACCTGAGCACGTCTCTCGAGCACAGCGTACAGACGCGGATCTTCAAGATCATCGTGATCGGGGACTCGAACGTGGGCAAGACGTGTCTCACCTTCCGCTTCACCGGCGGAAATTTCCCCGACAAGACCGAGGCCACGATCGGCGTGGATTTCAGAGAGAAAGCCGTCGAGATCGAGGGAGAGAAAATCAAGGTGGGTCACAGTGGCAGGATGGATGGAGCTCTCGCCTCTTTTCTTTTCTTTTCTTTCATCTTTTTGAAAATCGTCCACAATTCACGACATGTTTATGTTCTGCGGCGACGAGTCAGAGGAACTGCGGCTTTTGCCTCCTTTATGCACAGATCTCAGGTCAGCGTTTGGCTCTGACTGATTACACCTGCCTGGTTCCTGTCCTTTATTACTGCCCTTTGTCACTAATGTTTACCAGCATTAATGTTGCTCTTAAATCACTGCAGTCCCCAGGAGCCGAGCCCTTACTTCACCCCCGATCGTCTTTTGATGGTATAAACCAAATGAAGACGCCCATGTTTTGTTGTCTGCTGAATGTGACTCGTTTTGTCTCATAGCAGTGTAATGTTCATGTAAACAGGCATATCTACGTACATTTTATTTAGGCCCTGTGATGTCCAAGGATGGTTATTTAAGAATAATTTTGTTAAAAATTACCTGCTATCAACCAATCTGAAAGGTCGACGTTAATTTATGGAACAAGAAAGGCTTAAATGGTGTCTCATTAAAAATAACCTCCCAAGTTTCACTGTCACAGTCTAAAAGATATACATTAATTCATCTAACAGATATTGCTAAAATGATGTTCCAGCACTGGCTTAATAATAATAATAATAATAATAATAATAATAATAATAATAATAATAATAATAATAATAATTCTTATATGTATTTATAGAATATGGTTAAGTAGTGCTTTGTTATTTACATTAAAAGGCTCAAATAACTTTTAAAAATAACAATATTATTTAAAAACTTAGTCCCATTATTTACCAACAATAACCACTCAGTCTGAAAGGCTGCAAGCAGTCATATTATTTAACAAAAAATAAATAAGGAAACAATCTGGAAGATTGTCTTACTTTTTGGAACAAATATAATCAAACTCTCATTCTACTTATTAAAACAGCAAACCAAAGAAGTTGCATTATATACTAAAGAAAAATGAACCAAAACTCATTCAATTTAGAGAAATGTATGGAATATTTATAGAAAAAAATGTAGCTCGTACTTTGTGAGAAAATGTTAAAATCCATTTTTCATTTAGCCCTCCAAATTATCAATATCCTTTTCTAATTATTTGATATTATTTACTAAAGAAAAATTTACATTTAAAATAGTGCATGACTCGAATGTAATAAACTATTTTCCAATCAGCTTTCCTTTTTATCAGTTACCTCTTTGCTAAATCTATTTTTGCCCCCTCCCCTTCTTCTTAAACCTGACCTGGACAGTCTACCGTCTCTTAATTTTCAGGGGGTTTTTTTGTGTTTGTTTGTCTTTAGGTGCAAGTATGGGACACAGCGGGCCAGGAGCGCTTCCGCAAAAGCATGGTGGAGCACTACTACCGTAATGTCCACGCCGTGGTCTTTGTCTACGACGTCACCAAGATGAACTCCTTTGAGAACCTGAAAACCTGGATCCAGGAGTGTAACGGGCATCGCGTCTCGCCGTCCGTACCCCGCGTGCTGGTGGGCAACAAGTGCGACCTGGTGGACCAGATTCAGGTGCCTTCCAACATGGCCCTGAAATTTGCTGATGCCCACAACATGCTCCTGTTCGAGACGTCGGCCAAAGACCCCAAGGAGAGCCAGAACGTGGACTCTATTTTCATGTGCCTGGCCTGTCGCCTCAAGGCCCAGAAGTCGCTGCTGTACAGGGACGTGCAGAGGGAAGATGGGCGTGTTAGGCTCAGCCAAGAGCCTGAACCCAAAAGCTTCTGTCCCTGCTGAGAACGTCGGGCCGTAAAATGTTGACGTGGTTAACAATGAATGGAAAGCTGGGGGTTTAAAGCTGAATAAAGTGGCTTTAACTACGTTGGCCTTCGTTCATTTTTAAACACGTCAACGTCTTAAGGGTGTGTGCCTCTATAACTGTGAAGCCCGCAACGCCAATAATGTTCTCCTCCTTTGTTCCGCTTCTGCCGAGACATGATGAGGAAATAACGTCAGTAGCTGCAAAGAAAGAATGTGCCTGCAACTAATGACCTTTTTACCTTTGGTGGTGACTGTTCCGTGAGCCTTGTGTTTGCCTGGTTTGTCTGTGCGTTTTTGTCTGTACGCATCTCCGTGTTCTGATTTCCTGTCAATCACAGTGGCACAGAAAAAACTCTGTTTTTGTATGTTTGGGTTTGTTATGCACAGGCTGTAAAGACATTTCTGTCATCATTCCGCGCTTTTGTTGTTATACGTCCCTTTCCGTCTAATCGAATATTTGGAAATACAAACTCATCTTTCATTCAGATATCCAGTCAGAATGCTGTTTCGTTTGGACTTCTTTTTTGACTGCTGCTTTGGATTTGGCTCCCAGCACACAGCCGAACAGTGAGATTATCGAGCGCAATAAGGCACACCATAGCAAACACAATTATTTATTTATTCATTCTGAGCTAAATCAATTTGCAGGCGGGAGCTGCCTATAAATGGGTTTGCTGGCCTTCAGTAGGGATTGCATGAGCTGTGTGTTTATTTGCTCTCATGATAGCTTTCATGATCGCCAGTCAAATATTCATATAATATTAATGCCTTAAAATTTTGGTTTCTTTTAATCCACTGTAACATGCCTTTGTAGCTCTGCAATATCTACCACGTTACCGTTTTCATAGTAAAATAATCACTAATGCTGAATAACCTGCATGTTGTATTATCAAACTGTATAAATAAGGATTACTGTGTGTGAGAGTGGGAGCTGAAAGGTGGAGAGCAAATTTTAAAGTCCTTTAGGGTACACAAAAAATGTTATTGTACAACAATGAACAAATTGTTTATCACAGAAAGTTGGGAGGGATTTCCCATAGTGACTAGAGGCTGTGTCAAACCAACCTTGAGCTTCAGTTTAACTTCTGTGGTGGAAAAAACCTAATGAAGGATAATGTGATCTTTTAACTTTATATGAAAAGTCTCTTTGCCTTTCATTCGCTGTCACCCATTAGCTTTACACCTCCAAACACATTACCTGAAACTTTGGGATATTTTGGTCGGGAGGTTTATAGGAAAAGTTATGTAAACTGAAGCAGAGACTGGCTTAAAATTGTTTATTTCATTCATAAACAAGGAAACGAAATATTAAATGTACGTTAAATGGCTTATAATGTCAGAAAGCTGTCTGTAAAGGTAAATGAATTTGAATAACTTGGTAAATTGATTAGAACATCAACCAACCGTTTTTGCAATTGAGAAGAACTGAGATGTCCTGAAGAAAAGAATTGCTGAGCAAAATGTTGGGTTTTTTGCACAAAATAAATCAACAATCTTATCGCTTAAATAATGATTTCTATTCCAAAAATTACACTGCTCTTATTATAGTTGTCTTGTAAATTGATATTCTTTTTTACTGTCTTAGTACTGAGTATAATTTGTAATTTTACAATCTGACTTGACACTTAAGCTAAACTCTGACAGCAAGTTTTGAATTTACTTTGTGTTTGACGATATGATGGACCTGTTGGCTTAAAATTCCACAGAAGTACATGTAAGTCGATAAGAGCCTCTGACCAAATGGCATAAATGTAAATCTCGCCTTAAAACGAACAACATTAAAGTACCTTATTGTGGCTAACAAAAGACCCCGTTAGCTTTCATTTCCTTTTGACAGCGGAGCGGGTGAGTAGCGCCTGAGATCCAGCAGGTGGCGCTGCAGGTAACTACCATTTCTCTGTAAAGGGGTATAAACCTATGCCATCATTTTCCAGGACTTTTATTTTAGAAAAGGCCTTCGCCAGAGATTTTGACTTTAAACTCCGCTGGAGTTAAGGAGATCGATCTGCGAGGTAGGGCAAGCGGAAATTGGCTGAAGATCTGCGCTGTCATCTCCGCAGGCATGGCGGAATACAGCCAGACGGCGATCTTAACGGCGCTGCTGCTGTTCACCGTCGTAACGGTGCGGGATATTTACTTGGGCCGGATGGCGACGCGGCTGCCGGAGCAGCAGCGACAACGCTTGGCAGCAGCAGCAGCAGGCGCGGAGAACTTCAGGGCTTCCCCGACCGGGCTCCACGCAGCGGCACAACAAGCCAAAATTTTACACCGGCCAGTGCTGAAGTTCCAGTACTGGTGAGGAGGATGGTTACCAGCCAGTTAGCAACTTCTCTCCTCTTTAATACTGGACGAGTATTACAAATTGGGCTAAGAGTTGAAAGCAGCCCATTTATGCTAAAGGTTTCTATAGACTTCCATGTATTGTTAGCCGCATTAGCGGTTCTAGGCGTAGTTGCTGTTTCTCATTATGGCACTACATTTTTTAGTGTTTTGTTTTTAAAGTTAGAGACTTAGCGATTTATTGTAAATGCTGTAAATTAGGGTTGTAACATTCATCGATTCAATGATCCCCAACAGTCATTTTTAACGATCAGAGATTACTTTTCACTTAAATGTCTGCTAACCTCAGAGATAAATATGCAGAAGTGATATTTTTAGATGACTTTTGGGTTATTATGAATGGAAGGTTGTAAACCTGCATGTGATGTCTCATGTCGGTTGCAGCATCCTGAATTGTATCTATACAGAAATTATGTCATGTAGATTTTGTGATCTCAGCAGAAGCTGAATTGATATTATAGAGATGATTTCCAATCACATTATAGATACTCTTCCTCAAGACTACAAAAATCTGACACTTCGGATTTCACAAGCGACATATGAAGAAATTAGGGGTGGCTCATGTACTTCTGTACAGTATATGCTGGACATACAATATATTACATGTCTTTGACAGTCAAATTAATGCTCATGTGTTTAAATGAAGGAACAGCTTATATAAAACTGTGTTTTTTGAAATGCATATCAACAAGTAGCTCCAATACAATCTGTTAATTAAAAGTGAATTAACAACATGAGTTTGTGTTTTTTCAGTATCTCCTGAGGGTACAGTAAGGTGTTCCAGGAGTACTCCCGGTCTATCAGCCAGTTGTAGCCGGACATCAGAATGGGGAAGACTACCTCCTAAACTCATCAATAAGTGAGTTTGTTTTTCCTACTGATATGTTTTACGGGTTACGACAAATATAAAATAAGAACGTAAGTCATGAATTAAAAGCAGCAGAGGGATAACCGTACCATCCATCTTCTATAACCAACTGTTATAAAAGAAAAACTAACCTTCAGCATGTCATCTCTGTTTCCTCCTAGATACTTCTCTAATTTTATCTCTTACTTCAAACTGCTTGGCATTGCCCTGGTTGTCACTGGACAAAATCCCTTTCAAATGCTTGGAACGAACACACCAAGAATTTGGTCTTGGGGTCAGGAAAATAAGGTAAGATAAAACCATGAAAGTCAAACTGAAATATTATGTAGATTGAGCACGAATAAAGTTAAGATTAAATTAAGGCGTTGTGTTGTTATAAAACTGTATGATAAATAGGTATAATGCTGAATCTCTCTGTGCATTCTATGATATGTAATCTCTGTCTTTCAGATATTCTCATGTCTCATGGTGTTCTTCCTTAGTAACATGTTGGAGACTCATTTCTTGTCTACAGGAGCATTCGAGATAACGTTGAATGGTGAGTTTTCTTTAAGACTGTGTAACAGCATTGATTGCTTCGAATGTATTTTCATCAAATTGCCTCTGCACAAAAATGGCATTGAAAATGGCAAAAATGACACTCCACATCTTTTCAAGGGGCAGTTGGTAGCGTAACAGTTAGCGAGTTGGCCCTGTAATCGGATGGTCGTCAGTTTAAGTTCCAGACTGGTAAAAGGTACCACTAAGGTTCATCGTGAGCAAGGTCTGTCCCCAAGCACTGCCAATGCCCTTTGCTCCTTCACGGATGGGTCAAATGCAGAGGTCACATCTCATGGTAGGTGCACTGTGTGCTGTGATGTGTTCACAATGATGATCACTTTTTTCACAATTTCTACTTTAATTCAGTGAGTAGTGTTGGCTGGCTTTATGGTCCAGATCCTGTGCAGAAACTGTGGGTTGCTACTTATAGTTCATTTTCAGTGTCATTTGCAGAGCTCCCCAGACATTGCTTTGTTTTTCTTTATACGTTGAGACATAAATATGGCTTTACTGTATGTTTGTAGATGTCCCAATTTGGTCAAAGCTTCAGTCAGGCTATGTGCCCAACATCCAGGAGCTCTTCCACATCAGCGGACAATACCTCAAAATTGAATCAGGTCGACAAGCTGAAATTTGCCTCACCATAGTGCTGATCTTGAGGTGAGAGATGGGTAAGTGAAAAACATGGCGTACTAACATCCATTTTGCAGAATTTATCCTACATTAAATGCCGTAAATGCTGTGTGTGTTTAGTCTTCCAGAGTACTTCAATGGAAGTCCAGAAGGTGTAGAGGTTCACTGCCTATGCAAAATAAACATTGAGTAAAGAGGCAACCATTGGCAGCACAAATAGTGGTCGGTGCAAATAACACTTTTTTGGCCCTGTGCAGGTTACTGGGTGGTTCTCTGGTCCAGTGGGACTGTGGACCCGTGGTCTAATGAAGGCCTGTGCTTCAAAACAGCCTGCTGTGAGGTGCAGACTGGATGTCCCTGCCTACACACACTTCTTCTGCTTGGGGACACACTCCATCTGAACTGGCCACGTCTTCTAAACCTCAAGCGTCCTTTCTAGAAGTCATCCCTATCAGCTGGACAGCAGACACACATTTTTAAGTCGATTGTTAGAGATGCTTGCAGAATGGGTACTTTGACCAAACCAGTGGTCAGACACCTGCTTTTGTGTCACAAAACTGTTAAACTCTCTGTTTTCAAATATGTCAAGGGCGTTTTTCTTTCCCAGCTACGTCTGCAAGTCATCAAATGATCACAGATGTAATTGTTGGTTTGCACTGCTGTAAAGTGTACTGTACTTGGGATGTTGTTTATTTCAGGAGGTAGATTGTCATAACTAAAACATTTGTTTAGATCAGGCTACTTTTATTACTGTGCTCAGAGATGTAATGTGGCCTCATAACTTGCTATTAATGGAGGCCAAGGAGTGCTATCACTTAATGGGTTTTTCTTGGCGTCATACTTCTTAACAGGACACTTAGCTCAGAGATTAAGATGTGGCTAATATTGAATAATATTTTATCACTCCAAGCTGTTATTAGTCACGTTAAAGTGTCTTTTTGCAGGGTATTTCTGATACTTCAGTCTGTTCCTTCACTGAGATGTCAGAAAAGAATTCAGGTAAATTTAGAGTGATCTTGAGTAAATAGTCTTAATGAATATATGGTAATGAGAGGTTTGGAGGTTAGATGTGAATGGTACTTGTATTTCCAAAGACCACTTTCTTTCCATCTCTTTCCCTATAGATGTGTTGGTGAGAAAGCTCCTCTGTTTTAGTTGACCGTTTTTCATTAATGAAGGTGACATTTGTTGGAATTCAGTTTGACAATGGAGACTTATCTTTGTTTCACAGTGATGTCAAATAAAGATTAAATAATGTTTTGTTTTGGGCTTAATGTTAACTTGCGGTGTTAGGGTTTGTGTTAATAGTTAGCTAGACAGCCTGAGACAGTTACAGTGTTTTTAAATAGCTAAAATCAGTTTTCATTTGGTTTACTTTGGTTTATAAAAAAAAAGGGAAAGATCTTTTTGTCCAGGGTCTTGTTTGTTTTTCTGGATAACTTAATCCCATCATAAGTCTATTGTTCACATCCATGTTACTATTAGTATGTTGCTTGCTCTATTTTTTAAAAAATATTCCACAATCTATAACGTAAAACGATGTAGTTCAGGTTTATGAAAGTGTTTACAACTATGAAAGTTCGATGTGGAGCCTGAATATGGCAAGTTAATATCTTAATTCTATATCTCAAAAGGTAAAGAGGCGTGAAAGGGTGACAAAACAGACAACAGACATTCCACAGAACGAAATTTCGCATCTTTAGCATTTCCCTGTCAAGCGTGTGCGTCGGATTCTGAAAGTCATCTTTGATGCATAATAAAAAAGAAAAAATCGTTCTGACGTCACAAGCATAACAGGATTTGTCGGCATTCCTAAGTCATTTTATAGGGATCACAAATACTTAAAATAATTTGTAATAAATATGATTTCCCTTTTAAAGACACAAAATGCGATTCGGACTATGATAATAGCTAGATGCCTTTACAAAACGTTATTCTTCAAACTACTTCAATTTTATTTAACATATGACCAGTGTTGGGGAGTAACGGAACACATGAACACCCTGTTTTACGTATTTAGAATACAAAATATGGTGGTGTATTCCGTTACGATTTTCGTTAAATAGGTGATAATTAGAGGCAGTTACTGTTGAAATAAATGGATTACACGGCGGTCTTTTTCCTGTTTCATTATGTTAGGCTATCCCTCTCTGCTCCCTCTCTGGTTTGATAATTCTGAAGCGCATTGCCGGTGTCACCGACAAACACGCAATAGAGGCTCTAATGTAAGCGTCCTGTTAATGTTGGTGGCGTCGGTTACACAATGGACCCGAAGGCAGCACAACAGAGCCAGCAGTGCCGGGCAGGAATGCATTTCTTACTCGCAAATTTCGTCTTTGCCCCTTTAGAGTAAATATATTGTCTATTCAGGGAGATTAACAGCCAACTGGTAGAGAAAAACAAACAAATTTGCAGGATGTGCTACATTCGTACCAGTTGTAAAAAAGCATGACAATATGTTAAGTAATGCAAAGTATTCCCGAAATACGTTACTCACATTGAGTAACAACGAATACGTTACAAACTACATTCTGGGGCATGTATTCTGTAACAGCAGTAAATACATTTTTAAAGTAACCTTCCCCAACACTGCATATGACAAAGAAAGCTAAAATTGTGGCGACTGGTCAAAACTGATTGTCTAAAATAAAACAATCTGATTGTGTAACACTCCTCACCGGCAGACGTCACTGTGACTGGAGCGGGACCGACGAACTTCGTTGTTTCAAATTTAAAAGGGCGCACGACCGAATACGCACACAACGCACTACGCATAGCGAATCTAAGTAGTGCGCGTTAGATTCGATCAGCATACTCTTTTATTACGCCGGTGGTATTGCGGAATCGGATACAGTGTGGGGCTTATGCAGTAGGTGGACTGGTTTGGAATACGAAACCCGAAAAAGTGCTGTTTTTAAGACTTGTCGTCGCTAACAGGTTCGTTTAAAACCATGATGACACTTTTGTATTTCCAATCAAAAGGCAGTCTTTCGTAAAATGCATCTTTTATTTTGTGATTACAATCGGAGAAAGCGACAGAATAGCGACAGGCTAACATCTTCTTGCTGTTCTCCTGAGTGCGAGGTGGACAATCAGGGCCTCGTTATACACGACAAAAAAATGCCGCTCAGAGTTCGCACTCTCGCTCGGCCGCCGCGCTTCCACTTCCGAGGAGCTGAACTTTTCTAGGTGATGTCGGACGTCAACACCTAATCACCTCTCACACGCGGCCCGAGCCCCAACGTCCGACCGCTGTCTCGCTAATTAGCTAATTAGGCTCCGGCTTGCTGTGTGTGAGATGTGGCATTTTCCGCCGCTGCGCCTGATCTTGTGCGAGAAACGTCTAACCAAACGTGCGGAAATGTGCAGACAAAGAGGGTGATGACACACACACACACACACACACACTTCACCAAGAGGCAAGAACAGAATCAGCAAAAAGTGAGACGTGTAGCAAAAGGAAACAGCTTGAATGTAGAGAATTTCGCATCTCCAGATTTGCTAAACTTATTTACGAGAGATTTGAATCCCACCGTGGTACTCATGAGCAAGGTGCCGTGTTTTAATGAAGGTGTTGATATTATAATGTACAATCTGATGATTTTATCAGATGATTTAGACGTCTGGATGCACAGTAATGGTGCGAAGAGATGCATGAGGTTTAAAACAAGAATATAAGAGAGAGTCCAGTCACTTGATGCACTAAATCCCATTTTCTGAAGTTGACGTTTTATGTCATTCAGTCAAATAAAAGGCCATATGTATATATATATATATATACATACATATATATATATATACATATACATATACATATATATATATATATATATATACATACACCTACATACATACATATACATACATATACACACATACATATACACACACACCACTTCTCTGTGACCTTGTATTTATAATATACATATGTGCATTATCTGTTCCGACTGTAGAACCTGGAGCCGCATCGTCTCGTCTCTCTATGTACAGGCGCAACAGTTGAGATGACAAAGTTTACTTTGAGTTGTGGATGTCACGGACCACCTGTGTTAAAAGCCCCTGCACTAGATAGTCACTGCCGAACTGATACAAGATTAAAAAGAACCAAGAGAATTTCTCCTCTTTTCTTATCAAAACATACAAAAATAGAAATCTATATAAATAGATAAATGCTGAAATTAAGTTGCAACGGACGAGAAAGTATCAGTGTGCAGCCTCCAGTAAGGCAAATTAAAGCCAACTTCTACAGTTTTTAGATATAAGGAAAACCCTCCCTCTTCTCTCGTGCTACGATCATCTGTCTTAAGTCTATTTGATGTAATTTACTCCAGGTTAAAGGTCCTTGGCTAAAGTCTTAGGCGTAAGAACTTACAGGTAAAATAAAAGCACAGCTGCACTTTCCTACAAAATCTGCCTTCTTGTTTGTGCATGATTATTTTGTAGAAACTGAGCTTTAAATAAGTTCTTTTAGAGCACACAATTTCTATGCAGCTATACATTAAACTGAATTTAACTGGTTACCAAAACATTCTTATAGAGCTCTTGTGGGCTTCACACAGCTGATAGAAGTTGGCTTTGATTGTGAAGGCTAATTTCAACATTCAATTACTTTAATTAATTACAGCCCCTAATTAGGTCCTTATTAGTGATACATTATAGAGAATTGTGTTGCCGTTCTTGCATTCTTGCATCTTGTTTTTGCATTATACGTTGCAGTTTTAAAAATATAGTTAACAATTGATTGAATGTCTCTAATTGATACAAAGGGTCATTTTAGAATGATTTGGGTATTTTGTAGGGAAGTATATGATCTAAATCCTATTTTAAAAGCTGAAAAATTAAGCGTGAACTGCCCATTCCCGACCTTCAAACTAGAATAAATTGTGCATGAAAGACATCTTGTAGATGTAGATGACTGGCAAAACATTATTGCATGAAATGAATTTAATTTGCATTACTTGGAATTGCGAGCAATATATTGTGTAGTTTGAGTTCTTATATCTTTTCATTTGTGTTTGCATGTTGTCCACAGCCAACGACCGTGAGCTGGGGGCATTAGAAACTGTACGAAGCTTTGCATTTCTCTACTGTGCATTTGTTCCCTAAATGAGGGCCTGAGGGTTGTTCCAAACACTGCACACAACATGAGTGGTGTGGTGAGTGTGATTTCTGCCTTTTATACTAGCACACACCCATGTGATTGGCATCAGTGTCAAACCAAGGGAATAATAGACCCCATTTGATTAAGCTCATTAAGTTGAGCCAGGTGTAATAATTGAGGAACAGACTAAACTCTGGAGTGGTGTAGGACTGGAGTATCACAGCCGTGACTTAAGTCTCTGTGAGCCTTTGTTTTCTACTAGTAGCAAGAGTCAAGACTTAAATTAAAAAATAAAAATCTGATCGTTTGTACAGAGCCAGCGGAAGAGGAGAACGAGTTCTGCAACCTGTTCACGACGTAACAACAAAAGGACCAGAACTCACACATCTCAGCAAGCCATGGAAACCATTGATGTGATGGAAAACGACCGAATAAGTAGTAAGTGGAGCTATTTATTGTTGAATTGTGGCATGCCTCTTTGCAAGTTTTATCCAGAACTGTTACATTTTTATCAACTTGTTCCGAAGGTGAAGAGGTGGTAGACTTAACCTGTGAGGGGTCTGAGCCGGCAGTTGTTGACCTTACCAACAATGATTCCGTTGTGGTGAGTTTTTTAGCCCTTTATACTGGAGTTATTACATACTTCTCAAACGTAGAGTCTTTTAATGATTTCAACCATTTGTTACTCCCCCCGTCCTCTCATCTTGTTTAATCCATGTCAACCATCTTGTGGAAATCAGCTTGTGGAAGAAGGTAACCAAACAACTTGCTCTTTGTAGCATGTTAGAAAAATTAGTTTTTCTACAAAACATCTAGATATTAAAAAGTTGTTTTATGCATGTCTAACATCTAATATAATTATTTATTTATTTTATTGAAATGTTTATTTTTTTCAACCTGATAGGAACCCAGAGCAGACGTGGACAAGGTACGGAGAGTTACGTTCTGAGCAGTGACGAAGAGGAAGAGTCTAATCTAAATCTTACTCCCGATTTGCTGTCCTCTTTACGTGCAAGTACAAGAGCCAGGTATCCTGACTTATTCTCACCTTCTTATTGTTCTTTAGCTGCACATCTATAAACGTATTGGTGTGTATCCTTTCCTTGCCATTTGCACTGTTTTGTACTTTGCATTTATTCTGTAAACTCATTAATATAGTTAAAATGCTTTAAAGAACTGTCTTGCCATTCACAGGTCAACCCCAGGAGCAGTTAGTTGCCCTGTATGTATGGATGCTTACGCAGAGGTAAAATTAATTTGTTTATGCTATTTTATCAGACTTTTTCAGACAGACTCTTGCTCAGTGGCCCACAACATGCATGTCTTTCTCTGTGGCTGCTATTGCACGCTTCTCGGTTGTTAAACTTCTGCAAGTTTGCCATCCGCACTTCTGATCTCATGTCCCCTTTTCTCCAGATCATTGACAGCGGCCGACTCATGGTCTCCACCAAATGCGGCCACCTGTTCTGCAGTCAGTGCATCCGAGACTCGCTGGCCAGAGCTCACTCCTGCCCAACATGCAGAAAGAAACTCACTCACCGGCAGTACCACCCTATATACATCTGACACGGAAGAGAGTCTCACTGACCAACTCGACTAGACCAGTGCACTTTTAGAAGCAGTTTGCATTACTGCCAACTAAGTTACCACCACCAGGAGTCACCTGTAAAGCTCTATCTGATGAAGGATTCTGTATATAGGCTGGTTTTAAAACCTAGGTCTAGAATGAATCTGATTAAGACTGATATTTAAGTAAAGTTTTATTTTCCTGCAACCATGGAGTTAAGGTGTTTATTGCCTACGGATTCTGAACAGAAAGTGACACAACTGCATTGAAATAGTACAATTTAGAACCGAGTCTACCAATGTCACTCTCTTATGTGCCAGTTTGTTCACCAGGTGTGGTTTAATGTCTAGTCTTGGACGATGTTTTCATCATATCAGTTGACCTTCACCTTTTCAGACACTTCTTATCCAGATTTAGACATTGTGTGGTTATAGGAAAACTGACCCAGAGGGTTGGTCAAAAAAAATCAACTGTACAGTTAGGGATCACATTCCTTCCTCCAACTATATCTGCTTTTAGGGAGTGTGGTATTTGCAGTCTGTTGTACTAAATGTGGATGCAGTTCAGTCTCCTGCATTTGTCATTTGTAAATATGTTTATGTATTTAATGTACAGAAGTATAGTAAGATGAAGGATGTTTCCAGCACTTCTGCATGTTTCACATTTATTTTCCTGAGTGTGTTTTGTGGAAAGGTTGTTTTTGAAAATAACACGCAGCACAAAAAATACCTCTTGCAGGCCATGGATTCATGAAATTAATTCAAATTTGTGCATTTTGGCTAAAATACTTCCAGTTCTGGTTCTGTAGCTGGGAATATATGAATGAATAAGTACCTAAACATGCAATACTGATATTCTGGGCCAGTGAGCAGTTTTACCATCATTCTGTGTTTATAGTTTAAATGGATTTTTTTGCATTTTTAAGTTGTTCAAACAAAATGTACAGGTATTTCCCCCCTGTTAAAAGAATGTGGTTATATAGTGTAAAAATGAATCAATAAAATACATATTTCATTTAAATTATATTTTTTCATGAGTTTTTTCCCCCCTAAAAGTCCATATATAGTCAGTTACACTCAATAACAGGCTTTTTACGTGATGCAGATCTGCAATGCAAGGCTGTACTGAGTTTATGAGAGTACTGTTTTTAACCAAATCATGAAGCAATATTTAAAATATATACATTGTGGAATAAAGAATCCCAGTAAGATAGTTTGTATATTTGCTCAATGTTTCTGGCAATTATGGTTTATCAATGTTCAGTAAGATCGTTACACAAGGCTGCTTGGTGGATGTCGATGCTCGGAACTACCACAAGATGGCGCTGTTTGTGGGGAAATCACATCTAGAAATTGCCCAGTTCTCCCTTTGACCCACTAACGTAAAGGATGCAGCAAGGACAAGTTTATGCCTTATTCTGCGAATTAAATGCATGGATAAGCAGCAACTACTGTATGTGCATTTTCGTAAAACACATAAAAGGCTTTTTCAATTATGTTCAAACATAATAGTTGATGACCGTTGTTTTTAATTCTTAATTAAGCAAAGCGGTTAATGGAACTATCAACCAAGACCGTATTTCATATACTGTTATTCTCTTAAAAAAAAAAAGAACATGGTCCTTTCCTAAGATGACCATTTGCGGAATGTCGCTTGTAAGGACTTGAATAAAGGGGGCAAGAAGCATTCGTTGCATGAATTGTGCTTGAATCGGATTATCCAAGACCAGATGATTTTAGTTGCAATAAATTTTGCAAGAATTTGGAAAGAAGCAATAATCTCACAATCACACAAATTTGTTTACGATTATTGGCTAAACGTTGTGAAAACCAGAGGTGGACAGTAACTAAGTACATTTACTTAAGTACTGTACTTAAGTAGAGTTTTTGAGGATCTGTACTTCACTTGAGTAGTATTTTATTTGGAAACTTATGACTTTCACTTCACTACGTTTTAAAGACAAATACTGTACTTTTTACTTCACTACATTTCTATCAAGGTTCTCGTTACTCGTTACTTTCAAATCTGAGGATAAAGTGGATGTTATTCCCCCTTTTCTAAAACGTGATCGGTTGTTTGGCAGCTGACAGTCTATCAGTAATCAGTAGGGTTACATCACGCCTGTAGAGGCGAAGAGCTGAGTTTTAAGCAGGTTGGAATGTTGATTTATGTTCTGTGTATTTTTTACGTTCTGAGCAGGCTACATTTACAGCTATTGCACTGTCCTCCTGATTAACATACACATACATGTGTGCACACACTGCCAGAGCTGTGTCAGAACACCACCATGTTGTTTTGTGGCGGTGTGTAGTCTTAAAATTAATTAATAAAATAAACCAATGACTCCTTTTCTTTATCAGTTTAGCTGGGGTTTCATTTTGTAGCATTCTACCAGTTCCTTATTCTACAGCTTCTACAAGCTAGTTGGAGGCATTAGGTTTTGTAAGTGTTGTGGCAATAATGCAACAACGCGGTGAAAGAAGATGTACTTTTAATACTTAAGTATTTTTTTTTTAAATAAGTACTTCAGTGCTTTAACTTAAGTAAAAATTTGACTGTACGACTTTCACTTGTATTGGAGTAACATTTGACTAGTGGTATCTGTACTTTCACTTAAGTATCGATGTTAGCTACTTTGCCCACCTCTGGTGAAAACACCGCGTCTCTTAACCCCAAAAATAGCCTGTGCTGCTGATGGGAGTTTAAAGTAACATTCTGAGGTTGTAGGTTGGTTCAGGAAAATAAAACGATGTAATACCGAAAATGAGTGGGACCGATGGTGAACATCGCTCTCGAACACGGCGCACTTTCCTGCAGCACATTAATAACACAGTTACGATGGGCTGCGCTCTGATTGGTCCAAAGTTGGCCGAGGGGGCGGTAACGTGGCGCGCGCTGCAGCGTAGCTCGGGACGCGTCTGCTGCTGCTGCTGCTGCTGCTCGCTTTTAATAACTAGCTAACGGTGCGTCGACCTTTAACGAGCGCGGATGATTTCTCAAGTATTCCGTCTGAGAGACGTGCTCTACCGACACTGACATTTCCACAGAGGCGAGCGGGTTTTTTGCGAGTTTGATATTTTTGCGTTTTGCGCCAGAGGTGAAGCGTGTGAGGGAGCCGTTGGCGCTCTGTCAGCGCGAGCGTTTCTGCGCGTGCTTCAGTTTATCAGAAAGTGTTTCTGAGGGAAGACTTTCGACTCACGTTTTGCTGGAATATTATTGTTTATTTTTTTACATTTCATATTATTGCTTAAGTAGCCTGTCGGATACCGAGAGGTCAGCATACGAGGGCTTAACTTCAGCTGCCTGGAACTTTCAAAGATGTGAGCGTGAGATTTGAGTTGGAGACGAAATTCGTGATTTTTTGATTTTTCTCTAATAGTCGGTAAGTCAATCTCGTGACTATTTTTTTGGAAAATGTTATAAAGTTGTAAAAAAAAAGATCAGTAATCAGAGGAAATCATTTCAAACCTACTTTATAGTCTCTTGTGACTTTTCTGACCAAAGTCATGAAGGACAAATGGACTAAATTGCCTGTTTGCTTTGCCTTTATTGACCCAAAGTGGAGGGAAAGTGTCATAAATGACAAACAGACTCAAACGTCTTGTTTTCTTGCCACTATTAAGGATGGAAAAGCATATTGTAACAGTTATAATATTGACAGAAATAACGAACTTGTTCTGACGCCATTCTGACTGATTAGTAAATTGTTATATTGTGGTTGCTTACAAGAATTTTGTTTAGTTGCAGACTTAATCAGGGCCTTGACCTTTATCCAACTGAGAGAACAGTTATGAAATTGTGCTTAGTTTGAATGCAATCATTCTTGTTTTATTGATGGATTTCATTTGCTATTTAACCCAGATTTAAGAAGCGGAGACCTTTAACTAGGACATCATGGAAATTTTGTGGATGCTTTTTGTCCTTTTGGATATTCTTTTCCTTACGGACGGTGCTCGGGGTGAGTAAAAAACGCGTTGTCTTGAAGTCTGTCAAATTGAATAAGGGATATCTGTTAAGAGTAGTCCAAGACAAAACAGACTTTGTAAGTGAATTGAATATTTTGGCCGAAATTGCATGCATAAATATCGAGAAATGGGATATTTTGAATGGGATATTTTTGGAACAAATTTTCTAATAATGTAAGAGGATGGGAACTGTTCCACACAGCAAGTTATGACAGTTGTGAACTGAATAAATGGAATTAAAAATAATTATAGGAATTAAGTAAATAGAAAAATGTCTGATCATACAACAACTAACTTTATTCTGTATATTTATCTTTTATTGATTCGTAACTACAAAATCTAACTTCACATCGCTTTGAAGTGTTTTTCGGGGCAATGTAAAAAGGTCACAAAAACTAGCAGGATAACATAAGACACACATACAGTGTTTTTTCTCCTTTATATATGTGAATTCATCCCAACAAAAACCAACCAAAACCCCAACCCCAGCCCCTAAGGATCCCTTGAACCTGCTTCTTGAGTTCAGTACCAAGTTTGGAGCGTGAGACCTCCGAAGCCCGTCACCGGCTTTGTTTCTCTGAATGCGATCCTCTGGCACTAGCCCTTCTCTGGGCCCTTCCTTTTTTTTAATCCCCACCCTTCAGCTGGAACAGACCGTCGTTTCCATTTGTCTGCGGCTGAATGCAGGCCGGGCCGGCTGATGGGGGAGATAGCACAGCTCACTGACTCCACTCCATCAGGGCTGCAGGTGAAGCGTGAGCTGCTGGAGTCTCCCTCCCGCCCTCAGCATGCGGCTCAGACTCAACAGCCCGACGCCGAAAGACCGGCAGAGGAGGGTTTAGAGGGAGGACGAGCGGGGGGTGGGGAGGAAGCAGGTCAGAGGAAAGGGTGGAAAGAGAGAGCGAGAGGAACGGCGACTGGGCGCGATTGCATCTGCCGAACAATGTGGCATTCACCGCTGCACAGCCGCGGCCTTCACGGAGATGCTGGGCCTAAAGTAAACAAAAATGCCGCGAGCGATGCGATTAGATTAGGCAATTATCTTTGTTTGTCGCGCAGCGGCGTGTGGGTTTATGAGAGAGCCGGACTTGTAAATCAGCAGTGGCGACTTGCAGCTTCGATGGTATCGGAACATGTACCCGTGGGCTTGTTTGATATGTTACACTTGATATGGAGAAGGGGAAGGGGGGTAACAGACAAAAGTCTGTCTGTTTATCGCACGAAGACCCGGCCAAATGGTGGTCATGTTACTCTGGGAATCAGATATTAAGACGACGCAGGCTCTTGTCTCAGTGAGCAGGGTGGTTTAACTTGTATTCGTGTTTGGATGGGAGCTTTACGGTTTGATCACTTCCTTTATTGCTTCAGAATTCATTGTTGGATGTTTGCATGTCTGTTCTCAAACAATGGAACAAGCAATAAGTTATGTAAATATGTTTAAAGCTGCAAAGGAACAAAGGTGAAGTTGAACACAGCGTGTTTGTACAGAACTGCCTTCATATTCTTGTAGTGTATAGCCAGAACAAGCAGTTGTTTGCTTGTCGGGTCTTCAGAGGAGTTGATAGATTAAAACAAATTTACACAACATACAACAGAGGCGATGGACTTAATTAACACAGCATCCTTTAAATTCTTATTGTACTACTTTACTCCTAGTGAAACGTAACTCTAGAGTAAGAGGTTGTCGGTCTAAAACCGAGATCTATTCTACAGCCAAAACTACCACCATTGGGCCCCTGGGCAAGGCCCTTAACCCGAAGTTGCTCCTTTGACTGTTCCTGTAGTTAGTCAATGTAATGTAGTGTGTAGATCAAACTGAACTCTTGAATATGTGTTTTAACTGTGCCAATATTCTTAAATGAGAGAACTGTACAGTGAGTTACACGGCTTTGCCATCATCGTACGAGACAGACTGCATGGCCATATCCCAAATTACGGCACTAAGGATTAATTACTTCTTTAATTCTTTCCCGTCCTCATGAGGAATACAACTCGTCAGGTCAGATGACTAACATTTTCCGCTCGATTGCGGAAGTGAGGTTCTCTGTCTCAGCTGCCCAAAAGGGGCTTACGCAACGCTTCCGGACCCCTCCAGCATCCTCAAGCAGGAGGCAAATTAGCATCTAACTCCGTCCACCACTCATTGCGGCAAGAGTGAGCGCAGGGTTTGTGTGTGCTGCGTGTATCAAATCCCAGCTGAGTCACTTTTGGCCTTTCAGCCAAACATGCCATAAGCGAAGTTTAACAGTCCCACATGGAATTTCAGCAATTTGTTCACTTAACGATAAACAGAGCTTTTTTACGAAGCAAAGATTGCAGACCATAAACGAGCGTCATTGTACAAAAAGAAAAAATGATGTGCAAATATATCCATGACGTTTGTTGTAGTTCTTAAAATTCTTAAAAACTAGAGGAATTGAGATGTTTTGTCCAGAGAAGGTGTCTATATTATGTTTTTAGTTTATTTTCTACTTTAATCATAAGCCTAAATGTGCAGTAATTAAGCTGGTTCTGACAGGGAGGAAAAGGGGAGGAAAAACGCAGCGGGTGAGGGGTTTGTGGAACATTTTGAGAATAAGCTGGAGTGTTTAGAGGTGCCTGCGGTTTTGTTTACCCTGATGTCGGCCACCCCTGCAGCACGTGCAAATACTTTTCAAACGTGGTTCACAGGCCATGCGCGGATCACACGACGTCTGCGTCTAACCTAAATAAATAGCCGTCAAGAGTTCAGCTGCATGCTCAAATACGGGAGATGCCAAAAAATGCAGTGATCAAAAATGTGCATAATATTCTTTGATTTAAAAAGGAAGAGCTTGGCCGAGGTCCAGACATTTGTTCGACTGTCCTTTTGCCCTCCACTTTTCTCTCTCTCTCCCACCATTCTCTCTCTCACTCTCTCTCTCTCCTTCTTCTCTTCAGTCTAGTGTTTATCACCGTCGAGAAGGAGGGGGAAGTTAATTTGCCGCGTTTAAGAAACGTGGTGTTACAGTTGATAGCTCCCATTTTCGGGCCGAGCTTTACTCTAAAGGGTGGAGGTGTGCCGGATTGGGCAGTGTAGACGGATGGCCGTTACGGCTTAGCCTTTACCTTTTACTTTTCACACAATTCAGTAGAGAAGTGTCCGGTGTGTTATTCTTATAAACTATGGGAGCCCACACACTAGTAATGATTAAAGGGGGATTGGTTGCTATAAACTTTGGAACTGTAGTCAGTAATGATTAAAGAGAGATTTGTAGAATATTTAGCTTATCTAGTGCCCATTTCAGCTGACAGTGATTTAAGCCGGTGCCAAAAAAAAAAAGATGAAAGACCAGATAATGGCTTTTGTAACAGCTGACTCAGAAACCAAAAAAAGATCTTAAATATACGCGAGGACGTTCAGTGTTAAAAGCAGCACAGTCCTAGCTTGCACCGGGCTCTCGACAAAAGTGCTAAAGAAATCATCACAGCGTTACGTAAATGGAAATTAAGCTTTGCTAAGGAGGCCTCAGCGTGAACTTCCTTCAGGAAGGATTTGTGGGTGTGAGGAGCCACACCGAGGAAGCCAATAGGAAGAATCGTTTGTTAAGTGAAGCCAATAAAGTGGTTATTGTGAAGTCAAATGGTGTTTACATAGGGGCCATTTTTGTGTCACTTGCTCTCATTAGCAATAGGCTGTTAGTGACATTCTTCTGTAATGAGGTGGAAAAAGATATAAATTGCACTGCACTGCAGCTCCAACGTACTCAAGAACAGACCCTCCAGGATTTCGCAGGCCTTTTTGAGATTGTTGCCACCTAAAATGCCTGATTTTGCGGCAGCTGTTCCAAAGAATTGCCATGAAAGTTGCAGTGTTTTTAGACTTTTTGTTGCAATAAAGTTGTGGGAGCAAGTCAAAGTTGCGGAAAACTTTGTGATTTTGTCCCCCTTAATTAAAACTGCTATTATTTTTATTAACCGTTAATCATGTAGTTATTTTGGAAGGTAAATGTGAGGGGTTTTTTTCCTGCGACTTTTTTAACGTAACAAGGAAGTGAGTTCGCTGACGTGTGGCTCAACGTTTTGCAGGAAACGACAACGACTGGTCAAAAATTGCGGGAAAAGGTAATTGCTTCAAATTGCACGGTTGTAATGATTGACTGAATTTGCGTTAATAGTTGCGATTGCAACATCGCGAGATCGTGGAGGGTCTGCAAGAAGAAACACAAAAAGCATAGAAACGTAACGTCTCAGCAAGTGTAACATTTTGAATGTAGGCAGTTATTATTAATCTAACACTGATTGTTATCCTTCTGTAAATCATTTCTAGACATGTTAAGTAGTTCTAGATGATTTAAACTTCAACGTCTTCAAATTTGACGGCCTCTTTTTGGTAGGAAGTCATTTAAGAGGAGCATTCTCATAGCATAGTCATCAGCCATGTTTTAATGAACTAATGTAAGGCAGCCTGAGCCGTGAGGTGTTAGGAGAGACATATGGTCGCTCTTTTGAAGCCTGATGGAGGGCTGAAGTGTTCCTCCACTGGCCTCGGTGCCTCGTGTTTTTCGAGATGCTGGTACAGGATCATGTTGCTCAGTGGGGGAGGTGTTCTTTTAAATTGGAGTGTGAAAGGAAGAAAAGCAGATTTGGAGCGAGGGCATAAAAATATTTGGTTAAGCTACAGGAGGAGCCTGGGTTCCGCTTATTATTTAGCGTCGTGTCACTTGCGGCCTGATGAGGTGATTTTGAAGTTATTGACCTTGATAACAAGGAAATTACTTGAGACTAGAAGGATAACAAAAGTGATGAATTGCCTTATTGATATTGCAAAAGCTC
Source organism: Distichodus sexfasciatus (assembly GCA_032718565.1). Lineage (NCBI taxonomy): Eukaryota > Metazoa > Chordata > Actinopteri > Characiformes > Distichodontidae > Distichodus > Distichodus sexfasciatus. The sequence continues at coordinate 1,017,262 of JAVGVS010000024.1, forward strand.
TTAATGTTGTAATTAATGTTGTGTAACTTCCCCCTTAAGAACAATCCCTCCACATCTACCACATGGTGTATTATTTTTATCTGCCAAAGCTGCCTATAGCTGTTGAGAAAAAACATTGTAATCTCTCAGCATGTCGGGTCTTAGTCACAAATGTTCCATTTACTCACTCAGTCACTCACTCATTCACTCTCTCTCCCCCCTCGGCAAGTGTACAGCAAAGCCCCCTCAATGGCCCATTGTTGTGGGCCGGTGGTCTGTGTTTGGCCAGCGCTCTGCGGAAAAGGTCAGAGGTCAGAGGAGAGAACCAGAGCGTGGGCCAGGTTAGGTCACATGCCCGACCCTTCACCAAGCGTCTTACAATAACATGTCAGTTCTCCCCTCGTGTCCAGCCGTGCGTCCCGGGTCCTGGAAATATTGGTAAAATAATGTATAGATAATTTTGGGCAACCATGCTGTCGCTCTTTCAGTGCTTCTCCCGCCTCCGATTCCCCAGCTGTTCCTTTGGGTGTGTTACAAATGAGATGTTGAAAAGCAATCCTCCGACTGGAGACAGCTCCTCTTGTTTTCTTTAGGATTTGGCATGTCAGTTTGTGTTGGGGCCTGCTCCCTTCCAGCAGCTGTGTATATGTCATGTGTTGGGGAACTCTTTCGGCCGAAAGAAAGGGAGCGAGCGAATGCCTCAAACAAAACTAGACACGCACGTGATTGATGGCCCGCACCACTTACAATCGAATCCCCCTCACCGGCTTGCCTGCTGACATGCAGACGCGGCCTCGACAAGGCAGGGGGTGTTTTTTTGGAAGGTGGCAGGGCATTGTGCCGTATGGCTCCCAGAACTTTTCGGCAATGTGACGCGGGCAGAATATCTGACGCGACTCCTTCGATGCTGACCACATGCCATCTGTCAGTCCCAAATTACTGGGACTTAGCCCTCTGTCGGACGGCACGATGGTGCATCGGTGGACGTAGAAGCTGCATTTGTAGACACAACAAAGTTTTAGTTGGCACATGGTTTCACACTGTATAAAGCCTGATGAGTTAGTTGAGTTCAACTTAAACTTTTTGAGGAAATCGATTGTCAGTCATTCAGTTATTCACTGTTAAAATAACTTTTATTCAGTCATTTGAACTGAAATAATATGAAGTGTTTTGCACATAAATTCTCAACATGTGTGGAGGTGTGTGTCTTGGTAAACATCTTGGGTTTCTCGTGTTAAAGCTTCTCACCGAATGCTACCATGTTGAGTACCAGCTTCATCGTTGAGTATTTTTAGGTGGGAAGCATCAGTGGGGCGCCAGAGCATTTGTATTGTGCAGGTAAAACTCACAGTGGGCTTTGCCCTCTTGCTTATTTGCCCAGTGTGTTTTTAGGCCTATTGGGAATGTAACCTCCTGCCCCCGATAATACTCTGCTGTCTCTTTGCCGTTCAGACATCATGATGTATCTGTCCCGTGCTGGCATATCTTTTTCAAGGTTGAAGTATCTTCGTTCCTCCCCAGACGACACGCATAGCCCTGCTGATTGACAAAAAATGGCTGGCAGAGTACTGCACGCCTTTGCAAAGTGGAGGTTTGGAAATGCTTTTTTTTTTTTTTTCTTTTCTGACGATTTCTTTTTTGATAGCATCGGCCCACCTGTTTGTGATCACTTCCCTGTAGCGTTAACTCTTTTAATCCTCTTCATCCCGGTTTCGTTTTTGTTTTGGTTGGTCGGTTCCTTGGAAAGCGGATTTCTTTAAATTCAGTAATGGTAATGCTGCGGTGTGGCGTGTTAAGCTAAAGCCTGACTGTCAGTGGCTTTTCAGTTTTTCATCTGTCGTACCATTGAAAAGCGTAGGCAGCTGTTGAGGTCGGAACCCAGCAGTTGGAATGTGTAAAGTGTGTGAGAGTTGTGGGAGTGGTTTGGGCCCTTGGGAATCTGAAACGACGGCGGCGGCGGCGCGCGGGACTGTGAGAGCGAGAGAGAGAGAATTTTGGCACTCAAACCGCTTCGCTGCCAGTCCACAAACATGGAGCTTACGCTTTGGCCATGGGAAATGCACACCACCACCACCACCAATGGCATCCAGAGAAAACATGCAGTTGGGGGTTCTGTATAAGACCGTGGCGGGGGGGACCGTTCTAGAATGAGCCGCTGCACCTGTGGGACTCCTCATCTGCTGTGGGCTGTAATATGTCTCTCCTCCCCATGAAGGATCCGGTCCGATAAAATTACCTTCGCGGGGATACGAACAGCCTCTTCGCTGACACGTGTGGGTGTCATTTAACACTGTCCCCGATCCATTGTTTGCCAGTGGTTCAGCGGCTCTGTGTTTGTTTATAAAGCTCAAGCGTCCAGCCGCATGGTCAGCAACCCCGAAGCGCTGATATGGACTTCCTGACTCTGTCCAGTTTTTTCTCTTTAGTTTATCTCTGCCAAGTAACGTTTTAAAAATGTTAGCAATACTCTATATCACTGGCTTCAAAAATATTTTTAGTATAACCGAAACAATATTTGTGGCGGAACAGTTCCATTCTCTTGCGAGGCCCGCGGCTAAATTTACGGTCAACTCGGACAGCTAATTCCCGGCTCGAGTCCCGCGGGACTGATCGTTTTATTTAGAGAGGGAAGGGAGGCGAAGAGGAGGTGGCTCGTAGGGGCGGAACAGCTAGTGAAAGAGTGACCCTCGCGTGCACGGCCAAAGAGAGGAAAAATAACTGTAGGGCAGACGACAGATAAACGGTGCGGGAGGGGGAGAAATTCGGCGCACACTGACAGGTACAAGTGGCACGACGACTGATTCATTTGAGACGATCTTCCAGGATAGCGGGCCCACGTGAGTGCCGCGACTGTCAATGGGCACTTTGTAGGGTCTGGCCCCGGTTTTCAGGTCAGGGTATTCTTCTCCTGTGGCGCCACTCTGAAAGCAGGACCAGAAACGGCTTCACAGGGACAGACTTGAGTGTGGGGGGAGGGAGGTAGAAGTGCAGCTTCACTCAGTGGAAGTCCTGTGTTTGTAATTTAATATGAGTACTACGTGTTGACCCCACCTTACACAAAGTTTGGGTTGTAATTATTTACCTCAAAAGCATACAAGAACATCATCGCGTCACCTTCCATATTTTTCCAAATGGTTTCCCATTTCCTTAATCTGCAGGAAAAAAAAAGCATCAAGTCACTAGAAAGAAATTTTACAGTCCATGTTAAGAACATATGTAAGCTGGCCCATGTGTCAAACTGGCATTGCTTTACCCGCAGCTGCCCTTCTTTTTAATTTGATAGCTTAGTGTGGAATGCTCTTCAGCCCTCTCCCCTTGACCGGCCCGATAACCCTCCGTACAACTATAGGATTGTCTGAGCGTTCTCCAAATGTCCCAGTCGACGTTATATCTCAGTATTGCATGTCAATGTGTTTTCACGGATCTACATTACTCGGGGCCGTTTTTTTTTTTTTTTTTGGTTTTTTTTTGGCCCTCGGGCAGTTGCCCGCAGAGCGTGCGGATGAAACGTTTTCTGACAGAGACCTGTGCAGAGCAAATTGAGTTAGTCATGGCTGAGGCACGGTGTGGAATGTGGGAGGTAGATGGAGCGCCGATGGAGTGAAGAGAGAGAGACTCCAACAGAGGGCAGAAATGCCAACCCACGGTTCTAAGGGAGCGGAGCAGCAAATCGTTTTCTCCGCTCTGGCCACTGGTAACCTTGACAGCTTAGGATAATTGTCATAGATTAAGATGTCTGGTCACAGTTGGTCATCGTTGTTAAAGTCAATGCTTTTTTAATAGATGCCCAAAAGCATCATGTATGTATTTTTTGGAAAATAACATTTTAAATTGTAGTGTTAGCGTCAGAACTTTTCTGTAATCATTATTAACGTAATAACCTCAGTGTTTTTCTTTACGTCTAAAAATGTGGAGCTTTTCCCCACTGTGACCTTGAGGAGCACAAACTCTGTATATCTCTAGGGTAAATTGCGCCAAACGTAAACTGCGGTTTATCTCAAGGTTGTTACTCAAGCACAGATAAACCACTGCTATATAATCTGTGGAGGCTTTCCACTTAACCTGTGTTTGAGTCTCGCGGGCCAAATGTAGGGTGCCTAGTAATCAAATATTGACAGTTGATTACAAGAAAGAGCTATTGCAGGTGCTGGCCTCCTATCAGGACTGGAGGTAGTGCCCTGTGTGCGCCAGATAAGGCCGTGGAAGAGTGTGGTCAGCCAATCTCGACCCAGGTTTTATCAGCACGGTGGAGGCGGCTGTAGTTAAAGATTAGCTATGGAGATATACCACATTCACGTTCACTGCAATCTGTTTCCCCTTCCTCCGAGTTTGGTTTATCACAGCTTTTTATTTTTTTTTTATAGGTGCCTAGTTCATAACCATAAGGATGCTGGAATTTGCATGGAATCTACTGAAAGTTTTGAATATTCAATGTCCAGTTTTACTAAAGCTTGTCCAAAGTTCCATTTACTTTAATCCTCACCTTGACCCATTGCAACCAAAGGACATTAGACCTCATTCATCAACTGTTCTTAGTAAGAAAGTCCCCATGTGTACTTTTCACCACGATTCTGTCATTTACAAATATGTTGTTAGGTAAGAAATTTATTTACATGCGTGTTTGGGTGAAATAATATACAATTCCACAGTTGTTAAAACAGCTCTGTAGTCTCGTGCACTTTTATGGTGATCTGCAAAGCATGGTCCTGTGATAATTAAGAAAAACTGGCCATTATGAATGAACTTGGTTAGTCAGTTTTAAGGCCACGTCCTGAATTTGCTTTGGGGCCTGTGTCCACCATACGTGTTTTTTCCACTGGCAGCGCCTTTTTTTTAATACAAATCCTATGAACTTCAGCGTCCAGAGCGCTAATGTCTTCAGCTGTGAAAAAACACCGGTGGAGACCTTTTTTTGCCACAGCGCTCAAAGAGCTACAAGTTGAAATCTGTTCGACTTTTGAACCAGCTGCACTCGTCTATGTCAGTTGTTTTTATTTCATGCAACCAATCTCGTCTCGAAGACGTGAGAATCTATTTCAAAAAGCTGCCACTACTGCTAAGACGTGATTTCTCTCCATCTTGTCGGCTGAACTAGCGATCTCAAAGAAACACGTCGAAATAGGAACGCACGTGGATGTGCCCGATGGCACTTTTTTAGAAACCGCAGAGAAAGTGCTGGTGGACACAGGCCCTTAGTCTTTGTTGTTAAGAACAAATTTGGGAAATAACTTAAATGAATATTAGTGAATGAGACCCATTGTTTTGGATGGGTCATGCCATACCAGCCACTCATGTCACTAATCCATCATTTTGTTGTTGTTGGCCATCGAGTCGTCAGCCATATGTTCCGGAGCCTCAACCTTGTCATAACTTCTAGTGCTTAGAAAGCCACAGGTTGGGTTGTGGAAAGGCCCAGAGCGTAGATGCTGAAGCCGAGGGCGCAGTCTGTGGTGCAGCGAGCGACCATTTATAGGCCTCTGTTTTTCCCACTTTATCCTCGGCAGAGGGTGGTGGGTTGGGGGCTGGAGGTCTTATATACTTGTGCCCCACATTCCGCGCCTGTGTGAGCTGTTTGTCTGAGCGGCAGAGTGGAATTAGCCTCTCCAACCTGCCAACAGGCACGAGCACACGCTCAGCCACGTTTGTTTCACTGACCGGCTATATTTATGGTATATAGGCAACGGCAGTGTTTCCTTTGCAACAAGATACACTGCGCATACTGTTCGAACAAAGTCCCTTTGTTAATTTGCCTTTTTTTAACCCCCGCCCCTCCCTCATATAGCCGAGGATGGAATTTAAGGATTTTAGACACCGGGCCAGCCAAACCAGAAGACTGGAATTTCTACAAACGGAGTCATAACGTTACGACCTCGGATTTCTGTGCTGTCCGTCTCTGACACAATTATCATCAGGTCCACTCAGTGCTAACATGGCTCCCGGTCTGGGTCATTTTTATATCCCCCCTGTGAAACATAAAGCCCTCACAGCAGCCACGTGTAATTGAAGTTGTGGCCTTTAACACAGTTATTCGCCAGCATGCAATAAGGAGCTCGCCTTTCCCTTCGCCTCCTCCGGCACCAGTCGCGGCGCTGGGAATTCTCTGCTCCCGCTGTATTTTTTCAGGCTCTCATTTCACTTCCAATACATCTGGATAATTGTCATCCAGGCCCAAGTTTCAATCCATTGAGTTCCCATAAAATTCTTTATAACCCCTGCAAGTATGTTGTCCATTAAAAACTCCTCCAGGTTTTTTGGCTTGACAGCTAGAAAAAACAAGGTCTTTGAAACTCGTCCTTTTCATTGCTTTTTCGCCACTCTGGTTTTTCAGACTTTATTGAAAAGTTTCAGGGTTTTTCAGAGTTTGCTGCACATCGTACCGAAAAAGACAGGTGCTGTTCAGGGGTGGCAGTGGTCAGGGTTAATTCAGAAGGACAGGCCGCTCTTTGTTTCCTCTGAATCCGTAGCCTGTATAGAAGTTGGAACAGAGGTTTTATGTATTGCGGAATGGGGAGAGTCTGGACTAAGTCAGGTTGGTAGCTTAAATGATGTTAGCCTCAGTTTTTCATTTTCTTGACATGTCTCATTACTTGAACACATTGCAGAGACTTTTTCCCTTTAGGACCACTTCAGGCTACATCAGATGTGGAGTTCTCTACGTTTGATCAGCCGAATTGATTCAGTGGAGACAGATTTTCATTAAAAAGTAATTCTTTCAAATAACAGGCTTTACAGTGCGTTGAATTGCTTCTGCTGCTTGTGCTTTGAGTAGAAGGTAGGAACGTTTGTGCTGAGTTTTAGGGCTTGTTTAAACGTATGTAGATATATTTATAAAGGCATATTTTTTTATACGTCGGGGCCTTTCATTTACACGTAAACTGAGTTTTGGCCACCTCAAACGGATGTTTTTTTAAACGCCATCCAATGTGAAGATTTTTCAAAACGCTAGATTCTGTGGACCCGTGTAAACAAGTGTAAACAAGTAAAACTGGTTTTCTTAAATACCTTATTAGAGCCCTATGAAATCTGTTTTGTTTTTTTCCTAAATTCCGTTTTATTTTTTCCTGAATTCCGTTTTTTCCATTTTCATTCTTCTGAATTCCGTGTTTTACGTTATAATCATATTTATTCACCTAAAAAGTATCTAATTATGGAGTGGATGGGAAAAAAAAACAATGCAATAGAAAAAAATTCACATTAAATGACTGTTATTCAACTTCAACAAAGTGCTGGGGTTCAGCAGAACATTTTCTGCTTTGGTAAAACATTAACCTGTAAACAACAACAAACATTCATTTTTTCGTGCAAAACCAAACGTTTCTGATGTGAGTTTTTGACTGTAAGTGGTCGTCACGTGTTCTTGCGGGTGCAGTCTATCGTGTGCTGGCAAAACTTACAAAAAAGTTGTTTTCATGAAAATCATTTGGTTATTGTTCTGCTCTAAACTTAGCACTAAGAGTCGAATTCCGTAATTTTTTTGAGGACTTCAGTGTTTCAGCGAGTGTTTCATAGCTGACCGTTGACGTTTTCCCCCTCTGTGTCTGTGCGTTTGTGTGTGTGGAAAGCTGATGAAAGCCTCAACAGGTAACACGTACAGGGGGCTGCAGCGGCCAAAATTGATTAGAAACCATTGCTTTTCTTCGCCCACACACCGATATCAGCAAATAATTTGACATTCCGCGTTTTACAGCGGATTCCATTTTATTTGTTGAATTCTGCAATTACGTCCGCGTTTTCCGCATCGCGCAAATCATAGGGCCCTACCTTGTAAGTTTTCAAATGTCACCGTATGCGACAAAAAATGCATTCGCATCAGCTGCGCGACATTTGTATTGAATAGGAAGTCATGTCATACCTAGTTTTGTTTTTCTCAGGATTCTGATCACTTAACATGGCTTTATGCTTCTCTTTACACTACCACCTATAGGTATGGCATGCTCATAACAGCTCTTAGCGGCGTATTTATGCAGATTCGTGTAAATTAATACTTTTTGGAAAACGATTTGGTGTAAACAAGGATATTTTGGAAAACAGAGAGGGGGAAATAGCAATTTTTGTAAATAACCAGCTATGTGTGAACGTGGACTTCGTTTATGCGCATTTCCAAACTTTATTACATTACATTACATTGAATTGTTTTTTTGCCATCATTCATCTTTCTAAAAATGTTTTGCTCCTTACAGATTCAAACACAAAGGCTTAAATATTTTCTTTTTATACAGGAAAGACGTAACAAAATGACAATCCACCACTTACATTTGCTTATTAAGTGGAAACAGACAGAAACACGAATGCGAAAGCGCTGTCAAAGTGTCAAGTCTAAAATAGAATCAAAGTGTTTAAGTCTACGTCAGTTTTCAGCCAGAAGTACCACGGTTGGTTCCAATCACAACTGTTCCAGAAATAACTTTTCCCCCTTCAAGCACCACAGAAGTCGTTTCCTACTAACGAGTGACATAAAGACTCCTTCTAATGAGTCACATAATGAGTCCAGGTGTGACTTCAAGTCAGAAACATAGTGCTGCCGGGTGCCTTTCCTTCCTTTAGGAGTGTGTGTGGTGCCCAGAGCTACCATGGTTATTCCTGCAAAATCTGTTGGCACGGTTCAGCATTTACATGGTTATTCTCTCTTGAGGTTTTGGAATAATATATAGCTGGAAGTGTAGATTGGCTCAGGTAGCACTTCTTATTATTACTTTGTAGTCTAGACTATAGTAAAAGCAAATGCCGTTTTTGTCGTTATTGCTCAGGCACTGTCTGAGATGGACCTAAAAGACTCCTGCGCAACACGATAGCATCTAAATGATTTGCAAACACCAACACAAGCTCCGACTTTACATTTATAACGTTAAAAGCAAATGATATTAAAATGTTTGGCATCTGATCTACACAGATCTATTCAGAGTAGCTGCCAGCAGTATTGTGCATTCCTGTTAGATCACACCCATTGTTCTAGTAAACACAGACTTCATACAATGCCAGCAAACTCTGTCCCTGCCAGAGCTGAAAGTCCAAGCCACCATAAATACCATCAAGCTGATTTTGAAAAACGAGCTGCAATTGCAGGTTAACGTCGTGTTCCCAAATCCCTGCCCACGTCCCCGCCCACTTAGAGTGGGGGAAAAACTTTAAAGACTGCGGAATCTGCTGACCGGTCGGTGTGGCAACATGATCCAGTCAGCACCCAACACCCTACTGGCTCCCGGTCCACACATTCCCAGAAGAGTGTGTGTGTGTGTGTGTGTGTGTGTGCCCCTCCACAGAGGCCGTGGTGAGAGCAGTGGCAGAGCGAGCCGCCAGCCAAACCTCACTTTTCCCACCACTCGACCGCCTTCATTACACAAACCACCCTCTCAACACCGCAAGCCTCTCAGCCTTCAGCCCGGCCGAAAGTCTGTCCTCACATGTGAAAAGCATATTTATTTGTGTATGAGAGAGGAAATATACTCACAAAAAACGTGATCATTATATATACATTTACAGTATCTATTTCTATAACGTAAAAATAGTCCACTACAGTTCATGTATGATTTTAAAGTAAAAAAAAACTTGCTGTGTGAGTCAGTTTTTGTGTGGCAGATTCACAGCTGCCACGGACGGCACGGTGGCGCAGTGGTTGGCGCTGCCGCCTCACAGAGAGAAGGTCCTGGGTTCGATCCCTGCGTCGGCCGTAGGGCCTTTCTGTGTGGAGTTGGCGTGCTCTCCCTGTGTTCACGTGGATCTCCTCCAGGTGCTCCGATTTCCTCCCACAGTCCAACAGCACGTAATATAGCTCTCTATGGCGACTCTAAATTGGCCCGTAAGGTGTGAGTGTGTGTGTGTCCCCTGCGGTGTGTTGGCGCTTACCCAGGGTTGGTCCCCGCCTTGAGCCCGTAAGTTCCCGGGATAGTCCTCGCCCCCCCCACCCCCACCCTCATGCGACCGGTTAATAAATAAATAAATGAATGAATGAAAAGATTCACAGTTGTATTAAATCCTGCATAAATAATGGCTCTCTCTTATTATAATGATTGATTATGTTTACAGTAACTTACTTTTGTCCCGCTGAAATGCGCCATATGTAATGCAGTTTTTCAACAGATTATTGGAAAATCATCTTACACTTTAAATAATTCCATCAACACTCGATAACGCTCTTCGTGGCTGAGAGAAAGCAAAATCTGCAAAACTGTAAAATCTGCAAAACTTACCCAAGACTTCTTTAAAGTAAAATAATGAAATTAAACAAAATAGCTTCTTTATGTTTGCTGTATAATTTCGCTTTATTTACATTTACATTTGATTATTATTTAACAAAGGTAGAGTACAGTCGAAATGAAGAATGAGTGGGTGTTTTGCATTTCACAATAATTGTCTAATCATTATCTTTATAAAAGGGGAAAAGATGCTTTTTAAGTGCTAGTCATTAAACAGTAGAGAGTGGGTTGGATCCAAGCCTGAAGAAGAGTGTGTAAATGGAGCACGGCCAGCCCCCTGCCGCAGGGTGGTGTTAACTGTCATGCTTTGGCAATTGGTAGCAATTGACCTATTGACAGGAGGGGAAATGAGCGCTCTTTACCTGTCTGAATGAATGGAGTGCGGTTTGTGTAAACAGAATGTAGTTATCACTCCGACCTGTCACCCCAGGCGACGAGGGAAAAGAAGAGAGCGAGCGCTCGGGAGTTGGTCTGATAGAGCCGGAGAAAAAAAAACACCTTGCAGTCGGCTCATATAGTGTGGGTACAATCGATTTTTAGAAAAGTATCCGTACATTTAACGCGTTTTGACAATGCACCAAAAACTATAAACTCTGCCGAGAATACGGTTACCATCGACTGGGTTGGAACAACGCTTGTGGGTTTTGTCCCCTCCTTTATCCAGACGTCCGGCGTTTTTTAACATGTAGAAGTGCTGTGCGAGTCCATTTTTGTGTGGCAGATTCATACATGTATTAATTCCTCCATAAACAATAATGGATGCCTCTCATTGTAATGATCGGTTTTGTTCCTCGTTGCGATGTATTTCTATGAAATGGAACCCTTGTGGTTATATTAAATGCATGTTACTTGCTGTAAAACTGTTGCAGTTTTGACCCGGTCTGACGCCGTCCGTCCAAGAGACTCTGGAAGGAGGAAACCGAAGAGACTCGCGCTCACCAAGGAGGTCTGTTTGGGTTTCCGCTAGCAGTTGTTGGCCTAGAGAAGCTTGGGGTGGCAACCACAACGCTCTCATTCCAGCACTTCTCAAGGGAGACCCCTGCTCAGCCCCACATGCTTTTTTTGAAGAGACTTTTTCGTTTTCCTCCAAACACTCGCAGGCCCATTTCTGCTTTTGGCGCGCTTCAGTAAACAAGTTGGATTGTCCAGAGCTTGCGGAACAGGACGTTTCTAATGTAGATTGTCATCAAATCCTGCAGAGACGTGCACGTCTGGGCGCGTTTCTACGGGTTGTAGTTATGGAAATGGTCCGAACATTGTAACAGATAGCTTTTGAGGAAGCAATGGTAACGAGGAAACATTGCGGTGGTCCGTCTCTGTCGAATTTCGGTTTATGCAGGGTTATAGATGTGCAGAAACCAGCGTAATTCCATCCCTATTGTGTCAGGCGGGGAAATCGCAGCCAGGAGTCAAGGCCAACCCAGCTGGTCGGAAACCGTATCATAAATCATAACTGGAATTCGTTTACACTCCTTGTTTACATTTTTTGCCTGGCCGCATACCATCCCTCTAAATGGTATTAATCCATCCTAATTGCTTCTGCTTTAACGCGATACTGCATGTGTGTAACCTCATCCTTGCACACTGTAATGTTTTGGCATGTTATGTCAGAGAGATCTGAGAGGCGGTGAGGTCGCAAATTATTCCAGATTACCCAGGAGTGCCCAGAGCGAGCTTCGCTTAACAGTTTGAGGTGTGTATTACAGATAGATTTAAATCCTGCTGAAAAAGCAGCATGAAATCGGAGCTGGTTCCTGATGATTATTTGTCGCACGATGCAGATGCGGGAAGGTTAAGGTTTCAAAACCTCTTAAACCTAAAACCAGTTTTAAGATGCTCATTATTATCGCCAAACTTTTTAGTCAGAAAACAAAAAAACTTCATTCTTCTGTTTATTCTTTGGAGCAAACCTGGAATGTGCATCAGCGAGCAGCTCTCCAAAACAGACGACTCCGAGACTGAGAAAGTAGATTCAGAGGAAGACTTGTCCTCCTTCGTCATTAGCCACTTCCTGGAGTCTAAAAAAATCTAAACCTGGCACTGGGTCATCTTAGCCCGGCTTAAGGAAAAAGATAATCAAAGGCATTCGTGCGCTCCGGAGCGTCTCCCCTGCTCCTGATTTTGCCAACAAAAATATTATCAACTTCTTTAAGACCGAGGAGCCCTATCTCGCCGTCTCAAGGCTAGATAGCGACTCCTAAGAGAGAACTCTTGTTACCGCCGTAGGAGATGGCGCTCTTAAGGGCCTCGGGGAAGGTTACTGGCAGGGACTTTTGGCTTCGGTCTGTGGTCAAGAGTTGAAAGCGAGTCGTTGGTGGAATGCTACTTTGCATTGGCCTCGTGCTGAATCTGGGGCTGTTCCTTTTCCCTGCCATTAGTGGACATTCCATGCGTGCATGTTTGGCTACCTTGAGCCAGCAGGCCGTAAAAGGCGAAAGGGAGAGATATGGGAGACTGCAGCTTTAAGTCGGATCCCAGGCGCTTGCTCAGCGCAGAGTGAAAACGGCCGTCTGCTTATGGTATTGCCGCTGTGGGTCTGTGACGTAGTCATCTACAGCAGAAGGGGAATGTGTTTAGGTTAAATGAACAAAACAGACGGCCTTTAAAAGGGTCAACCCTTCACTTTTCTCCTCCCCGCTTAAGCCTTAATGCTTTCTCCATACACACACATGCTCACATGGACAAACATGGATATCTGTAAATAATATGAGCATTTGAGTTTTTAAAATCGTACATTTCTTGCGAGATTTACATGCTTTACTCTGGCACCTTAAAAGTTTTCGTCTCCTCCCCGCCTTTCACCGCTTCCTTTCTTTCACTCCGTTTAGCTCCGGAGTTGTGTACTGCTATATCCATCATCGCAGGAACGGAGGGAGAGGAACAGAACGCAGGGTAGCTCGTGAAAGTGTGGGGCCTTTGTTTTCGCCTGCGCGCCTCTGATCTGTGAAACGTGGCGCGCTGTCAGCCCCCGGGCCCCAGCCTCCTGGAGGAGAAGCCTTGGGGCCGACCCACAGGCCTCAACCGAACAGAAGGCCCGGAGCAGGACGCTCGTAAATCTGCCCGAAAGAGTGGGCGTGCAGCCTTCCAGGGAGAATGAGATTTCAATCTGTGAGAACGGGCTCACCGGGAAAGGTTTCACTTGGAGGGTTTCTGATGAGAAAGCCATTTGTGAGGGAGAGAGAGAGAGAGGGAGGAAGAGAGAGAGAGAGAGAGAGAGAGAGAGAGGGGCGGATTCTTGACTGTAACTAATTCCTTTTTCACACTTAGAACCTCCATCGGTCAAAATGTCAGCTACTCACTTCCTCCTGTGAAAATGCTAGCGTGAAGTGGTCTGTATGATATTTTGGTTTTGTTTATGTGCTTTGTTTTGCTGTTTAACTTCAGTGTGTCTCAGGGCGTTGGGGACCTCAAACCAAGATCAGGATTCATTCTACAATTTAACCTCATTATTATTCCCAGTTAGCAAAGTTCTGTTGGGCCAGATCTGGCCCGCACAATCCATTTTCTCTGGTCCGGATACCGCAAAGAATGACGGCCCAGTGACGGCTCACACATGGTTTAACCTGAATTGGGCCATAGCAGGCCCAGTGACGGCCCAGACATGGTTCTTCCTTGGAATCGCTTGCCATACTCAGAACGGTTGTGGTCCACACGAAAAATGCCGACTCTCAGCCAGAATCGCTCGCCGTGCTCAGAACGGCTCCGGCCCGCAATGTTTGCTTGTGCCGACAGTGAACCGACTGTGCCACAACAAGCCAGAATCGGCCCACGTGTGTTTGCTAACTCGGTTAAGGAACAATTACGTTGTTTTGGTGGGGGGGTTTATATGCTTAAAATGTAAATATGCTCAATTATTATAGCTGAGACATATTTCTCTAATGAAAGAGTGCATATTTTTGTGGTTTTAAACTTAGTGAAGGAAACTTGCACAAGATGTAGTGGCAGACTTGCTGGGGAGGAGTCACATGACAACTCACACGGTAGTACATTTTTAAGGGGACACACTATTCAAAAATAATGTGAAAGGCCAACATGGGCAAGATTATGTCAGTTAGACGTTCAGAAGGTCAGTTTCGATTCATTTTTCAAATAATTTCCCAGTCCCGCTTTCTGACACCGTGGCAGAATAGAGGACTCTCGTCAGGAGCTCTGCAATTAATCTGTTTAAAGAAATTCATTCAATCATTAATTGTTGGCAAGGGATCGGACTGAAAGATCAAAACTTTTTCCTCATTAATAAAAGGAGAACTCTTCAATTGTGCACGAAAGAAAGGACATAAAAATATCTGATGTCTTGCATGCAACCGGTGGCCCACCACGTGTAATTTTGCTGGCCGAGCAATTTGGAGGCAGTCAAATGGATCCCATCTGGCATTAGCTTTGCATAAACAAATGGTAGAAGTGAGTCACCGTGCCTGGAGAGCGCGGACGAGGGACGGGCGCGGACAGTATTTTACAGGTTGTGACCCCCGTAACCTCACTGGAACCACCAGCTGGGGAGCACACAAACAATGCCGGCAGGGTCCGGCCTCCGCAGCGCGGCGGGCCAGGGAGTCGTGGCTGGCTGACAGGGGACTGCGGTTGCAATTTCCCTGCAGACATAAACAGTGACACTATCAATTTCCTGCTCGCAGTCTCTTAACGGGGAGCGAGCGAGGCAGCGTGTGGGCTGGGGGAAGCCTCTCTCTCTCTCTCTCTCTCTCTGTCCACAAAACCGGGCCAAGGGCCGCTTAAGCCTTAAGCCAGGCTCAAGGCCTCGAAGAGCTGGCGCCCCGATTCGACGTATGCTTAAAACCAAATTTGACACGTTCAAAGACGGTAAACCGAACAAGGATTTTGCCAGTGTGGATGTGAGGCTTAACGTTAAACCACATTGCTGACTCAAATCCCATGTTGCAAACATCTGTCAACAATATCACCCCCACACCCCCCAAAAAAGAGGGTTCACTTTCTATAATAGATATCAGCTGATCAGTTTATCACGTATGTTCAGCGTTGCGCGATGTCTTGTCGAGAGCTGACTAAAGCTTCATTCAGTATGAGACTCCCATACTGTTAAGGGTCTCGCTCGTAGTCCCAATGGTGGTAGTTCTGGCAGTAAGACAGCTGGATTTTAAGTTTTAACAACCATCCCCCCCCTTCTTCCCTCCTTCCTTTTGTAGGTCCCCCCCGCATTTCGGAGAAGGTGGTCCACAGGCAGACGGTACGAATTGGACGCACCATGAAGCTCCATTGTCCAGTCGAGGGCGACCCGCCTCCTCTCATCATGTGGACCAAAGACGGCCGCAACATCCACAGCGGCTGGATGCGCTTCAGGATCCTTCAGCAAGCGCTGCGCATCAAAGAGGTGGAGGCCGACGATGCAGGGACGTTCATCTGCAAAGCCACAAACGGCTTTGGCAGCGTCAACATTAACTACACCCTCATTGTCATCGGTGAGTCTTCCCGTAATATGTTTCATTAAATAGTTTCCAGTTTCGGTCCAGGAGAGCCTCTTTATTCAGCAGTGTCCCGCCCCGACCTTTCTGAGAGAGCGCGACTGAACGTTAGCCTTCCTTTTACGGAGAAGTCTAACATCCTTATTCAGCAGCCTGTGGTTTCTCATCACAGACCGCTGCTTCAGCCAACCAAAACCGGCTGAACCCTGCAAGCGGGGTACGATCATCATTAAAGGGCTTCATCTCGCTTCACTCTAATCATTTTCGGCAGTTTGATGGCCTTTGCTCAGGTGTGACATCCACTGGCCGTGCCTTCCTCCACTGCGGGCGAAAGCTTGCTCGCTTGCTGGCTGGCCGCCCAATTAATCAGGGCCTAATTTGGCCAAGTTCCCCGCTGAGAGCTGTCCGTTCGCACCGGGGGAGGGGCGCTGAGCAAGTCTCGTGATCCCACGAGCCCCCTCTCAGACCCGATGAGGACATGAACCCTGATTACTGTTTTACTCAAAGCCCTTTCGTCCATGATGTGTTCTTAAACGGACAGATTATTCTTTTACACTCCTGTCCTCGTAAATTAAGCCAGTAACAGTTATTCTTATCTAGCGTGAATAAGCGCTCCGGAAATCACCATGAACGAGCATAACGCTGCAGAACCACGTGTACACATACAAATGGGAACTTGAAGTTGACAGAAAATGTCTAAACGTATGTATGAAGACAGTGGAGACCCAGACTGCAAAAGAAAGATTACACTTTTATTTTTTATATAACTCATGCTGAAGCGTTATTATAGTGTGTATTTATTTTTCATGAAAATTAACTGCACAAAAATTGTGTAATTTGAAAACTACTACAATTACACACAATTTCAAAAGATACTTTTATTCATTCATAATCTGAACCGCTGGGTCGCACGGGGACCGGAGCCTATCCCGGGAACTACGGGCACAAGGCGGGGACCAACACACAGCAGGGCACACGCACTCACACAATCACACTCTCCTTCAGCCGATTTAGAGTCGCCAGTTAACTTATATTGCATGCTTTTTGAACTGTGGGGGGAAACCAGAGCCCACGGCGGAAACTCGACGCGAACACGAGGAGAGCGTGCAAACTACACACAGAAAGGCCCTACTGCCGACCCAGGGATCGGACCCAGAAAATCTTACATAACAAAACATTAATGAATACCAGAATCTTTTTGGAAACTGTGACTTTTAAACTCGAATTTCTTCTTAAAACCGCTTGCTAAATGTAAAGATTATTTGAGTGTTCAGCACTGTCTCTTGGAACTTATAACTCCTCTTTAGAGAGCTGAAAGTGAAACAATTGAGCAGGAATTAAGGTTGAAAATAATCCTTTGAAAAGCAATGCCAAGTCTAAATGGAGGCCCCGACGGTGCTGCTTTCAGGGTCAGTTTTATATTAGCCCGGCTGAGTTAATTATCCTTTTATTTTCTTCTCAAATGAGCCCCCATGTAACGCAAGACAAAGGGCCGAATTAAGGGAATTGAGCACATCCTCACGAGTGAATGGACTGTTTGTGCTGCTCCATACTGTGGGTTGTTAATAATCTCGGCCTCCGCATGTCCGTCTCTTTGGGCAGATTATTGGCCACTTAAAAGGGTCCATTCTAGAAATTCAACTTTTGTATAAAACTTACTTTCCTCCGTCATATTACATTAACCCATTTGCCTGAATCGAAGAGATTTTTACTCAGCGATTCATTTCAAAAGCAGTGTTGCAAGACTCAAGTTTCCAAAATTGGAAAAAATAGGAGCAAAACTGAGAAACCTGTTAGGATGAAATTAAAGACAGACTGAAAGGTGGGAGGATGCCTACAGGCGAAATTACATAAGCAGCCTTTGCTTAAAACTCTCGTAAAAGTGTTAGGAATGTCTTTGCCTGGTCTGAGGCTTTTAATCCCCCACCCCGCAATGCCCCTGATGGATCTGAGGGGGGGGTGATGGTGGGGCAGCTGTAATGATGACCTCAGCCAAGCAGCTGCACCCCCTGCACAAGGGTGTCCAAATTGTGCCAGGGTGGCTTTGATGCAGTGTGGAGGTTCTGCGCCATGCTGGTTAGTCAGGGCCCTTGAACTCCATTTTGTACTGTAATCTCTTTGTTGGCTCATCACCGCAGTGTGTAAATCAAGCTTTTCCAGCTGAGCCACTGCAGTGTGTGTGCGTGTGTGTTTCGGTGTGAATGTTTGTTATTTGTTTTACACGTTAGATGTTGAGGAAATTACGTGAATGTTGCTGCTCAAATTTAAACTTTTGCATCAAAAATTGAAGAGGAGACTCTCAGACAGATCAGTAGTTAGTTTTATGATCTTTCAGACCAAATAAAAAGCAAAAATCTCTATATTTTAGAAGAACGCCCCCTTCTAATAGTCCAGATGTTATTATGTGATTGCGTCAGCATATTGTTCTTCATTTTATTATTATTATTTTTATTACTCCACCCACTTTTTGGCGCCGCCACTCCTGCTACAGTTTTTGAGCTAGACACGCCGTTCCAATTCTAAAACGTGCTGGATGTATGTTGCACTCGTTCACGTTTTTGCTACGTGCACTTGTCCGCGAGGTATGACCGCTTTTCCACCCGTAAAAATGCGCTATTTGCATCACTGTTTCGTTATGCACCCATGTTTGGCAACGCTACGCCTCCTGCAATTTTTGCAGTGGAAACGCTGGTTCAACTCTAAAACGTGTGGGCTATAGCGGTGTAGTGTGTTTTCATGAACGTTTTTTCCTACGTGCACTTGTTTGCGAGTTATGTGATACCTCTAACCCTAATCCTCTTGCTGCAAAAAAACATTTGCGTTTTATTGTGAAAATGCCTCTAGTTGTTAAGCATAACACGTGGTCACATAAGTGCTGCCATGTTTTCTACTATTGAACCAGTTTTGAGTGCTGAACCATGAACACGGAGGTGGAAATCGATCCGCGCCTTCCTCTGGGTCTGTGTGTGGTCTTTGCTAATTAGTTCAGACCCCACCTGGACTTCTGGCCTTTGTTGTTTTAATGCTTGCAGGTTCTCGCTCGCAGAAGAACATCGACACCTTTTTCGTATTACGGCTCCCCGGGTCGCCCTGCCAGCTCCTCCATCGCAAAGTGTGTTTCATTCGGATAAATATTTTCACAGTTTTCCTTTTTCCACTTTATTACATTCGAAAGCACAAAAGCCCCTCTGTTCACGTCTGCACGGAAGCCGGGCCCGGTGCTCCGCGGTGACACTTCTCCCTAACAGGAAGAAAAGTTAAGGAATCAAAAGCATTCCCTTTTTTTTTTTGTCTCGGGATATTTTCTTTCGCCGTTCCCCGAGCAGTCGGTTTGCTTTAGTGTTTCAAACCGCCTTGAAGCCGCCACTGGGACAGCAATCCGTAACAATGCAGCAGAACCACAAAGCCAAGTGCTCCAAATATTTTGGACTCTAATTCGTCACAATTCCTCCATTATTGTGTCTGAGCTAGCCACTAATCTAAATCCTAATCTAGACCTAATCCCCAGCTTCTGAGCATTTTGAGGACCACTCATCACTTAGATTAACCTAAGTTCAACCCCTCTCCCCACAAACACCCATGGGGTTTTTAAAAATACTGGACCTGCCTGTGTATTTCATCCTGTGTTCCGCGGCTTCGTGATCAGATGTCCTGGCGAGGACTGGAGACCTGTGTTGATAGGACTCATTAGTAGTTTTGCCCTTCCTTGAACCAGATGGGAAAGACATTAACGTCCATCCATCAGTTGCTGCCCTGGCTCTGGGAACTGCTCGTTCCCCTTATAGGTCCCAACTATACCCTTACTCCCTGTCTTCCAAACCGGCTCTATTTTTTTCCTCTTCTTCATTCCCTGCACACACTCATTCACTCCAGTCTCCCCACTCGATGACAGATTTATTTTGCCCCGCACCGCCAAAGTATTCTTATTTGTTTACCGATGCATGTATCCGGCGTTCACGTGTTTTTATAGCCGGGTTGTTCGGCCTAACTGGAGAAGTGGGGCCGGGGTTTTTGCGTTATTGCACCAGATGGGGAAACTGTGCGTCACTGGCGAAACTAATGAGAGGAAAGGTAGCCTTCAGAGGGGCCTTGCGGAAGCAGGGGGTCATTACCAGAAAGAAAGGAGATTCTATTCCGCCGAAGTTCTGTTTCAAGTTCTGCGTTTAGTTCCTTGCCAGCATAAACTGACTACCGAAAGAGTTGGGGAGGAGGGGGAGAAGGGAAAACAACGCAAACGAGATAAGATTTACTGTTCGCCCGTGAAGGCGGTGCAGACGTGACTCGAAGAGATTGCAGAATTGAGACATGTAGGAAGCTACAGGGACGTGCCTGATGATTTATAACGATTCGTGGAGCTCGCGCGGGTCTTAGAAGCCACTGCTCAGCCAACATCTGGTAGTGATCTTGAACTAGGAAAACTGGAGCTTGAGATATCTAGGGATCTGTATGCAGGGTTTCCCTTTGGATTTTGAGAGGCCCCTAGGTGGTCAGAATGGCAGAATGTATATTTTTTAGGTTCCAAATTGAACAGACCTGAATGAATTTGAAGAGAAAATTCTAGACAGCATTACGTTTTGCATTAGATACAGCCATGATTCTGCCCCAAATGATCCAGGTGGTCTTTTGGGGGAATTTGCGATGAGGCACGGTTCTCGCCTGTCTTCTCAGCGTTCTTTTTTAGGCCAGACTGTTGATAAGGAATGATAAATAATGATAAGGTTGGATGTTCCGAATTCTGATCTTGTCAGGCTAGTGAGTGAAGGCTTTATCAGAAGTTGCGTTTTATCTGCCTTTCTGGCTGTGCTGAAAACCTGTATGATGACCAGAGCACAGCTGTGGTAACGTCAGCTGTCAGACGAGTTGTTGAGGCCTTGTATGAAAATGCAGAAAATCCAAGAATTGTTTTCCAAGAATTCGCCCTGCATCAGTATGCAGTTTGACGCTCAGGCGCATTAATGTCAGCTATTTCCTCAAAAAGAATAATAGCCTCGGAATCTTCTGGTCTGCTGTGAACCCAAAATGAGTTGTCTTTGTCAAGCTTTTCAGATGAGACGCCTCCTGAAGACCATGTGTGACCGTACAGTGAAATGGCATTTTTGAGGCCTCCTGTTCTGCCTTCATAAGCTTTCTCCGTACAGAGGGATTAGGTTTCACAGTGTCCATCACTGGAATCAGTCGAGAGGAGAACTTGAAAGTGAAGTCGTCCTTCTGCTCTGTTGGGCAAATGAACGTGAGGCGAATAAGAAAGCCTTGCCTGCACTCTTCCTAATCTCTTCTCTCCACGCACCCCATGACACAAGTGTCAGATTCCACAGCTGTCTTGGGGCAGAACCTAAGAAAACAGATCGCGTGGCAGCCTGATCTCGCGACCTTCTCGGTCTCCCTCTGAAATTTCCTATTGCATATTAAATGAAATTCAAAGACCTTGGCAGGAAAGGCTTTTCTGCTGCTTAATTGAGAAATCTGGGCTATGGTTCCCAAGGCGAGCCCAAAGGACAGTTCATGGTTATGGAACAGCAGGACAGATCAGATCAGATCAGAGGGCTCAGATTCCTGGGACAGTGCTGCGAGACCTCGGAGCTCAGTTACGCGCAGCTTGCCTTAATTGCCGGAACGTTTCAGCGACTCTTTTCTTTTTGTCGTTTGTTTTTTACACAGCTGTTCCCTAAACCTTACACATCTGCAGCCGCGGTGCTATTCGGGTGAGCGTTGAATAACGATACAGGACGTTGATAGAGGAAGAACGGGGAGGAACTCAGGAAATGAGCGTGAAGACGAATGCAGGGTGCCCCTCCTGATTCCCTTTCATGTGCTAACCAGTCTATTGTGGAAGGTTCTCCGGTAGATTTGTCTCCCCTTGTACTTCGCTCAAGCTTCAGTGGTCATGTGTCCACCAGCCTTCCAGGCTTCGCGGCCCGCCTGAAGCCGAGTGACACGCTTGGCGAAGCAAGGACAGGATGGATCAGGCCTTCAGAATAGGGACCAGGAAAGAGACAGGATGGAGAATGGCCGTTTGCGTCAAGGAGGAAAGGAACAAGAACGTAAACAGGTTTCAGGTTAGGCTATAAAACGCAGTATCGCTTCAGAAATGAGAAACAGTTTGGAGCAGGCACGCTGGTTTGAGCTTCTCCCTTAAGACCTGTTTTACTAGTGACCGTCGTAAGCTGTTTTTTGAACCTCTGACCAGCAACAAACCAGTAGATGATCTTTATGAAGCTTTTTTAAAATGCATGATAGCGAACACTGTTTTTGGTTCAAGCCCACACAGGGAAGAAAAGTAATTTGTATTATGTATTAGACATGGTACCGATCCGATATCTGACCCTCCACGGCAAAACCAGTCGCTTGTCGCAAATTTTCAAAATTGAGTTATGATGTTTTCGGTATTTACGGTAGCCTACGCTGCATTCACAGCCACGTGGATGCCCTACCTGCGTTAGGTTAACTGAACTCGGGAGACGAAGATGGATTCCGGAGAAATATCTTCACGCTAGTCAACCAGTGGATTTACCGTAAATATTGAAGTAGAGCGGTCAAAACAGAAACTTTTAACATTCTGCTGGAATTGAATTCCTCACCTCAAGAAAGTCATGTTTTTAGGATGGAAAGGGTAAGTTTTTCAGCAACATTTATTCACAACAGTACAGTATAGACCTTCCACTGTTTCAAAACACTAAAAACAAAAAATCCAAAACTTTACCCCACGTGGAAACCTCTGTTGCGACAAGCGACTGGTTTTGCCGTGCAGGGTCACATATGTGGATGGGATATCCGTCCGATAACGACTCAAATAGCTGGATTGCTGGATTGGGTATCGGTGGTATTGGGCCGAACTATGGAGCCGATGTGTAAATGTGCGCACGCTGAATTCGTTATGCATTGTAAGCGACACTGTGGGAAAGCTGGTTTGACATTCGCGCTAATTCCTACATATTGATATGACAATGAGCAGAACAAGCAACGCAACACACTACAACCCCAAAATCACATCACATCATTGTACTGATCAACGTCCTTAACAACACCAGCTCTCACTCGCAGTCTCTGTGTTCCTGATGGTTTTAGCGCCGCAGGATTAGGGAGCGTCACTAAATCACACAACTGTGTTTAAACAAATGAATTTTGAGATGTTATTTTAATAATAAATAATTTAGCATAAACATGTAGGCATGTAATTATTAAATTTGTTTGGTTAGAAATATAGTATTTAAGTCAAGTATTTCCTTAAGCATAACAGAAAAATCTCAGTCACGTATTCAGTAGGGCTGGGTATCGTTGCTGATTTCCTGAATCGATTCGATTCTGATTCACAAGGTCATGATCCGATTCAATTCTCGATTCGATATCGATTTATTTAGAGATTTCTTCGCATCAGTACTAGTTTTGCTTGGTTATAAAATTAGGCCAGACGGTGATTTGAGTGGAGCAGCTCCAGCCATGGCTCTATTTGGTTTCGGTTTCACCGGTCTCACGTTTTTATAGCTCTCCTTGCATGAGAAGTAGTGCGTACGCGAATGTCTTTTTTCCTCTCGATGTGTTAAATGTCCTCGCTCGCACAGTAGATTACTGACGAGCGGCTTTTTTGCTCGAGTGAGATTTCTGCGCACGTGGTTCGAAAGGGGCGGGTTTTGGCAGTTTGGGGGCGGGGTTTTGGCAGCTTCTGCCAATCCTATTGGCCGATGGCTCCTGGTCTTGTGATTGACTGCACACTACAGACAGTTTTTACAGAAAAACCAAAGGTGACGGAGGAAGAGGAACGGCGACAGGTAGATTAAACGCAAGTTATAGTTTATCAACCTTATAATTATAATTTAATAGTTAGGTCTTACACGTTTAATAAGCACACAATCAACGGCTCCCCTTGCCCACTTGTCCGTCCCCATTTCAGCATAAACACAGATACACAAGTCAATCACAAGACCAGGAGCCATCGGCTAATAGGATTCGCAGGCAGAAGCTACCAAAACCCGCCCCCAAACTGCCAAAACCTACCCCCTTTCAAACCGCGCACGCAGAAATCTCACTCGAGCAAAAAAGCCGCTCGTTGGTAATCTACTGTGCGCGTGAGGACATTTAACACATCGAGAGGAAAAAGACATTCGCAAGAGGAAAAATACAGTTCGCGCGCAATATGATCACAACCGCGCACTCGATTCTTAATTTTGTGCTCTCGAGTTTCACATTTGCTCGCGCGACTTTGAAATTAGCGCCCGCGAAATTTTTTGCGGCAAGCCATTTTGCGCGCTCTAGTTTTGGCATTGATGTGACGCCATACTCATAGCCACAGGAAAAGATCGATCCACGAATTTTTGAATCGATATCATATTTTTCGAACGAGAATCGATATTGATCGATGAATCGATTTTTTTGAACCAGCGCTAATATTCAGACATTTTTTAAAGCAAAAAAGTGAAAGTGAGTGATTATTTGTCATTGTGAACACACCACAGCACAGCGCACACAGCGCTCCACAAGGAAATGTGACCTCCGCTAACAAGGGCAGCGCTTATGAGTAAGGGTACCTTGCTCATGAGTACCTCTGTGGCAACTTTACCGGTCCTGGATTCGAACCTGTGACCTTCTGATCACAGGGTGAATACGCTACCGTTACGCCACCAAATGGCCCGTTTTTCTGTGTTCTGTTTAAAAAAGACTATTAAATTTGTATCGTATCGTCAGACGTTCAAATGTACAATATCGGTATCGTATGAGACATAAAAAAGTGATATGGTGCCATGTCTATTATGTGTTAAGTATGAAATTATGACATGGATGGCTATTGAGTTGCAAGTGAAGAGTTTATTTAGTGTAACACTAAATCTCTTTCTCGATTCTCTTTCAACCGTGTCTGTATTCTGATCCTCATATTCATCAGCGCTGAGGAAACATTTCATTCATCATTTGCGAGGCAGAACAAACTAGGATAAGAACCTGACTTTAAAGCTGCACCAGCACCACAAACCAAACAGATCCACTCCCCCGGTCCACATTGTTAGCCAGCAGCGACTCCTCCGGAAACGGGAGGGTTGAGGAAACGAAGATGCCGTTTTAAAACGCACAAATAATGTAAACATGGCACTCGCTCCGTGGTACAGGTGGGGGCGAGCTTGGGTTTCAAAGGCGCTGGCGGAGGGAGTCACTCAAAGATCCGGAAAAGGGGTGATATGGAGGGGGGGGAACGCAAACAAAGAAGCTCGGCGACCAGGCCTGGGCAAGAGGCATAAGGCCTGGGATTACATTTCACGCCTGCCTGTTTCTGAAGGCTTTGGGGTGGCTGGGGTTGCTGAGGGGGTGTAGGCAAACCCGTATGGCAGTTCTGCATGGTTTGACCGTCCACGGAAGACGGAGGCTCAAAAGGGAAGAGAAACGAGGCGCATTTTTTCTTTGCAGAAAACGTGTCTTTCACAGCGAGGTGTGTCTGATATGATTCATGAAGGAGGAGGTGGAGGATGAGAGGAGGTGGTGGTGATGTAGTCGAGAACGAACAGAGACGGATTCACTCTGAGTTGATGTAAAAGGCTTGACTGGAGATGAGTCATTTGAAGTGGATGTATTAAGACAACATTAAGGTGTGGAACAAATTGCATGTGATTTTAGATTTTATATTCGGTCTCTGGCCTTTGATTTTTTGAAACACCTAATGGTACCAAATCAAACATCTAGGGCTGGTTTCTTGAACATGGATTAAGCGAAGAGTTAGGAGTCTTACCACTAAAAGTTGAAGTTAGTCTAGGACTAGGCTTAATCTTAGGCTGGTAAATTGGCCCCTAAAGTTTTAATCACATAGATCTACTGTGAGAAAACATCTCATTTAATTGATATTAATAATCATTAATAATCGTAATCATCACCGTGTGCAAATGCATCGCTAGCCTTGATAACTAACCGCATTGCAGAAGCAGAAGAGCAGATATGAGCAAACAGTTGATAGGACACTCTATTAATTTATCTTTAGTTTAGATGAATAATTATCTTACCTCCAAACGTCCAACTGCCAGAAAATTTTGCGTCTTCGCGATAAAAAAGCTCCGATCGAATCGTGGCTTAGCAACAGGAGCTAGATGGCGCAATTACATACTTTAGCAATTGATGATTCTGCGTCATCGAGATGCTGTTTTCTTTTACTGTTCATGATGCGTGGATTTAGATTTTTAGTTATTTTTTATAGTCAGGGCGAACGCCTTAACTATAAAGCGCTGCGAGAAAACCCTGTAATAAATTTGTGCCGCATTTGTCAGGATCTTGTTTGGTACTTGAAATGGTTCTTTCTCCCTGTGTGAAAGGAAGGAGAACTAGCGCTCAAAGTGCAGCAGCAAAGCCAACAATATATTCCACAAACTCCCACTACCATAAGCATCGAGGGGGGCCTAGGTCTACCTGTGAAGCAAAAGACACCAGTATGTTATTTTAATAGGCATAGCCGCTCAGGATTTTGCGGTTTGGTGTGAGATTAGTTCAGTTCCAAAAAAGCGCGTAGGCTGTGAAACAGTTTTTGTTCCCAAAAGAAACAGCCTGGCGATCTTAATCGAGGACGTTTGAGGAAAAACAGCTCTTTCTTGCTTCACTAAACGCTCTTTTAAACGACGTGGCCTGTTTTGCTCTGCCAGTCTCCCTGTTGCTTGCAGAAATTCTTCCCCACTGGGTGGAAGGC
Organism: Distichodus sexfasciatus; assembly: GCA_032718565.1. Classification (NCBI taxonomy): domain Eukaryota; kingdom Metazoa; phylum Chordata; class Actinopteri; order Characiformes; family Distichodontidae; genus Distichodus; species Distichodus sexfasciatus. The sequence goes on from JAVGVS010000024.1 coordinate 1,043,523, forward strand.
TTCAATAATTTGTAACACTAAACTGTCTCCTCACGGTGGAGAGGCTAGGCGTTTGTCTCGTCCACAGGGGAATCTGGTCTCGCCAGTGGGAGCGTAACTATAACATTGAATGTGGATTTGCCAGGCTGCGAAACCTTCGCCTTAAGCCGATTAGACGTCATTTTACTTTTAACGGATCCCTCATACAACTTCCACCCCCGCCTCCATTCAGACTGAAAGGAAAGAAAAGCTCGGAGCGTTACATGCCTCTTCTGCACGCAGAGTTTTTCTTCTTTCGCGGCTTCCCCGAATGGAGTTCGGAGCTCTTTTGTGTTCTTTCCCGGAGCTGCCTTTATGGTTCACCGCAGCCTGCAGAGGCATTTAGGTGCCCAAACTGGCTTCTCAAACACACTCAGGTGAAGCGTTTTGTGACACACTCTCAAACGCTTTTAACTGAAGTCAGATCTTTGAGGTACAATTTATTTTTTTATTTTTTTTCCAAACGGTGTAAATGCACAAAATAATTCAGCCCCATTCCCGAAAATGTTTCCCGTTTGAGAAAACATTCTCAATAGAACCCTCTTCTAAACCTTCAAACGAGGCCCGTCCATTCTCACGGACCCTCGGGCCCTTGTCCTCTTCGGCATTGGACACTTGAAAACGGCGGACAAGAGAGAAGGGGCGGCCTGTAAAGGAATGAGGGTTTGTGCGAGGCTGAAAAGCATCGGGGGCATTTTGTCCCTGATTAGCAGGCCAAGAAGGGAGAACAATTTTGGCGCTGAAAAGAAAGCTTATAGCTCATTATGACCGGGCCGGGATTAAGCTTGTTCCTCCATTGTTCGCTGAGGAGCTACCAGGGGTCCTTCAAAGAGGGAGGTGCCTCACTCCTTTTCAGGCCCTCCTGCGTGCACCTACCCCGAGTTTCCACCCTTTTAAAGATCTATAATGGCTTTTTTTCTCTGGGCTGCAGTGGGCGGCTGGTGCGGCCGAGGAATCCTCTCTCATTAGAGGCAGGTTTTTGTTCGACTCCCTCGGCCGTCCTTTGTAGAGCCGGCTGCTGGTTATCAGGTGCTGGCCGTAAGAAGGGAAACAAGCGGAGTGTGGTCGGAGCGAATGCACTCGCCAATTAGTTCGGCCACGATCGAGGAGAGGACGCAGCCCCGCTCGCAGGAGCGCCTTTGAAGTTTTAGCCCTGCGCCTTTCTGCCATCGGGAGCGCTCGCGTCGTCTCCTTTTTCGGTAGCCGGACCGTTGCCGGCTTGTTCCTTTAGAAAACTTTTAAATGGCACAGCCACTTTGATCATAAATTAGAGCCAGGGGGGATCTGGTTGCGTTTTTGTTACTTTGCTGTCGCCGGTACTGTAAAATCCTGAAGCGATCTCTCTCTTTTTTTTTTTATTTTACTGCTCATATTCCCAAAAAAAGAACAGTTGCTGAAGTTCTGAGCGGCGTAAATACAAAGGCTTTCTCACGCCCTCCAAAGTGAATTTGCTGGTTTTGATTCCGCTTCTTTAACAAAAAGGAAAACGGAAAAGAAAGGTTTTCACAGGGAAAAGCCACACATGCGAACGCACATCTGGTGGAATTTACATTGTGAAGATTTACAATTACTCAATAAAAACATTAAGGAAACGTTAGGAATTAAATCTTAATATTTAGTTTTGACATTTTGGGCTTCTGAATTTAAATGTATTTATATTAAATTTATTTAAAAACTAAGTTGATTTGCAGCAAAGCCTTCCCCACATGTTGTAGCTGAACTTCTCCAAACGTTAGGTCTCAATCTTTTTCCTGTCTTAATTCATCTAGGATCAGTGGCATTTTAATTAACCGTTTGAAGCGGATTGTAAGATTTAAACCACAAACATCTCATATATGTGCCTGACGCGAGCAGCCGTAATAGTGCTGTAGCTTTAATAACTAAACTCTGGCTTTTACTCTTTGGAAATGAAGCGTGCTGCATCTTTGAGAGCGCTTGACTAATTGCGGTAATCAAGGGCGGTTGAAACGCGATGGTTTTCTACATGCTTTCTGATTGCACTAACACAACGGCATCGTTTATTTAAAGAATTCCAGAAGTGGGCTTTAACAAAAAGAGGTTTGTATGTAAGATTTACCGCCGGCGTGGAGCGAAGCCAGTGCTGCAGGCTCCTTTCTTTTTGTTTTTAAAAGGTGTTTCTTGATGTGGTCTTAAAACTCTCACTTTGTATTCTGTTCAATCTAAGTAAGTGTGACTTCTTAGCGGCGTACAGTGCGAGCGTGCCAGCAGGCAGGGGGGGTGTAAGGGCGTAGGATCCAACAGTATGAGTAAGTCTTTGGACATGTGTTGTTGATTGTCAGGCCGAAAGTGGGTTTTGCGCTGATTTGGCGTCAGCTCTCCGTCTCTCAGCTCCTCCTGTCATCCTCAAAGGTAAAGGGGGAGCCTCAGAGGAGCCATGATGAAGTTATGTGTTGATGGAATATATTGGGTGCTACCACTTTCCCAATTTTTTTTCTCCATGCTTGAGATTGACCAGTAGAGTTGAGGCTCTTCTCCGAATCTGAAAGCGTTTTTTCAAATTTTTCTAGAAGCAAAAATTCAGAATGAAGAGTTTGTACAGTATTTTTATTTCTTTTTTTTGTGCTGAATATCTCCCCCCAAAAAATGATCCCTCAGCTATAGCTCATGAATCACAATCCTGCTCTTGCCAAGACGTGAAACCGTAGCTTGCAAAAGGCTAAATGAGCAGAAATGAGGAAATTTTAGCAAAGCTTCTCTAAATTGCGGCCATAAAACACCGCCAGCGAGTTCGATTCGTCTCAGTGGCATGGTCATTTCTTTTTTTTTAAAAATGACCACATTGTTTATACATTTGTCTTTCTCGCTTTTAAAGCTAATCTCACCTCAAATTATATCTCCATAACAAAAAGAAAATTTATTTTATGTTAATCAGCGTCTGATTTTTAGAGTAGCATGCCCATGTTTACGTGCTGCGTAATCGTCTCCGTCTCCGTAAGCCTGTATAATGATACACGTCCCGGCAATGTTTGACTGTATTTAAACTGTATCACCTGCTCCACATGCTTCTAACATGAAGTTACGTTATCATTCATCTTGGCGATGTGTTTGGCTTTCATCATCCCTGTAATAACTCATGTTCGTCAGATCGCCGCCTTCTGTTTACCTGCGTGTATTTTTATTCAGTGAGTAACCGACACCCCGAGTCTCGCGCCCTTTTTGGCTGCTCCTTTTTTATTTATTTATTTTTTATTATTTCTAAACTAACTGGGCGGAAAAGACACAAGTTCAAAGTGCAGGGGCGGAGGTGTCCGTTTCAAAGTGAGCCCCCGTGCGATCAATATGTGAGATATGTTAATTCGCCAAAGCTCCGTCGCGTCCTTGATGTTTGCTAGAGTTACAGGACGGGCAGCTGGGACAAGGGGGCAAAAAGGGGAGGGAGGGAGGCAGAAAGGGGGGGCTCCACGAAAGCAAGCAGGGTTCCGACTGTGTCCGATTCCAGGCTGCGAAGCTGCTCATGCCTTCTCCCTCCAAACGTGTTTGCGCCTCCTCAACTCGTCGTGAAGACATAGCGGTAAAATGCTTTCATGGGGCCGACTTTGACTGTCTCTCTGAGGAATTGGCACGCGAGGCTATTCTGGTGCCTTCCGTAAGGACAGTTCAAAGGAGTTGGGTGTTATTTCTCGCTCTTTAGGCATTAATGAGGCATTTTGATGATGGGCAGGTTAACAAGTGTCAAAGTAACATGTGATCGCATGACTCAGATGAAAGATGTTTATTCTAGAATAAAAACATCAATCAATATGTTTAGAGGTATGGTCCAGAACAGCCATAAAATTGTTTTCTAAACAGCATTATTGATGCGTCGTTTAAGTGCTATGCATGTTAAGAAATGATACTTTATTTTCTGCCATTGGCTCATTAATCTAGCATTAGATATTAACAAAATAATTAAGGAGTAACACGTAATTTGAATTACGTTTGTACGTCGCCAAATCCCTGAACAATTGCTTAAGAAGTGGATCATTTTTTACATTGAAAAATCAAATATTTTAGTAATTTATGAGAAAGTAAAACCACAGCGAAATGTGACCTCTGCATTTGACACACCCGTGAAGGAGCAGTGGGCAGCAGTGACATGTGCTTGGGGACGTTACCTTGCGCGTGAGTACCTCAGTGGTACCTTTACCGATCCGGGATTCGGAGTGGCACCTTAACCGTTAGGCTACCAACTGCTCGGGCACCTAAAGTCTCCTAAATTCTCTCCAGAGCAATAGAACGGTCAACAGACGAGGGAAACTCTACTTAAAATAAGATTGGATGTTACACACTTCTGTTCACACCCACACACACACACACTCCTACACCTCAGATTTTATGAAGATTGAGGCCACTGTGGCTTCTGTGGCTTTTTTCCAGCAGCCGTCGCAATATATACACACACCTATTTTCGAACATTCCTCCAATTTCATATTTTGCAGCGTATAAATGAAGTGCGAACATGACGCGAAGCAGCCGCCGAACGCAGGCACGAAGAAAATGTGCTTTCCGACGCTCTCTGTGAAGGGAGAAGCAATTGGGGACTTTTTACTGCGGATATGCGCCGAACATGATACTTCACTCATGGAGCGTAAACCTCTAAAATATATCAAAGTGGACATTTACTGCCCAATTTCCACATGTTCGCCTCCGAGGCAGTTCGAAGCTGCCCTGAAGTGTGGCGAGGAACGGCTACAGAATGGATAAAGGAGAAGATTGTTTAAAGGATAACTGCATGGGACGGTGCCAGAAGTGGCAAGTGAAGGCAGGTCAAGACATAACACGACCCAAATGTTTAGCGCTGCTCCGAACGAAAGGAAGTCTCCCGTGTGTCACTCGCTAACGTTTGAAGCCTCTTTGCGCTCCTTTTCAATTTCGATAAAGGCCTTTTCAGCCAGCATTGCCCCCTAGTGATAACACGCTGCTCTCTGAAACATTGACGTGTAGTTAAGGATTTCTTTTGGAGGGGGGGGGAGGGGACGAATACTGTTGCAGACCGTCACCGTCTCGTCCAAGCCTGTGTTTAGACAGCGTGGTGAAATGCTCACATCTTCAGTGTTTGTGTTCTCTGCCTGACATTTAAACACTCTGTCTCAGTGTCATAGTTTGCTGATGACCACACCAGTGCGGTCCAAATAGCAGATGAAAAGATGATGTAGGTGCAGATGTTTTGTCTCTGATGGATGGATTATGGTCAGGTTTTTTTTTATAGACTATGTCTCTTCAGTTTAGAGAATAAATTAGAGGTTTGAATTCTGTCCTACCCAAATATTTAAATTAGGCTGTTATGATATAGCTCACGTATAATGATTTGTGACCCGATGTGCCGTAATGAGTCGGAAGTCGGCGTTCTATTATGTTTTTTTATTATGCCGATTATGTTGACAAACATCAGAAATATCGATTTTTCTTTTTTGGTCTTAAATGAAAGAAAAGGAAAATTAATCTGGTCTCCAAAAAAGAAAAATCGCTATTTTTTCTGATGTTTTTCAACATAATCGGCCCGTATCTAAATAAATAGAACGTCGACTTCCGACTCATTACGGCAGATCGGGTCACATTTTTAATCCACGTAACACAAAAAAATGTACATCAAAATATGAAAAAAAAGTTATTATGACAGTTGTTTAGACTTTAATAAAAAAAATGAGTGCAAACTGTCCAAATATCATGTCACTGCATTTTCACTATTAGTGTTAATACTAGTTTACCTAGTTTTACTTCTATTATTAGGGGCCCAAGCACAAAGTGTAATTGTATATTATTATTATTATATTATTATTCTTCATTATTATTATTAGTAGTAGTAGTATTATCATTATTATTAGTAGTAGTAGTAGTAGTATTTTTATTATTATTTGTTGCTACTAATTGAATTATGAACCTTTTTCAAGGTAAATAGAAATTGTGTGCGTCTCAACATAGGCCTGAAAACGTAATGATTGGCTTATAATTGGTGCTATAGCAAAGGAAAACCTCTAGGGGTGCTAAAAATGCTACATCAGTGTATGTAGCCGAAACTGTAAGTGGCACAAAGCTGAAACTTGGTCAATAAGTAGCGGTGGTGTACTGCATAGCATTTAATCAAAGGCCTATCTAATTTGCAAACCTTGTCAGAGCGTTTTTTGCTAATTCTGACTGATTCACTGACTCCTTTCTTCGACACTTACTCCATCAGTTGCTTTTGTGCTGCTTTTTGCCACTTTTGCTTGGATCCCGCTCTTGCAGTTGTATTTTCTATTTATTTTCCTAAAGCTTTTTAAATGCATTGCTGAGTTTATTCGCCACGTGACAACTCCCCCTCCCCAACCTTATCAGAACAAAGCTAAGACACTAGAGAACCAGATTCAGCTCTAGACACGAGTCTCAAGTAAGCACGCTAAGATTGTTGTCCAAGGACCAGTTCATGTCCGAAGCGTGGACTCTCTCCCCAACCCCTCCAAAAGCCGTGCCGGCGGCCATGCGTTACAACGCAGCCTTCACTTTATCTCTCACAGGTGGAGACAATTACCGCTGACGGTGTGCGATCGAACCGGTGCCTCTGAGAGAGACAGAAAGCCGCTCACGCATAAAGACTTGAAGACGCAACAAAGATGCATGCCTTCGCTCACAGCACAGACAGCCGTAGAGCCTGCCTCGTGATGGAGAAATAATAGCATGAATATGTGGTTTGGAGGGGCCTCAGATTTTGAAATGTGTATTGTGTTTGGTACCTGTGATGCCTCAGATCCTGTTTCTCTGAAAGGTTTGGGGGTTTTTTTTTAGTTTGGGAAATGAAATGGTTTTATTCATATTGAGAATATCTAGAATCTATTATTTGAAGTAAACCTGACAGGTCAAATGATCTAATCTTTTTGCTTATATAAACTAGAGAGCAACCGATATTGGTTTTTCTGGGCCAATATCGAGACCGATTTTTACTAGTTAACGGCCCCATTAACTTGGAACTGATATGTGCAATAAATAAAAATGATAATCTCTGTCAAAAGTTTGAATTTTACAAATACTAAGCTCAGCTGAAACTCTACTCTCTCCTCTTCTCCTTCGCGGGAACTTCACGCTGAGTGTGGTGTGAGCGACAACAAGGCTTCAGTGTCGATTGACTACTATTCTTATGACATATAGCCGATCAGAGACTGTTGTGGGCGGGACATTAAATGAAGCAGCGAGTCAAGAGCAAACGGCACAGAGAGAAGAGACGGCAGTGGAGCCACAGTAGCGTCACCTTGTAATTACTTCATATCAGTGACGGACAAAATTACACACCAGTACTGATAATCGGCAAGATGATTAATATCAGCCCCCGATAATCGGCCCGGCGATAATCGTCCATCCTTATTATAAACGCTATTTCGTAAAAAGGAATTAAACGTGGTACGATCATTAATATCTACAAGATTACTTAAAAGAAGAAGGAAATCAGTTTATTTAAGTGTGTTTAGCGAAATCGTCTTTGTCAAAGTCAACTTTATTGTCACCTCTGCTATGTACTGATCAAGTATGATCAGTGAGCAGTATGAGACAACATGGCTCCAGCTTTAACAGCGCAAACAACAAAGAACAAATAAGGCACTTAGAATAAACAATATATAAATAGAATACAAAATATACACTTTAAACTAGAAATAGAAAGAGAGACAATTTTGTTGAAAAATCTGCAAAACACTCAACAAACATTAAAGATTAGCAGTCTAGAATTTCACCTGCGTAGATCTGATTTCTCCAAATTCCAGAAAACAAGTTCTGCTTTGAAACGCACACATTGAGTTTATAAGTAAATGAAATCCCTCTAAAGGAAATCCCCCAAACCCAATGTTGTTCATGGAAATAAGTTTAATATTTTTAAATATGACCAACTACATCATAAACTTTAAATACAACCTCGAATAAAGTCAGATTTAGTCACTTTCCTTCTTTGGCCTGTACTTTTCAAAACATCAACCAATGCTATAATTCCTTTTGGGAAATACAACCCTCGCCTTCATTGCTTTTTTTCCCCTTTCGCCGTATGAGTTCGGCTGCTTTTCTTAATTCCTAAAAGCCTGAGGCGGGAACTCAGCGCAGACCAGACCAGACCAGAGTGGTCGTCTTCTCCCACAGCGCCAGTAAGCTTTAAAAGAGAAAAGGAAATGCTTAATGCAGGGTCAGTCCACAGTCTGGAGCACTAAGGCCTTTACTAAAGCTTTCTTGTGCTGCTTCGCCAGGGTGGAATCATGCAGAGGATTGAGACAGACAGTCAGGGATTGTTCCAAAGCAAGAGGGACTGAAGATAATCGCACTGACTCCCAGTCAACAGAAAGATGACGTTATGGAAGGATTTTCAACTTTGGTAGTGACTTGGCGAACGATCTCAATGGATCTTCCAGAATCCTCAGGTGTATCTCCACGTGTGACCGCCTGGTCCCAAGTAGTCAAGGTCAAAATGAGGTGACTATTAAACGAATAACTGGTTGGAGGAGTCAGAATAAAAGGCTTTCTGTGAACGCCACACCACAAGTCACTGGCCGAGTTCAAGCGAAAAAGGTCACAACCCCGTGTCCGCGGTGGTCAAATTGAATTATGAAACGTGTCGTAACCCCTCCTCAGAACCCCAGCACCGGGCCTGATATTTTGGACCACTTACTGTATATTGTGAAATGTCAGTTCCAATCGACCTTACACAAGCGACGCCCCTCTATCCCCTAACGCAGCAGCGCCTCCAAAGATACATTTTGCGCCGTCGATCATAAATACGCCTGACGGGCAGTTAATCTGTCAACTTTTCAGCGTTATTCATTCCCGGGTACGACTGAAGTCAGTAGTGTAGTAACGTCTCCTCTGCGACCATGCCTCATAAATTTTCACCGTTTGGAGCTGGCTGTTAATACGAAGCCGTGTAGCACCAGGATCAGTAATGGTTTCCATAAGCTGCGCTCTGGAATTCAGTCAATCAAAGCCAAAGCTGATGGCTAGCGCTCGTCCTCCGTATCACCTCTCCTCCGGAGGCCCCCCCCCAAACCCCCCCAACGCCGGCGTTGCCTTTTTCGGGCACGGGCTTCGACCGAGACGCGAACAGCGACAGTGTAATTAGCGTTCTGGCTTCAGTAAACGGCCCCAGTTCTGGCTTTGACCAGAAGTGTGCTCAACTCGGGTTCCAGAAGAGGTGGGTCGCAGTTTTAATAGCATCACTGAAGTAATGATTTGGGGCTTCAGCCAGCTTTGGAGGTTACAAGCAGAACGAGCAAGAGCCATAAATCTTTGACACCAAGAGAGCTTTTTCAGAGTTTTTTTTTGCTAGTCCTGACAGACTTTCAAAAGCCAAATTGGAGGTTACATACTCAGAGAGGGACACGGCTGCTCGGTTGCAGCCAAAAGCCACAGAGAGTCTTGGCTCGAGCGGACGGGTAAGAGTGGAGGGCACAACGTTCTTTACCTCAGCGACCTGAGAGTTTCCAAGAAGCTCTCCTAAAAAGTCTTGAGCGGCTGTGAGGAATCGACATGACACAGGTCTAGTTAGCCACAAGAAGATCGAGACCTCGTGACCCTGGTCGGAGAGAGCTGCCCAAGTTAATGGGGTCTCAGTTTCACGTCCTCTTTAGTTCCTCTAATTTGTCCCCACGTTTTCGCCAGTATGAGAAACTGCCACTGATTGTTGAAGTTTTTTTGGTTATCAGAGAAGCTCTTCAATTTTGGATTTTTTACAGGAAATTTTGCACAGTTTAACTTTGGGAGGTGCCTCAGTTTATAAGTATTTGTCTGTAAAATTGAAAACTAGGAATGCACCAGTCCGGTACGTGGATTGGATATCGGTCCGATAACGACTCAGATGGCTGGATCGGGTATCGGTGGCTTTGGGCTGGGCTTGGTGGACTCGTGAGTGCCTCAGTGGTACCCTTACCGCTCCGGGACCTTTTTCTGCAACTGAAACAAGGCGTAAAAAGTTCTGGCTTTTTCAAGGAAATACCACCCCCAAAGTCAAGCTATTTTTTCCCTCCCCACTTAATGAACACAGTCCTGGAGAGACCCGGGGCTTTAGCGTGTCTCGGGACTCGGGTTTCCCGTGGAACAAGGCCTGTTTTCTGCCGCCATCTCCACGGCCGATGCGAAAGCAAACACGCACAGGGGTTATCCAAACAGTTCCGTCATAGCGGCCCCAGCGCAGAGCGGAGAGCTGGCCAGGCCGGTGAATGTGTGAAATGTAGCGCGCCGCAGCGTCACTTGTGCTTAATGAAAGGGAAACAGAAGTTTGTTTCGTTTAGAAACTCGACAACCCTCACGCTTCAAAGCTCTGTTGACTTTCCATGAATCAATCGTTTCAGAGACGGGGGGCTGTGCTGTCGCCGTTTCACGAGCCTCCTCGAGGATATATATGTTGTTGCAACTTGGGATATTGGCTTGCGATCTGAGTTTGAGGTGCGCTTTTATGAATGATTCTAAACACGCATACTAACTCTCGAGTGCCGGCGCTTGGACCGGTTCGTTGTTAGCAGTCCAGTAAAAATGTTGGTGTAATTGTTCCAACGAGTATAAAAGCACGAGTGAACAAAAGAGCTATTTCGAATTTTGCGCTTTGTGCCGTTGGGGCTCGGCAAAGGGGGCGACGGCCGAGTTTGGGAATGCGGCGACCGGCTCTCGTCTCCGCCCGTGCTGGAGCCGCTCCTGCAGGAGTGTTAAACTGCGTACACCCTCAGATCAAACCCGCCTGCCGACAGGTTCAAAGAGCTGACAGCTCCGAAAATGCCAGTCATGTGGTGGACGGATGAGCGGAGGAGGAGGGGGGGGAGGGGGATGTAACCGGAGCAGAAGGGCCCCAAATTTCCACTTACACTTTTCACTCTCCTTCCCTCCAGACTCCGCTCTTGAAGCTTGCCCCTAGGAATTGGCAGAGCGGCGCACAGAACAGAGCTCTGTTCAAGCCTTTCAATTGCATGCCGTCTCATCACGGCCTTGATGTTCTTCGCTTTCACCTGATTGCTCATTCATGCACACTTGCTTTTTTGGAGAAAGCTTATAGAAAAGCTGTGTTTTACTTACATGTCAGTTAGGGCTGGGCAGTTAATCGGAAATGAATTTAGAACCTCTAGTCGGCGTCATATTTCTACAGCGTAACAGTCACCGAAGTTCACCGATTTGAATCACAGACCGGTAAAGGTACCACTGAGGTGCTCATGAGCAAAGTACCGTCCTCAAGCACTTGTCCCCGGATGCTGCTCGTGTCAGATGCCCACTACTACTTCATCAAATGTTGGGTCAAATGGTTCACATTTCGTTGTGGTGCATTATGTGTGTTCACAATGACAAATAATTACTCACTTTCAGTTTCATGTGTTTGTTTCCTTCAGTTATAGGGATGAACTCTTTAAAGATATGAACTAATTAGAAAGAAATATCGCAGCTTTAATAGTTGCTAGGGGTGTGCAAAAAATCGAATCGAATCGCGATTCTTTTCTAACGTAATGCCACTAGTTTACTTTTCCCCCGACACAAGTTCAGCTCCACGATCCTGTAGATGGCGCACCGTCGAAATCTGGCAACGCGGTCAGTATGCCGCTTAATGAACTGCATTTGATTAAGTGTGACTTTTCTGCCACAGTCAAATGCGAAAAGTGACTCAAAACAGCAATGTGGAACAAATTCATCTATGTATTGAATCGTGAATTGATTTCCAAACGAATCGTTATCTCAGGAAGCAGAATCAAATCGTGAGCTTTTCTGAATCGTGCACCATTATTGTTTACAGTACATTACTTTTCAGTGAACCATGAGGGCAAAAAAATCATAATCAAGGTAAAGTGTCAAATTAATCGTGATATTGATTTGAGGTCCTATCGCCCAGCCCTTACGTCAGTCTAAAAGCTTTTTTCCATGAAGTGTCTCTTCCTGGGTAGGATATAAATCTTCTCGAGAAATGACATCTCTCTCCCCTGTCTTGTTTGTTTCCTTGTTGCAGCGTGTGGTCCCGTCAGCGCGTTGCGGTCCCGTTTGGCGGCCGTCAGCGTTGTAAATCAGTCACAACCTCAAAGAGTCGAGTCAGTCGTCGTAGCCGATTTCAACTACTGCTTTATGTTTATAGCTTTTCCCATTGCCAGGTTTAGGTTCGTGTTCACGTGTTGGTCGAGTCTGCGAGTAGTAGTGCTTGCTGAAAAGCACAACCCTGAAAGCTTTCTAGACGCATACTTCTTGGGGGTTCTGGAAAAGAAATTGGTTCTTAAAAGATATTTATGACGTTTTCATGTAGATTCTGACATTCGGCAGTGTTTTCTCATTTAAGATTTGCTTCCTAACAAAGTGTGTTACCTCGGGAGTGCTCATTATAGAAGCTCGTAGCTGGGATTCTGCATTATCCGAATAAAAGCAAATCGTTTTTAGTGCTTAAGATCCAGCTGGCACGAGCAGTATCTTACGATATACGAGCAGCATATGTTGGCATGGCTGCAATGCAGAGATTTATTATACACAACCTTCAAAGCCCGTATTTTCCTCTTCGCCCTCTCTCCACAGATGACTCCAGCCCGGGGAGGGACGGTGCCGGAGCAGCGGGAGACGCGGAGCACTCCACCGACCTGTCGGGAAAACTGGGTAAGGTGCCGGAGTTCTCTGATCCCTCTTTGATCTGCTCGAGTCCCTGTTAGCCTTAATTGCTTCCCAGGAAGGAGGAGGAATTCTCTGCTGTATCTGCCAGAGTGTTTCATAAGCGGCTTTTCATGCTCGCGGTTGTGCTCAAAGGGCGTACATCGGGTTTCAATTGTGAAAACAGAACGCGGCTTTCTGAAAAACGCACAGAACAAATGCGGTTTGCTGCTCAAATAAAACCGTAAGCCCTACTGGGAAAAGCAAGTCCAGCAAGTTGGAGTTTGAGCAGGTGACCATCTTGTTAATAAAAACTTACCTGTGACCAACTTAAGCTGAGTTTAAAACTGTTCCAAGTTGGTGTTGCTGGCAAATGGGCAGGTTTTGAATCTACGACAAGCTTGACGGGCATCAAATCGGCACTAATTAGTATACGAAAGTTTACAACAAAGTGATTACGTTGCTCATTACGTTGGTTTTGCACGGTTTTTGTGAACACACTGCAGCACAGCACACGGTGCACCAAAACGAAATGTGACCCCTGCATTTTACCCGTCTGTAAAGCAGCCGTGACCAGCTAACATGGGCAGCGCCCGGGAAGCAGTGCTTGGGGACGGTACCTTTGCCGGCCCTTGTTTCGAACCTGCGACCTTCCGATCACAGAGCGAACGCCCTAACCGTTATGCTACGGATCTACTCCGAGCTGGTCCTATATGCTTCTCCGAATGCAAACCTCTTTAGCCGTCCGCTCAGACACATGGACCCCGTCCGCGGTCATCGGCGAGGGCCCCGGCCCGTTATTCCTGCGCCGCGAGGCGCAAGATCAGCCCAAGTCCCCACTAAACGGCACACGCTCCCCACATGACGCGAGACAGACAGGCTGAGTTCACTATTGTGTTTTGATTCCCGCTGTTTGTTCGGACTCCGCTGCGAGTGTAAACAGCCGGCACGGAGAGGGCCGCGTAAAACTTCAGAGCAGCTGCTGTTTGCTTTGTCAAATTGCCCTCATGTGGTGGCGCTTTGCTCGGAGAAACGGCCTCGGCGCAGGACCACGCATCAGCCCCGCTTTTTGTGGCTTATTTTCATTGAAACAATATCAGTGTTGTGGAAAATATACAGTCCCCCGCGAAAAAAGAGTCCGTCAGCCCGTGCCAGAGTTCACATTTTGTTGACTTGGACTCAAAACCATGTCATAAGCTGTTTTCCTTTTCCGCTTCTCATTGAAGTGGAATTGGGCATGGTCTTCAAAACGTGCTTTCGTGAGGAGGAGGAGGATTGGTTTCTGATGGTCATTTGAATTGTTTCGTTTGTGATGAACTCATTCCTCTTGAAGTCAGTGATCATACTGGGTCACATACAGCTACATCAAAGCTGTGTCACCAGTGTTTGTTCTGTAGGACACTCAAAGCAAGTTAATGTGAAAAATAAGAAACATGATGTTCTAAGTAATATAAAAATCTATATCGTCACCTGAGTTGAGGTAGCGCTGTGTGATATGACCAAAATATGTATCACAATATAACACATTTTCTGTAAGTCCAGTGAAACTTTTACAAGCAGTAACTCGTGTCTGTTCCCACTCAACCTACACGCTCACTCAAGACACTCCGAACACGGTCATGTGGAACGCCCAAACACCATATTTTTTTTGCAGTTGACAGTAAAACACCCGTTTTTTTAATGCCGTTTTATTTGTTACGAATGCTGTTTTTTCCGTCGCTCTAATATACCGTCCGCTTTTTACGCCGTTTAAAACGCTGCTTTTGCTGCTGCACTCTAGTGATGGAGGAGGGTGAAATTTTGGGGGCCAGTTGGTGGCGTAACGGTAGGGCGTTCGCCCCGTGATCAGAAGGTTGCAGGTTCGAATCCAGGGCCTGTAAAGTTACCACTAAAGTACTCATGAGCAAGGTACCGTCCCCAAGCACTGCTCCCTGGGTTAGTCTGCTAGCTGCCCACTGCTCCTTCACGGATGGGTTAAATGCAGGGGTCACATTTGGTTTTGGTGCACTGTGTGCTGTGCTGTGGTGTGTTCACAATGACAAATAATCACTCACTCGCTTTCAAATGCCGCTTTTTACACCGTAAAGTGGCTGTGGAAGGCAGTGTTTTCGTACGGCGCTCTAGTAAGGTGCCTCTAAGGCGAGCAGTGCTCTGTGTCTACATCCGTGTGGCGCCAGGGCGACTACCACAAACCCTCATCCAAACCATGAACAAATATTACAGTGGATTTTGAGACACCACCAAATAAACAATTTTAATACGAGTTTGATATGAAACGAGACATTTTCATTTTGTGACCGCGATCACACCACAGTATACCTTGAAACCTCTGGGGTAGTGGTGGTCTAGAGGTTAGGCTGTTCGCCTCTGGACCCAGAGGTCGTGGGTTCGAATCCTTAACCCCTTAACCTTAACCCCAAGTTGCTCCGAGGAGACTATCTCTGAAATAAGGAAAACAGAAGTCGTTCTGGATAAGATGTAAACGTCAGTGAAATCAGGAAACGCATCGCCCTGAACGTGGCATTCCCAATTTCTGTGTTTCGTTCCAGTGCGGCCGCGCTTCACCCAGCCGGCGAAGATGAGGAAGAGGGTGATCGCTCGTCCGGTGGGCAGCTCGGTCAGACTCAAGTGCACGGCCAGCGGCAACCCCAGGCCCGACATCGTGTGGCTGAAGGACAGCAGGCCGCTGACGCCCGAGGAAGTAGGCGAAGGCCGCAAGAAAAAGTGGACCCTGAGCCTGAAGAACCTCACGCCCGAGCACAGCGGCAAATACACCTGCCACGTGTCCAACCGCGCCGGCGAGATCAACGCCACCTACAAAGTGGAAGTCATCCGTGAGTCTCTCTCTCTCTCTGTCGTTCTCTGCCTCTGTTTTTCTCTGCGAGGATGTATCAGAGCCCATGTGTCAGCGTAATAGATCCGGGCAGGGAGAAGGTGTCTGGTTAATGTGCAGCGTCTGCTTTTCATTTGTTCCGCTTGGCTCGGCCACAAAGGTTTTTGCGATGGTGCACACGTCCAAAACGGATTGACGTTTTCTGTCTTCGACTGTCTTCGAAATTGGAAGTCGTAAAAGTCGGCCTTAAATTGAGTTGTCAGGCTGCGGTGAGTTTTTGTCGTTTTTCGAGCGCGTAGGCCGCCGTGATTAATGCGCGTCGAGTTCGGTTAGTTTGTCAGCGGATTAGGGCGGCGGCGAATTACCGAGGTTCCAAACGGGGTAATTGCCGGGGATTTGGCTGGCGTTCGGCGGCGACGTCGGCTTGCCACTTAGCGGCGACCCCGGTAAAGGCCCGTACTGATAGCTTTGTTACCGTTTAGCGGTTATGCCGGTTTTTAGCGCGCCGTGTGACAAGGTTAGTGTCTGGTGGTGAATTCGGAAGAGAGCCCGAGCGAAAGATTCTATCCGTCTCTTTTGCCATCTGCTCTAGATTAAGTCCCAGCTGTGCTCGCTTCACAAACTTTACAAACACATGTTCCTCAACAACCCCTCGGCCGAGCGCAGGGGAAGTGAAGAACTCTCTTGAGCAACAATGTGCAAGTATCTGTCTTAACGGAACTACCTTCAGTGTTACTGCAAGGGAAGAAAATCGGAATCTTGTTGAGGAGGGTCAGCACGGAGAGGGCACGGTTTTCCAGACTGAAAGGGGAAAATGGATACAGCAGATGTTTGAACAGGAAAAAATTGCCATCATTATGTCTCTAAAAACTAGCCACGTTTCTTATTAGGGATGATTCTGCACTAGGCATGGGCCTGTATGACAGCATGAAAATCACTTGCGCAGTGTTCGCTAATCGTAACTGCCGATCACCGATTCAGGACGTTTGACGGCGACTCTAAAACAGCCTTAAAATTGTGTAGTGTGAAGAAGGCTTTACTCTACACTGCACACCTTCTGAGTAGGAATGCACGATAAGGGAATTATCAGCCAATCCCGATATCCGATATTTTTTATGCTTATATCTGCCAATGCTGATACCGATATATGTGACCCTCCACTTGTCGCAAATTTTCAAAATTGACTTATTATGTTTTCATGAAAGGGCATAAATCAACCTTCAAAACGATACCTATATTGAATGAATCGACATATGACTGAGATATCAACATTCAAAGGAGTCGGGTTTCTCCTGTCACGCCAAGTGAGAAACGGAGACTCGCCATAGCACTCACAGACGCTTGGTGCGGTCGCGGCTGCGTTTGTATTTACGGTAGCCTACGCTGCATTCACAGCCACACGGATAGCCTACCTGCATTAGGTTAACTGAACTCGGGAGACGAAGATGGATTCCGGAGAAATATCTTGACGTTAGTCAACCAGTGGATTTACCGTAAATATTGAAGTAGAGCGGTCAAAACAGAAACTTTTAACATTCTGCTGGAATTGAACCTCAAGAAAGTCACGTTTTTAGGATGGAAAGGGTAAGTTTTCCAGCGAAATTCATTCACAACAGTACAGTATAGACCTTCCACTGTTTCAAAACACTAAAAACAAAAAATCCAAAATTTTACCCCACGCAACATAAACGCTCGTTTTTCTCGGAAACCTCCGTTGCGACAAGCGACTGGTTTTGCTGTGGAGGGTCACAAATCAGGAAGGCAGAGTCGAGCGCGAGCTCAGGCTGACTTTAGAGAGTTTGCTCGCCAAAGTTCCACTGCGTGCAATATTCAAGCGAGCATGAAAGCACAGCATAGTGCACAACATTTTAAGAAAAAGTCACTTCCCGTCCTATGAAGTGTACCAAGTCAAATAGGGCGTGTGTGATTCTCCATGTGCACTACCTAGTGAGTAGAGAGCCATTTAGATACAACCCAGGCTAGTTCTTGAGATGCATACCACCACATAGAAAAATATGATGAGTGGTAGTACGCAGCTCGAGACACAGCCCATGTGCGTGCTCACATTCGCTACGTGAGGCAAACGCGCAGTTTAGTGTGTGCGCGCAGGCAAAGTGGAGCGCGTAAAGACAAGAGATTTTGCTTGTGAACGTTCCACTGCATGCTCAAAACACTTTCCGTCTTTGACGAGTCATAAAAAGGTGACAAAAAATTGTAGCAGTTTTGATACCGTGACATTTTCAAACCGCCCCATACCCATTCTGCACAAAGTTAAAGTTGGAACACCTCATTTTATTTCCCGCAGAGCGCACCAACTCGAAGCCCATCTTGACGGGCACCCACCCCGTGAACACCACGGTCAACTACGGCGGCACCACCTCCTTCCAGTGCAAAGTGCGCAGCGACGTCAAGCCCGTCATCCAGTGGCTGAAGCGAGTGGAGCCGGGCGACGAGAGCAAGTACAACTCCACCATCGAGGTGGGGGACCATCACTTCGTGGTGCTGCCCACCGGGGAGGTGTGGTCGCGACCCGACGGCTCCTACCTCAACAAGCTGCTCATCACACGGGCCAAGGAGGAGGACGCGGGCATGTACATCTGTCTCGGGGCCAACACCATGGGATACAGCTTCCGCAGCGCCTTCCTCACCGTGCTGCCAGGTCCGTACGGCTCGTGGCCGACACACGTTTCTCTTCTATCACTGTTTCTACCGTTTCTCACTTTCACTGTGACTTAGTGCCGGGTGTTAAGACGATGTTGGTCATTTTGAATCACAATCGGAATGAGGTTTCTTGCCAAGCACGTAGTAAACATGCAAGGAATTTGGGCTCTTGTTCCAACGAGATTCTCAGGGTTTTTGTGCCTTAACGGGAGTTGTCATATCAATTAGTGCTGCACCATGTGGGAATTCTTGTCCGATGCCGATATCCAATATTCAGTATTTTTATGCTTATGTACATCTGCTGATACCGATGGCGAGGAATGAGGAAGGCAGAGTCGAGCACGAGTCGCGTGTGTAAAGACAAGATACAAGTTCCACTGCGTGCTCAGAATTTTGCCACAAAATAACACCATACATTTTCACACAGAAGGCGCGGGCCGTAGAAAATCCCACCTCAGACTTTGGACACGCCTGGCACAAGCGCTACCTTTCTGACGCGCAATAAACACGTCATCGATCGACTGGACTGAAAACACTGACCGATTCTGATATGATTCCGATTTTATCGTGCATCCCTAATATGCTTTCACCATTTTTATACAGACTAATTAAAATAAATTTTCCTTCCAGACACAAAGCCCCACTTCTCCCCGATCCCCACCGTGTCGTCGCCGGGGCTCCCCTGGCCCGTGATCATCGGCATCCCGGCCGGGGTGGTCTTCATCCTGGGCACCATCCTGTTGTGGTTCTGCCAATCTAAGAAGCACTGCTCTTCTGGAGCCATCGTCTCGGCTCAGCCTCTTCCCAACGGCCACCGCCAGCCCGCCCGGGACCGGGGCCTTCCCGCCGCCGCCGACAAGGACTGCCTGGGCTCCATGGGCTACGAGGAGTACCTGAGTCAGCAGCAACAGCAGCAGCAGCAGCTCCTGCTCTCCCAATCCGGCCCCAAAGTCTACCCCAAAATCTTCACGGACATACACACGCACACACACTCGCACGTGGACGGCAAAGTCCACCAGCACCAACACATTCACTACCAGTGTTAGCCAGAACGGACGCCTTCCCGTTTGAGTTTTCCCGGTTCGGACGACGATCTCGCGTTTCTCTCCGCCGTTTGTTCAGAACCTGCAGAACTTCAGTAGACTCCAGAAGCAAAAACGATCCGCGGGTCGCTGTCTGGAAAACGCAGAATGTTTGAGCCAAGTCGCCTCATTGCCAAACTCTGGGGGGAGTAAGTCGGAAAGGTGAGCGAGGCACGGCAGAGGAGCGCAGGCCCAAAAAGTACCAGTTCAGTGGTGCAAAGGTGCAAGGCAGAAGCAACACAAGTTTTTAAAAGAATTATAAAATGTCGTGGTGAGTTTTGGACAATCCATGTGTACACACCGCAACCGAAAAAGTGAATGTACTGTCTCTTTTCCTCACGAATGCAGCATCGTCTGTTGGAGCTGCGTGACACTGCCACTTGTTTGTTTTGAAACAGCTTTAATCTTCTCAAGTTTGTCAACGGGGCCAAAAGGAATGCATTTCAATTAGCACCAAAATTTCAGTAAAATATATAAATATAAATATATATATATATATATATGTATTTTTTGACTGAGTGTTAATCAGAATTGCCTGCCTGTGTAGGTATTTGCAGGTACGTAGGATTTTTTCAGTGGTATCATATATATATATGTATATATATATATGTATGCCAAAATTATTCTCTATGGACCCCAATAAGTCTTTTAAAGCTAGCTGCATGAGAACGTGTACGTCCGTGTTGTTCTTGCAAATTTTACAGACACATTTGTCTGTTTTTGTTTAGTTTTTTTTTTCAGTGGGAGGTTCATCTTTGGTACTCACAACTTGCATATCCACATCAACAAGTGCCTGTTGTTGGATTAAAGCGTCGCTAAGTTTGGATGCGATTTTGCTGGGTTTCCTTTTTATCGTTCTGAGGTACAGGTCACAAGTTCCTGCGTTGTGCTTAGCTCAGGTTTCATTTCAAAGCTTTTGGACGTACTTGTATTATTTTGACCACTACTATTAAAAACAAAACTGTGTAAAAATGCCTTTGACTGCTTAAGTAACGGCAGCCCTTAAAGATGTGCTGGGTTTTAACAAAAAATCATCACCAACAGAGTGTGAAAAACTCTTATCCGGGGCCCGCTGCCGTGTTTACCCTCCTGGTCACAGTAAATGGGTAAGTGCTGAGCGGACTGCGGGGCTTAGAACCCGTAGGAATGCACTTAGCCCACGGATTTGTTTTCAGTAGCCGTGACCTTTCAGCGTGACGGTCGGTGCCATTTTCCAGAGCGAGCCACGTCCAGCTTTAGCAGACGACACCCGTAGTTTAATTTATTTGCTAGCCGTTTATATATTTTTGTGACCTTAAATTGGGCATTACGTAAATGTTTTGAACCAAAAGCGAAAGCGTTCGTGTCCTTTTTTTGTGTGTGTAGCTGCAAAATGTAAGCTATGTAGCATATATCAAGTGTAAAATATTTATATGTTCTGTTTTTTAAAAAAGTATATTAGTAGTTATCTTTGTATGGACAATCTTGTACAGTATGGATTCTTTTTATGTAAAAAATGTTATTTGTTGTCACATTTAAAAATCATTTTATCTTTGCCAATAAAATGATGATAAATCTTTTTTTGGTGGTTGATTTGGGTTTTTTCTCTCCATGTTAATTTAAATGTAAAAGTATGGAAGCCCGTTTCCCGTAGTGTGTTAAAAAAATATATTTAAGTCGACTCAAAAGAACATCTTAATAATTCAAAATAACGACTTAATATCCTAATGACTTAATATCTCAAAATAATGACGTATCTCCGAAATAGCGACCGTATATAAAACGACTTAATATCGAAATAACGACATCTGAAATAACGACAATATCGAAATAACGACACGTATAGAATAAACGACAATATCCGAAATAGCTTAATATATAAATAACGACAATATTTAAATAAACCATATAAATGACAATATCCTCAAAATAAACAATATCGAAATAAATGACAATATCTCTGAAATAATGGCTTAAATACTGCGGAAATAACGACTTAATATCCGGAAATAATAGGTAATATCTCAAAGTTTAACAATGAAATCTTAAAATAATAAACCGTATCTAAAATAACTACTTTAATATCTCTATCTCGAAATATTGACCGTCATCAACAAACTTTAAAAATAATGTTGTTTCGAGATACTAATTGATTGTTACTGGCGTATTAGAAGCAATTTAAATCACTAGGAGTCATTATTTGGAAATCCTCAAAATGTTTTCACCACGGTAGGCTATAATAAAAATAATTTTAGGAAAACAGATAAACAGTTCTTTTCATACTGTCTTAAAAAATATAATGAAATTAAAATTGGAATAGAAAAAGCAAACAAAACACAAGAGAAGTGGTGGCTGTGTTTTTCTAGCTCGTTGTACCATCTAGCTATTTTTGTATGGACAAGAGGAGAAAAAGCGTCTTCTTTGAACATACTGAAGCAGGAAATTCCTTCGTCTTAAGAAACATACATAGAATACCTGCTTGTTTCCTTTTCAAAGAATGAGTCTGTTATGTTCATATTCCTTTCAAACAGTCATGGTCCGTTCCGCAACAAAGCCGCCATTTAGAGAACTAAGTAAAAACACCATCCTCTCCTAGTGCACCCATAAGTGTTTTACCTTTGCGTCGAAAAGAGAGAGAGAGTGAAAAAGTGGATGAGAGAGTGGGTGAGAGAGTGGTGGGGAGAGTGGGTGAGAGGTGGTGAAAAATGAGGTGGAGAGGTGAGGAGAAAGGAGGAAGGGTAGACGGAGAGAGAGGCAGAGACGGTGAGAGAAAAAAGGGGAGGCGAGGCGAGGCGTGAGAAAGATAAACGGAGAAGGAGAGATGGGAAAAGGGAGAAGAAATGAACAAAGCATCAAAGAGAGAAAGAAGGCAAAGTGAGAGAGAGAGGAAGAGGAAGAGAAAGTGAGAAACAGTGAGAGAGAGGGAGAGAGAGAGAGAGAGAGAGAGAGAGAGAGTGAGAAAGAGAGGTGGAATCTGCAAGATGGGACTGGAGCCAAGGCCTTTAAAGTCTGCCACAGAACCGTGACAAAAGCGGCCTAATCTTGGTGTTGTCTTTCGGCCTTTCTTTACACATCCTGCCAAGCTGCCTGAGAGGAAAGGAATCTCTCCGCAGCCCTGCTGACATCACTCAAGCATGGGATGACTCGGGGGTCATCAAAGGCATCCGCATGCGGGACATCTGTGCTAGCGTGTGAGTAAGCACATGCGAGCGCACGGCTCGTCCGGTCCTTACCTGCTGCACTTCGCCACCTTCCGCTCCCACTTCCCTTCTGCGTGTCTATTATTCTTATACAGAGAACATATCCTTTCCCTAAATATCGCTCTATTCATAACTCTATCCCTGACGCCATCTCTGCCCTCTCATGCCAGTCCCCGGTACGTACTGGCGTTTCCAGACAGGGTTTTTTTGTCACTACATTGTTCTCTTTAATGTAGCCAAAGATTCAGCTAAAATGTTATGTAAAAATGAGAATCTGTGATATTTTCAGTGTAATTTGGTTGTGTTGAATCAGTGGAGTCTGCCTGGTGTGTTGGTGTAGCTCCTCAATTCCTCAATTCACCACCAAGTAGATACTGTTCAGCAATGTAGGCCACTCCAAACGTCCACCAAACGAGTTGTTTGCGCTGGCGGTGCCTATTTTTAATACAAATCCAATGAGTTCCAGCGTTCAGAGCGTTAAACGCTGATATCTGTAATCCTACACCAAGCCTCTTATCCACATTCCCACCTCCATCCCTATATCCACTCTTGTCCACCTTTTTATTCCTATTTCTAGCCTAAGCTCTATCCCTAATCTCTCAGCCCATCTTCATGTTCATATTAATCCCTTTTTCAATCTCCCAATCACTATCCTTGGGTCCCTCAGTCCTGCATCACCCCATTCCTTTCCTACGCTGTCCATCCATATTCACATAAACATCTTCATCCTCATCTCGGACCACCCTAGTAGACAGATCCCCTGCGAACGCTGCATTATTCACTGCAGGCACACGTCAGTATAAAGGAAACGTCAGTTCTCTGTTCAATTTCTTTCCTGCTTTGAAGGTTCAAGGTGAAGACGAGCTGGACTGCCTTTTTTCTTTACTAGGGTCATACTCCTCTCTGGTATGTTGAAACAAACCAGAGCCTTTAAAAGGACCCTGTAGGAAACGACGGTACTTTGGTACCCGACAGGTGGTGGAACACATTGCTCGCATTAAAGGCGGCCTTCCGAGAGCGTCCTCTTAGTTTAGCTTATTTCCTGTAATTACTCCGAGGACGGCAGGTCAAGGCCACATATATTGTCTTTCTCTTGCGTAATTGCGCATCATTAATTGATGGCAGCTGCGGCTAAAAAAAAAACGAGCGTACAGTGCAGCCGATGATATGGGACCAATTATTGCTTCTGTTGACAAGCTCTGTTAGACGGCCAGTTTCTAGGGATAAAACAGTCTCGGTTACTGAAGAGGCACGAAAGTCCACGAAAAAATGACTAGACTTTTCCAGATCTGTTTTCCTTCCAGAAACGAACTTTCCGACATGGATTTTTGGTTTTAGTAACAATATAAATATTGGTTGCATTTTGGTTTTAGGAAAAGATTTACGCTGATGACATCAGTACAACACATTGAGAACATTTCAGCCAGTACACCTGGTTTTTAAGTTATTGACATGTTCTTCTTGGACTGCAGCAACATGTCAAGTTGTTGCTTGGGATAATTTTATGATTTTTTATATGAAGGCAGTTCAGATGATTGTCATGGGAAATTTTTCCCGTGGATTACCCGAGTCCCGGAGACGTTTTTCCTGACAGCAAAAACAAAAACGTCAATGCTCCATTGAGTTAGAGAGAAAAAAAAACATTATACCTGTTGTAGAATAAGTGATTCAAGATGTTGCGGTCAGGTCTTGAGAGTGTAAATCACTTCATTACCATCAGTTGCACAAGACTTCTCTGTTTTCATGAAGAATGAAAAAAACAAGTGTTGAATAATGACTTTTCTCTCTTTATCTCTCAGAGGTGACATGTCTCATTGGCTTTCCCCGAGGCTCACAAAAGGAGAAGGCCAGATTTAGATTTTCTCCTCGTGACACAATGACGACCCGCCTGAGGGTTGGAGTTCGCTCTCTGTGGATACGGCGCAGGAAATTACCCCAAATCCCTGCGAAGCTTCGGAGTTCGAGAGCGTTTCTCATGTACAATAGCGTCTGTTCACACCTCGTCCCTTTCGCCCGGCTCGATGTTTCACAGACACGCTACCGGGATGGCCCCGGGTTGCCGTGAGCAACAGCGGAAACACACACATGCACACACACTCACACGCGGCCGTTGCTAGTTTGGGCGAATCATGACAAGTAACCATAATAAGGTTCTATTCACATGCATCCTGTACCCGTCATGCACAGCAAAGAGTAAAGCTCTAAGCCCTACTAGACGTAAGCATGTCAAACACAAACACACACACATACACAGTTGTGAGGTACTTCCACTGACTCTCTCTCACAGCGACGAGATGTAAATAATACTTCAGATACACTTAACCCTAACCTCAACCTCTGTAACCAAAAGCAAATCTTTTCACTCTTTCTATCAAAGTATTTTTTTTTTCCAAAAATGTCAAAAACATCTTTGTTTTCTATCTTTTAGGGGACAACCAGGTCCTAACAAAACTTGGAGAAGCGAGAGGGAGAGTAATATGGAGTGTTTAAGGGATGTGCGGAGACTGAAAAGAGGCAGAAAGAGTAAAGAGAGCGAGAGTAAGACAGCGTAATGTGTTTTAAGGAGTTGGTGAGACAGAAAAACTGGAAAAAAAAATGAGGAAGGGCATTGAGACAGAGAGAGATGATGCGAGAGTAATGTGCAGTGCTTTAAGGAGATGGTGACACTGAAAAAAGGATAAAACATTTACAGCATTTAACAGACGTTCTTATCCGAAGCCATTTCCATTCCCTAATTTCAGGGACAGTCTCCCCGGAGCAACTTATTTAAGGGTTAAGGGTGTCGCTCATGGGCCCGAAACTAGTAGTACTGTGGGTAGAGCTCAAACCCACAACCTCTTGGGACAGAGGCGAGTGTCCTAACCACTAGACCACCAACACCCCAGACAGACAGACTGAGGGAGAGAACTAATAAGGCAATGTGTGGTGTAGGTAAAGAGAGCAATTCATGCAGTGCAGCAGGGAGGAGGTAAAAAGAGGAAAAAAGGGAAAAGGCAAGCAGAGAGAATTTTTTGACAGATTCTAGCAGGTGCAATTTCAACGTAATCAACACACACAAAACGTACAAATCTCGTACTAAAGTTTTTAAGGCTTCCCGCTTTCACCCTGATGGTTTTCGAGTGGTTTCGTGCCAGCGCCTGGGCGACTCACAGCTATAACTCAATGGAGCTTGACGCTACATTTCCTAATGTTATTGTTGGCAAGGCGTCCGTCTTCTCCATTCGATAGGTCTGCCTACTGCCAGCCAAGGCTTCCTCACAATCTAAATACCGACACTATTATCCACAGCAAATAACCCCGAATGGCTCTCATTTCCAGCCCGAATAGAATTGTCTGATGTCAGACATGTAGGGCATAATTGTGATAATGGAAGCTGTACGAGTCTGTGTGTGTGTGTGCATCCTCTGTGATTCATTGCTTGTCTCTGTGTGTTTGAAGTGGTTACGGAGTGCCATGTTTGCTTTTACATTACTTTTAAATGTTGTTCTTTTGTGGTTATTGAATAAGTTTGCTCTTTTTTGCTTTCTCTAGCCGTCCCCTGCCTCTGATGTGGTCATGTCTGATTCTTATTTTCTGTTTTCATTGTATTAAAATGTCTCTTCTCTCCCTTTTCATTTAGATCTTACTCACTGTTTAGTGGACTAGCATAACACACATTATCTTCCCGGGTAAATATAGTAAACAAATGAAACAATGTCTTAATAAAAACATTTTTACAAGATTAATTAAAGCTGTCTGAACTGCACATTTTCCACTAAAAGTATCTTGTTTTTTCTTCACCTCCTTAGTACGTCAGCAGAATTTCTTCCGTGCAATTTCGTGCTCTATAAACATGAATTTTTGGTCTTCTAAAGGACTGAAAGGAAAATAAAAGGCTAAAAAAATGACTGGCTTTTAACAAGAAACGCAAAATTAATTTTTTTTTGTATGTATGTTTGGCAAAGACTGCAATCTTTAGTACACCGCCCTCAGTTTTGTAGCCAATGTTAGAAAAGCTATGAAATGTTGCTCCGAAATACTATTAAAAATGTTTGAATCTAGTCATGTCTCTGAAGTCATTTTCTGTTCTGGTTCTCATTTCTTGGATGAAAGTAAGGCCGGTTTGTTTACCCTAGCAAGGCACCCGTTGCGTTTTTGTGGACCTCCGTGCCTCCATCTCTTCTAGCTGACCCCTCACATTCAATCTACTTTCACCTGGTCTCTGTCGGGAATGGCTTTGTCCTAATAGCAGAATTACTCAATTGCGTGTCTTTTAATGAACCGCATAATGCAGCCTTTACGTCTGTACAACACAATTAAGCCATTGTTCAATCTCCCGGGGCCCTTACGAACTTCATAAGCCAAACATATGTAACCTCACATTCAATTATAGCCATTTGAATCGCTCGTCGAGCTGCACTTTGCCACATGTAACTTAATGCCCGGCCACGTCTTGATTTGTAGCAGTGCCATGAAATTGTTGCCGTGCTGCCATGCCAACTTTCG
Source organism: Distichodus sexfasciatus (assembly GCA_032718565.1). NCBI lineage: Eukaryota > Metazoa > Chordata > Actinopteri > Characiformes > Distichodontidae > Distichodus > Distichodus sexfasciatus. Next base: position 1,070,327 of record JAVGVS010000024.1, read on the forward strand.
AGAAGGCATTTTCTTTCTGTCAGCTTTTGGACTGGATCAAGTAGTCGAGGCCCTTTCAGATCTGGAGTAATATTAACTGTTGGAGATATTTTTTGTTTAAATCCACACACTTTTGAACCCCAGAGCCAAAGTCAGCCCCTACCAACACAATGGGCCGCCTTTCTGCTTATAGGCATCTAATGAGCACCAGGTGTGTGTGTGTGTGTGTGTGTGTGTGCCCATACCTCAGATGTATACATGCTTTACCAATGACTCTCTCTCTCTTCCTCTAGCTCCCCCTAGAGGTTCACTTGAAAACATAAGATTTTTACTGCACTGTAATTAGTTATTTTAGCAATAACATAATAAATACTTGATCATATTCCATATCTTCAGAGAACCTTTATGGTACAACCCAATACGCCAAAGGTTCCAGAGGTGTTTCAGGTTTCAGGTTTTCAGGTTCCTGTGAGATTTTGTGTTTCCTTTGCATTCCATAGAGGTGAGCAGCCTGGAAATTTAACTGCCTACAAAGTTTTTTTCCTGTCGTAGTAATTGTGGGAAGTGATTATTGTACATACACTCTTGTGCGCTCTCTCTCTCTCTCTCACACACACACACACACACACAGTGCCTCACACCGAAGTATACCACCACGTCAGGGGAAAACAGCAACCAGATGTGCCATTACCCGAACAAACTTTACAAAAAATCAGAGGTAAGACAGAAAGACATTGTTAGGTAAAGATATGGTCATCTTTTGGAAAAAAAATATTCTGTGATGAGTTTTGAAATAATTAAGGATTGAACCATCTTCAATTAATTGAAAAAAAAAACAACCCAAAAACAGACATTTCCAGTTCAACCACCTCCCTCTTTCTAGAAACCATCCAACAAACTGGCATGCAACTAACCAAGAAATAAACACACATAAACACACAGTCGGACAGAGCGCCAACGTTTCCTATCTTCGTGATAAGCAACCAAAAGCAAGTTTTAAAAAAGGTTTTCCACATAAAATCCATTACCGTTTTCCCCTCTCGTGAGGGCCGGGCCTCACATACCAAAAAATGCTCTACAAAAACCTGTTCAAACTGTCCTCTCTTTTATGGGGTGTCTTTACAATTACCCTAAAACCTATGTCTTCTTTAATCCAAAAATAATGGATTTCAGTGTCTAGTAAATTTGCAGCGGATGACTAAATGCGGCTACTGAGTGGGGCTATTTCCTCAAGCAATACCAACACCACTCATTACCAGTGGAAAACTAGAAGGACTAAACACGTTCCAGCACCTTCAAATGTCAGATGCCTCCAGGTTCCTAAAAGTACTTTATATTGTTCCGAAAACAATCCCCCTGTAAAAACAATGGCTGCATACAGTAACAGCACTTGAGCGGCCGCCATCATGCTCCATAAATCCTCAGCGCGGCCGTGACAGCCAGAAGTGCGCGCGTAACGAGAGACTTTCATAGCTCAAGGGTGCAGAAAGATCAAAAAACCCAAGTGTGGAGGCTGTTCTAATATGTCATATCTGCCATGTTACACAAGGCATTTAGGGCGACGGTGTAATTACGTTCAACACGTCTCCTCACACGGCGGTTTGGTTCGTGTGGCGAGCGCAGCCTGAGGGCCGCTTTATATTTGACGTTCTTTACGAAAGTGACGTAAGACGCTGTGCCACGGACTCGCTGAGGGCGGTGTTCTTTGACGATTTCACTTTAAACATTTTCAAAAATCACGATTCCAATATGTCTTATTGTTATTAATGCAGAAATAAAAGGAATACGATGACAACGCCAATAATATATCCTAAACGCCGATTTTGCGCATGTGCAGAACGAATCACGGTATTGATCAGGCTTTCAGACGTCCGCCATTTTTTTTCTAGAAAATATCAAAATATCCACGTTTTAAGTAGGGCTGGGTATCGGTGCTGATTTCCTGAATCGATTCGATTCCGATTCACAAGGTCATGATCTGATTCAATTCTCGATTCGATTCAATATCGATTTATTTAAGAGATTTCTTTGCGTCAATAATTGTTTTGCTTGGTTATAAAATTAGGCCACACAGTGATTTGAGCGGAGCAGTTTCAGCCACGGCTCTATTTGGTTTCGGTTTCGCCGGTCTCACGTTTTTATAGCTCTCCTTGCGCGGTCACGAGAAGTAGTGCATACCCATAGCCGCAGGAAAAGATCGATCCGCGAATTTTTGAATCGATATCATATTTTTCGAACGAGAATCGATATTGATTGGTGAATCGATTTTTTGAACCCAGCCCTAGTTTTAAGTCACTTTCACCGAAATACATTTGAAGGTCACAGTTTACTTCACGATACATTACACAATATCAAACATCATCGCTTTTTAGATAAGTAATATCAATGCTATTTTCAAAAACTTATAATGTTGTAAATATATCCTGAATACAACATTAATTAATTCTGTAACGTTAAAAGTAACTAGCGACCCACAAATAGGCAGTTTAATAAAGATTTCATATATATATGTACACACATACACACACTACCAATCAAAAGTTTGGACACACCTTCCCATTCAATGTTTTATTCTTTATTATCGTGACTACTGACATTGTAGATTCTCACTGAAGGCACTATGAATGAACACATATGGAATTATGTAGTAAACAAAAAGTGTGAAATAACCCAAAAACATGTTTTATATCTTAGATTCTTGAAAATAACCACCCTTTCCTTTGATCACTGCTTTGCACACTCTTGGCATTCTCTCGATGAGCTTCATGAGGTAGTCACCTGAAATGGTTTTCCAACAGTCTTGAAGGAATTCCCAGAGATGCTAAGCACTTGTTGGCCCTTTTGCCTTCAATCTGAGGTCCATCTCATCCCATCTCGATTGGGTTTGGTCAGGTGACTGTGGAGGCCAGGCCATGTGGCGCAGCACTCCATCACTCTCCTTCTTGGTCAAATAGCCCTTACACAGTTCATTCATAGTTTTGATGCCTTTAGTGAACATTGAATGGGAAAGTGTGTCCAAAATTTTGACTGGTAGTGTACTTCCTGACTAAAATAAAAATGCCCATTATGAAAATATCGGACAAGAAAAGCTGAAACATCTGACTAAAGGGATGTAGACACAGTTCTCTGGTCATTAAAGTTATTCCTTGAAATTTAACAACTGCCCTGATATAATCAATATTAAAATAACTAATATTTTACTACTAAGTTACTAATAAGTTTCTCCAAAGAATGATCAAGATTATCTTATAAAGATTATCTTACCATAAATGTCACAAATAATTAATGCATTGGGACTTTATAAAGATATGTTGTTTGCATGGTTTGAGGGGACATTTCCCCCCATTTTGGTGAAATTCTGAGTTAAATTATGAATCGCAAATGGATTCCAGATCAAGCTACATCATTTTATTACAAACTTAGCCATTATCCAACGGCAGTTTTCTCTTCTCATGCTGTTTAAGAGCATTTTTTTACAGTTCAATTAGATCAATAGTTGTGCAACACAAAAACAGTATGTGTGCAAAATTGGACTTCGCCCCTACTGTAGTTATATGAAATCTGCAAAACCATGGTTCCGCATTCAGCAGTTACTTTTCATGCACAATTCAGTTTGATGTGTGTTCGCTTCATGGTCATTTTTACCAAGTGGTGTAATTACCATATTTTAAGTTGCAGATGTTTTTATGTCTCATTGTTGTCCACTAAAGAGCCTATTCTAAAAACATATTTAAGTAAATGTATGCTCTCCTATTCAATTGATGTGTTTCCAATTACTTTTGAAAGCCTATATGGAATTATAGAAAAATAGCTCAAACGTCCTCCATCACCAAGATTCCTTGTAAAGGACATAAAAATGGCTCGCTAACAGGGAAGAATGTTGAAGAGACTGATGTGCCAAACAGGACCTCTCACCACATCTGCATGTCAACAACAAAGTAGTAGAATGTGGGTTAAGCCAGATCCATTTGTAAAAACGTGTTTGTAGGCGAGAACAAAACAAATAGGAATGTGTGTGTGTTGAGCCAAAAGTAGATCTCTTCCAAAACCACTTTTCTTTCCAAAAGGGTCTTTTTAGGTCTCTATCATGCTAAAAAATGTGGGATAATTTCCTTACCACTGCCTTCTTTAGGTCACTTCATGTTTTTGAATTTTTTGTTTTTGTATTTCTTATCACTGCCGTATATAAATCATATTTATATTAATATCATATTTAGATCATATGTTTCTTGTACCTGATCTTAAGATATGACAAAAACAGTATAAAAATGTATATGACTATAACAATATTATTATAATCTAATTTAAATTAAGAGTTCATTGTTTGTTTATTAATAACTACTTGACAGTAAAAACGTTATCATAAGTTAAGATACTGAAACTGGTCAATACGCTATAGATGCACTGAACATAAGGACATTAACAGGCCAAGTCTATACAGTACGTCATCTCAAAATTTAGGTCAGCTTAAACCGTAAGGAAAAAATAACCATATCATGTTACAGTGGTTAAAGTCAGGATGTATTTTATGGTTTAAACCTTAGTTCCAAATAACGTCAACCTGTATATAACTGTTTTTCCCAAATTCTGTCCTCAAATGTTATTCTTCAAAGCAAAATGTATAAAAATCGGACCATGTATCAGTTGGCATTATTTTGAGGTAACTTGTGTATCTGCCAGGCATTGACACTCATCCAGTCACAGGAAAAGGAAGTCTGGAAAATTCTGGCTTTGACTGCGTCTGTGGGCGTCAATTTTAGCCGTTAACACAACAGAACCTTGCAACTGGCCACCCCAAACCTAAATGAATTACGAAACATTACCAGTTACTTGACAAGCTTTTGTTCTGTTACCTAATCATGATTAGTGGTACTTAGGGAGACAGTGGGATTTAAAAATCAAAATCAGAACCATCCCATCTGCTTTTTACACTTGGAAGACTTGACATGAAATCTTCCAGCTGTTCCTTAGGTTTCCAAAAGTTGTAATTCTGAAAAAGGTTACTGGTTACCTTTCCAGACATTGGCCTTGGAACAAAGACAATATAAACCACTAGATGACTTTATATGTAAATGATAAACTAAAATGCTATAGTTGTGGCTAATACTTTCATAATTAGCACAACAAACATTAAAAAAAATCTATGGTGTTTTATTGTGGTCTATAGTGTCTATAGCCACTTTTTAATAAGTGAATGGTTCTAACATTTTGTCTAACAAAGTTTGTATTTATTATTCTTATCAGCCGTATAAATGTCCATGTCAAACATGTTCACCTGTTTGAAATTTCTCAAATTTGCATATATAATTTGTAATTAATTATTCCAAGCTTTAGAACTGACAACAAGTTGCTGATAAATTCCAAAGGCTTATATTTAAAATATTGTTTGTTTTTAAAATAAATGACCTGAAACTATTAATCCACGTCAGTGCAGCCGCGTTTGAGGTCAGTGATGTGTTACATTGCACAACAAAGCTGTTGGATCTCATATTTTCCAGGATGATATTATCATGACCTAGATATTCTTAATCTTTTATGAGCCACCAGCATTCACCAAGTGGAAATTAAACAAAGTCAAACAAAGTCCTCAAGCAAAAAGCAAAATTATGATTTTCACCAAGTGCCAGTTTGGTTTAAAATGACGGCTGAATCACTAACAAATCCAAAAAAGCTCAGCACTCAAATGTTTTCTAAGATAAAATAAGTCAAAATAGATTACACATCTAAAATATTATACACTACCAGTCAAAGGTTTGGACACACCTTCCCATTCAATGTTTTTTCTTTATTTTCATTACTATTTACATTGTAGATTCTCACTAAAGGGCATCAAAACTATGAATGAACTGTGTAAGGCTATTTGACCAGAGAGTGATGGAGTGCTAAGCCACATGGCACAACCTCCTTTAGTCCACCCTGACCAAACCCAATCGAGATGGTGGTTTGGGATGAGATGGACCTTGAGTGAAGAGCAAAAGGGCCAACTGAAGTGCTCAGCATCTCTGGGAACTCCTTCAAGACTGTTGGAAAACCATTTCGGGTGACTACCTCATGAAGCTCATCGAGAGAATGCCAAGAGTGTGCAAAGCAGTGATCAAAGCAAAGAGTGGTTATTTCAAGAATCCTAGATATAAAAAACATGTTTTTGGGTTGTTCACACTTTTTTGTTTACTACATAATTCCATATGTGTTCATTCATAGTGCCTTCAGTGAGTCTACAGTGTAAATAGTCACGATAATAAAGAATAAAACATTGAATGGGAAGGTGTGTCCAAACTTTTGACTGGGAGTGTATATTACGCACATAGTGTATTTAACTATATAATGCATCTTGAACATATAATTTGACAATACTAAAAAGGTTTTAAACCATTTTAATGAGGTTATTGAGTAAGATAGCAAAATACTTCTACGTTGCCAAACACTAATTTACTATAACGATCTTTTGGCTCTGCGAAGCTCTGGTCAAGTCTATTTACAAAGCATCTTACGCGAAAGATGTGGCTTATGATAAGAGTTGCCGGACCTTTTTGAATGTGGTCCAGAAAGAAATAAAAACTAAGAAAGATGTCAAGAAATTACCAGATATTCACCGATGCATCTGGAGAGCTCAGTTACCTCACAGCTAATCAGTGACCCGTTTTGGCGACTTGTTTATCAAGGAAAAATGGTTTTGTTGGACTGAAGTCTGAGCTATTTCTTGAGAAATGTTTCTATATATTTTATTATAGCTTTAGTTAGCTTTTTCATAATTCTCTTTATTTCTCAAACTTTATTGCACTGTCTCAGGACTGAATATATACTTGTATAATTGTGTGTACGACAAATACAGAATCTCTTGGTTTAGTACTAGTGCATGAATGGCGGGTTGGTTTCATTGGCTTTTCACATAGTATTCTTTCAGTAGTGCTACTGTTTCATGGCACATAAAAGCTGCCACACTTCGCTAATCTTAAAGGTATTACACTGCCAAACAAATTTCCTGCATTTGGAATTTCTTCTACACTTTCTGCGCATCAATTCCTCATGTATTTGCACTACTTGTGCATTATGGGAACAGTCATGAAGGAGAATCTGTATGTCAGGTCTTCATGCATTTTGATAAATGTAATGTCTGCATTCTGTGCTGAAATAAAACAAGGAAAAGCAATCGACACTATAATTTATTTCTGGTGGTACAACATTACAGTAGTGATGAATCATACAGTGGAACCAAGGGAGTAAAAGTCGGGTCAGGAGGAAGATTGTGAGCGATGTATCTGTGTGTGTGGGTGAGGGTCATAGCTCTCTGCATACACAGAGGCATTTCAAAGCAGAGTAGATTATCTAATCTGTTGTTTTTGTATAGTGCCAATCATCAATGTGTTGTGTTTTTAAGATTAGCGGTGATTGATTACATATCAGCGACATACAGCCACAGTTGAGAGAAAAACCACCATTTACAGTATCTTGGCTCACATTTCTTTTAGTTACATTTATAATAATAATAATAATAATAATAATAATAATAATAATAATAATAATCATAATAATAGGCTATGACAGCGTACCACTAACTAACCAAACTATTACATATGGTTTTAAGGCTGTAGAACTAAAAATATGGAAACACCTGTTCTAATATTATAAATTACTCTTTGAATTATATATTTATGAAAAAGGCACCTCATGTACACATTTCTATGCTTCCTGTATAAGTAATAACTGAAATTCAATTTGCTACCATCAAACAAAATTAAAATTTTAAATTATAGGCAGCTTCATCAGATATCCTACAGATAAAAAGCCAAAGAAAAATTCAAACTTGATTATTTTTCCACATGAAGTCTTTGGCGCTAGCACAAACAGGTCCAAGCGTACCTGCCCAAACAAAACCTTTAATAATTATTATTGGTAGGTTGAAGGATTGTGAGGTTTGTCTAGACTGGTGTAGTTATTTTCCTCTCGTGACCTTTTTGTGATTTGGCTTCTGTAGCAGCTGTTGGAGATTTGTCCTCAGGTTTCTCTCTCTCTCTCTCTCTCTCTCTCACACACACACACACACACACACACAGACAAACACACAGACAAACACACAGACAAACACACATTTTCATATTCATATATAGAACAAAGACAAAACAAAGCACTTGTTTCCTAACATGTGGAAATTGAATTGTCGGTGGTAATTATTTTCACTGAAACTAATATAAGTTTAGACCAGCACTAGGCTGGAAAAATCAAGCCATGAAGAAGATTTACTACTTTTAGTCTGAGTATCAGACAAGTGGGGTTCTGACCCAGTAATCGGAAGCAGCCCCACTCAATTCATCATTCAGCAACATCATGATGAAATTAAGAATGCTGGCTTTTGGATTACCTTTGTGTTCACTTCACCTAATCAGTATCACTTCGTTGGGCTGCCATTACCTCATGCAACCCCCAGCCCAGAATTGATTTCTAGGTCAAAAACTTGGCCGCCACTCCTAGTAAATAAAAGAGCCAAATGTCATCAGTTTCAAATGGTTTGAATTGGAACACGCCCCAAAATCAACAAGTCAGTTCTACATCTACAGTGCCCAAAACCTCAAAAAGAGCACTTGCACGCTTGGCCAGAATCACACATCAAGGCACTTATCCCCAATGGTGAACAGTAATACTTGAGAAAGTGACCGCCTCTTGAGAAGTACCTCACACTCAGTTACCAAAATAACATTCACTCTCACTCCGTCACGTCTGTTGTACCAGCAACTTCGACATCAGCTGTGAGCAACGGATGAAACATGAAGTTAAAGGCAAAAGCCAAGGCATTGCGAACATTAACCCTCCAGTCCTGCTCTATCTTGACTTGTCGGCTTGTTGGTACCAAAGATGAGGTGCAAGTCCGGCAACGAAGAGCTTTCAGCTCAAACACAGGCCATTTGCTGCCTAATCGACCCTCCAGAACAGTGCTGAACTCCACAAGGCTTCCTTGACTGAGCCCCAAAAGTACACTGCGGAATTCGTTACTGGCTCGCAGCACAATGTCTTTTGTGGCGTCCTCGTTTTCGTGCTCCCCTCTCAACTTCTTATCCCCGTACGGCATACCCATAGTGACTTCAAACTTATAGCGGTCAAATCGTTTCACGTGGCACTTGTGGTTTGCGAGCGCTTTGAGTTGGCACAGCGCCTCAGCGGGACCTTGCTGGCTGCCGTCACAAGCTGGATACTCTTCGCCATAAAGGCAGCGGACCCAGTCCGCTACAAAGCCAGGAAGGAGGTTGACGACTGCTTGCACGCCGTTTTCTATTTCCGTCACACGGACATACTTAAAACGACCTTCCCAAGTGACACGGTGCCCCTCCAAATGGCTGCAAAGGATCTGGACATGCGCCATGTTGCGTTCCCTCCAGGCACGAGGACCGCAGAGATCGCCGTACTGGTGCCAGGTCAGGGTTGAGTTGTACACCTTCATACCCTCCGAACGGTACACATAGAACCAGCTGAAAAGCATCAGTGCCGAGAGCCACACCAGGATCAGCTTGACCATGCTGCTACGCCGCAGCGAGTGGATGACCGTGAGAGGAGACAAGCTAAAGCGAGTCCACCAACGCAAAAGAAGAGGCAGGACACAGACGCACACCGTCACTGCCATTTTAGCCAGCTCCAGTGCAAGAAACCAATGCACCAGCTGGACCAGAAGTGCAGCAGCCAGTGCCAACGATAGCACAGGAAGAGCGAAGACAAAAAGGAAATATCCCAAAGCAGTGCGCAGGAGTCCCAGCACGGAGGACTCGCGCAAAAGAGTGACTGACATCTCACACCAGATGAAGCAGAGCAGGTAGGGAAGGAGCATGCTGTAGGACCCTTGCAGTCCCCGTGCCGTACCCATACGGGTACACAGGTACAGAACAAAAAGGTACAGGACACAGGGCACTCCCATGTGCAGCACCAACCAATCGCAAATGTGCAGGCTGAACCAGGACCCTCCCACCAGTCGCCCCACCCAGCCCCCGAACAACTCACTGGCGAAAACACAAACTGCTGAGGTGACCTGAGACAGGAGGGCCAGCCTGGCGTTGTGTTGCGCTCCTGGACGCAGGCTCAGGTAGCTGCTGACGGTGAAGAAGACTGCCACAGTAGCCAGCTCCGAACATGGCAACCAGGACTTGTCCGCCAAGGGAAAAGAGAGAATGAGGAAAAGAGCAGACAGCAGGAAGTAGAGGTGAGGCTCCAGGTGGGTCCAGGTGAAGTTGGACTCAGCCTGCTCCATGTCCAACCCCGGTTCGAAGTGCGCCAGCATGGACGTAAGCGTCTTGAAGTTTTCCCAAGCTTTGCTGTTCTGGAAGACCCTCAACGTGCAAATGACCATGGAGAGGAAGGAGAGGTAGAATACGACGAGGGGAACGACGAGAAGGAAGAAGTCCAGGGTGAGATTGGAGATGATGAAAAAGAATATGAGGGTGTTGATGTGGTGAGTTGGGATGAGAGCGCTGATCCACTGCATGCCAGCACGGGAGGCCCAGTCGATCAACACTTCCTTCACCTCCGTCACTGCATGGAGGGGAAACTTCAGGATCTACAGGGACGAGGACGCAGTGTATTAGAATCAGTGTTGATCTACACTCACCAACCGCTTTATTAGTGTACTGTCTTATGAAGAAGTGTGGTTTTTGTTTTCACTGTGGCCTAGAACTTTTAGGGGAAAAATTAAGTATCTTACAATAAGTGCACACACTTAAAACAAATACTTTGTTGAAGCTCCTTCAGATTTTATTACAGGTGGATTTGTGCCAAAATAACTTTTGAAATTATGGCCCAAAAGTTCAACCTTGGTTTCCTCAGAACCCAACACTTCTTCTCACTTGCTTTTGGGAGAATCAATGCACAATTTAGCTGGATTTGTTCAGTTCACTTCTGGATATTTTCCCTTGTAAGAAAGGGCTTTCATCTTGCGACCCTATCCCGTAGTCCCGACATATGAAGAATGCGCAAGAATACAGCCAGTAGTGGGCAGAGATTTTCACAGCTTCTTCTGTGCCGCTGTATACTTCTTGTCTTTTCATAAATTTTGGAGGGACATCCTGTTCTTACTAAGATCACTGTTGAACCACATGTTCTCCATTTGATGACTCTTCACTGTGTTCCATTATATTCCTAATGCCATGAAACTTTTTGTACCCTTACTGTCTGTCTGTTTATTCTCTCTTGTCTGAAAACCTTCGACAATGAGATCCCTTTGATGCTTTGTAAGCTCTTTGCTGACCATAGCTTTTGCAGGAAGATGCAAGAAAATAAAGTAAACTTTAATTCAATCTAATGTCACCAACTAAATTATATTCTCCTGTAAGGCCCTTAGTGCATAAATAACTCCTTTTAGAAGGTTAGTACCTTCTGATGCAGTGGCAAATCATCAGGGTTCCTCACAGGCTCTTCATCATCGTCATCATCGTCCTCAGCTACTGACTCCAGAGCTGGTGTTGGAGAAATGCCTTGGGCATATCGCTTAGTGTTTTCAACAAAGTCCTCTGCACTTACGTACTGAGTTCCTACACAAACACAAGTTCAAGAAACATTTAGTTATAACGATTTTTAGAATTTAGAAGTGTTCAAATGTAGTGGCTAAACACTCTTACCATCACTGGAGACAAGACTCTCCAAAACTTTCCTCTGTTTCTGAGCTGAGCTCATGAGAAAATTGCTTTGGGCGCCATCTAGGCAAAGAAGAGGGTATTGCACAGTCATGAAGAACATATGTCACTTCCATTAGGGAAGTAACACATTCTCTAAGCCATATAGAACATTTACCCGTTTCTGTGTTGACCTGGCTAATGTTCTCCAGTAGTTCTGAGGCAGTGACCTTCCTCTTCCGCTCTGGATTGAGCCTCCAGTACATGCAGAGAGCTGCTTTTCTAACCGTCCGCTCAAAACGAGACTCAGAAGCCAATGTCCGAACATCTTCACTGTTCTCAGCCGTGATGCCTATCACATACACACACACCAACTCAGGCAACTATGCTCACATGTACCTCAAGATGTTTAAGCGAATCACTTTTGTGATACCTTTTCGTTCATGCAGGCACCACTGTAGGAGTTTAACAGCGTCTCTGCGCCCATTTTTTGCTGCCTGCAGAAGCCATGTAACAGCAGTGACGCTGTTCACTTCCTCGTCCCGCAGCTCAGACAGACGTAGGTAATGTCTGCCAATCTGCAGGAATAAATAATTTCAGTTATTTATGCATCAAGTATATGCATCTACAATGACTTTTCAGACACATTACAAATGATATTAAAATATTTAACAGCATTTATCTGTTGGATATGGGTCCGAGCTAGACGTTAAAGCGTGTGTGCATGCATGCGTGCTCGTGTGTTTTTTTTGACCTCTGTCTGTGCTTTGGAATCTCCATTCTTAGCCCGCTGCTTAAGGTCCTCAATGTCCAGTCCCTCTGGCATGTCCCCTGGGAGATTAGAGGGAGAACAGTGAGAGGTCACAGGCGCATACTGAACATTATCACACCACACTGGACATGTGGCGCATGTCCAAATTGGGTGACGGTTTAGGTAGCTGTTAAATCGTTTCAGTGTCAAAAGAAATTCACTACCTTAAAATTCCTAATCATAAATGCACACAAAATGTCAGCTTTGACATAACATGAACCAGAGAAACACAGATAATCACCAGGGTGGTATTTTAAGCTACGTAACTATCCCAATGTGTATACTTATTTCATTTATGAAACAGCTAAACTGCACACATTCTGTAACACTGTATTTACTAAGATTAAGAGTTTGTGGTGTGATAACATTAAAATTATGACCTCTGTTCAATGATACAGTGGTTTAATTTTGCATTCCTTTCTATGAAAACAGGTCATATTGTAATTGTAATAATTATCAATAATGATGGGCACAAAACTATTTATCATGATATTTTTAGGTACATCGTCCAGCCATAATGTATGGGCATCTAGGTACAATTAGTGACTCACTACAGTGGAAGTTTGGAAATACTACTTTGTATGAGTGTGTAAGTGGAAAAAAAAAAAACTTAGGTCACTGCCATTTACATGTTCTCTTTGCATATAGTCGTGTTTGTCTTGTATAGTCTTGCTCGCTGATGCTAACTTTATACCTTTGAACAATGTTGGATTTTCTGTGCAATACAGAAGAAGTTCACAGTGTCTTTTATCCCAAACTACCCATTATTTTGCATTTCTGTTTCTCTATTTACATTTACCTTTACATTTCCAGCATTTAGCTGATGCCCTTATCCAGAGCAACTTATCACAAGGACAGTCTCCCTGGAGCAACTTGGAGCCTTGCTCAGGGATCAAGTGGTGGTTGAGCTGGATCTAGGATTTGAACCCAAAACTAGACCCCCATTACCCCATCATAAATATATACTACTGATGGGATTTGAACACACATATTCATGACTGAAGACTAGGGTTGCACCGTTACCAATACCAGCATCGGGCCGATACTTCATTAATATACTCGTACTCGTAAATAAATTGCCGATACCACACACCGATACCACTCAATGGTATTTCACTACGATTAAACGGTCGTAGTCGGCGGATGTAATTTGTTGTCCTACCTGACTTCGATGTCTAGGGGGAGACAACGATCCAGAAACTTAGGTTCAGAGGTCCTGCCCACACGCTCGTGTGAAATCCAGGGCTCCAGATGGCGACTACAATGTTCGCCAGTGCGACTGGATTTTTTATTTTCCAACTAGTTTGTTCTTTCCAGTCGCCAATGGCAACCGTCTCTCTCAATCCAAGGGAATTTTTTTTTGAAGAAGAAGAAGCAAGAAACAGCTTTTAATTATGCGCAGATAGTCTCAGCCCCAGTGTTTCCGGCAACGCTTTATAGTTAAGGTGGCGGTCGTAACTACGTCGCCTGCAGGGAAAAAAAATAAATAAGCATAAAAAGCCTGCTGTATCCATAGACAGTAAAAGAAGGCCGCGTTACAATTAAGCCGAATAGCGGCATCTAAACTTCCGAACTCAAAGGAAGATGCTACAATGTTTATATGAAATAGGACCGAACCGGAAGTTCCAGAAGTCGAGACTGGAAGTTCTCGACGCTTTTTGTAACTTAGCAATAACAAGCGCCGAGAAAGTACTTTGGAAGTGAGGTTTTGATCCACTCTCAGCGCAAAAAAAAGCGTTTGGTGGACAGGGTTTTTTTTACGCAGCGTTTAGAGTGCTTCAAGTTGAAATCCGTTCAACTTCTAGAACAGCGCTTTGCTCGTCAGTATCACTTCTCTTTTGCTAGCCAATCAAAATTGAGGAAGCATTAGTCATAATGTAACTTCTTTCTTTTGTCAAGAGCCCTGAATGTATCAACAGAGTAAGTTTTGCTGACTTTTAAGTTGCCTGTGTTAACTATGCAGTACATTTCATTTACTTTATCTGCTTATATTTACATTTTGTCTAATGTGATGACACTTTTTTTGTTACAACCAGAAAGATCAGTTTATTTTTGGCGTGGAATAGCCTTGTGTTAATGATTTGATATTTTGTCTTATTAAAGCCTTATTATAATCTGCAAAGGAGAAAATAAAATCTGCCTCCCAATTAATTACATCTAAGAATCTAAGAAGTATCGGTATCGGTACTCGGTATCGGCAAGTACACAAATAAAAATACTCGTACTCCTATCGGTTTGTAAAAGTGGTATCGGTGCATCCCTACTGAAGACATTACCAGTCCAGCTTCTTACCCACTGCACCACCTTGGCCCCCATGTGTGATGTTTTCCCAGTGTGTATCCGTCCCTGCATGGCCTTCACCAGAAGGCGTAGTCGTCCGAGGAACATCGCTGGCTGCATTTAGCTGCGAGCGACCTCGGTGCAGAGCAGGACGAGAAGGCGGAGACTGTCTTGGTGAGGAGTTAGATGAAGAGGAGGAGGAGGAAGAACAGGATACGCGTTGGGACTGTTCACAGGCAAAAGACCCTAGAGAGGTCGAGGAAACAGGCGAGGCAGATGGAGAGCCTGGAGGAAGAGGGTCCATTTCGAATGGAGTTAAATATCTAAATAAACAAACATACAGACATAAAATTAGCATAATGTATTCACACATATACACAGCAGCCAGCTCTGGAGATATGATCCAATCCGATAGTAGCTTAAAATGTAACTGATAGTTCAAAGTTTCAACCATATATTATTTCACAATCAAAACTGTGTCAGGTGATCTGTTAAATCCAAATACAATTCCGAGTCATCTTTTTCTCTTGAGGAACTGATTAAACCCTCAGCTTGTTCAGCTGATACAAGCCACAATTTCTTTAAGTTTCTTCTCTATTTTATGAAAAGAATCCTACTTCTCCTTTACAGTTTTGTTAAGCACTTGGCTTTTTACATTCTCACAGACCAGACCCTAATACAGTCAATTGACTGAGGGAGGAGGGCAATATTAGAGGGTCAGACGATGCCAGTTTTATCCATATCAAAGCCCCTGGCAGAGCCTGTTCCAGAGCCATGGCAACAGCAGCTGCTGATTTAAGTCATTACAAGTAAGAAGAACAGGTCTGTTTAGTGTACTACAAAAAGGATGCGTAAAATCACAAGTTTCACCACAATACAATATTATATAGATTTAGTGAATAAAGATTTGATGTCACCATATCACTCATATCAGATACCAGGCCATTTATATTTGACTCAATTCAGGAGCCAGCACTTGATGAGACAGTATCATATGCTGATTAAAAAACAATCACGTCCATTCATATCAAATTACATAAAGCTCACCCATACATTTAAATGCAAAATATGTGTTGTCTTTCCATAAAAGACACTGTGTTCAATGTAAAGTGATGTTAGAATATGTCTGATGCCTGAACAATGTTTTCATTTTGGATCGATGCTGTGTACGGGCTTGTTATTAAAATTGATATTAATGCAGTTTTGTTCTGGAGGACATCTCCCATTGTATTTTGTTGTTGGCGATCGATAAATTCACATGGAATCGAATTCAACATGTCGAACAGCGGGAAACTGGACGGTCAGCAGTAAAAACTACAGCTAAAAGGTGACCTGCAGTCGGGAACCTCTTTCTCCTCACTGTCGCTGTCATTGTCTTTTTATATCAGTGAACGGAAAAAGAAGGTGGAAGCTGAAGGTTAAACAGCGGTGTTCTTGAATTAGATCGGTGCATGACGCACACAAAAAGGGCGATCAATCAAATCAAAACTTCAAACTACATTACCACACATCTAATTTATTAATCAAAACTAAACATTTGTTTACGTTAACACATGCAGACAGTGGCACACGCTTTAAGGTTTTATTCTCTCACCGGCTCTTTTTGTCGAATTCCACAGTGATGGAGATCACAGATCCTGCTCACTTTGGTAAGGATGCCGGTCAGATTGTCATTCTTGTGTGATTAAAGCTTTTAGCTCTTATTTAATAGTGCGTTAATTAAGCAAGCTGATAGCACACGGAGAGCGGCCCGTCCAGCTGTTCCTCTCTAAATAAACCTGCCCACTCCGTCACCATTGTTTCATTGGACAACAATAATGACGTCTCTATCTTTACTTCCTGCTAAATGCCAAGATAAAAGTCCTCGAACAATATTGGTATCATATGTTGTTAGTCGGTTGACGCTACATATAATGTTATTCATAAATCTGATATATTCGGATACGATCTGTTTCTCAAAACAGGTTCTGAACACAGGACAACATGAAATGAGAATAAAAACACAATAATTCAATAAACAGAACGTAGTATAAAGTGACTAAACGAAAGTTTCAACCGTATTTATAAAAATCGACATTTTCTAGACGTGAGCTAAACATAAAAGTTCAAGCATCCTGGCTGCTTCGTGAATAATCTGCAACAAAACTGCCATTCACTTGGCCCAAAATTGTACAAAGTAAGATGATGGCTTTTAATAGCTTGCGTTAAGGTTTCAGCATCTTTAACTGAAGAAAATCGGGATTCCTCATATGTAATGCTGTAATGGTGTATGCATCACAATCTAGCGTAACAGCACAATTTGTGGGCACCCCGATTTGATAAATAATTATTATAACTTTATTTTGTATGCATCCAAGTTGACAGTACTTATGTGCTTATGTTTACTTATGTTATAATTAAGAGCATTCTGCTGAAAAGCGTGCAAGTAAAGACAGGATTTAAGATATTAACTAAATGTACATTGAACTGTATAATCTAAACACATATCGCTAGGATGGAAATTAAATAGAAATCTTTTAAAGATTTATGAAATATTTTTGTTCCCAGCGTCCCCAGTAGAGGTCACTCTAGACTAGTCCATAAGTGACAAGTATATATTTTTTAAACCTTTGTTGCATATATAGCACCATTAATTAATTCATTAAATACACTATTTAATCCCTATAATGCACTTCCAAATGAACCTGTAGAAAACTCACACTAACCCAAGAACATAAATTACCTGATAAAAGATTTGTATTGACATAAAACAGATATAAGATAATACATACATTTTATTTAATTATTTAATTAATTTTACTCAAATTAATTGAACCATATCAATTCAGTGATTATGGACTACAAGTTTAATGTTGTGTAATTGTGTAACAGTTTAAGAGATTGTCTTTAAACTCCAGTTTTAAGTTTTTATAGCTCCATTAACACATTTTTTTTCTCAGTTGGCTCAAACTATTTGTAACATCAGTGCTTCCCAAGAGATTATGTTACAAGTAAGAGCTTAATCCTGAAAATAGACATTTGTTTGCCATACATGTGTATATCAAAGTCATTTTAGAACGTGGATGGTCGGTGAATAAAGTAGATGTGTGCTGTAACCATGGTGATAAGCCTTCTGTAGAATTACAGAGAAAGTGAGTCAGGATTTTTCTGCTATTACTTCAGTATCTGTATGATATATGTTTGAAAAAAAGGAATGATAGTAGGAATTGGCAGATTTGTTTATTGCGACATGATTTATTCTTTTATTTTATAAGACAGAGTCCTATGCAATCATGTTAATATGCCACATAAATGTTTTGCACAGCATCACTACTTCTTACCAAGACACCCACACATAGTCTGTGTATTTGTTCGAACTAATGAATTATTTAGTGTCACGTCTACTCACTGACTGTCTGAGCCAGTGTGTGTGACAGAGAGAGAGAGAGTGAGAGATGGTTGACTGAGTCTTGCCCTCATTTGTAGCTGGGTTTAAGTGAACAGAAGGTTCATTCTCAGGTAGATGCACGTATAAGCCACACACACATCCCAGACTTCCAAGCTTAGTGAGTAACGCATTCCAGAGTTGGAGGTTTTAGGTAATAAGCTTGTTTTGTGTGCGAGAGAGATGGAGAATAAGGATTGTGGAAAGAAATGTACCTAATGCTTACTCCGTTTCTTATGTAAGCCACAAAAGGAGGAGAATGTGTGTCTGTGTTGTGAAGCACTTTATGATCAGCCACTCTGTCTGCCAAGAGGCTGATAGGCAAGAACATGGTGGATGTGGTTGTGGTTGCGTGTTGTGTGGGTGTGGGTGTGTGTGGGCAGGTTTTTAGGTATTTATAAGAACGTGATTGTACTCTAAAAGATGGAAAAACCTGAGATTTTCCAGAATTTGTGGCTTTGTGAGAACATTTTGTATTTGTAAGGACCAATCTCCAGGAAAACATGCTTTTAACTGAAGTTATGGATGGTGAGGTGTTGCTGTTATTTACGTCTGGTCATTATGGGAGTTAGTGAAAGTACCTTACAAAGAACAAAACACGACTCTGTGTGTGTGTGTAGCCCCGGGTAGTGGCCTGCATATGGTGCTAATCAGGCATGCTGTAATGTCTGTGTTCAGTCACTCTAACATAAGGTTACAGAGGAGAGTCATAGGGGGAGAGAGTGAGTGTGGTGTGGATGAGGAAATCTGGGTCATAGTCATGGCACTTTAGTGGCGTTTCTGAGACTCATTTTCCACCACATCTCTCTCTCTCTCTCCTCTATCCTTTCAATCTCATACTCTTTACCCTCTTTCCACTTCCCTCCATCTTTTCGTTCTCACACTCTAACCTCTCTCCATCCTTACACTCTGCCTGTTCACTCTTTCTCCAGATTTTTTCACACGGTGCTCTCTTCCCGTCTTCACTTCATCCTTCACTCTCACACTCTTCATTCAGTCGCTCCTTCTCTCATCCTTTCTTTTTTATACTGCCTGCTTGCTATCTCCTTTTTTTCTCCCTCCCTCCCTCCTTTCATTCTCACACTCTGCTCTCTCCCTCTCTCTCTCTCTCTCCTCTTCCAACCTTTCTCCATTCATTCACTCTCACACTCTTCCTTCTATCCACCTTCCTGTCTCAATCCTTTCATTTTTACACTCTTCCTGCTCACACTCTGTTTCTCTCTCCATCCTCCCATCCCCTGGTTCTTACACTCTGCCCCAAGATCCTTTTGTCCCCCATCCCTCTCCCTCTCCCTCTCATCATTTCGTTTTCACTCTACTCCCTCCCTCTCTCCATCTTTTCCACATCAGCCTGTTTACTCTCTCTCTCTCTCTCTCTCTCTCTCTCTCTCTCTCTCTCTCTCCATCCTTTCCTTTATACAACTCTGCTCCCACCCCTGATTCTCTTCATCTTGTGGTTCTCACACTCTCTCTCTCTCTATCTCGTCCTCCCTCCCTCCAAACACACACACACACCTCCCGAACGAATTTCTCCGTGAGTGCCACCCGCCACATCCGCGCTCCGTGACGTCACGCTCTGTGGGCGGTGACGGCGTTCTGGTGCGCGCGGAGCCAGCGCCGTTCCCCGGTGAGCGTTTCTCTCCCTCCTACATGCGCGTTCGGGGGTCGGTGTGGCGCCGCCAGCTCGCCTGCGTCTCTTTCCCGCGGACCAGCCCCGATCCCCTCTCTCCTCGCGCACCGCCGGTACTGGATGCGGCGCGTGCACAGCGCCGGGCAAACTGGACGATCTGAAGGCATCTCGTCCGTTCCAGCAACGACGAACCCATCGGCCTGACTGCACTGTCAACGAGTCGTTTACGGTGAGCACTTTCCGACAGATAACAACCTTGAACGATCGAGCCTCGTCCGTTCGTCCGTTCGTAATGAACGAGACTCTTCCTATTTACACGCACGTTATAGCTGGTTATTACGCGAGATCATCACGTTTCCTGCGTGCACGGGAGTGCTTACAACCGGGCGTGCCTTGTCATTTGCAATTAGCTGTTTATTGATCCATCTGGTTCTGAACCGGTCCAACCTCATACTGTATTAGATTTCGCAATGCGAGTATTTTTGCACGCGCTATTTTGGAGTAAAATTGATTATTTTTGTCTGTTTGGCTCTCAAACGAATTTTCCCGCTTTGCACACCCCGTCCTTACCGACAGAACCGACCTACCGTGGTTACATTAGAACGTGTCTTGCGCCTTTCCGCTCCATCTTTCCGCTGTCATTCATGAGCGCAAATCACGCTTTCCTCCAGCTGCAGCTCTGGCTTTCAGTAATCCGAATTAGGGAGCTCTCTTTTCTTCTGCATTTTATTAGACTAACCGTTTTTTGAAAGCTTTATGAGCCTCTGGCTGTAGCTGCAGTTTTCCCTCTGGGTGTGGTTCTGGAGGCCCGTTGCAGAGTTCGGTTCCTCCAACCTTCCTCTTCTCCATCGTTTGAGAGCAACAGAGGCCTTAATGATCTTTCAATTGTGTTGTTCAACACGAACTGGCCATGTGCGTCTTTCAAAGGGCTGCTTAATGAGTCCCATGAGATTTCCTCAGGCCTGCTGTCTTTATAGTTCTTGACCCCTCAGTCCTGGATCAGTTTTCTTCTTAAGTGCCCCATTCCGGTGGACAGACTTGTTTTTATGGAAGTTTGTCCTTTACACACATTCTTTGATCCTGCATTTAAAATTTGTCCCATTTCACGTTTGCACATTTGTTGAAGGCTTTTCTATAGTTATGATTCATGATCATATAGGAAGACCAAAAGTTATGTGGCAAGCAGATGTGGACGTTATTGTAAGACGCATTGGATCATGGAATTTATGATCTTGCTTTTGAAGCAAGAATGATTTTAAACAGGCCTATGGTCATAGTATGTTTGAGTGTGCCGAACTAAATTTCAGCTGTAACCCCGATGGATTAAGCTTTTGAGACACAAGTGTCTCTGGCTTCATTTGTTTTGAGTGTGTGTTGATGGGAACGGTCATGTTAGTCTTAGGTGTTCATTGACCCTCATGAGGACTTGCTTGTCTATGGGTGTGTGTTTGCGCTTGTCTGAATTTCCTTATTAGATTGGAGTTTGTTTTGAAGCCACATGATCAGCAGGGCAATGAGAGTCTAACCGTCATGCATTACACCCTTGTTACACCCTGCAGGCCACCAAGGAAGCCTCACACACACTCAGTAAAATTTACTCTGCCCTCAACTTCCTCAATGCAACTCCCGTTTCCCATATGGCAAGACCACACTCTGCGCTGTGTGTGGGTCATAAGTATTTAGTGAGCAAAAGAGAAGTTTGAACATTTGCATGTCACTTCAGCATAGGCAAAGCACCTACACTCTTGCCCTGCAGCTGCTGTTGTAAAAATTGCTAGTTAAACAAAAAAGGCACTGAACTATGACTGGCAGATAGCTATGCATGTGTTGAATTCTTATCATTATTGCTCTATTTTACACTTGACTGTCTTTAAAGATAATATGGGTATAAAGTTTATTTTGCTCTTTATATATTACTAAGTCATAAAGGTCAACAAGAGGGCTTGAAGCCAACTTTCTCTGCTTCTGTCAAACACATGCACACACCCTCTCTATCCGCCATCCTGTGACCAGCAGCCTGATGGGTTTTATCTCTCTCCTGAGGGTTAAGTGTACAGTTGCACACTATGAAAAGTGTGTGTGTGCATAAGCAAGAGTGCTTGAATAGTGTCAGAGATGCAAGTCTAAGCAGTATGGAATTCTCTTGCCATTCCAGTAAAGCCACTTTCAGGCTCACTTCAGCATGGGGTCACATAAATCGTTTCAATCGTTTTTACCTTCCGTTTTCATCACCTATCAGAAAACTTCTGCATGAGTGATCCAAATTTTCACAATTTCTTCTCCCAGTTCAGTGTACGAAATGTTGCCTGACATTTAATCTCTGTCCATTGTGAAAGTGTGCCCACTAAAAGTAGACCTAATCAGATCAAAATGTTTTCGTTTATTTTTTCTCTCTCACAACTTTGAAAATCATCTTCTGTGTGTTGCAACAGAGGCTTGTGTTGTGTCGGTATGTAGCATGCTCCTATAAGTCTCTCTCATAAATATGCAAGACCCTGAGAAGGTAGTAAGCGGATTGCATTACTGCCAACTCTTTGCAGATTAGCGTGCATATCTGCAACTAAAAGTTAGATGTTGCATACTGTTATAAACATTTCTTTGTCTTAAGTGTATCATGGTAACACTTTCAGGTTATGGTCCTTGGTGCCCTCTGCTTTATTCTGCAATAGTTGTTTTTGTTTGCGTGTGGAGGAAATGAGGAGAGGAAAACTTTTTGCATCATCTGGTAATTACACAACACTGGAAAAGCAATAAAAAGCACCACAGTTGGCTTTGTATGTCTTAATTATGGCAAAATACAGCTGTGTGGGATTTAACTGTGTCGAAGCCAGTAAAACGAAGTGCTGTGCAGTTTAACAGTGTATGTCCTTTAAAGCCCTGTTACGAAGGCTCTTGTTAAATTGCACTAAACACTCTCCCACTTTTGACAAAGATTAAAGGCCACCCACGTCACTGGTTTATCAACTTCCTCTAAATCAAAATGTGTGAAAAGCTGCAAGGGCTTTAACTGTTGGTGCAATATGCATTAGCAAGAATAGATCACATGACAGTATGTTTGGATTTTCAAAATCTTATTTACAGCTTCAAGATGTTACATAGGTTGTCTCCACTAGATGGAGTCCCTAGTTTACCATATATTTTTGTGCTTTATAGTGCTTTTCCTCTGCCAGTTTGGTACACGTTGCCAGCAGTTTCATGGAGAAAAGGGTTCGATACTTGGTTGTTTCCCCATCTAAAGAGGTACTTGTAAATGCAAGTGGGTTTGATGCAGTGGTCAGTGGACTGTGGTCAAGTGTCTGTTGAAAATGAAGCTGGGAAATAATCTAGAAGAGCGTCGGTAACGCTGACAGGAAGGCTAATTGGTGTCTGACCAGTCAGTGGCTTGCAAGATTATGGCTCAAACGTTTGGTTTCTTCTCGTGTTTCTTACTTAGTTACAGTAGACTTTGCAATTAAAAACTCACTATATCTGTGATTTCATTTTCAAAAGGTACTGAACCATATCATTCGGTGGTAGTGGTATTAGAATGAGTACGATACATTTCAACTTATAGGTAGAAGTTTTGGAACAGTAAAAAATTAATTTGAGTTATAGCTTTAATTTAAAACACTTGTAAAAATGTGCCACTGGCTTGTATTCCATTACATGTACATCACATTTGTAAATGGTACTAACCATATCCATAAACATTTTGTATAGTAAAGGATTTGATGGGAAATATTCTACTTTGTAAGACAAAGTATGAGTAAGCTTCCAGGCTGCCTCCAGATTTGCTCTTGTACTTTTCTTGAAGGAAAACAGGCCATGACCTGACATGCAGTTTACACTGATACAGACAATTGTTTAAAGCAAAAAGTGAGAAAAATGTCAAATGTCAATAAAGGCTCTACTACTTCTGTATCTACAGGCATTTGTGTTTAAGAGCTTTAGAGTGTGTTGAAGAGCCAAAGTCACCTGCCTCTATAGTCTAAAAGTGTTCTGATGTCTTTATGTTGGAGTAAGTTTGAATTTTATGACGTTTGCTTTCAGATTGAAGGCACTGCTGTTACCATTGATGATGACGAAGAGGAAGACGATGATAGTAATGTGGTCTGTCCCCATAGCAACCAGTAGTTTGGTGTGAGGGGGGGAAAGGGGTTGTTAACTCATTTTGGGGGGAAGCAACAGAGGCCTAGAAGATGTCTGCGTCCACGCCAAACTCCGCCCCGCCTCCGAAAAAGAGCCGGGGAAAGCAGGAGGCGGAGTCTCTGCAGGCAGCTAATGAGGAACTAAAGACCAAATTGGCCGACATTCAAAATGAGCTACAGCAAGAAAGGACGAAGGTATTGTCATTTTTGGACTTTTTCCTGCTTTTAGTTAATCTGTTACAGCGTATTAAAATTGGGCACAGGATGGGCCCAGACAAAAGTTATCAAAACATTGATGTATGGCTCATAGGTTTAAAATGAGAAGTCACATAGTTGTGTTGAACTTGCTGTCATGTGTGGCGGATTTGAATCGATTTCACCACTGGCGTAATCTTGGCAATGGTACCATTTACCGCGAATGCATCTGAAAAACAGTTGTGAAATGTGACTGTTGAATTAGCTTATTACTGCACAGCAATGAGCTTACAAAGAGCTTAACATTTCTGAAAAGCACAAGACGTTTTTCCTAAGGTAGGTATGCTCACAGATCTAGCAGCACAGTGTTTTATGGAGAGCAGTCAAGTCTCAGCAGCCAAAATTATAGTCATAAAACCCATAAACTTGCTGAATTTTTGTATACAATGAAATTGTAGGTGAATTGCTGTTATATACTCCGGAAGAATAAGGATTTGAGCAACTTTGACAAGAGATAAGTTGTGACGACTGGGTCAGAGCCTCTCCAAAACGTATTTTTCTCAGTGCGTTTATTTATTTCTTAATTTTTACAACAGCTTCAAGATTTTTTTATTAAAGAATCTAAAATCATAAAAGATGCCATTATGGTAAAAATAAATAAAATATTAAGGGAGACTTAACAGCCTATGAGGCTATTTGTTAATTGGAAATGAATTAAACTGTATTCCTATTAATCATTCATCATTACTTTTATAGGCCCTTCTAACACACACTCCTCCTCTCCCCACGTAGATGTGTAAGCTACGCGAGCGGGTGCAGGAGCTGCGGTCGCAGCGAGACACCGACCAACACAAGCACTCGGTGGCGTTGACCGAGCTGAGGGTGAAGCTTCACGAAGAGAAGCAGCGTGAGGTGGCGGCGGCGCGTGAGGCCCTGTGCCGGCAGCACGAGTCCGAACTGGCCCGGGCGGCCCGGCTTCGCGAGTCCGAGCTGGCGCGGCTGAACGCCCTGGTGTCCGTGCTCCGCGACGGCGCCAGTAGCGAGGTGAGGAGCGCCCTGCGGGAGGAGGCACGCGAGGAGGCGCGCAGGGCCCACGAGGCCGAGCGACTCAAGCTGACCCAGGAGCTGCAGGAGGCCAAGGCCGGACGCAGGCAGGCGGAGGAGGCGCTGACCCTCGCCGTGCAGGCCGACAAAGCCAAGGCGGCTGACCTGCGAGTGGCTCACCAAGCCCACCAGGAAGAGATTCAGAGGATTAAGCGGGAGAGCGAGAGAGATATCCGCCGATTGGTGAGCTATGGAAAAAGATTGAAGAGGGTGGAGAGAATTGGGGTCGACTGATTTTCAGCATTTTCATAGTAATCGATATCGATCATTTTTGAAACTGATATGACATCTGGAGTCGCCATCACTGTGGTTTAGAGGAATGCCTCACCCGTTGTTGATTTAGATTTATGTCTCAGTGTGTTTGAAGTCAGAAGTTTAGCCTTCTGGCACTGATGGCTGAAGGCACTGAAATTATTGCCCTCTGATAAAAACTGGCAGCTCCCTGCACTTTGAGGTTTGGTATTTCGGTTCAAAATATCTGTTATTTGTCTCCTTGATTAGTAATAATCGGTGTCATCCCAGAACAATCCATGACATGATAGGGGCTATTTCAGAGTTAGATATCTGGCTAAATGGAAGAACGATGGTTGGACAGAAGGATGCGTTAAAAACCTGTAGTGCAGGAAGACTTAAGTTTAAGCAATCAAGATGGAAATATACACTTTCAGCTTTAAAGGAGTTAACGAAAATATTGGATTAATCTTTTAATAATGGTAATATATTTACGGCGTTGTTTTAATATCTGGATGAAAGTTGGCAGTGAATGACTGCCCGAAGTCTGTTTTGTCTTTGATAACTGAAAAGCATAATCTATTGGGTTGTGAACTGAGAAACAATTACAGTTACGCTGTGTGACCGCTAACACAAACTTTCCCTATCCAAGTAGCACATGCTGCTGTAGTTTTTAGGTAACCAGTAATAATTAGAACATTTCATACTGTAGTAAATATATTATTGTAATATGATTTATGTGGTCGTATCAGTGAAGTTACAGGGAGTAGAAGTAAAGAAGGTAGAGGACTTCAAGTACTTCAAGGTCTAGGGTCCAAAACAACGGAGAGAGTGGAAAAGAGGTGAAGAAGCGTGTGCAAGCAGGTTGGAATTGGTGGAGAAAAGTGTCAGGCGTGATGTGTGATAAAAGGCTTTCAGCAAGAATGAAAGGAAAGGTGTACAAGACGGTAGTGAGACCAGCCATGTTGTGTGGTTTGGAGACAGTGCCAATGAGGAAAAGACAGGAGGCAGAACTGGAGGTTGCAGAGCTCAAGATGCTGAGGTTCTCTTTGGGAGTGACGAGGATGGATAGGATCAGGAATGAGTTCATCAGAGGGACAGCTCATGTTAGATGTTTTGGAGATAAAGTCAGAGAGGCCAGACTGAGATGGTTTGGACACGTCCAGAGGAGAGACAATGATTACATACAGTAGGTAGAAGGATGCTGAGGTTGGAGCCACCAGGCAGGAGGCTGAGAGGAAGAGCAAAAAGGAGATTTATGGATGTGGTAAAAGAGGACATGAAGTTAGTTGGTGTGAGGGTTGAGGATGCAGAGGATAGGACTAAATGGAGACAGATGATTCGCTGTGGCGACCCCTGAAGGGTAAAGCCGAAAGAGGAAGAAGAAGATCTGTTTTTATGTTAAAAATGTTCACAGAATTGCTGGTAACACCTGGGAAATCCACTAGGGGGTAGTCATGTGTTTCCTGATGTTTGGTAGAGGCAGAGAGTGTTTTCTATAAATATAAAGACCCTAGAAATATAAAAACAAGACAGGCGAGACATTAAGAAATACATTACACGTACTGTTATAGGGAGAGACGTGCCTTTAGACCACATTCATCTATAAATTCATTGCTATTATTGGCATATTGATTTTAAAAATGACCAATACTGATAATCGTAAAAATGCAAACCACCCGTGCTGATTATCCACCGACCTCCACTTAATAATTCCAATAACTCCATTTTTGTAAATGAGGGAACTTACGTAATTTTCTGTAACATCTTCTGACAAGCTGCATCACCAGTGATCTGTGTGTGTGGCGTTTGCGTGTGTTAGATGGAGGAGTTGCGAGGCAGGGACCGTGTGGTGCAGGCCCTGGAGAAGGAGCTCGGCGTGCAGGCCGGGCAAACGCAGAGACTCCTCCTACAGAGGGAGCAGTCTGAGCGTAACCACGGCAGCCCAAAAAGAGAGATGGCCCCTGCCATCGGAGAAAACGGCGACTCCGTCTGCAACCAGGTCGACACTGCTTTTCAAAATTCATGCGCCATCTTAAAAATCCTCACACACATGCTTGCTTTTAAATGACGTATCTGATCTGTTTGTATGTGTGTGTGTGTGTGTGTGTGTAGGAGTTCGAGGAAAGAGATACTCGAAGGTTCCAGCTTAAGATCGCTGAGCTGCAAGCAGTTATCAGGAAACTGGAGGATAGAAACACACTGCTGTCAGACGAGAGGACTGAACTGGTACTCAAACACACACACATGGCACACTAATGGCACACACACACATTTGACCCGCCCTGATCCGTTTGTGTCGGTTTTAAAGAATCAGTCCCCTTTCACTCGCTCACACGCACATACACACACACACACACGTCTCTTCCTGTCTCACTCCCCTCTGTCTCGGTCAGTTGAAGCGTGTGCGTGAGACAGATGGACAGATGAAGCCGCTGTTGGAGAAAAACAGGCGGATGAGTAAAAAAAACGACGAGCTTCTACAGACCCTGCAGCGCATGGAGGACAAATTGAAGTCCCTCAGTCGCGAGAATGCCGAGCTGGTGGGCAAAACACGCACACACACACAGCTTTCAGTTAAAAAATATTGAAAATATTTAAATATTGAGACTTTAAATAAGCTCTGAGCTGGTTATATTGTTATTCCTTCTTATGTATTAAATTGTCCCAAAAAATTAATTAAATACATTTAAACAAGTACATATTGCTGTAACTAATAATACAAGTTTCCCTCCGAAATCCAACCTTGATCCCAGTTACTAAAAGTAAATGAAATGTCATTTCAACTCTCCCATTTTCCACTCCATCAGAAGGATCAGACAAACTCAGACTCCCAGCATGCCATGCTCAGGAGACCCAGCTCTCTGACGGATCTTAACCACGCCCACGAGCAGCAGGAGGTAGAGTTTCTGCGCCTGCAGATCAACGAACAGCGCAGTGTCATCGAGGAGCTCATTCAGGTTTGTTTTCAAGTCTACAACACACACACACACACACTACTCTCTGGTCTATGATATCCAATTTGTAGTTGATCTAACGCAAGGTTCATCAGTATTTTCAGTCACTGCAAGAAAACGTTTGTCACAAATCGTTTTATCAGCAGTTGCATATGGCTTTTGAACACCTTTGCATTGTGGAGTTTACTACTGAATTTGTGCGTGTCACGTTTTTCTCTGTCTCTCATTAGGCACTGATGTGAAAGTGCGTGTTTTATTTGTCGTTGTGAACACACCACAGCACAGCACACAGTGCACCACAACCAAACGTGACCTCTGCATTTGACCTATCCATGAAGGAGCAGTGGGCAGCTGATATGGAAAGCGCCCACGGAGCAGTGCTTGGGGACGGTACCTTGCTCATGAGTACCTCAGTGGTACCTTTACCGGTCCAGGATTTCAATCGGTAACCTTCTGATCACGGGGCAAATGCCCTAATCGTCACGCTACCAACTGCCCCTACATCTTTAGTTTAAAGATTTTGAAATTAAACAACTTTCTGAAATTAAAATCAAGCTATAACTGGCTAACTGGAATTCTTTTCATCAAACTCTGATTAATCCTCTCTTTGCGACTTTTAATCTGAAGTTAAGACCTATTATTATTATTATTATTATCATCATCATTATTATTATTATTATTACTCATTCATTCCTTCATTTATTATCTGAACTGCTGAATCCCAACTGGGGTCACAGTGGGGCCAGAGCCTATCCCGGGAAATACTGGTGCAAGGCGGGGATCAACCCTGGGCAGGCGCCAACATACCGCAGGGCTATTATTATTATTATTATTATTATTATGGCAAAAATCATTCAGCTACCTTTTTAGAAGCCAGCTCAGCTGTATGATCAGCGGTCTCCACTTCAGTGGGACGTAACAGCCTTGAACGGCGTGTGTTTTTTTTTCTGCATGCGCGTGTGAGAGCCCATATTTGCGTCTTTGTTCTTGATTGTGTAGTTGTGATCATTTTGGAGTGTGTGTGCGCCCCTTAATTGGTCACATGCTGTGATTATTTCTGTTGCGTAATCAGTGTCCCGTTTGTTAATAAGGCTTCTCGCCTCATTAATCCCAGGCCTAATTGGGAGATTTGTCACGCCTTCGCTCCTTTTGCCTCCCCTCTTTTCATCATCATAATCCTCAAATCCGTCCTTAGTCAAAAAACAACTAAACCCAGAGCGGAATTGTGCTGTTAGAGCGGTTGTGTACTTACTACGAGAGCAAATAAACTCCTTTCACCTCAGTGACCTTGAAGTTTGAGTTCACACTAGGATTACTTACTGCATTAGTGTTTTTGGGTGATATCTTCTAGTTTGAATGAACTGAATTCATTGATTGTTGATCAATACTTATATGGAGCGGTTTGCTGCTGTGTGTGCGCGTGGTCAATGCAGTTCTAAGATAAAATGTGGGGCGTCAGGTGTTTGAAGTGATGTTTGTGTTTGCTTTCAGGAGCGAGACAGGCTTATAATAACCAAAAAGAACAAGAGGAAGAATATAAAAATGCCAAAGGTGAGAACAAGACACTCAAAAACATTACTTTGTCCAGCAAAGTTGTGCTTGACTCTTTGTGCAGTGTGAGCATGCATTGGTGAGAGTGCGTGTATGTGTTGCACTACTCAGTGTTCTGTCACTAAGCAACTGTCTCCTTCGAGGGAGGTGTTTGAGGGGAGGGGGAGATAGCAATGTACCCGATTTTTAATTAAACTCATGGGAAAGCTAAGTCAAATGTTCCCTTGCCCTCCTCCTTTATCTCGTTCATTGCCTTTTATTTTTAAATGATTTTATTGTCTAAAGGCACAAAGAAATTATGCAGGTTTTTGTAACATTTTGCAATCAATTTGGAGAAAAAGTGAAATTTTGGGGCAGCTGTAAGTATGTGTGTGTGTGTGTGTGTGCGTGTGTGTGTGTGTGTGCATACACACTCTGGGGTAATACTGGGTGGGGTTTGCTTGTTCATCCTTGGCCGTTGCTAAGGAGGCGGAGTGCGATCATCCAACGTCGCAGCATCCTCAGATATCAGCAAATAACACAGGCACACCAAAAGCACTCGCCAACTCACCTGCGAAGAAAACACACACCACTTTTTAAGAACTTGGCGACCTTTACGACGAGAACAATGCCATGCGCTGCATCTTGACGCATCTTTCACTGGATTAAACCCTTATTGTCAAAAGTGTTGACCTGCAAGAATGGTTTTGGACTGAAAACATAAGACGGGAGACAAACACACTCGGTATGACGGAATATTTTCTGCTGGTCCTCTACCTCTCGTCCTTCATCTGTCTGTGTGCGCTGGTCTGCCTGTATTTCTCTGGCTGTCAGGAGATGACCTACAAGCACGATGGTAAGAGCACATGACTTCAGAGCCTATGAGCCTCCCGGGGAAGCTGCTACGGCCAGAGGGATGTGTGAACAGTGTGTGTGTGTTCTGTTTGTTTCTGTGCATGGTGTACTCTATGCATGCTTTTGAGTTTTCATCCAGTTAGCCATTAACTGATTCAATTCAAAATCGATTCACGATTCATAAACGATTCACAATTCAATATACAGATGAATTTGTTTCCAGATTGCTGTTTGGAGTTACTTTTCCCATTTGAAGGCAGAGCAACAAAAAACTACACTGAACGTATAACTGAACGTAATGGGTTTATACACATACTGACTGCATATGGAGGTCAGATTTCGGCATTGCGCCGTCTATAGGATTGTGGAGCTGAACTCGTGTCGGGAGAAAAATTCAACTAACGCCATTACGTTAGTTAAAAAATATGAATCGATTTATGGGAATGCTTGAATGGATTTTGAATCGACAGTGAAAGAATTTGCACACCCCTTGTTTTAATTTAACAAAATTGATGAGGTTTAGCGAAATTAAACAAGGCCAGCATTGACAAGAGCTTGGAGACAAATGGCGCTTTTCCATTGGCAGCAGGATCCTCGCTGTACTGAGAACGAATGTCTCTCCATTACAAATAAAGCCGTACCCGCACTGTCATGGCATTGCTTGATGGCAGGACCAAAACCAGGACGCAGCAACGCTGACTGTTTTTTGATTGACAAAAACCACGTCATTAATGAGGATTCATCACACAGCTGGACACTGCTAAAAGCTAGACCCATGCTAAAGGGTTTAGCCTTATACAATGGAAAGCCAAAGCGTGCCACAATTTTCATGTCATCGCAGTATGGTTTAGGTGTAGCACAGTTCATATATACCTATGGAAAATGTGCCAGAGTTCTCTTCCAGCAGGAGAGGCGTCGTTGTGGCCAACAGGGGGCGCTCATTAGCGATTGGGACACTGCTGTTTCAAAAAAGGGCAGATAAAGCCTGAAAACTGAGGTCCTGACTGTTAATCAGAAACATCACAGGTGTTCACGTCTGTAGAAAATGTCAGTTTGGTTCTGGAACGGGACACCAAAGAGCGAGAGCAAGTTGACTTACATAATTATCGATCTTCAGTATAGATGTCGACGATATTCTGCACGTCTGCATGGATTGAAGTCTTCGTGTTTGAGTTTTCACCTTTGTCTCCTTTACTGTTGCAGCCCTTTTGGTCTTAATCGTCCTTCTCCCTGTCCTTCTCTCTTGTTTAGAGGCATGTTGTGGAGACATATTTTGGATTTGACGAGGAGTCGATTGATTCGGAAACGTCCTCTCTGACGTCGTACAACACAGATCGCACAGACCACACGCCTGCCACGCCAGAGGAGGAGCTTGAGGATGTAAGTCTTGTTCCACGCACAAATACCTACACACACCCTTATCTTTTGTTGGGTATTTACTAGTGTTAAAGCAATCTTGATCATTTGACAATTTTTACACTCTTTTGGCTTGAAGTTTGATCAGATGGTTAAATGGTAACAGTCACAGTGAAAACAGTAATATTGGAACAGCAGCCAACCAGTAGTCCATGTTGCAATTTGGCCCAACCCCATGTAGAAGTGTAAACACAAAAGCGCCGGTAGAATTGTGCGATCACTTTATTATTAAAGCTAAATATACTGAGTGGACTGTGATTGGTCAGGCCTTCTGTCGGGAGGAGGCGGAGCTCCGTTTTCGACAGCTGACTCGGGAGTACCAGGCACTGCAGCGCGCCTACGCCCTCCTCCAGGAGACCACCGGCCCCTTGGATCCGGAGCGACACAGCAGGGTACAGACATTTACCACACACATCGCATTACGCGTCCATGTGGCCTCTCACTCCAGAGGGTCATTTCAGCTTTCCACGCTGCATGCCTGAGCATGTCGCCTTTTGTTTTTCGATGTGTTTTGATTCATTTGCTAACTGACTAGTGTTCATTTCAAACCCAGCAATCTTCAGCCAGGATACTTCAAAACAGATCATCCCTTGAGCAATCTTTAACGCCTACAAAGTGCAGAACACTTTAAAAATAAAATAAAGTTCTCTACTGGGATCAAACTACGGAAGTAAACACAGATCTAGCAGTTAATAGGTTAGTAAAGTCAAGTTGGCAGGAAACAGTCTAAAGAGGCATTTTTGGGCTAAAAATGAGTGACTAACCATTAGCACAAGCCACGGTGTTAGGCTAAGAATGGATTTCATTCATTGTAATTCACATTACACCAATCAGCTATAACTTTATGACCACTGACAGGTGAAGTGAGTAACATTGATTACCTGGACACAATGGTATCTGGTAGTGAGTAGTGTTTTAGGCAGCAAGCGAACACGTTTTGAGAGCATTAGAAAATGGGCAAACCGAGTGACTTTGTCAAGGGCCAAAATGGAATGACTAGACAAGCAGCTCAGAATATCTCCAAAACTGCAGCTCTTGGGGGATATTTTAAGTCTGCAGTTGTCAGGACTGTTAAACAGAGCACTAATTAACTGGCAACAGGTGACCTGACCCATGACCCTGTTATGGCTGGACGGTGTCATTTCCCTTAGTCTTGTCTGAACCAATGGTGGTGAATTCACTATTTTTATTAGAGTAGTCCTATGAAAAAGTTCCTCACCAAAAAAATATTAAGTTGCACCTCAATCTCGATCTTCTCAGTGGAATTTGTGTCAGCAAGCAACTGAGGGTTTACCGATACATTGATCTACACCGATACATAATCAGTTAGCCCAGAGTATCGATCCAGAATGAAAACATCGATTAGACACCATACGTATTGTAGCGTTACTTTATATCAAACAGGCTTGAACAAGCTCTGAGTATCAATGGAGTTAACGTCTCATGTTTTCTGAGTTCGATCAAAACAAAATCTGACTTTGTGATATCGGCAGAGTAGAATCGTTGTCAACTGAATCTATATCATATCGTATCGTGATGAAACCTGTTTTACCCTCACTACAAGCAACCCTTCGCAAGAAAGTAGCGCTCCATCTGTCGGGCGGCAACCTCAAAGCTAGATTTCAACCCAGAGTGACCTGAATGAGTCTGACTTCTGTAGCGTTAGGCCAGCTCTCTGATTGGCTGTGTGCTCTGTCCGTCAGACCCAGGAGCAGTTGCAGGCGGAGCTGAGCGCCTGCCGCCATCGCATCGCCGACTTGGAGAGGAGCCTGGCCGAGAAGGGGCAGGTAATGGAGAAAGGGGGCGGGGAGACCGGGCCCCTGTCTCCTCTCTCATTGGCTTTGCTGCTTGTCTGTCTGGCGGCCGTGCTTGTGTGCTGGCGCTACGCCCAGAGGATCTGCCACAGATTTGTGTGACGTTGCATCCTCGGTTGTCCGCCGTGAACGCGTGCACACACATTTTACCAACAGTACCCCGATTTCTTTTTATTTCAGCATTTGTCAAGGCTGGCAGGCAAATGAGTAGATTCGGTAAATTCAGGAATTCTGTTACTTTATTGTAACATATTACCGACATATGTTAAGAGAAAATAGTAGAAAAACGCCAGAACATTGCACATATAATAAGCAATGGTAATTCATCATTTATTATTTGTGTATCTGATATTTTTACCATGTTTACCCATTTGTAACTAAATTGCTTCTGTTCCTACATTCCTTTGTGTTTCGGCTTTGGTGATCAGCTCTACACGGCACGATTTTTTTGGCTTGTTTCCAAATCGTCCACTTCACTTCCGCATCATTGATCATTGGCGCTTTAAGCATTTATAGGATGTTTCTGCATGTTTTATTTGTTCTGATGCTTCTTTTGTTCAAAATGTATTTCTGTGCATGCTTTCAAAATAAAGCTTGACCACGACCCTGCCTTAAGTTTTCTTTGCTTTATTTTTTTTTTTATGTGGGTGCATTTGTTTGGGTATGTGGGTTTGCATGATCACATTTGGCCGTGAATATATTGGCACATTGGTGTATCATCTACAAGTCAACGAAAAATGCGTGTGTGTTTTTTAATGATAGTTTGAATGAAAGAGTGTGTATTTAATCTTCACGGATGTTTGTGTGTGTGATGCAGGACTCAAAGTGGGTGGAGGAGAAGCAAAATCTCATCAGGGTCAATCAAGAGCTGAGGGAAAAGGTAGTGACATTTCCACTTCCTACTTGAAACTTTCACAACTGAGTAGCACTTCAAATGTAAGTTCCTTTCTTTTGTGTATGTGTGTGTGTATGTGTGTGTGTTAGATAGAGTTACTGGAGCAGTGTGAGCTACGTTTGCGTTCCGAGGTGCGGGACACCCAAGACCAGAACGAGCTGCTGGAGTTTCGCATTCTTGAACTCGAAGTAAGAGACTCCGTCTTATTTCCTCAACAACAACCAGGTGGTGGCCAACCCCAGCTGCTGTCTGCATAAGCTTAACGTGTACATGTCCACACACACACACACACACACACACAGAGTACTGGATTTTGTTTTGTTAAACTATTCATCCCTGTCATTTGAAAATGATTGTTTGAATGATGTACATTTCAATGGATATTGTTTCAGAAATCAGTTGAATGTGTTTTAATAAAAATTTATTTGAATTAAGCTCCTCACCATTTTTTGACTCCACTTCCCGCATGTTATTTTTTTGTGTTTAGACGTCTGGACTGTGTTTCTGTGAATGCATGTGTGGTTTAAGACAAACAGTTTTACACCAGCATCCAGGCATGCATTTGCCTAAAAAAGGGGTGAAAATTGTTGTTTCACTATTAAAAAATGTGCATCACCACTTTAGGAATATTTTCCATTTATTTGTGTTGTATTATGTGTGGTGTGAGCATGCAAAATGTGTGTCATAAGAAATGTGCCCATTTCATATCATTCATTTACTGTTTGAAATGTCCCTGGATTATTTTATGTTGTCATTGGAGTTTGACGTAGGAGTGTGCAAAATTCGGTGCAAAAAATAGCACAGTTTAACTACACATCACTGTTCACATCTATTGAATCATACATTTGTTTAATGGTGTAATAAATTGCTGGGGTCAGAACAGTAGTTATGACTTCTTTCCACAGGGAATTAATGAGACCATGTTTCATAAGTCTTTTTACTAAACAAATGACTGGAAACTTGCTGCATTTCATGATGTAATACAATGTCCAGTACTGTGCAAAAGCCTCGAGCCAGCCCCTTTATTTACCTGTATTTTGGTAGGAAAAGGAGACAACAGGTACAGTGATTTATTGGAAACGTGTTATACTTAATGGTCTAACAATACATCGATCTTCAGTTGCATTGATACAAAATGAAAATGTTGATCAGACACATATTGTAAAATTGATCTAATTTAAAATGTCTGGTTGTGCCAGACATTTTGATATTTAAGTTGCAAGTGATATTTGACTTGCTTTTTGGATTGTGTCCTACACTGCTAAAAATGAAATCTTAACAAGCCAGAAAATCTTAAAAAGAAAAAATAGATGTGTTTTTTTTTATTTTAAGAATAACTGACTTGACTAGACTTGTATGTGTAAGATAAATAATCTAATTTTAAGAAACGTTGGCTACAATTATCTTATTAAGAACAATTTATTTATTATAAGAACTTTTAGAATGAAATAAGAAATTTAATCAAGAGAACTGATACGAGTTCTGATGCTCTCCACTACGAGTTAAGAAATTCATGACAATTTTGCTTATTTGAAGAATATTAAAGCTAAAAACTTGGAAAAATGGAAAGATTTTTTTTCTTGTTGTAGGAGATCTTTACAAGATCAATTTTCTCACTTTATTGGCAGATAATTTTGCTTGATTCTGGAACCTTTTTTTCTTATTATCCTTTTCTTTTTCTTATTTTCTGACACTGATTTTTTGCAGTGTAGTGGTTAGGACACTCGCCTCTGGACCAAGAGGTCATGAATTCGAATCCACCCGTCTGGCACTACCACCATTTGGGTTCCTGAGCACGACCCTTAACCCCTTAAAGTTGCACCAGGGAGATTGTCCCTGTAATCAGGAAATGGAAGTGTCTCTGGAGTGCCTTTCCCAAAAGCATAGTTGCATAGTTAGCAAGTATGCTGTTGGGAAACGCCCTCCTGGATAAGAACGTCTTCTAAATGCCATAAATGTAAAATGTAAAAAGGTTTTTGTGATTTGATTTGAATGGAAGTGATTGTGTTAAATCAGCATATGATAGTCTTATGTTAATCGCTGCCTCCTGAATTGAAATCATATTGTGGCAGACTTCAAATCATGGGTCACTGAACTGATAGATTGCGTCAGGACTTACACACAATACGATTCCTCATGATTACATTAAAAACCACATCAAGTCTGGCTCTTTAGAAGCAAAATATGAAGGAATGAAGGGTGGCTCAGGACTTGCACACTACTGCATACTGGGTCATCTTGTCCCGCTTACTGAGCTAACAGAGCAGAACCCCATGATACGTCACAAGAGAAGGACCAATGCACGTCATTTCTGCACCCGTTTTGTGTTTGACCGATAGGAGAGGGAGCGACGTTCCCCGGCCTTTAACTTGCAAATCTCTGCCTCGGAGAACAGCAGCCTGCAGCTGCACTGCCAACAGGAAGGCATTAAGGTGCATTTCCACACGCACACAGAGTTATAAACTGCTGCCAGTACGGGGACACAGAAGCACACATTACACACCAGGGATCATCGTCTCCTGTCTTGAAGTCACAGGATCCAGCAGATTTTATTTTAAACCCTATGAGGATTTACACTTTGAATAGATGCTTCCCACAAGAGACTCGCCAAGTAAGATGTAACTCAGGCCTAGAATTGATTAATTTATGCTATGTACACTTAGATATTGGTAACAGAGTTTGAGATGTTTAAATACCTGATAAAATACACATTTGTAGACACATGAACGTGCTGTAAATGGCATATTACTACAAGCTCCCACTTCTTGAGGTTATTTGATCAAAAGCAACATAATCATATCGGACAAATCCCTCACAAACAGATAAAGTAGGTTGGTTACATTCTGCATTCTGTTTCTATAGGATGTCATTCCCGACCTCACAAAGAAGCTGGATATCCTTGGAGACAATGGGGTGAGATGGTTTTTCCTTTCTGTTCCGAGCAGAGGGATTTAACCGCTCAAATCTCATCTTTTTCTCTCTCTCATATCCCTCCTTCAATTTCATCTTTTCACGCCCAGAACCTTCGCAATGAAGAGCAGGTCACTGTAATTCAGGCAAGCACTGTGCTATCACGATGTGAAAAGGTATCATCTCTCTCTTTCTCTCTCCGAATTTAGAAGTTGTTACGCCAAAATCCCTTGCCTTGTTGCATATGCATGTTCA
Source organism: Distichodus sexfasciatus (assembly GCA_032718565.1). NCBI lineage: Eukaryota > Metazoa > Chordata > Actinopteri > Characiformes > Distichodontidae > Distichodus > Distichodus sexfasciatus. The sequence continues at coordinate 1,108,328 of JAVGVS010000024.1, forward strand.
TTTATCAAATTTCTTTTTGATATGTCCCTATTTCCATACAGTGGCTGAAGCAGATAGACAGTACAGAGGCAATACTTACACAACAGATGATCGATCTTGAGAATGAGAAGGTAAGTCTCTGGAAAAATCAGGTTAATGCTATATAAGAAGTGTGCCTGCCAAATGGTTTTTAATAAAAAACAATGGTTTGCAGTAAAGGCATTTTGTAAAATCTGAAACATTATTATAAACTCTTTTGAACTGAGATATGCACTAAACTATTATTTAATACCTTGTGTGCGTATCCACAGGAGCTGTTCAGTAAGAAGAAAGGCTTCCTAGATGAGGAGTTAGACTACAGAAAACAAGCTCTAGACCAAGCCCACATGGTATGACTTGGAATTGGAATGATGGTTGTATTTATATTCATGCGGTACCAAAATATTGTCTCACCAGTGGCCAACTTTGAACATGTGTGTGTGGGGAGTGATCTTTACCCATTTAAATGGAGTTCCTATTGATTGTTGGCTTATGCCAACGTCTATCCAAAGCTGCCCATGTATTGTTTTGGTCACTACAGTTATGTATCTGATCATAACCCACAGAGGGTGCAGGAACTGGAGGCCACACTGTACTCCGTCCTGCAGCGGGACCCAGAGAGCAGATTTGGCGAGGGTTTAACTGACAGGCAGCGGGCAGAACTGGCCGACTCCATGGAGGCTGTAAGAAGGCATATCCTCCGACAGAGTCGGCATGCTGACACACTGATTCTACAACAGCGTCTGGAGCTGCTCCAGTCTGCACAGCAGGTCAGTCTACATTTGAATCCATGTGTGTGTTTGGGGGGGAAGGATTTTAGGTAGTGGTACAGTCTTGACTTTCCACTAAAAGACAAAAACTTGAAATGAGTTTTGTGAGTGGTAGAGAATTTGATATATGAGAAAAAATGTTTTACAAGAAGGTTTCGGGTAGTTGTTGAAAAACCTACAAGAGTTACACGATTAGCTTTTAATAACTGAGGTTAATGTTAGTCACAAAGATGGTGAGACCCTGCGGTGTGTGATGGCAGATCTGAGGCTTTCAAGAGATCAAAACTTATCAAAAGACAATGTGTTCAGAAAGAAAGAAAGCTTTTGTGTGTGGACCATTTCATATACTGCTGCATCTAGTATTGAATCTCCAAAACTTAAAAATGGAACGTTACTGTTGAACATTCTCTTTAATTAGTGTTAACTGAATTTGTAGAAGGTTTATAGTATTAACTGTCTAAAGGCTGGGAAAACCTGTTCAACGATGGGAAGACAAAGAAGGAAAAAGAGCCTAGAACAGTGACATAGTTTTTATTTTCACTATCAGGGTGTCAAACAAGAGGAACTTGAAGAAAAAGTTGGAGTTACCAAACCCTGTTTGACAGTCAAAAAAGTTATACCTTTTGGTACACACATCTAGACACTCTCATGTTTCACAAAGATTTAGATACGTTTCAAAATGTTGTTTGGGGTTTATCACTGGATGTAACTCATCCCCAAAAATATTAAAATGTTACTTTTTCTCTGAAATACTTGCACCAATTCAGAAGTTTGGTCTTATGAAGACCTGTCTCATAGTGTTATTGAGGTAGTGTGTGAGAGAGATACTTTAACACTGCTTTTTGCCTTTGTCTCAAAGAGAATCAGAGAGCTGGAAGACAAGATTGACATGCAGAGACGACAAATCAAAGAAATCGAAGAAAAGGTGTGTATAGCGGTTTGTGAGAACTGTATTGACTGTACACAGTATAACGCCATCTGGAAATTTGACGTCTCGTATTTTAAACGAGAGAACAAAATATTAACAGCAAAGAATGGGAAAAGAATCACAACAAGGCCCAAACACGGAATCCTAGACGAAGTGAGTCCACAAAGGGACAAAACCCCCAAAGTCAGTAACTCTGAAACACTGGGGCGAAACATACAAAAAGATAAAACCCAGGAAAGTCGACAGAGAGATCTGTACTCAATGTGATGTCGTATTAGGACAGGGAATGGCTTAAAATGTCAAAATTACTCGCTACTCCGCCATTTAATTATACTTGGTTTAATCACCACACACCTGTGTCAGGTGCGGCACCACGTCATGTAGCCACCTGGTGCTGGAGACAGGAATCACAAGTAGATCGATTACCGTATAGAACTTATTTGAGACGTTGATTGTCCAATGATTAAATTACTATTATTACATTAATTAAATTGTGTTTATGGTATTATTAGTCATGTGAGTTATTTTTTATACCTGTTTTATGGTATTATAAACTCACGACTTTCTCTCTCTCTCTCTTCTCTCTCCTTTGTGTTATGATTTACAGTTTTTATTTCTTTTCTTGTTTTTCTCCCTAGCTTTCATTCTCTGGCCTTAAACACACACACACTCTCTCTCACACACACACACACACACACACACACACACACACACGTACGGGTGCAGTACACAAATGGATGTTCCAGACTCCCCTTACCACTTATGTACTCTGGACAAAACATTCCTCAGTTATTTTATGATGTTTTTAATATTTTTATGCGTTTCCAATGACAGTTGTCAACACCACCAGGTCCAGATAAAGCTGCTCCACTCAGTCTCACAGTTATATGTATAGAGTAAAGTGATCTAATTTTAACCTGAATATTTGCTAAAATGAATAAACACACTCTACACTTGTCTAAGAACTACTTTTAGTTTAAAAAAAAATAAAGTTGTATTTTCTTCATGTTTGCTGTCATTTATTTATTTAAATAAATATACATATTTTGCTCCATAGAGAAAAACAGAGCATCAGGTTTAATGTGTGAGTTTGCGCTGTCTCTTGTAATGAAAAGGATAAAGGCATTGCAGTAAAGAACAGCAGCCACTAGAGGGCGCGATATGATCAAAAGATTAGCAGTTTGATTAAAGAATTAACCAGGACCTGAGTGGAGAGTTTGTGTCACATTGTTAAAATATATTATGGGCTAAGCAGGGTAACAGGGTAGCAGGGTTTGGTTTGATTTTATAAACGGGAAACCTGCGAGAATCACGACTCTTTGTTTGCCACATACATGCGCAGACATAGCAGTACAGAATGTAGAGATCTACACCCTTATTTGTTCCTAAGACTGTAAAAGATACCGTAAGAATATATTTATATATGCCTTAGAATTAATATATTCATAGAATAGACAGTTATATTTTAAACAGTAACTGTACATGTGTATATTCTGGGATAACTATGATGGCCGTAAAAGCATATCATAAACAGCAGACAGCAGGTGGGTGACATATAGAACAAGTAATGTAACAGAATTATATATATATATAATTATGAGAGATCAGTTTGAGTTAGTGTGAACGGCTAAAAAGCTGTAATAGCGTTAAGAAGTGTGATAGCTTGAGGATAGATGCCCTACTGAGTCTCTGTGGTTTGACCAAAAGTGTTGTCAAAGATGTGTTTGACTGATTTAAGCAGGTCAAGCAGACAGTTACTGTGGTGATAAGAGTTTTTGACAATCCTGGTTGCTTTGTTCCTGTATCTCCGGGTATAAATGTCCTGCAGAGACGGTAGATCTTATCTGGTGAAGCATTCCATCGCCTGGATCCCTCTTTAGTTTCTTAAACCTCTCTCTACACAGTGGTTACTAAACCAGGAGGTTCTGTGTCAAGACGCATTCTATAATAATAAAAATATTATCATGCGTACACCAATGTTATGAGCAACCACATAATGTTCTAGGAGGCCTGTAGCCATTAACCAAATATCACAAATACAAATGATTATCAATTTATCTTGTAATCAGATGCAATTTTTACGTGCAATATTGTACCATTTCAACATTCCAGAACATTGTCAATTAAGAATCAAAATTTTGTTTTTTGCCAAGTACATTTTCACATACAGAGAAAATGTATTAGTTGTTGATAAAACAAGTAAGATAAAAAAAAATATGTTACAAAATACATACATTAATAACATAAATGGGATTGAGATGTAGGGATCTAACAATGTACAAGTGAAAATAGACATATATAAAAAAGAGTGCAACCCATACAATAAATGACAAAATTTGCATAAAAGTCATGACATGAAGGTGCTGGAAGCAGAGGATGTGTGCGGTGGATCAAAATAAGTAACCAACTTGAAAGTGGGATGTGAAATAGTTCACCATATTAAGGGTTTGGGATGCTGGAAAGTCACATCAGGAAATGTTTTTGGGCATCAGCATTATTTGAAACATTTTGCAATATCCACAATCAGTGATTTATGTTGAGTTCTCTTCTTGAAATTGCCACGATTCCTAGACTGCTTTAAATCGATGACTATTACAAAACAGGTGTGCAGGTCCTTAAAAATACAGTACACTAAATTAAGTCTATTTGATGATATACAGCTTTGGTGAACAGTGGACATCACTGACCAGCAAAAAAGATTGTTATGACATTGGAAAAAGTGGCAAATTGGCGCTGAGCTGATGAATATTAAATGAATCAATAAAATGAATGAAAATGAGGCTGGATGTATAGGTATGTATGAGATGTAAGCCGTTAAGCAGACAGCAAGCAAGAAAGAGAAACACCAGTGGGAGTGAGACCTCTGAGTATGCTCTTAATCATCAACACATAGAACACCACAAAGTGTGTGTGTGTGTGTGTGTGTATGTGTGTGTGTGCTTTGAGCCCAGACTCTTGAGCCAGGAAAGCAATCTCAGACGGAGCCTGGGCAAACATCGCAGACAGAAATAGAGTGATGGACAGGAAAAAGAGGGATTTTGACTTAATCACCATGATTTATATGATTAAACAGCCTAGACTGGCAGAAGGGAGAGAGAGGGAGAGAGGGTGAGAGAGGGCGAGAAAGATAGAGAGAGGCAAATATTACAGAGCTGTGAAACAATCTACATAGCCAGCAGTCCAAAATCATCACTGGAGTGACTGCACTACAACTACAGAGCCAAAAAAGGATTTGAGTCAAACTTACAAAAAGCACGCAAACTTCATAAGTGCTGCATGAACCCTAAACACACACTCAGTCACACACAAACACACACTCTCTCATGCAAACTGTAGGGTACCGTCTGGCATGTGTATTCTTAGCCATGTGAACAGAAGTTTGGGGGGAAGAAGCGGGTGTAGACCCCCACGCTGGTGACACCATCTCTTATTCATCACCCCCTTTCCCTCGCCTACCTTGAATTAGACACACATTCATACTATTTACTGACTTTCATTCATCTTTCACCACGTTCATGAGCCATACTGATAATCTCTTTTCCCCATTTCAAATTCTTTATTTATTTGTTCTATTTTTCAGCAAAACACCAACATGTCTCAAATGTGAAGCATCCTACTACTGGTAGGCCCGGGCGATTTTGGCAGCTTTATGAATTAACATGATTTCAACCCTCTGTTTCTAATAGATCAACCCCTAGACATACTAGCCAAAATTTGCCTTAAGATCCGATTAGAAATATCAGTTTGCTTCTATTCTAGAGTTGCAATCTAAAGAAAGTATGTAACATAGCCCACAACTTTGGCACACAACTTGGCATGGAGGTCACATAACAATTAAGTAAAGTTTTGAAAAATTTATGTTTCATGCATTTAATTTGATAAACTTTACAGATCTTAACTTCAATTCATATTTCAGATTGTCGTTGTCATGAATCACCTTAGACCTCTAACACTGTGACACATTTCATAAACGGAATTAACATGTTGCAGTAAACTGCTGTAAATTTAAGCCAATAACATATACATAAAGTATAATCATTCGCACTAAAATCTAAGTAGGTTTGAGTTTTGGTTGCTGCTGTTAGATCAACAGGGGGCGCTATCCTCTGGTCCCAGTGCAGCGAAGGGGACTGCGCTGTAAAAATGGGCGTTCCTTTCATGTGGACGACACATAAAAGAAAGGTTCTTACTCTCTAAGTTCATAAAGGTCAGGCTGATGTCCTGCTTAAAAGTCCCACCATGGTCTCTTAATCATCCCCTATCTCCAATTGGTGAATTCTGTCCTGTCCCTTTGGCACCTTAGCTAGTGTGTGTGTGTGTGTGTGTGGTGTAGAATGGCTGCTAGAGCAAAGTCCAGCTGGACATAGGTTCTGGTTGAAGTGGAGAAACATGATCTCTGTAAAAGTTTTGGATGTCTAGAAAAACGCTATGCGCAGCATTCACTCACTCACTCATTCATTCATTCATTCATTCTTCCAAAGTGTGCGATGTGACTATTCATTTACTGACAAGCAAAACTACTAGGCATATGAACGTTACTGAGTGTTAATGTATGTGAATAATCCGGAAATGTTTAAACATAATTTAATTAAAATGTTTTCCCAGAACTAAAAAAAAGGAGAAAATCTTCCTGTACATTCTTATAAAACATTACAGTTTAGTCTTTGTTCAGCAAACATTTGTGGTCTATTTCTTGCTTGTGAATAATCAGGTCACACCGTGCCACTCTCCCTCTGAGTTTTCCGGGCCATTCAGCCTCTTGTGGTTTTCCTGCCTCTTTTTTCCTATCGGTCAAATTGGCCCCATCACCTCTACCCTGAACCCAATCTTGTCCGGTAATGATCCTGCTCTGAAAGTTTAGACTCTCTTGCTGTCTCTCTCCTCCCTCCCCAACTCTCTCTCTACTCTCCATCCCTCAAACACACACCTACATCAGCATACACACTCCAACCCAAATGGAAACACGCATTTAGCTTCTTTCTAATAAGCCTTCATGAATGAGGACGGACGTCACAGTCACGCCAGCGCAGCCAAGCCGGCAAACACAACCATCTGTGGTTAGAAAGGAAGCGAGAGCCAAGAAGAGATAGAAAGAGAGGGATGGAGAAAGGGAGGGAGAAGAACTAAGTGAGAATGAAGGGTGATGAGACGCTTGAGAGATACAGTGAGACCTCTGAGGTCTTGACAGCCATATTGACGGCAGAACAAAACAGGCGGCGTTATGAAAGACAGCACAACAAAAGTTGCGCAGAGCGTGTGGGAGGAATGAACGGCACAGTGAATGAGTTCATGTGGAGTACTTTTATGTCTCAAGGAAACACTTCCGGAACTATATTTATAAACGCTTACTGCTTACGCGTGCGTGTACGTGTTAAGCTGTGGGGGCGCGTTGATTAAGAGATATGTGAGAAGCTCCTCGCTCTCGTTCACTGACTCACGTGTTTTTTCTTCCATCTTCTTCTCTCCCAGGGCCCAGCCATTCTGCTTTAGCCAGACCTCAGCCCTGCCAACACACGCAAACACAGACACACACCGGCCCTTGGCTTTAATCAGCATTAGGAGCATTAAAGGAGCATCTTAAGCAGTTTAAGAAGTGAATTATAATAAAGGGTCAGACTGATCCCTCTTTATTCCCCCATCTGCTCCTTTTTGACCACACGCACAGAAGGAATTTATATAATTGATTTATAGCAACTTATTGACACTTGACTAGACCCTCATCAGTCTTCATCTTTATGAAGTGTGGATCTTAAGCATTACGTTTGAATGCTGGAAACTGGTTTCTCAAACCAATAGAACTAGAGACACTTACAGAGACCCAGTATATTTACTTACTGTAGTCACTTTATGCTACTTTTCAATGAGTTTCAGGCTAAAAAATAATCTCATTTAACTTTTTACAACAGCCAGAGAAGGAAAAACTATTTTTAAAAAAATGCTGTAGTGGCAAAGGTTGCATACATTGGAGTAACCCAAATGAGAAATTTTTCCCTTAAAACATTGTTGATCATTACATGTTTTGTTTTATAGATTTCTATATCTATAACTGTGTCCAAATTATATATAGTTTCTTTGTATATTAATGTTTCTGTGTAATATATATTCCAATTTTTGAGTATATATAAAATATACTAAATGAAATAATAATACAGTCAATGACACACAAGACAAAAAATCTCAATTTGTAATACAAAGAATGTTTATTGTGCAATTTAATTACAATCATTTGAAGACACAAGATCACAGTTCTGTTGGCTCGCCCTATGCGCAGAGTGACGTCAAATCAAACACCCACACTAGTGCACACACATACTCTGATTCCTGAGTTCTACAGACCAAACATGAAAACATGCAGTGGAAACTCCGTCTTGACCTGACACCCACAATACCAAGGCAGTTTTATGAAAGCTTCACCCAGGACAGACACCGCAACACAACGCCCCCTAAGAGGGCACACAAAAGAGTGGAATCTGTTTCCTCTTTTTACTCTTTCTTACTCTTTCCACCCTGTGAGTCAGGGCTTTCCTCATTCTTCCTTCAGAGATTCTCAGCCCAGTGGATACAGATGAGAGGATGAAATGGAAATTGTCAATGTAGAGTAGCAATAGTTAAACTGCATTTCAGGCTCCGATTTGATGAGTGGTATGTTTTTTGGGGGGAAGCATTAGTTTGCCTATGTACAGTTGTGAAGATTAGTGGATGAGTATTTACAGTGTCTCGTGAGATGACTTTAAGGTAAAACATCTCTGAAAAGACTGATTCTCTTTTTTGACGTCTAAAATACTCATTATGCATTTCTGTTTCTGCCTTTATGCTCTGTTTATCTCTTTATATCTGATCTCTCCATCTTTTATGTCATGCCAAGTGCAAAAGTGAGGAGGGCCTGGGATGATGCTCCTGCAAAGTTTCCTGGGACTTGACATCCACCAGCTTATACAGGCCTTACATACCTCATTTACCCTGCCTCGTAAACTACACAGTGCACATCCACATAGTGTGGGTGTGTGTGTGAGAGGTTGAGTGACTGTTTCTGTTTGTTTCAATGTGTGTGTATCAGCTCTGTCTCTTCTGAGATCTGCCTTTCTTCTGTTGTGTGCATGTCAACATTAGACCCTGTTAAAGCACCAGGGATCAAACACTGAAATAGAAGCTGAAAAGTAGAGCGAAGACAGTCATGCTCAGCCGAACAGCAAATGAAGAGACAGAGTCAGCACGGATAGAGCGAGGAACGACAGTAATGAGGGGAAGGAGGAGGAAGAGGAGGAGGAGGAGGAAGGGAAGGCTGGCGAGTCGTCTCCTGGAGGGCACTCCAGCTCAAAACATCGGATTGAGGCTGCATCCTCGCTGCCATAGTTTGCCCAGTACTCTTCAGGCTCCAGCTTCGGCAAGGCAGCCTCTTCCGCCGCCAGCTCGTATTTGGGGTTGAAATTTGATGACGCTGCGGCAGCCGCCGCTGCAGCAGCTGCTGCCTGGTGGGCGTTCTTTGATGAGGAGAAAGGGAAGGCCTTAAGCGTTTCACTGCTCTTGTGGTAGCTGCTCTTGGATGAGGAGGCTGGCTTGCTCTTGGAGAACCACCAGCGTGTTTTGGTGCTGAAGGTGGTGGTGGTGGTCCCAGCCAGTGAGCCAGGGTCGGGAAGCGGGCACAGGGCAAAGTCAAGCTCACGCAGAAACCGCAGGTCCTGGCCCTTGCGCGCACCCGGAGAGCTGCACACTACTTCGGAGCTGGAGATGCGAGCCTTGCGAAACCACTCCCAGAGCGAGCGAGCTTCGCAGCCACATGCCCATGGGTTACCATTCAGGCGGAGGAACTGGATCCCAGCCGCATCGCGCATTGCATGGCCAGGCAGCTCCTGCAACGAGTTGTTGAACAAGTAGAGGATGGTAAGGCGGCCCAAGTCACGGAAGGCGCGTCGGTGAACCTGCCGGATACGGTTGTCATGCAGGAGCAGTCGGTCCAAGTTGACCAGGCCACGAAAGGCATTTTCAGACAGGACGCGGATGCGGTTACCATGCAGAAAGAGATGGGTGAGGTTGACCAAGTCGGAGAACAGGCCGTCAGGGAGGTGGCTCAGCTGGTTCTCCTGCAGGTAAAGGAACTGCAGACTGTACAGCTTGAGGAAGAGGTCGGCAGGGAGCTCGCTCAGGCCGCACCTGTGCATGTGCAGGCTCTGGAGACGCTCCAAGCCGCGAAATGCTCCACCTTCCAGCCGTTGCAGGGAAGGGTTGTCGCCGAGGTCCAGCTCTTCAAGGATGCGCAGGTTGGAAAATGCTCCTGCCTCGATCCATGAGATGTTGTTCGAATAAAGCCATAGGACCTGTTTGAAGACAGAGACAGCAAAGAAAAAAAGTTAAAAGGAATTTACTGCTTAATTCATCATCATTTTTGTGATGTCACACAAGATTCCTGCCCACCTGAGTCTCGAAGCCAAAGGAGTCTGCCCTGAGTTCGGTGATGCGATTGTTTTGCAAGAAGACGCGCTGCGAGTCGTAGGGCACGCCAGCTGGAACAGAGGTGAAGTTCTGGGACTGGCAGCTGACAGTCATAGGCGTGTGGTAGCACACGCACAACCTTGGACAAGCCTGGCCTGGTGCGCAGCGACATGCCAGCAGCCACACCACCAACCACAGGGACAGACCGCCTACAGGTAGAGAAAGAAATACTTTTAAGGATGATGTACGCAAACGTCTGACTATTTACAGAATCAAGGATGACTACAGTACTTCTAAGGGTGGTGACGAACTAGTAGTAGGATGCATGTTATGGATCAAGAGGTTGAGGGTTTGAGTCTGGATCTGTCCCCCCACTTTTACCACTATTGAGCCCCTGGACAAACTCTTAAACCCCAAAATCACAATCCAAAGTCACATTCCCTGTATATATAATGTGTAAGTCTTTCTGGATAAGACTGTCTGTTAAAAGTGCTATCATAGCTTCTCAATTCAGCACCAGTTGCTGTTCACTGTCAGGGCTCTACAAGAAGACCTATAGACAAAAATGGTAATAAGGAAACATTAATAACTGAATTCATGAACCATCTTAATCTTGACAGACATTGCATTGGATCCACAGACTTGTGGCATCTTCCAGAACCCGATCTGGGCAAGGGCAACGCCTTGCGTGCTAATCAGAGATTCCCACAAACCTTAAACGGAACAAGGTTCGTACGATGCCTAAAGGTGCGTTAAACAAAGAGGTCGGATTACCCTCAGGGACGTGAAACAGGACCAGCCTAGTTTACTGTCCGCGCATGAATTTTTAAGCGCAGGACTCGGGGATCCGGTGACGCTAAACAATAACGTGCTGCTTAAAGCCACACGACACGTGAATTAATCATGCCGCGTGTATTCATCTTCCCTGCGCAAGATTTTCCTATAACGTGACCCGTGACCTGGTCACTGCACGGTCCGGTGGCGGCGTGACAGCGGTCCATTGAACGTGTGGAAGAATGTGCTTTCTTCTTTCGCATTGCAGATGCATGTTATGCATCTTTTAATTAACTTGTGCAAATACGTGCAAAAAAGCTGTGAACTGAACACATAAACGAATTTTTGGTGCCAGAATAAGTTCCAAAAATTATACTACGCTTCTCTGCAGTCATTTTTGCACGCATAAATGGTTTAATTAATAAGCATTAACACTTGTATTAACTACATTAAAAAAAAATAGCAAAAACTTACTCTTGAAGTTGAGAGCGTTGGAGGCACGAGAACTCCGCGCAGCCGAGCGAGTTTCCATCCTGAACCGGAACCGAGAGCGAGTTAGCCTGAGTGCTATCTGCGCTGACGGTCAGCTGCGGGGCGCGAGCTCGAGTCGGTGCGACTGAGGAACGACGCGTGCCGCTGCCCGGTTTATAGTCGGCGCGAGCGGGAGCCCACAGGGAGGTGGGCAGCTACGGAATCTCTAATGCGTAATGCGCGAGGGCGGGCTGGAGGGAGGAGGGAGGGAGAGAGAGAGAGAGGAGGAAGTGTGTGTACCGGTGTGTGTGTGTGTGGTAGGTTCTCTCACTAAGATTTTTTAAACAGTATAACATTTTGAAGGTCCTTGACATTGTTTTTAGTTAAATGGATGAATGAATACAAACATATATACAGCTTTATCAGTTTTGAAAAGGAAACTTGCACGTTATAGAAAAGAGTAAATAACGCTTTGTTTATTAATCTTAAGATAAATGTTAAATGTGTTAGATGTAGCTAAAGTAATAAAGTTTATTACGGGTGTCAAAGGAAATACCTAATAAGGATGTAAGACGTAAAACGTGTGTGTGTTTGTGTGTGTGTGTGTGTGTGTGTGTGTGTGTGTGTGTGTTCTTGTACTTGCTACTTAGTGCGAACCAAAATGAGTTTTTAACCAGCAGAGTGAGGACATTTTTGGGAAGTGAGAACATTTTTAGTGGTCCTCACTTCTTTAAACTGCTTTTACAAAAAAAATACAAGTTTATTTGCAAAACTAAAAGTGTAGAAAGATTAGCTTTTGGTTACTGAGGTTATGGTTAGGGTTATGTTTAGGGTTATGTGTAGTATTATATAGATACAGTAATATAGAAGTCAGTGGAGGTCCTCACTACTATATAAGTACAAGGATGAGTGTGTGTGTGTGTGTGCTGGGTATTTATCACATTGCGGGGACCTTTTTGTCCCCTAAAATCACTTTTATCTGTTTTTTGGGGCTTTCTGGGGACATTTGAGAGGTCCCCATGAGGAAAAATGGCTTTATAGAAATGTGCTTGTTTTATTTGAGAAACTAAAAGAGGTTAAAGATGTGCTTTTGGTTACTGAGGTTAAGGTTAGGGTTAGGATTAGGTGTAGGTGTAAAATTATATACATCTAGTCATTATGGGAGTCTATGGAAAGACCTCACAAAGATAGTAATACAAAGACTCTGTGTGTGTGTGTGTGTGTGTGTTCTTGTACTTGCTACTTAGTGAGAACCAAAATGAGTTTTTAACCAGCAGAGTGAGGACATTTTTGGGAAGTGAGGACTTTTTAGTGGTCCTCACTTCTTTAATCTGCTTTAGTTTTATTTGCAAAACTAAAAGTGTAGAAAGATTAGCTTTTGGTTACTGAGGTTATGGTTAGGGTTATGTTTAGGGTTAGGTGTAGCATTATTTAGATACAGTAATATAGAACTCAGTGGAGGTCCTCACTACTATATAAGTACAAGGATGTGTGTGTGTGTGTGTGTGTTGCTGTGGCTCCTGTTTTTGTGCTTTAAGGATTGTCCTCCTCCCCTGGGTGTAATTAAAATAAAATGAAATATGGTTAGTCATATATACTGCACGTGGGGAAGGAGAAAACGAAATTAGCAATATAAAGCATGCCAAGTAAAATTTTCTAAAATACACTGCATGCATTAACAAGACATTCTTGATCTACTTCAGTTCTATTACCTCGCTAATCTGTTTTTAGGTCAGTTTTGCCCTTCTTTTGTAATTTATGAATATTATGAGTATTACTCATTTACAGATGTGAGAAAAACTGCTTTGCATTTTAGACAGAGAGGCAGTCTAAAGACAAGTGATTTGAGGTTTAGAGTAACAGAACGAACTGAATTAGTCTCAGAGGATTTAGGGTGTTCTATGAAGTGTGTGTGTGTGTGTGTGTGTGGGCTACAGTGAGTCAGTTCTGCCCTGTTCTGTCCTGACCATGACTGAGGTCACAAAGTGTTCTCTGGCAAGATGCACTCCATCTGTATACACACACCTGTGTCTAAGAATCATCACATCATGTACACACATATGCACGCACACACACACACACACGCACACACCCACACACACACCCACACATTGTCAGGGTAATTGTGCTTGCATTGGTTTGTGCCATAAGGTCTGGCATCCTTGTCCTCATTGCAGTTTTATGAGGCAAAGTGATGTGAGGCAGAGTTGCACAGAACATTGGTAAGAATGAACACACACCCTGATCTACACTCTCACACACACACACAGGTTCAGAGAACGACCCCAATTCACTGAGAGAAGTTCCTTTTGTTGCAATACGGTAAACCTCAAATCAGTTGCCTAAACCCCAAATCAGATAAACACACACACACACATTCCTCAAGCTTGCCCATATGCAGACACACTCTGTTCTCCCAGCACAGTCATTGTTGAAACTTCATATCACTGCAGGGGGTCATGGGCTAAGACCTTCACACACACACACACACATACATATACATAGACACACATGTTTGAATATACCTGATTAGCAGTACAGTATTGTCCACCCTAGCAGGCAACTTCCTGTCACTCCCACCCATTGTTGTGGTGCATCCTTTGTGAAATATTTTACTGTATCAGCTTGATAAAAAACACAAACACATAAATGAGAAAATACACTTTCACACACTCATGTCAGCCCACAAGTTCAGTCATCCCCGAAGATTCAGAGCGCTACAGGGGACCGCGGGGGAAGGCAAACACACATACACAAGGATACAAACAGAAAGGCACACTCTCACACATGAGGCAGTGGGATCTGGGCAGATGACCACACTCCCCCTCACCACTCGGGACAGTGACACACTCATTAAAGAGCAACAGACGGCACAATCAGGAGTGGGTAGCCTGTATGTGTGTATGTGTCCACACATGTTGATGTACATGCTTGTGACATGTGTGTACCCTTTGAGTTGCTAACCCAGTGTGACGACGCCACCCAAAATGTCATAGAGTGAGAATGTTCATACTTACACATGAATTTCTTGGTTACTGTGTATCTAATTAGTCACATGAAGCAAAACTTTTCCTCTAGTTCAAATACACAGATACATACACAGATCACAGGTAGTCATCGCGTTCCACATGCATGAATTAACCTTGACCTGTTCACCAGTTTCCCTTCCATGGACCACTTTTGGTAGGCTCTGATCACTGTATACCAGGAACATTCCACAAGTCGTTAAAATTCCTTGTCACAGAAATTCTTATATTTGCTCACTTCTATGCTTCCAAAACATCACCTTTAAGAACAAAATGTTAACCAATTGGCTAATGTCCTACTCACTTCCAGGTGCCTTCACAACAAGGTAAGCAATGCTATTCTCTTCACCTGTCATAATGTTTTGGCTGATGTATTTTATATGGAGTATAGTCTCGTGCTCACTCACGATGCAATGTCTACAGTCTCTTGGGACCAAGCCACGACATCAAACTCACCACCACGCAGGAACAGGGATTTTTCTGTGTAGGAAAAAAACGACTGTCCGCTCTCACATCTCTATCCTATTTTCTCCACTCCTCTTTCCCTCCTCCTCATCTTTTTTCTCTGTGCTTCTTGAGCAGAGGTGGATAGAGAAAAGTCCTGGGAGGAAGGAGTGGGGAATGAGAGAGAGGGTGGAAGAGGATGGAGTAGAGGAAGTTCTCAAAAAGGTTTGCAAAGTGGTATGGAAGGAAGTGGAGACCAATAAGTCATCATCAACATCAACTTCAACCATAGCATTACATCCTCTCTTTTTTGTGTTCTAATGACAAAAGAAATGTGTCTGTGGACGTATTACGTAGTCATGCGTCCACGACTGTCTCTTCAAAACAAAGACTCCTCTTGCCTCCTCATTGCTCCCTCCCTCATTCAAATGCCGCTCCTCCGCCCGCCGGTCCAACTCATTGTTTTGGTATGACGAAGACTGTCAGTCACTCCTTCAATCCCCGCAGTTCTCCTCGCAGAAATAAGCTGGGCCTGTCAGCTTTCGTCTCCAAACTATTTTAGGTGTACTTGCGTTCCTCATACGCTGCCTTCCTCATCACTCTATTTCTGCCACTCATTTACTCAACGGCCTCTATTTTTAAACTATGGTGATCCCTGCCATATCCCCAGCCATTTTGACGCAGATGGGATGATGCAGAACGAGTGAGAGAGAGTGAAAGAGTAACAGACAGACAACCAGACGAAGATCAGAGTAGTTATATTCAGCATAGGTGTATTTTCATTCTGTAATAGAAAACACACATCTAAATGTGAATAACATCTATTTATGAGGTAACTGGTTAGAAATGGTCACGTTTAACAAAATGTAAAATTAGGCAGGAAATTAAAAATGCCTGGTTCCCAATCATTTTTATTTTAGGGTAATTACCTTGTTTAACATAAAGTCAGCTACTGAAACACACTCTAATGTCATAGCCTCGAAATGAAGAAGGACAGATATAGCTAATAAATGTGCACCTTCAAAATAAATTATTTCAACGTCATTTTTCACAAATAACCTACATAATTTAAAACTACTTCTACTTGAGTACAGATTTTTTGTACTCTGTCCACCTCTAAATTTATCCATACAAAAGTAGTAGTTTTTAGAGCTATAATTATTATTGGTCAGAGAGGACAGTGTGACCATGTGTGCTGTCACCAGTGCAGTGTGTCACACTCTTCAAAAGTGTTTCAGCGAAATGCTCAACATGTATGTGGAGTCTCCATTCGTTTCCTATTTGAAATTCACATACAAATTCCAGACCAAAACAAAAATATCCTTCAAACCAAGAGCTTTACAAAAGAACAAAACTATACAAAACACATCAGATTCCCATTACGACTATTTTCAGTCCCCTGTTGATGCAATGGAAGCATTTAGAGACTTCGTTTTAAAGGATAGCACATACTAGACCAAGCAATCTTTTTGATTAGTGATTCATATTTTAATAGGATTTACTAAGGGTCCATCCACAAAGTGCTATGGAACCCTCTTGTAATTGTTCTTTTTATTCTTTATTATTGTTATTATTTTTTAAATACAATGCCGCTATTTGAACAATAAAGGGCGCTAAAACACTACATACATTTATGCAAAGTCATAACATTTTTTGCTGCTTTTGCTTACAGCAATGAACTCTCTATATCTTCAAAATACTGTTTCATAGAGGGGCCTTATTTACATGAAATTATAGAAAACCACCCAATGCTTATATGAACACTGTTAGAGGTTAGTTTCTTAATAAAACCGAGTTATAACAAAGCTTCACTACCAAGTCACAAATTTCTATTTGCATTAACCCCTTATGTCTTAATATGATTAATGTAGTTATGTGGTTTTACCCTATGTCATAAACATCAGCATACAGCAGTGTGTGGGTGGGCGTGTATCTATGACACACACATACACAGGCACTGCTGAAGTTTAGTGCCGGGACCCTTTTGTGCAGCTTTTTGCTACTTTTATATATTTTTTCCTACAAAACGGATTGTGCAGCTTGAACCGTAAGTCACAGAAAGCTGAAATTTGGCAGGTATGTAAGAATGGTGTCCATCTAGAGCAGTATGGCCTATAAATTCCTGCTTTAGTTTATTCTTTGTCTTAAATCAAACACCTTTCTAATTGGGACTATGAACTTGACGTTTTGTGATTTTGAGCAAATTTGCATAATTTGTTAAACACACTTTTGCAAACTCCTCATAGGCTAATTAGCTGATTAAGGCAAGTGAGGTGTCGAATAAATCTGTGGACTCAGCCTGATACTGTAAAAGAAAGCATTTTTGGGATTTCACAAAGGGGAGGTAAAATTGTAGCGGGGTGTGACTTCATTCGCTTCAACAACTGTATTATTGGACTGCTTTGGCTCAGCTAGCACAATAGCGCCAACTGAACAATGGGGGCGCTAAAAATGCTAAATGCAGTTCTATAGAGTATAAATGGTGTAGCCTAATTTACATGAAATTATAGAAAATTATCCAATCCTTATATGAACACTGTTAGAATGTACAGATTGATTTAGTTATGTGGTTTTATCCTGTGTCATAAACATCACCAGCGTGTGGCTGTGTGTCTATGACATACACAAACACTGCTGATGATCCTTTTGTGATGCTTTTTGTGATTGTTGCTTGCAGCTATGTTCTACTTTAATGTTCATAAAATTAATTACGTTATCAATTATTCCTCACCATTACATTTCCTATAGGACAGGTGTGCTCAGGGAAGTGTTAAAAACATGAGGTAAAAGTATGAGAGCATAACCAATGTGTCTTGTATTTTGATATTAACATTGGATTCTTAATTATTGATATGGTTATAGTGTATTTTTTCATTATTTATGCTTTCAAGATGTGGGTAGTGCCGTAAAATATAGCATTTGCTAACGTCTGTCTATGTGACGTTCTCCAAGGCACTAGAGGGAGCCCAAGGACCAAAACCAGACGTAGCGAAGGACAGAAGAAGATAGAGAAAACGCGTTGGCTACTTCGCTTCATTCTTTAACCCCCATTTTCTCCTTAACAACATCTTACATTTAATAAACAGACCAGCAAACGTGAAGCTCGAATCACAAAGTAAATGGAGGGAGTCTCGACCCAAAAAATGTGTGAGTAGCAAGTATACTGGGAACACAACCAACGGGGTTTCGAAGGCTGACAGACTTGCAACAACATACCAACATATTTACAGCTGAATGTTGTTGTTTCTTTCGAGAGAGGAAAAAAAGTATTAATAAAAAATTAATAGTTATTTTGACGTTTAGTGTCAGAGACAGACAGAGCGGGAAACGACGGAGTTAATGTAGCGTTTAGCCCAAGTGTGAGTTGACGCCTATTCCGAGATGGATGCCCCTCTGCTATTAAATTACTTTAATTTACTATTAAAAGTCGGTTAATTAAAAAGAGAAACATTTTTATTGAGTCATGTTTCGTGATGGAGACTGTAGGTTTGGTCGCTGTTCGTCGGTTTCTCAGGGTTTCTGCTCTCAACAGTGCGCCAAAAAATTATGAGTTATCGTAATTTAGATCGTGACACAATAAAAGTAGTTTTCCCGATTTCACGACTCATTTTTGCCCGGGGTCTCCACGGGTTTATACAGTTTAGTGTCTTGACAATATATCATTATTGTCATGGACGTCATGGTATATGAAATAGTAGTATATATTAATAGATGCTGGACAAGCGTCATTATCAGTGTCCAGTAGGGCTGGGTTCAAAAAATCGATTCACCGATCAATATCGATTCTCGTTCGACAAATACGATATCGATTCAAAAGTTCGCGGATCGATCTTTTCCTGCGGCTATGCACTACTTCTCGCCACCGCGCAAGGAGAGCTATAAAAACGTGAGACCGGCGAAAGCGAAACAAAATAGAGCCATGGCTGATGCTGAACCAAGCAAAACTAGTATTGATGCAAAGAAATCTCTAAATAAATCGATATCGAATTGAATCGGATCATGACCTTGTGAATCTGAATCGAGTCGATTCAGGAAATCAGCAACGATACCCAGCCCTAGACTCCATCACTTGAGATGGAGGCTCAAACTCTTCCAGCTTTAAAAAATAAGAAATAAGAAAACGGCTTTTAGTATTACGAAGTAGAGCTGCACGATGAATCGATCTCGATTCACACCTACATGCAGTCTCAATTCTCTTTCTCAGAAAGAGAGAATATATTGTATCGTAATACGTTCTAAAGAAATCACACTATTTTTGGCCAATTGAAGTCTTTTTTCTTTTGTCAAAGTTAATG
This sequence comes from Distichodus sexfasciatus, assembly GCA_032718565.1. Classification (NCBI taxonomy): domain Eukaryota; kingdom Metazoa; phylum Chordata; class Actinopteri; order Characiformes; family Distichodontidae; genus Distichodus; species Distichodus sexfasciatus. The sequence goes on from JAVGVS010000024.1 coordinate 1,127,484, forward strand.
AGTGCCTTAAACATTTCAATTTGTTAAAAATATTCATGCAGAGAATCACTTTTTCAAGAAAATAGTGATTCACATTTTTTCCAGAATTCTGCAGCCCTTTTATGAAGTCGAATTAGTCGTAATCTCGAGATAGCCAGATGAAACGTAATGTTGTGGAAGAAGGCCAACAAATCCTGATGAAAACATTGAGACAGAGTTTAAATCCATTAACAGCTGTATCTGTCATATAATAGCTACTTTTTGCAAGAACTGACACGTTGCTTAGTGCTCGTAAGAACATTTCTTAAAGTGTTTTTGTTTTCATATACAAAATAACTTAAAAGTATGTATGATAAGTATGATAAAATCAGTTAATTTGCAACAGAAAATAAATTAATCATAATTGCTCATCACTACTGTTTTTTGTGCTTGCATTTTAGGTGCTCTTAATTCAAACAAAGATGACTCAGAGTCAGATGTCAGCCGTTGCCAGACTTCACCTTCTACCAGGAGTAGTTCACCCAGAAACCGAACCAATAGGAGTTCAGATGAAGAGGACAATAATGCAACAGGTGCGCAAGGGTCAGGCAAAGAAGATTTTGTTAAGACCAATAGTTACATGAGCCCAATTGAGACGGATATTGATGAAGAGACCAATATAAGAGAAAGAGATGGTGTTAAACAGAGAAAGAGGCGATCGAGGAGATCAAGAACAGATCATAAAATGGTGGCAGAAAGGGGACGTGAGGGCAACATAATTCAAGGTCATAACTCAAGGAGTCCCTCTGAAAGTGAGTCAGAGCAAGAAACTGTCTTTTCAGAAGCATCACGGAAAAAACGTCTAAAGAAACATGTAAAGCGAGCAAAGGGACAGGGAATTGCAGATGTGGCTAAACAACAATATGACAAACACAATGACAAAAACATTTCTAAAGAGTATGTTGTTGAAAATGAGGAGAACGCTGGAGAGGGGGCTAAAAAGCGGAAATTGCGCACCCCCAGAAAGGTTCAACAAGGAAGAAGTACAAGAAAGAAGGAATCCAAGTCGGACTGGAAAGCAGAAACTGAAAACAAAAGATCGGGTAATAATTCAGAAAGGAGTTCTGACATGGAAAATAACACCCCCAGTGCAGCTGACCGTTTGGTCGAAGATGCTCAGAATGACAGAGATTCAGACTTTTCTGTTTTTTCTGACTTGGAGGATGACAAGCAGCAGATTAAGAAAGCGAAGAAGCAGAAGAAGAAAGTTTCAGATGGTTCCAAGATATCCAAATTGGATCTGGAGGAGTCTACCAAAAAAGCTACCAGAAAAGTTGAGAAAGGTCAAAAGAAACTCCCTTTAAAGTGCAACTTATGCGGACGGGCCGTGCCATCCGAATCCATCTTGAAGCGGCACATGCTAAAACACACAGGCGAAAAGCCATTTCCGTGCCCCGACTGCGGCAGGTGCTACACCAGCAGCTCCAACCTTCGCATCCATCGGCTGAGCCACAGCGGCAAGATGGACTACGTCTGCAATGAGTGCAACCAGAAGTTCACCCACCTGCCCTATCTGAAGCGACACCTGCTGCGGCACACCGGGAAGAAGATGTACATGTGTGACCAGTGCGGCAAAGATTTCTTCCAGAAGTTCCACCTAGAGCGACATTTACTTTTGCACACGGGCGGGATGCCGTACGCATGTGACAAATGCAGCATGACTTTCAACCGCTCGGACAACTTGAACTCGCACATTCGCACTGCCCACCCAGGCGAGGACAAAAAAGTCGAGTCCAGGCCCAAGCGTGAAAAGACTCACATATGCGGGACGTGTGGAAAGGCCTTCTACTGTCGCACCACCCTGGAGGCGCACGAGCGAGTGCACAGCGGGGTCGCGCCATTCGCCTGCAACATTTGTTACCGGAGGTTCAAACAGGGCAGCCAGATGATGTCTCACATGCGCACACATTCGGGCGAGAAGCCGCATGCCTGCGACATCTGCAACAAGAGGTTCAGCCGGAAATACTATGTGCGGAAGCACAAAGAACGACTGCATCCTGCATAACTGTCTTGAGTATTAGTTTTTAGTTGTTTTTTTTTTACTATATGATTGGAAATATGGCCAGAAAACATTAATCAAAACAGTCCTACTCAACCTTGCTGCAGCAACATGTCAAAATGTAATTTAAAAATATTTTTGTTTTTAAGAGTAAGGGAAAATAAAATAAGCTGTTCCAACTTTCTTTAATTGTTTACATTTTTTTGGTTATCCACCCCAAAAAATTATGGATTTTTTGCTCTGGTTATTAAATGCAGAAGTGGAAAAAAACTATACATTGCCACTTCTTTTGTTTAAATTTACAAGCAAATGCTAATTATTTTTGCAGAAGAAATATGATGTTTTTATCCAGCTTGAATTTGAGATGCTGACGCCTGCCAAAAGGTATTTGTGTTGTTGGGATACTTGTAGAACTGTAATGTAAATGCAGATGTTGTGCATTTTTCAAGCCTAAATTAGTTTATTCTTCTACATGAAGCAACAGAAGTTATTACTTTATGGAATGAATCATTTCCAGAATTGGAAAACTTTATTTTTATATTCTGAATACAGTCATGCAACACAGTGAAGAAGAGCAGAACTGGAAGTGCAATATCTGATGTGTCATGTAGAGGGCAGCACGGCCTTAAGCTGATTAATTTTACCCTAATGTTTGTCATTTTCAGTACGCTTATTAAGTACACTTCAGAGCTGTGCAATTGTTTGCTTACATTCATCAGATGATCTGGCACATCCAGCATTACTCTGCGTAACACACTTGTAGCCGCTGTAAACTTTCCTCCATAACGATCAAAAGAGGTCAATGAAGTAAATATCACTATTATTCTGGTCTCCCTTTTAAATCCTAGACTACAGTTAACCACAGTCTAGAAAACTGGCCCTCTGTGTTCAGCAGCACCAGATGGTGAAGTGTAATTTTTAAGTGTAGTTTCGGAGTCAGACGAGTCTCAAGTACAATAAGCAACAACTTTAACCTTCAAATTTGGACAAGTTATTGGATAAATGTCCTCGTTTCTTCATACTTAATACTGGCAAGCAAAATATACACTGATTACTCATTACTCAGTGTCATTTTTTTCTGGCTATCTGCATAAAAGGCGGAGGTGAAGCTGGTGTTCCCTTTGTGGACCGCTCCTTAGAAGAGGTCGTTTGGCTGGCCTCGGCTTAACTAGATTTTTGACGCCGGCAATGCAGGTAAACCACCACAGGATGGATAAAAGCCACACAGCTCAGGACAGTCAGAGCCACGTTCACCTACAGCACAGGGAAAGCACAAAATAGTAGTCAGCATATGATCTTTAAGTAATAACAGCACTTAACTTTGAATTATTATTGTTTTTTTGTTAAAACATTCACTGCATCCATTTTCAGAATGTATTCATATTTATATCACAAGCTAAGGCTGGGCAATATGACCTCAAATTAATATCACAATTGAATATTTTACCTTGATTACGATTCTTTTATTTTGGGGATTTTTTTGGTCCTCAAGAGTTCACTGAGAAGGTTTATACTGTAAATATGCTCAATTATTAAAGCTGGGATATTTTTCTAATGGAGTGCATATCTTTGTGGGCAATAAATGAACACACACTGAGTGATGGTGCTCTAGTGGTTAGGAAACTTGCCTCTGAACCAAAAGGTCGTTCAAAGTAGGGCTTTAACGACTTCAAATTTTTTCAGATCGACTTATCCGTTAATAAAGTCAAAGTCGAGTCGACAAGTTGTTCGATGACATCACACAGACACAGGTGGAGGAGGAACACGTTTCCAACAATTAGCAACTTTTATTAAAGTTCTCTGTAACGTTAACAGTCAACATGACAAGTAAACAAAACAGAACATTGTCTTGTGTTTAAATTCCCCTTGCGCGAATGTTCCCACCCTTTTTATGAAGTGACTATAATAATTGGTTAAGTCAAGGTACGCATGTCAGCGTAAGCCAATCAGAGGCAGAGATTGCATTGTGTACACAGCGAGAGGAAAAAAAACACGACTTTGTCGACTTCTCTCAGGGGTCGTCGACTTGTGCCTCTGACGTCGACGCGTCGACAAATCGTTTTTTTCTCTTAATGCCCTAGTTCAAAGTTGTTCAAACCCTACCTTCAGCATTAAAATCATGGGCCAAAACCCTTAACCCCAATTTCTTCTAGGGAGACTGTCACTGAAACTAGGAAATGGAAGGGATGTGTTTCCCAAAAGCATAGTTGCTAATGTTTTGCTAACCATGTTAGCAACACTATGTTAGTTGCTAATGTACACAATGTTAATTGGTAACATAGTTAGCAACTATGCTTTTGGGAAATGCACCACTGGATAAGAGTGTAAATGCAAATATCAAAAGTATTAATACATTTTAAAAAAATGAAAAATCATCATATGGTAATTAGGGGTTCTAAATAATCCGTTAATAAGCCCTACCTATGACGAGTTCATTAACATGTTGAATACCTGTCAATTACTTGCTTTACTGTTTTTAGGTATCCGATTACAATTTGATCAGATGCTGATGGAAAGCAACCATTAAGATAAACACAATGTCATGACCCCCCCCCCGGACTTTGGCCAAGCCAGCCCACTGGACTTTGGTGATGCGGCCAGCAGATGACGCCGTTTCGTCTTGTTTGGTGTTTTGAGTTTCGTCCTGTGCTCCCTGTCTGTCAAAAGTCCTTCTCCCACATTCCTATTGTGTCTGATTGGTTGATCACAGTGTATTAGTCCCCTCAGCTGGGTCTTGTTTGTTTCAGTCCAGCCCCTTGTTTCTATTGGTTCTCCCTTCATTGTTTAATTCTGATTGTTTTCTGTGTTATTTTCTGATTGGTTTTCCCTCACCTTATTTTCCTGCTCGTTGTTACCCTTCCCCTTTTTAAGCTCAGCTTTCCCAGTGTCTCTTGTCGGTCCACCCTCACACTGCCTTCCCTGTGTCAGTGTGCTGTGTGGTTTTGTGAAAACGGTACCACAAAGAGTTTTGTTTTGTTTTGTTTTGTTTGTGGCCGTTGTGCCGGTTTTTGTTTTGTAATCTGTCAATAAATATGGTTTGCACTGTGACCTCGCCTCATGCCATGCCGACTCCCATCGTGACACACAAATACTTAGTGATTATAGTTTTCTAAGAATTCAACTCTTGCATTATTCATTTAGTACGGTCATCTACATGTACAGTATGTACATATCTTTTTAGTTTGAGAGAACTGCTCGGGTCATGAGAAGGTAAAGACTCAAGCACGGGAGTGAAGAATAATACTGGATATGTTCATACTGAATCTGCTGTTTGAGGGTGATCACAGTAAGGGAAAGGGGTGGAAGAAGTTTGAAGAAGTAAGTTGCAATTGGATACATTATGACTGGGTACAATCTACGCTGACCATTGCAGAAGTGACGTCATTGGGCGAGCGTGAAGTGCTAACATGCAGTTTTACTGTATAAATAAAAGAGAGACCTCGGTTGGGTTAGGGGACCCCAGTGACGTTGGTTTTTCTGTCTAAAGTCAACAAACCTTTGTTATATTATGATCAGTGGCCTCAGAGTTCAAATTGCTAACCATGTCAGTGTCCGGAAAGGAAGCGTCACTTAGCAACACGGCAACTGTAATTTGTGTGGTAAGGAGAGAGAAAGGGAGTTTTCACTCACAGCAAAGGGGTCTCCATGCAGTGGTCCATTGATAAGTGCAAAGCAGGGATACTGCAGGAGGGAGACCACTGCCGAGAGAGCCATCACTGTTCCATACAACTTCCCAAAATGTGCAGGAGGGAATCTACACACATACAGAGATTATATACACATGACCCACACATAAAACCATACCTAGCCATTGGTATTGGTCCGTGCACAGGTGTGTGTGTGTGTGTGTGTGTGCAAACTCACGCCATGCTGATAAAGGCGGCATTGCCTCCGTAGAGGAAGGACCTGTTCAGGACTTGCAATATGAAGGTGACGTATTGCAGAGGCAGCACAGGGATGGCAGCACACAAGGAGAACAACACACACTGCAGTGCCGTCAGACTGAGAGAGAGCACGGCCGCATTCAGGTCTGCATCACGCTCACTGAGACCTGGAGTACACACACACACACACACCGGAAGAGCAAAAGAAGAAACGTGGGTTATGTTAAGTTTCAGGTTTGTGTAGGGGGATGCAGCTGTTATTTGAAAAGGTGGCAATGCCAAACGATTTTCTTTTGGTTGCAGAAGGTAAGGTTGTCTTCATGTGTAGGCATGGCAGGTGGGCACTGTAAAAATATGTGTTTATTTCTGACCTGCTTCTCTGGGTTTTCCCTTATGCCGGTCCATGATGAGGCCATTCCAAGGGGCACACAGAATTCCGCAGAGCTGGGTGATGGCAAACGCGTTCGTGTATGTGCTCACTGTGAACGAAGTTGCAAAGACAAAGATGATCGTTATCAGGCTGTGTGTTAGGGGTGTAACGATACATTGATATACACTGATACTTGATTCAGTGATCAACAAGGTAATTGCATTCATCCAAAATGAAAACATCAGACATACATATTTCAATGCCAGTGATATTTTGGTTGCTTTTTGTGATTTGACATGAACGGTGATTCTGTTAAATTGGCATATTCTCTCACTCCGATCGCTGTACGTGTACGTGTGTGTGTGTACCAAGGTGGGGATCTCTGGCTGTGAGACGGTTCAGCGTGGGGTTGAGAGTCCCTATGAACAGGTAATGCCTCAACTGCATGATCGACAGCCACAGCAGATGGCAGAAGAAGAACCAAGAACAAACACAGCTCACGAAACTTTGATCTGAAACACATACACACAGGCAGCGCACATCAAAACCAACCACATCGCCTTTCCTCCTCTTCCTAATTCCTCTTTCCTTCCCCCCCTTCAGTTCTTACAAAACTTGCCACAGATGTGCACCTATAAAGCATGAACTACATGTTTACTACATCAGATAGCAGAATTTAATGTACATTTAATAGCACACTCTAATTTGACAACGATTGTAATAACTCTCAGAGTCTGTACCAACCTGTTTTCTTTGTCTTGCCTTCTTGGAATGGCGTAGTCTCAGTAACCTGGGAATTCTGAATATTGCTCTCATTAGCAGCACTTTCCAAAGCATTTGCAGCCCGACGCTTCCCACATTTCAATCTGGCCACAGGAAATTAGACACAGAGTGAGACATGGCCCCAAGCAATGTGGGATTTTTATATGGCAGAAATACTGTCTTAAAAATATATTACTTTCAAATATGTGCATTAGTTTTCTAGAGCTGGTAATATCACACAGTTCAATCACTGTTAATGCAATGATTCATTGTTTCAGAGACATTGAATGTTTCCCTACAGGTTTCTACTAATAATCCAATGCCCACTTTCTTGCTAGAAGTTGGGAAAAAAGTTGGATTGGATATTTTAGATCAGATTTTCCCAACTCACTGAAATGCACATAGTTAGCAATATTAAATTAAACCTATGGATGTAAATACATTATACGTTTAGTAGGATAGACAAGGAAAGCTGGATAGACATTACATATTTCACTCAGTTTTAATTTCTGATTTGGACTGGACTGGAAAAGGTTGGGAATATATATGTATATATACACACTACCAGTCAAAAGTTTGGACACAACTTTCCATTCAATGTTTTATTCTTTATTATAATGACTATTTACACTGTAGATTCTCACTGAAGGCATCAAAACTATGAATGAACTGTGTAAGGGCTATTTGACGAAGAAGGGGAGTGATGGAGTGCTGCGCCACATGGCCTGGCCTCCACAGTCACCTGACCAAACCCAATCGAGATGGTTTGGGATGAGATGGACCACAGAGTGAAGGCAAAAGGGCCAACAAGTGCTCAGCATCTCTGGGAACTATTTCAAGACTATTGGAAAACCATTTCAGGTGACTACCTCCTGAAGCTCATCGAGAGAATGCCAAGAGTGTGCAAAGCAGTGATCAAAGCAAAGGGTGGTTATTTTCAAGAATCTAAGATATAAAACATGTTTTGGGTATATATATATATGTATATATATACAGAGAGAGAGAGAGAGAGAGAGACAGAGATAGATAGATAGATAGATAGATCAGTAGTATTTTACCCATAAGAGTAGTTTTCGGGAAGAGGATATGGAATATGTGAGTGTGGCATCAGCAGGAAAGTGCGTATTACGTGGACGACACTACAGCAGGACAGGAAGAGGAGGGAGGCGTGTAGAGACACACCATCCTGAAACAACAACTGAAAAAGAACAAAAAAACCCTTTCATCAGCATCATCCTATCGAATGCCATTCTAACCTGCACCCTTGACAGAAAAAATATTTTGATATATACTTTCAATAGCTTCCTTGTGCAACTTTTTTAGAAAAATCTAATATATCTGTACTTGGATGTGTACCAGATTTTATTTTGTTGTTGCTATACATTAATATGTAAGTACTAATCTTTGCCTACTTTCAATTTCCCATGGCTACTGTCATCTACTTACATGTAAGAAAGGTACCAAGCAAATACAATTTTTTTCCATAATTGAATTTTGCTCACCTTTACAACCAGGAAGACAGCGGAAGACGAGTCAAAGGCTCCATTATACAGGGTGATGATAGTGGAGCGATGGGTTCCAAAGAGGTTCCCCACCTGGAGGCCAAGGTTAAATGTGAGAATGTGTGCGTTGCGGTGAAGAGAACAACTGATCATCATGTGCCTTATGCATCTGGTCATACAACATGATGCTCATATGTGGTATGTGACCCTTAAGGCAAATTCACATGCTACTAATGAACAACGCCACGAAAATGACGTGAACCGCTGAACTGAAAAGCAGCCATTAGAGTGCACCAGTTCAAAGGGTCAAACCTGCATGTTTGTGACTAAGAAGAGAATTCCTCCGATAGCAAGGAAGGAGAGGGCCGGGTAGAGGAGGAATGACAGGGCTGAAAAAGAGACATTCATTGTAATCAGAAAAAAACTGCTTCCAATCTGGTTCGAATATAGATGTTTAAGGCTTTCACATTCTGACAAACATCTTTTTTCCCCAACAAACTTTTTTTATTTTAACTATAAATCATTTTTGACATTTCTGGGAGAGAAGTACATTTTTGCCAAGAGGGCGTTCCATATGAGAGCCGCGGCACAATAGCGCTGTAGACATGCTAAACGGCCGTACTGTGAGTTGAACGCTGGTTGTTTTTGTTATTTATCAGCTAAAATATAAGTTTTGTCTGTATTAAATGGGAAGATTTAACTGAACTGGAACGTTGTAGCGAATGTTAGACTTCCCTGTGAGAGTCGTGTGCGCGTGTGTTTACATCACGAAAAATTTCATTTATGCGTCTTGATTCCTCGTGGTTGGAGGTCAAGTCGCAGGGAGTGTGAAGTAATTAACCGCGACGCAAAACTTCGTTCTGGGAAATAAGAGAATCGTTAAGAAGAACCGGTCCTGGGTCATAACCCTAGTCAGAACTAAAATCTAGTGTACAAAAAAATCCAGCTTATTTTCTTGACTTTCTGACACATTTGTAGAATTTGAGGAGATGCCTGACTTATTTGTTTGCAACTGCAAAGGAATGAAATAAATCCCAAAAAACAGAAGTGACATGCCTCACCAGCGTTTGAGAACGCTATCAATAAGGTTCCCGTGGTATAGACGGATCTGAAAGGAAAACGGAAACAGTAGAACAATTAGAATTTTCTTCATTTGTGACCCGATCTGCCGTAATGAGTCGGAAGTCGGCGTTCTATTTATTTAGATACGGGCCGATTATGTTGACAAACATAAAAAATATCGATTTTTCTTTTTTGGTCTTATATGAAAGAAAAGGTCTTCAAAATTAATCTGGTCTCCAAAAAAGAAAAATCAATATTTTTGTGATGTTTTTCAACATAATCGGCCCGTATCTAAATAAATAGAACGCCGACTTCCGACTCTTTACGGCAGATCGGGTCACATATGCAAATATGGCATGGAATTTGGTGGTGAAATGAGGAATCTCTTATGTATATTGTCAGTTGAATGAAGATCTAATCATAGTTGTTTTTCTGCTCTTTCTCTCCATCACTTTTCCTTTTTCCTTCATCAGTGCTCCACCTCTTTCATTTCCTTTTCGCCTCTCTGGAAAAGCATGTTGTTATTGTAGATAACTCTAACCCTAGATAATTTATGTTTCTCTGCCCTGAGCTATGTGAAGCCCTGAGGAGGGTTGGATAACTTTCACAGTCTCTCACACACTTGATCGCTAGTCTAAACACAGGCGCACACACACACACACACACACACATTAAAATAAGCATTCCAACACTGACTTGACACACAAAGTGAAACTCTTGAACCCTGAACACACAAAGTCATAGATGTATATTCTCAGCAAGAGAGGATCAGTTTCAATAACCCTTTGGAATGATCTCTCCATTTTATCTAAGGGAACGAAAATCAAGTCCACATCTTTACGCTTCACTCTGCCAAACCATCACTTCCTTACCTTCCTTCCTCCTGCTTAAGTTCTCCGCTTAGGCATTCAAACAATTCCTTCCTTTCCTCCCTCAAATGCATGTTGACAACAATATTTTGCTGAATTACAACCCTATCGAGATTGTTGATACCAGAATTTATTATTTGAAATTCAATTTCAGATGCAATATTGTTCTGAATGTAAGAACCAATAACAGTTTATTACTCTCTATGTGGACTTCTCTGTAATTAATTGAAAACTGTGTTACTTTCATCCAAACACATCTGGTTTTCAATTTATTATACAGAAATTGGTATGCTTTTGACCTTATTTTTATGAAAAGAACATTATAAAGAATGGCGCAAAATCTGCAAAGAGCTCTCCCTTATGATAAGATAATGACATCTTTGCACCACCTGCAGTCAGCCACTAAGAGAGTAAGAAATAGAGAGAGAGAGAGAGAGAGCGACAGAGAGAGAGAGAGAGAGAGAGAGAGAGAGAGAGAAAGAGCCTTTCAGGAAAAAAACAGTGAAAGACGTCTATTGTGCAGCACTGTAGTGAAAACTGGGCCTGTTATTTGCCTCTAAAATAACATTTGAACTCTAACTTGATATTTAGACCCAGATCAACCCTGTCTTCGGGACAAGTTTTCAATGTAAGGCTGGAAATCTACTGCAGTATTACAGAGCTTCAAAGACAGTCACAGTAGGCCAAATATTTTGCACACTTGTGTAGTATTGTTCTTTAATTAAAAATAGCCTGTAGCAAATAGAATCTGCTTGATTTATAGGCACTGTTTAGACAAAGAGCTGCGACTTACATTCCCAGAAGCCTGGTTATCATGGTGCCGAAATGGTCAAACAGAAAGCCGTTGGGAAGCATGCTGAAGTTGTTCATGAAGGAGGCAATGGTGAAGGTGATGGAGAGTCGCTCATCTTGCCGACTGCAGTCTAAAATATACAAAAATATAAATTCACAATGGCATCATATATTTGTACACATTCACAAAATGCAGTTCTTCGTTTTCTTTTGGCTGTTCCAGAGAGGGATTCGGCACAGCGGATCATCCTTGTCAGTGTTGGTGAGTAGCTAAGTAATACTGGTGTGGCTACTAACTTAAATGCTTTTTTCCAGTAGATTATAAGTAGCAGCACTACTGTGGCAAAGTGCTATATTGTTACAAAAATATTATTTTTCTCTCTTAACAAAGACAGGTAATTTCGACTATCAGATGCTTCTGATTGGTGATGAATGTGCACGCTCGGCTCACTCTCATTGTATCACGGCATGTTCTTGGCAGCTGCTAGATGGAGTCGGAGGGCGAAGTCCACCTTGGCAAAGATGTTAGCAAGAATCATTGCCCTTATTTATCACTATTTATGACTCTGAAGGGCGAAATGGACAAAACTTGCACATATACTGGATTAAATAGTTTTGATGTAGTTAGCTACTTTTTCTCTGTAATGACAATTTTAAAATAGTAGCTTGGCTGTAGCTTAGCTACTTTTAATCGTAAGTATTTTGTAGCTTGGACAGCTGCCATTTAAAAGTTTAACACCCAAAATTTGGGACCGACGCTACTAAACACACTGGCTTGTGCATCGCCAGTGACTGGGTTACCCGCAACACAGTTCAATATATTGAATGAGTCTGTGACTGTACGTCTCACCTATGCTAATGCTGCCATTGACGGTGCTGTTGACACACAGGTAGCTGAAGTAGCCCTCACTCTTCAGCACGAAGACCAGCGATGCCCATCCGAATACCACTCCAGCGAAACCCAAACACTCCACCAGGCCAGAGATCAGCGTGAGCCAGTAGCGTGTCTTCATCGCCGTGCCCTGACACCCTAGCATCCTCTTTCCTGTGTTCACTTGTCTCCAAAAGATTCAAAAGAAACAATCACAACAAAACAACACAGTACCTGTTTTCCACCAAGTCAGCTTGAAAGTCTGATCTCTAGACCTCAAGGGATTCTCAGACTCTCTCAACTCTCCCCCTCTTTCTTTATATGGACACCTCTCACTCCCTCTTCCCTCCCTTTTCCTCTCCCTCTCCCTCTCCCTCTCCCTCTCTCTCTCTCTCTCTCTCTCTCTCTATGTCTCTGACGACACCCGTCTTCTCCTTTTCTTGAAGGCCTTCCTCTGCCTCTGCGTGAGAGGCAGAATGGTTGAGCGTTAGATTTTATCCTCATATGCTCCAAAAACTTTCTTTACTAGTGAGAACAGCCACATGTTTTCATGTTAAATATTGTACCTTACCGGTTAACTGAGGACCTTGTCTATCAGTGGTCAATCCAAGTTTAAACACACATGCCAAAAATGATGTTACCCGGAGATGGTGGCGCTTAGCTGAATAGAAAATGTCTCAAGTCTTCTGTCCTCTAGCTTCTGTAAACCGTAGCCCATTTCAAAACTTTCTGTGTGTCTGATCAAGTCAACAAGCTGGGAACTCCAGTTAAAGGGCAGCGATACTCTGAGCTCGCTTGCTTCACGTGTCAACTCTGTTTACATTGGGAGATCGCTAAAGGAAGCGGGAAATCGTGCAAACAGGATACGAAGGCAATTTTGCCTTCAAACTGAAATGTAACACCACTAACAAGTTAGGACCCTAATTAAGATTTTTTTAAATATATAGTAGAAGAACTGTCCAACCTAATATGTTGCAAAGTTACAACCACGTTAACCCTTAAACACACGCCTGATAAAAAGAGGTTAACTGTGTGGGACTGTTAATGAGTGCCAGCATCTCGTCTCTCCACAGAAAAGTCTGAGGCAAGCTCAATAATTCACTAGAAAAAATGTGCAGGCAAAGATAATTCATGCAACGGAGATTGAGATGGAATGAAAGCAAAATAAGCGTGCGTTTAAAAGGATAACAGGAAGATATCGCTGCCAGGTATGCACAGCAAAAACAATCATTTCAGAATTTCTTCATACTGGCATCTGATGGGATACAATTTGAGGAATCTTATTATTATTTTAAATATTTAACTGTACACATGTGGATACAATGCATAAAGGGGTTAATGCATGTGTTCATATGTATACAGTCTGAGCACATGGCCTTGACGTCATATCAACGTTCTTTAGCGAGGTAGACAAAAATAGAGAAACCCGTGACTACTAGGGAAGCATCACTTTACATTCAGATATTATATTAAGGTTCAAATATTGCGTACTATCAGTATCGGTATTAATACATTTAATATCCATTTAAACAATAATGCACTAAGGATATGAAACATTCCCATAATATTAATTATTTTTATAAAGGTTTTTTATAAAAGTATCAGAAGTATTTGAACTTACATTATCATAGGCATCCTTATTTCCTCTTTCGGAGTAAAACACCCCCACAACAACAATTATCACCCCCCAGCCCCCCCATTCACACACAAACACACACACACACACACGGTCAAAAATTATGCCAGGAAAACGTCTTCCTCATGTGGCACAAGATGCTTCCTTAAAGTTCATGCAGGTTCCCTCTTCCCCTCAGAATTTGGCCGGCACAAGACAAAGTTCCTCAATAATTCACGGGTTTTCTGCTCCAGTGATGCAACTGTGCTCTGACAAAATTAGATCTAATCGTACTTTCACACTGCTCATCACAAGACCTCAGAGAGATTTCACTAAGTGTGTGACCAGCTGCGTCAAATCCTGGCATTAGAAACACACACACACCACACAAACCTCATATTATTGCACATTTCCGTATGATAATTCATATAGAATGAGTGAAAATATTACTTATAATGGCCACACTGACCATACGAGTGCCCAAACTTATAAACACAATAAATATACTGCATGTAGCATTTTAATAAATATGGTTTGTTAAAAGTATTGAGAAATCATAGCGATCACTCACTGAGTCGTCACTAGGAGCCAATTTTGGATTGAGCCTTGTTCAGCAGTTTTTGAATATTTTGTCACCCCCCTCAGAACATCATGAGATTTAATTCATCTTTCTTCCTCGAAACAAGAGGAGTCTTCAGTTCTATCATGTGTTGCTCCACTGCACACACCACTATTTAGAGGTTTACAAAAGTTAATGAATAAACTTGATTTATAAACATATGAATTAACATCTAGCTTTATAATATTTAACTTGTGTAATGTGTAATCATTTTTTGCTGCTATTGCAAGAAATATTTCATTCATTCATTGCAGGAGGGAAAACTTGTGTTTGTATCTAGACCAGATAGCTGTTGTCAAAGTTTAATTTGTACGTTTAATTTGTGGATATGAAGCAGTCAAAAGATTTATCTTAAGTTACTGAGGATATCTTTAGGGTTTAGGTTTTGCATCAGGGCTAAATTTAGGCTTATGCTGGTTTGTACACTTTGGACTGTGGTTACATGTACTGTAGGTTTAGGTGTAATAGTTAGGGGGCTAGTATTATCTCTAACATACAGTTAGTTAGACAAATACATATTAATATATTACATAAACAGTACATTAAGTATCTCCCTCTCAAGTCAAGTCAAAGTAAACTTTATTGTCATCTCAGCTATATACAACACAGATAGATGGGATAATATGGCTCGAGTATAAGGAACAAATAAGACACAAAGAATAAGCAATATATAAATATATATAACATATAAACTTTAAACTAGAGGTAGAAAAAACAGTTATACAGTTATAGTGGTGCTGAGATTCTCTCTCTCTCTCCCTCTCTCTCTCTCTCTCTCTCTCTGCAAGTGTGTGTGCAGCCCTGGACTGGCCTTCTGGTGTACCGGGCGATGCCCGGTGGGCCGACGCACACTTTTGGGCCGGCCCGGGACTCCTCTGGTATGTCATGTGCTTTCACATATCGTGTAAATAATCATAGTGGGCCGCCACGACCAAAAAATGCCAGGGCCGTTTTTTGGTCCCAGTCCAGCCCTGTGTGTGTGTGTATGTGTGTACTATGTTGTTATGCATTGTGGGACATTTTTGGACCTTTTCGCCCCTAAAATAATTTTATTCCTTTTTTTATGGCTTTGTGGGGACGTTTGAAATGTCCCAATGAAGGAAAATGACTTTGTAGAAAATGTGCATTTGGTTACTGAGATTAAGGTTAGTGTTAGGGTTAGGATTAGTTAGGACTAGTGCTATACTGACTCATTTGCGTCCAACAGGCAGTCTACAGCAATACTATGGAAAAAGAAACTAACCAAAATCTAAACCCAAGACCATCACACCAGGCGCGGATTAACGCACAGATATGGCTAGATATGGCTGAAGCCTAGGGGTCCCCACGTGTGCCAGCCTGCCATTAACATCAATTAATTCAAAGAAGGCCGGAGGGAGGGTTGGGGCTAACAGAAAATGTAGCCTAGGGGTCATGTCCACCTTAATCTGCCCCTGCAGCACACAAACCTATACATGCCATTTAAATATTGTATCATCCCTGCTTTGCCATTTCACAGCACTCTCTCCACATCTATTCCCCGCTTTTGGTCTATTTGTGAATACCGGCTTGAGCATTACATTACAAATTCTTATAAAAACTCAATAACAAATTTACCCACAGGTGGATGCACACAGCACACAGCTACATCGCCATCAAAGCCTGACGTTTCTCCCACAGCACTGTGCGTCTTTGATGAGGATTTTCTCTTTCATGTCGCGGCTATTTCCACTCACACCATCATGGCTCTGCCGCCTGCAACGCGCCGCATTCCCTCCCAGCTGTCCGTTATTGTTGCACCGACCCTTTTAAAAGCTATTCTCGTCTGCGTGTTTATGTATGTTAGAGAGAAGAAAGGCAAATGGGTGTTTTTGACCAACCGGACCGTCTTGAGGCTCCGTTTCCTGCGCGTCTCCGCTATGAGCTTCGCCCATGTGATTGATGCTCGAATCCGTCCCGACGCTCTCAGCGACGCGGGGAAATTTTCAACCCGAATCCCGCATTGTTCCACACACCACAATTATCTTCTGCACCATTTAGAATGAGGCCGGACTTAATTGAGTCTGGACGCCAGAATGACAAAGCGCCGTTTAGATAACGCAGACAAAACGTCTGGACTTGTTGTGAATGTAATGAAGCAGGACTCCTTTCCTCCTTTGCCTAGAAAGTCTCTGAAGAACGTACTTTTAGTGAACAGTTATGTATGTAGAGAACCCATCCTTAAGTAAAAGTAAAGATTGCCTACAGAATTCAATTCAGCTTGATTTGTAGAGCTTTTTGAAGTATTTTTGCCACTTAAAGGTCATCAGTAAAAGCTTAGTAAAGTATCAGAATATATCCATAACAATAATGAGGAAATATTCATATTAGCTATATATTAAGCAAGTATATTGCTGAGATAATTGGTCCCTTCATTCCTGAAACACATTAATCAAGATTTATGCATGAAAGGGCTACATAAAAGTAAAAATTCCTTACAAAGACTCGCTTGAAAGTTAAGTAAATATTAAAAGGTTACCTAGGTAACTGTTAAATATTTTAAAAGTTAAGCATTAAGCATTAAGAACGTGAATTGCAGGTATTAGTAAGCATTATAGAGTTCCAAATTACTTAAAAACAAAAAACTTGATCTGGTCTAATTATTAATTATAAGAGTGATGGAAGCAGGGCACTTTAATTCGCCTGGAAAGTGCAAATGTGACTTTTTCCATTGTGGGCAGTAGTGCATGCAGTACCTAAAATCCATCTATTGTATCTACTAGAAGTAAACAGTTATTTATCTTCAAATATATTCTGTTTGGATCAGATCAAAAGACAGCGTGACACTTAATGTTACATTAATGCTATATATGTTATGTTTTCAACATCTCTAAATGGGATTCAGGCACAGTTCAGCAGGAACCTCGTCTGTTTTCGGTCCACTGACTAAGTACACCAGTTGAACCAATTTATTACTCTCAGCCTGCAGTGGATTTTAAATTATGAGAAGAAACTTCAGGACAGGACTTGGCTTGGTGAAGCTGAATGACACAACCCCAGAGGAGATTGCAGTCTAATACTGTTTCTTCCATTAAAATAATTACTTTTAATAACGTTGTAGGCGTTTGTCTCTGGCTCCCTCTAGAGGTATTACTAAAGTCATATAGAAAGTTTAATTTGAATTGGCCACAAGAAATGTTTTTGCCCCTAGTATAATATTTTGCAACTGCCATTACATATAAAAATGCCATTATATATAAAGATGACATTATGTATTAAAAGAAAATATTTTCATTCTTTTATTAGATACACAACTATGAATGTAAGGTTTAATAGCACTGAATGAATTGTTTGATGCAGGATCTGTCATCCAGAAGGAGAGTGAGAGAAAAGCGAGACAGACATACACATGAAGGGACTGACATTTTTAGCCATGAGTGGGGCAAGAGGGGGCATGGATGATGAGGAGAAAACAGATAATGGTAGGGGATGAGAGAACGAGAGGAAAGATAATGGTTTATTTTTAAAGCCACATCTGCTTTGCGTTGAAGGAGGAGATCAAGCATTAGAGGACTAGTGGACATATATAGTTGTCAAACAGATATAGAAAGAGAGAGAGAGAGAGAGAGAGAGAGAGATGAGCAGGGTTATGTGGATTTTCTGAAGCATGCACTCACATTTGTGAACTCTGTATTGACAGAGATGGAGGGATTTGCAAATTAGATGACATTTAGTGTTGATAATTTTCAAATGCCCACTTCAGCCCTACCACACACTTTATTGCACACACACACACACACACACACACACACAGTCTATGTATTACTATCTTTGTGAGGTCCTTCCATAGACTCCCATAATGACTTAAGTACATAAATACACCTTCACCTAACCCTAACCCTAACCTTAACCTCAGTAACCAAATGCACATCTTTTACCTCTTTTAGTTTCTCAAATAAAACAAGCACATTTTCTATAAAGTCATTTTTCCTCATGGGGACCTCTCAAATGTCCCCACAAAGCCCAAAAAAACAGATAAAAGTGATATTAGGGGACAAAAGCTCCCCACAATGCAATAAATACATGGCCACACACACACACACACACACACTCACACACATACTCACACACACACACACACACACACACACACACACACATACACACACGAAACTTGTAAAACTATCTTTGCGGGGACATTCCATAGACTCCCCTAATGATTAGATGTATATCATTCTACAGCTAATCCTTATCCTAACCTTAACCTCAGTAACCAAATGCATGTTTTACCTCTTTTAGTTTCTCAAATAAAACATGTACATGTTTTCTATAAAGTCATTTTTCCTCATGGGGACCATAAAAAATGAATAAAAGTTATTTTAGGGGACAAAAAGGCTCAAAAAGGTCCCCACAATGCATAAAAACATGGTATACACACACTTCCACTAACTCCCATAATTACAAGATCTAAATCTAGTTCTACTCCTAACTCAAAAGTTAACTTCAATAACCACAAACAAATATTTTGACTCTTTTGACATAGTTTTCCAAATCTCAAGTTTTCAGATCTTTTTTGGACAATCAGGTCTTCACAAATAGAGCCGCCACACACACTCATACAGACTGTCCTACTATGAACAGCAAACACCTTCACACCAACATCCAGTACCACAAAGGTAAAGGGTTTCAGGTATTTGTGAGGTTTTAGGGATTGAGGTATTTTTGTTTGTCCCCTAATAGATCATTTTCAGATCAGAATCATGTGGCTTTGTAGTGACAGTTTGTATGTGAGGATCTGCCCTGATAGGGAAAAAATGCTTCTTTTGGACACTGTAAGGTTGGGCTTTGGTTGGTGTTGCTGTAGTATAAGTTGTACTCGGTGATTAGGGTCAATGGTACTTTGCAAAGATAGCTAGTGTGTGTGTGTGTGTGTGTGTGTTGTACACTGTTGTTGCTTAGTTTCCAGCAGTAGCAGCTGTTGGGAGGTCTGGCTGGGCCAATATTACTAGCACTACACTGCCTATTTCTGTAGCATGTGTTGTTCTAAAGGTCAGAGAGAGAGAGAGAGAGAGAGAGAGAGAGCAAAGGAAATCTGAGCAAAAGCAGAGTGCAAAGAAAGGAAGAGCTCAAAAGAAAGACAGACAGAGCTAGTTTTGGCATTGTAATTGCTGCATCTTTTCTTTAATGTATAGGACCATAAATTAAATGGAAAATTCTACTATGGCCAGTGGGGCAGAGGATGTACAAAATCAGGTGAGAATTTCAAACATTTAGAGAACATTTAATACCATTTTGGTGCTGAAGTATGTTTCTTTGTTTTGTATATAGAAGTTGCCAGTAATTTATAATTGGATGTATACACAAGTTGCAATAAAAATATCATTATTGCAGTGATGCAAGCCAAGACATTTATAATGCATTGACAAAACCTGAATTATATAATTTAATTTGTTTCACATAGAGCAAAAATCTGTGAAACTGTCTTACACTAATTAAAGTTCAGATCATTTGCAGAATGATGAAGACATTTTGTCCAGGTTTTAAAACTCAGTTGTTCTGGGAGAATTGAGCTGTTTTAAGTCTTTTCAGGACACACACACACACCTGCTTATACAGAGGAATGTTTCTGGGGTATTTTATAACTGGTGAGTCATGACCTTACTTGACACCTGGAACTGTTCCTCGGTAGCGGAGCTCTGCCCACCGAGTACATACTCATGAAAACATATTTTAGTGTTGCTTAATGCTTGCCAGTTGTGCCAATGCCAGCAAATTCCTCATCATAATTCCTTTTATCTTGACACCTCCTTTCACCAACTAACCAGGGGTGCGTTTCCCAAAAGCATAGTTGCTAACGTACAGTATCACTACGTTGTTTGCTAACATAATAAGCAGCTGTGCTCCCCAGGTTTGGCCTGGGCTTCCTTTTCAGGCTCAATGGATTCCATCTTGGTTAAGTGACTGATTCTTGAAAGTTTGACATTTTAAGTGTGAGGTTGTGTGTAACCACTTTGTAACATGTGCTTCACAGGATGCCACTGGAGAATCCCTCAAGGAAGAGCGTGAGCGTTTGGGTGGTGCCAGTGAGACAACAGGAGGAGCTAAAGAGGAGGAGTCACACCCACAAACTGAATCCAATGAGGGAGATGGTGAGGCCATCAACACAGAAGGCCACCATTGCAAAGATATTGAAACGGAGAGCAATGAACATAAGGAGGGAGGAAATGAGACTGAAAAGGATGAGAAAAGAGAAATTGAGAGCAAGAAGCAGGACAGTGAAGAAAAAGAAGAGCTAATGAAAGAAAACAAGACAGAACCACAGGAAGAACTGACAGAGAACAGAGATACTGATGTAGATAAGAAGGAAGATGAAGGCAGTAAAAATGGGGCAAATCTAGTGAAAGATGAAAAGTGTGAGAAAGATGAGAAAACGGATGAGTCGCCCCAAAAGAATAAAAACAGCGACTTGAAACTTCCGGCTCAAAAGCCAACCAAGGAGGAAGCATTGACCAAAGAGAAAGGCGCAGAAGAGAGAAACAAAGAAAAAGGTAAAGAAAAACAAGAGAAGCCAAAAGGAAAGAGTGGAGTGACTCCTTCCTCCCTTGGTTCTCGCGCCTCCCTGCAGACGTCTTCTCGCCAGCGGAGTGCCAGGCCCTCGGCCCGGAGAGACGCCATGGCAAAGTTTCAGCAGGATCAGTGAGTCACCTTCATCACTGCCACCGAAAATGACAACAAGCACATTTATCACCGCATCCATTAGCGGGATCGCTATGATTTTATCAGGGTTCTTATAATATGCACATACTCAAGGCTCAAATCAGCCTGTTCTTAGAAGAAGTGAGGGTCAGGCAGGATGTTCTGAGAAGCAGATCCATTTTGTCATGAGCATGACCATGTTTTTCTCACAGGTTATGAAGCTTTTATTGACGCATGTTTTGCTGATTGTTTGTTTCATTGACGTAGACATTGGGATGTCTGCGTCTTATTTGGCTTAAAAATAAAATCTCCATTTATTATTATTATCACAGTCTCATGAACTGCGTAAATGCAAGGCAATGACAGAAAATATCTTAATCTAAGTCTGTTTCACATTGTTTGTGTTTGCCGTGTTTTTTTGTGTGTGTATTATGTCTGTATTTATCAACTGGATGAATACAGGCTGTCTTGACTTCTTCTAGGACTCCAGCGGTCAGAAACTTCAAGGTCCAGAAGACATCTGTGGGTGTGTCCGCTGGTGCATCAATCAAACAGAAAATCCTCCAATGGTGTAGCAACAAAACACGGGGCTATGAGGTGAGGGATGGGGCAATGGGTTGGGTTGAAGAGCCGATGTTGGATCTTGTGAAATGTCGCAAGTGATAAACAAAAGTTTTGGGCGACGGTTTTCTTCCACTGGATATTAGTGCCTTATTGTTACAAAGTGCCATAATTCTGGCAGAAATTAGTTCAAATATCTCACATTTTGCTTTCAGGGTGTTTCTATAGAGAACTTTTCATCCTCCTGGAGCGATGGCCTGGCATTCTGTGCACTTGTTCACCGCTTCTTCCCATCTGCGTTTGATTTCTCCTCCCTTAAAGCCAACGAACGAGAGAAGAACTTCACTTTGGCTTTCAGCATGGCAGAGTATGTTTGTGCATGACTGTAACATCAAGTTCGATTTGAAAATGAATGGTCTAAATGTGAGTGTGAATGAATGTGTAATTATCTCTGTCTCCCTCCCTCCCTCCCTTTCAGATCTCTAGCTGACTGCTGCCCCCTGCTGGATGTTTCTGACATGATACTCATGGGGAAAAAGCCCGATCCTTTTAGCGTTTTTACCTACGTTCAGTCTCTCTGTCAGCACCTCTCAAAAATCGAGCAAAAGAGGAAGGAGCAGGAGAAGGCAGGTCAGGGCAAGACGGAAGCCAAGAACGAAAGAGAAGGCGAGGAATCAGGCGAAGCTGAAATGCCTGAGAAGAAGGAGGAGGTAGAACAAACCGAAGCAGAAAAAGACAAGAGTGGAGGAGAGGAGCCAGGCGAGGCTAAATTGCAGGAGAAGCCAGAAGGACTGGAACCAGGCATGACTGAAGAACAGGAGAGAGAAGAAAGAGATGAGGATCCAGATGAAGGAATAGGTGAACCTGAGGAAGACAACAGCACAAAGATGGAGACAGATCAAAATGACAATGTAGTGAACAGAGAGCTACTGACAGAGAGTTAAAAAATGTAAATTAATGTGTCAGTTAATACACTGTAATAGTTAATAGATGGTGGTATAAGAAACAGAAGCAATAATCTATCTTGTTTTGTGTGTATTTTGTACAGCTTTTTTGAGCTGCTTTACTGACTCATTTGGTGTGTTTGCAGCACGTTTGTAGATAACTACATGTCTAATGTGCACTGGTAGATTTGTTCACATTGTAACTTTTTTGTTTGTTATGTTTGTTTAACCACACGTAAAAACATAGCAATGGTGATCACAAATTGTCTTTCTTTACCAGATAATACATATAGTAAAAAAACACGGTTCTGACATAGTGTTTTGTATTTGTATGAGTGAATATGAACACATCATACAATTCCTCATAAGGATGGTCTACATTTTATATCAGAGAAAGATTTGTGCAATTTGGCATAACTGATTTATGTTAGCCTTTTAGTGAGTTACAACATCCATAAATAAATGTGATGCTATGGTCAATCTGATAGATATCCTAGCTATATTAATTTCAGCAAATGGCTGTGGGATTCTTGCTCACTTACTTATGAAATTCTCTTAGATAGCATGACGTTCTCCCACAGCAGTCTGAACCCAACAACATTTAACCAAGACTTGTGAAGCAGCATTTGCACTGAAATGTATAGTCCCTCTGACAAGAAGCCCCTTTAGTATACCATGTATTTACAGAGAAGTGTAATTTTCTGATAATTGCTTGAAACCTCAACCTCAAGTGAGTGATTATTTGTCATTGTGAACACACCACAACGAAATGTCACCTCTGCATTTAACCCGTGCGTGAAGGAGCAGTGGGCCGCTAACAAGCTAACCCGGGGAGCAGTGCTTGGGGTCGGTACCTTGCTCATTACCTCAGTGGTAACAGTTACGGGACCAACTGCCCTTCATTCTTCATACACTTGGTGACTGTTTAATTAGGCAATTATCCTTCAACTGGTTAATATCAACTGGTCAACTGGAACAATATCTGGTGGTCACATAAAACAAGTTCAGTGAAATTCTTTCATTTGGTGAAAATGAAGCCATTGTGACAGTTCAACCTTCTTACATATTTGTTTTTTACGTTGGCGGTAACTTGGTTTTAATGACAGTTGATTTTAAGTCTAGCTTTACAGATTGAAAAACAGTCGTGGACTTCACAGCACAGTTGTAAGTCACTGGATAAGAGCGTCTGCTTAATGCTGTAAATGTTAAAACAGGCTAAACAAGAAAACGACAGAAAAACAAGAGATGTCGGCATCTTGAGGCTAACCCGAGGATTGCAGGGCAGTCGTCACAATGATGACCAACCTTGCCATCTGCTCAAGAAATACCAGACTGCTTAAGATGTTAGAATACATAGAAAATGAGAATATACTCTTTATATTGTATAATTACATACAGAAAGAGAGAAGATGATTTTGATGTATTGTCGCATGTGTTTTGACCGGCGGTGAATGCAAGACCTATTTAATGTGCCACATTCCTTCTTGTCGCTCGGCCCATCAGCCACCTCCCACATGTCCCTGTCATTTGCCACTAAATATATTTAGGGGCCTTATCACTTTTTCATTTGCTCTCACTCACACAGACTCTCTCTCCCCCACTCAATATCATATTTCCCTGAGTATTGGGTTGCATAAGTGGACTAGGGTGTTGCCCAACAAGTCTCTCAGTGCTGTTCAACACTCATGTTAACTCATGTGGAGACTTCAGCTATGAAAAGCTGAGGAGAAGACTGGTGGTGAAAAGGGAGAGAAAACTTCAAAAGGGACTTTTTTCACAGGGATGAACAGATTAAGAGCACAGTACTGCAAATTAAATTTGGGTTGTTCCTCAAATGGAAGATTCATGTTTGGACTATAACACCTCTGGCTAAAGACTAAAGATCGCTGGAATGAGACTAATGTGAAGAGACAATTTGTTCAAGGGTATAATATCACAAATTTCAAAAGATGGAATTTATTCAGTGAAAAATATATGACTATAATTTATCATTCTTTCATATTCGTTCCAAACAGCAAAACAGACTGAACCTTTGATTTTTTGTTGTTTGCCTTTCACTTTGAACTTTGAAAACCGGATTTGGGTGTGAGACTTTGCTTTTTTACTCAAGCTTCCCTTCTTCTGTGGCATGGATAATTCGGCTCCAACCTCTGACCATCCATGTGACTCTCGTGACGGTTCACCCTCGTCCCTGCCAAATACATCAACGTCAAGGCACACCACCCATTATGCCAACAAGGGTGGTTTGAGCTATGGATTTGGTGTGGTCTGGTCACATATCCGCCCTTTTCTGCCCTTCTTCCTCATTTCCTGCTTGGTAGTGGTGCTGGTCTACTTGTTGCAGGCCATTGTGTATGGAGGCCCCTTTACAGATCCACTTTTCTTCAGCAAGTTTGACCAACGCTGGCCTCCGCCTGGACAGCAAACTCCCACTACCAAACCAACACATGAATTCTTTGTTACCTTCAGGGCAAACAATTAATATGTTTTTACCAAGGACCTAATAAACGTTCCTAAGTCTGATGGCATTACTAAAGAAATATGGATATGGACTATGTATGTTGAAGTTCATGTAACCTTTTGAAAGCTACAATGAAACCTGGAAATCTAGTTCACGATTATTCATGATTCATGACCTTTTCTTTATTGCTGCTGCAGGTTGGTGAGGAAGGATAGTTAAAAAAAAATTCTGTCTTTTGGAGGATGAAATGTGTCTGATCATGTGTCTACCTTATGTGCATGAACAGCATCTCAGCGATGTTCCGGTATATTTTTTCTTTTATGGGATTGACTGTTGAAAATTGATCTCACTACCTTTGACGCCAATAGACTTTAAATTCTAGATATCTATTTTTATGTACTGGTTTCAGTCATTTCACCCAGTAAACTAAATCTGTCTCTCAACGTCTGGAAAATCTACATAAGTCATTCAAGACAGCTGCATAGCAAACACTTGATTCCTTTCATAGGAAGCAAGCTATCACTTAAAACCTGACCAAGGAGAAATCTATATACTCATATCTCCCTCATACAACTTATGACTGGCACTTGCTATTTTAACTATGTGAACCTAGAGATGTCATTGGGAGTCTGTAAATATTTCATGATATAAAAAAGGTTCTCATCCTCAGACCAGTACAAAACAAGTACAATAATTGTCATATAAGAAATTATGTGTAACACACTTTATTTAATATAAATTTAATACACTGGGTGGTATCTCTCTAAAAAAAAGATTTCAAATGGATTTTTTTCCACAAGGGATGTTTATTGTGAATAGTCACTAGACGGCGCCAGTACTTAGGAATTGAAACTCTGAGACATCTAGGCGCCATTGGGCAACATTATATGAGCTTTTATATCTGAAATTATTAAAAGGATTCTCTAAAGCACAAAGGAAAATGCATCCTGTTTTGAAATTATATAGGGAAAAAAACTTGCATATACCGTAGATGTACATCAATAAAAAAGTTTATGTTTTGCTCTAAAATGTGGGATTAACAAATAAGTATTTTAAATGAATAAATAATTCTAGCATATGCAAGCTTTACACACTTACAGGTACAACGTGTCTTTGTGATAATAAAATAACAACCTTTATTTACTTCAAATATCTCTGTTCTTTATAAAACTGTGAGGAAAAACCTCTAGATGTAATTCCTAGTATCAGCAGCAGAGGGCGCTCAGTACATTGCGGCACAAGGCGTGTTGCAGGCATAAGTGCACAGTAATTAATTTATGTACAATATTTGATCGCAGCATATTTTAAAATCATCTTGTGTACAGTGACACCGAATGTATATTGTTTAGGTGATCGACATGGAGGTCCTGCATTGATGAAACTATTTCTGCGTCAGTTAAAAATATAGGCAATGTACGCGCCACAAAATCTAATTATTTCTTTGCAAAACCTAATTAGGCATTAAAAAAGGTTAACGCCAGCGCCTGAAACCGTTTTTGTTTAATAATCCTATTACTGACGGCTCATCATGTATAAAATGGCGCAGAAGGACACAAACTTTCCACTTGTTAAAGTGAATCTCCCAGAAAAAGATGAGACAAACTCTACTGTAGTCCAAACCTTAGGATATGACAGGAAATGAGGCGGAATAAGATACATGAAGACGCTGTAAGTAGCAAATCCATTGCAACGCTCGAAGTCGGGTTACTTTACTGATTTTTCTCTTAAGTCTCTGTGGTTTTGGTTTTTGGGAGTTGGAAATCGTAGATGTTGAGTGTTTTTCGTCTTAAGGTTGGTGTTGCATGGGGCGATGCGGCGGTTTAGAAACGCATTGCGCTTTTTTCTTCTGGGATGTGAGATCAACCAACGTGGCAAAGCTGCCGCAAATAGCTGCAATTCTCAGAGGAATCGAAACGTTAAACTACACACAATAGTCCGCTGTTAAATGTAATAGCGTATGTTTTGTTCGAAACGATTATATTTTGGGAAAATTAGACCTTAAAATACTAAATAGCAATTAAATAGTATTAAATGGTAAATTGTTTTCGCATCATTTGTGTTTTTTAATTCCAAATAAAATCTCCTACTTTTCCTTTGCTATTAAGTTTATTTAGGGGAAGATTTTGATTTGAAATGGAACCTCTGAATGTTTTTGCAGGTGTTTCAGTCTTTCTGCCACGAACCAAAAATGTCCCGTTAAACGCTATCCCTAAAAGGTTAATTATGGAGCTAAAATAGGGTTATTTATGGCATCCATGCAAAGAACCTATTTGGACACATTTTTAAGAGAGTACATTTTATAGTATAACACATTATCAGAATTTAAAAAAACCTCTTTCTTGCAAGAACAGAACTTGCAATAATCGAGTTGTCATTGCATGCGCAGTCAGATTTACATGTATGATGCATTGCATACAAAATAAATTAGAAAACTGTAATTACTAAATACATGTTATGGCAAGGCTTTCTCCGTTAACATGTTTTAAAATAGTGATCCACTGCTGCATGAAGAACATTCATTTGCCGTAGGACCATTGAAACATGAGAAGTGCTGGCAGATTTTGTGACACCAACCAAAAAATAGTTTTTCGTCCCATGAATGGAAACAAAATTGTTTTACTGCGTCAGTTTTTACGCAGTTTTATTTTTAAGGTCATTAAGATATATATATTTTCAAATTTATACTCGACGTGAAAATTATTCTCTGTTATTGATCAAAAGACACAGTTATGAACACCTAAATAATTGGAGCATTTTTATACGACTGAGGCAAAACCTATGGCAACCGATTCACGTTTCCACCCTTAACCTTTCCATTTTTTAAAACGGATCCATCAAGGCGGACCACGGGCTTTGCGCGAAAAGCCGCGAGCAACAAAAGCCACGGACTGACACGCCGGAGGCAAAAGAGGGCAAAAGCGGAGAGAAATCAAAGGCTACCTTGAAAATAATGCGCTTGTTATCAGATAAGAGGAGTGTATTCTCCATGCAGCTGTATCGCGCTCAAAATAAAGAGATTAAACAAACAGGGACGAAACAAACGAAAAAAGAGACAAGCGAAAAAGCGCGTGAGAATAAAAGAGAAGGACACGGTAAATCAATTTCCTACAGAATTCTTTCAATTCAGCGATCAAAGAAACAAACATTTGCACTAAATACAAAGCGCAAGAATAAGGCGTCGCCGTCTTTTCTTTGATTTGAATCATTAATTCGGACAAAGTCGGCTTAAAAGGCCACATTTACGCCCATAAATCAAGTTTAAGTAGGCCGAATTTGCACACTAGTATTTAAAATGTATATAAAAAGAAATCAATATGAAAAAGTACATAAATAAAAAACAAGTAATAAATAAAAAATCTCCCTTCACAGATTTTTAAAACGCTTTTTATAGAATGTTACCCTCGGCTATTTGGGTGAATAGAAGAATCTCTCTGCCTTTACTGGGGCACATTATTCTTGTAGCTTGGCTTAGTTGACTCGGTCACAGTGAATTGATGAGATCGTGATTGTCAGCACAAATCGCTGAGGCGTTTCACTAATTTCTGGGTGACACACGCTATTGTTAGTGGTACGTTCATTCACGTACATTTAAAGCTACTGAGAATGAACTGGGCACAAAAAGACAAACGCAAAAACCTATTTCATGTCTTAATATTCAGGGTGTTCTTCAAATAATAGGCTGCTTATGTCTGTATATATTTGTCATTTTATTTGGATAAAGCGTGACAACGATTTAAACGTAGTAAAAGAAACCACTTATATAGTCGCTGTCACTTTTAACTGTCTCTTTTTTCTTTGTCATTTTTTGACGATATAAACTTTACTTAGTGTCAAAAATCATTTTAGAACAAGCAATTAGATCATTAATTAAAGGAAACCACATATGTGGGGAAAGCAAGGGCGATGCTCTAACGGCTGAGGCTTAAAAGTGAAATATATGACTTCATCTCAGGTGACCCCGGCCGATTACATGCTAAGGAATTTATGGCTGTCTCACACTTCTGAAGCTTTTAAAAACACAGTTTCCGCAAGATTACACATACGTTAAAATGTAAAGTAAGGGCATAATTAGGGACGAGATTAATGGGTTTCATTTTTATTGGTAACATATAAAAGAAAATTAAAAGTATATTTACCATGTACAACTTTTATTCTAGCATTCATTGCTTCTTTTCGTTTAATTATATGTGTTATTTGTACACTGTATATTTTCATAAAACTCTAGTCTCTGCTTATTACATTAAGTGCAGACAATTCAGAGATAATTAGTTATAATTTCCACTATAATTGACGTAAAAAACGAGGTATCTGTACATACGGTGATGAGTTTACGGCTATTCGATATGCAATTCGGGGTATTTTTAATTAAACCTATTTATCCGATTACATTTTAATGAGATATTGGGCTATTGGGACTTTACGGGTGATTTTCCACCACTGAGTCTATAAAGACATCAAATTAAGAAATGAATTATTGACAGGCTCGACCCAACAGGCCAAGGCAGGAGATTTCTTTGTTTAAGAAGCACTTTTCTAACTGCCCCGTGGAGAATTAAATGTCAAGAGTATCATATCGGTATCGTTATTAACTTATCAAACACAATCTCAGAATGACTTAATCAAACACAAGGAGCTGGAGAGGCAGAGCTGGCGCAATAATGCCTTTAAAATATGACGAAATTATTTCCCGTCATTTCAGGCAACAAATTGAACATTTATTGCATATATATTAAAAATTATACGGCTTGGTGTGAAGCTGATGTCTCTTTTATTGAGGCGCTCCCAAAGGTGAGGCCATGAGGATGTTTTTTCCTTGCCTTGTTAGTCCCATTGGAGCATGTTGCGAAATTGCCTCGAAACTGTTAAATTGATTCAGAAAAGGATTCATAACTTGAAGTTTATAGTGCAATCACTCCTCGCTTTTTAAATGCAAGTATTTTTTTTTTCTCCCAATTTAGTGGCTGCATCGGACGTGCGTTTGCGCCCAAGAATTCCTCGCAAAATTAGCCTCATCAGCTATAATTAGTTTAATGATCGAAACATCAACTTCTTACACTTATGACTGGTTTCACAAACACGACGGTTAAAGAGCAACAATGCACGCATTGTGGTGCGAGATGGAAATAGCGCACACTAAGGGAGTCTTGCTCTTTGTCTGGGACTGGAGATAGATGGCCGGTGTCATGGGCATGATTGGTTTGCGCTATTAAATTGTCAAAAAGGAGGGATTTCCCTAATAATAACGCTTCTTATGAAGAGTTATGGAATTCGGCGTTTCTGGGGACAGACTAACAGGGGTTACAAAGGGAGGGGGCTATTAGCATAGCGCCGAGGAAGTGCCCAAGGTCATGCAGAGTTCCCATCAATGATCGTGACATAGACCTCGCTGTGTGGTCAGCTAAGTTGCACGACCTAGATATGCGTTTTTTTTCTCTTCATAATATGTGTTTGCATCACAACTGGGGTATCATGCAATAGAATGAATTACAGTTTCAACATATTTTTGGTCATTTGTTAAGATCACATTATGTGAATCTTACCGATAAGAGTTTCTAAATTGCTTGCATACAATATGGCGTACACTGATAAATCAAAGCACAAAAAGAACATTCTGGAGATATGCCATTTTGATCCCAAGAATCTTTCAATGGATGGATGAAACATTTTTGTTGGTGTCTCGAAGTCTGACCTCACCCCAAAGAACTTTCATATAATTAAAAAGTTCTACAAGAATTACAGGATTTTTATGGAACCATATATCCTATATATTATCATCTACAAGATTAAGCACCATTGGTACAATGGAAGCTGCTCGGGGCCTTCATTGAAGCCCTTCTTTTTTAACTCCCATTCGTTTTGTGATAGATGTTAACAACTTGGACCAATCCATTAATTCTTTTTGCCAACAGCAAATCAGTGTTGACTCGAACACTCGCCCCCTTTGTGTTCATTGTGGTGCTGCCCTCACTTGAAGATTTATGCATTTTTGATACTAAATTCCTTCTGTCATCAACACTGCGCTCTTGTTGACTTTTCTTGACCTGGTGACCTGTTCCCCAAACTTTCCCATATTTAAAGCGGGATCTTTTCCCTCTCTTGTCCCTTGCATTTTTTTGTGCTTGTTCAATGCACTGTGCACTGTTGGCATGTGCTGTTTGCTCTGTTCTTGAACTTCAGCATCTCTGCCCTTTCCCCCATCCTGTACTTTGAACTTTGGATCGTCCTCTGGCTGGATGCCTTGTCTCTACAAGCCTCCCCTCCTAGCTGCACAGCTTGCTAATTAGTTAAACAAATGCTTTCCCTAATGATGCCCTGCGCTGACCAAGCTGGAGTCATTTTGTTCAGCTCAGCTGCCTCTGGTGAGGACTTCAGCAGGTCCTGTTGGAGACTTGGCCTTTCTGACCCGAAACTATGGGCGATATACTCCAGTGGCCGGCCGGCCCTGTCCGGAGGTCCATCCCCCACCAGGCCAAAGGGCAGCACCACGGCGGCCTGGAATGACCACCAGCTGCTTGCTATGACACTCCCGACAAAAGCCCTTGGTGGGCGATCCAGCGGTGGTTTGTCATTGTTCAAGTTGCACTTAAAATAAAGATTCATAAAACAGTCATTTGATAGGGAGTAGGTGCAAAACATAAAATTGACATGCAGTCTTCGAATGATTTTTAAGGTGGTCAAGAGATGCTCAAAATCTCAAACACTGAGGCATCAACCAACTCCCAAATAATTTTTTGAGAGTGCGATCTGCATAGATGCTAAAATCTTCAATTTACCATGTAAACCAATGATTGGCGGTGAGAGCAAAACTCAGCCTTTGACATGATAGTCCTGATTTTTTTTTCAGAAGGTTATTTTTTTATTTCACTTTAATTTACCAGGACATTTAATTGAGATCAAAACAATTTAGAAGGAAAAACTTGGTCAAGTAAGTGGTAAGCTCAGAACATTAGGAATATTAGGAATACCTGTTATAAACTTTGATTTACAATTATTTTTTATCAATACATGTATCTGTAGAACTATGTACGTGGCAAATAATTATTCTGATGCTTGACGTTGCCTGAAGACAGGAACAAATAATTTGCTCACCTAATTGATCAGGTAGAATAAAACCTGATTGTATAACGACTTACTGAACCCAGATTTTCTCATCTCAGGCCATAGAGCAATTTATCCAGTCTCCTGTGCAAGCGTTAACTTGTGGCCCATATTCCGTTTTCATTGCAGTTTTGCCATTTGACCGCCCCATGTCTGGGCTCTCCGTGGAGGTCTCGACAGAAATGGATACTAATTGCCCGGACTGTACACTGCTGCTCGGCCCAGCGCCTCGGGCAGCGCCGAGGACCCGCTTGTCAGAGGCTAATTGACAAGGGCTTGTCTGTTTTTTGGAGCAGCTGCTCCTAAGCACTGGCTCACAAAACGCAATCTCGAGGCGGCCTCCATCTGCCTGGAGGAGTCTGAGGAGTCTGTGGTTAAATAGAGGGAGATTTATTAAAACTCCCTTTGGGGTGACGCGACGTTAAGTAAGATATTTCCGACGGCCAGTCCGGCGAGCTTTGGTGCCTTTATTAATAATGCACGCGTCAACTTAGGGCAATTAGGCAGGTGACATTGTCGTTATGGATGGCGATAAACAAACCAGCGAGCTTTTTTATGAAACTGGAAATAATCCGAGTGATGGGTCTTAATGGCATATTCAGGTTCACCGATTCACCGGGTTTCAGTTGTGATAATCATTTGGCAAACGCTGCAACTGCATAAGGCGACTCTTATTCCAGTTGGCAAATCAAATTATATTATCAAAGACACCACGAAGCAAACTCCATCCTGGGCTCTTGAATTTTAAGCGAACACTTTTAAAAGGGAACCATCTGAAGCCCATCAATTTAATAAATAGCCCATTCTTTGCTCTTAAGCCATATAGTACAGGGCTATGTTTTGAACGAGTCAAGTGAAACTGAGGTGGTATTGTTTGCGTCTGAAATGGCCAAAGTTTCTCCAACTTTCCCACTGGCCGACAGCATGAATGTAAAGAAAATCCCCTTTCTATCCGCTTTTACACTGAAATCGCGATTTTTTCGTGTATTCTCACGAAGCTCCCCCCTTTATGTCATCGCAACAATGCCTGGAGTGAAGCACCCCGTAGGAGCGCCACAGTTGGGGATCTCTCGGATTGTTTTAGACATCTTTAGATTTCATCAATCAAAATGACTGCAGTTTTCCATAAAAATGCTGAATTTGGGACAGGGTCTGAGAGAGCTAGGTAGAAAATGCGACGCTGTCTCCATTGATGATAAATGGCCATCCTTTGACTGAGTAAATAGAATACGTGCTCAAGTCACTTTTCGTACAGTTTTGTTGGCTTTTTTGTTTTGCTGCAGACTAAACAAAATAAAAGTTCAACAGCCGAGACGTTTTGGCATATTAGACAATTGAAAAATGAACAAATGCGGGTCGTAGATCATTCCAAATTTTATGAATGTTCCAGGCGATTTAAAGGCACCTTTAACGCATTCTTCCAAAATCAAGAACAAACAAGCCTAAATTATCTGCACAGATCAAACACAATTCTGACTTGTTCATTTGCTGCTAACTGTAACTCTTGTGTGCATTTCCATGTTTCAATTCGCAAATAGGAGTTTTGATTGTTATTGTCACTATTGGTCTATATGAATTATAGCCTACATTAAACGGTTGTGCAGGAGGCAAATAAGATAAACTTCGACTTGTGGGTGGAAAACACATCAAGCTAACCGTCCTGCAATGAACGTAGGTGTCCTCATTGTGGGTTTACCAATTGCAATATGAAGTGCTATAACTACCACAACAAATTAACTACACAACTACACTAACTTTCGACACAAATATTAGTTTCCTATTCACGAATTATATGAACATTTTGTGAAGTTGCATGTCTACTAACGTATAATCCAACGGAGAATTTATTTCTAATGGTGTAACAAGTTTATGATAACACCTTATAATATTAATATTGTCTTTTTCCTGTGGTGCAGTACTATTGGCTGCGTTTCGCAAAAGCATAGTTGCATAGTGTGCATTAGCAACTAACATAGTGTACGTTAGCAACTATTGATTTGGGAAACGCACCCATGGTTGGACTGATGCCACAGAATTCTGATACCCCCTCACCTCTTTTGATGTAAAATGCTGTATCAATGAATACATAAAAATATATTTGGTTGATGTCACAAATCCAGAACAACCTTTTGCCCATGTCAAGGAACATTCCATACAATTTACAATCCCTTCATGAATTCCCCAGCAAAGGAACATCTTAGTCTATTTTAAGAGTATACATTGAACAGGTTGGTACATTAACAAAGAAATGACACAGGAACTGGTTAAAGGGAAAAATGGGAATGTGAGGTTTGGATCGACCTCTTCGGGTTGAAGAATTGTTTAATTTGAGCTCCTGGTTGGAGTATGGTCCGCACTGCTTGCTAATAGAGATGTAATTGATGGGTTCAGGCCCGTTTCCGTGCGCTCTGCGCTTATTGCGCCCCGGCGTCTGCTGTAAAATAGCGCCGTAATCGGATTGAGTTTATTCCTCCAGGAGACTAGTGTGAGCCTCCGGCCAGAGGAAAATCGTTATTAAAAAAGTTAAGCGCAGAGAGAAGAATTCGACATACTGTTGAGGCCTGATGAAAAAAGGGGGGAAAGTGATATCATCGACAGACCTGACGAGACATCTTTTCCCCACGGTGAACAGTTTTACTGTTTCTGCCGAGGAGCAAAGACCAAAACAAAGAGGATTATATAAACTTTGTAGACGCATTACTAAAAAAAAAAAAAGGTTCCTTAATGCTCCTACGCTATAGTACGCATTTGGTATATAACCTTAATTTAATTAAGTAAAATTGACGTGTTAAGGAGATTCTTCAGACTTATGGAGTGTAAGTAAAATAGTTTTTAACTGTTTTGGTTGGACATTTCTATTACTAATAATGTTAATACTAACTTTTAGAGCAACATAGATAATATAATAAATTGAATAATGTAATATACAATATAATAAATTAAAAGTAGAAAATTTTAAATAGGGGTGCAGTTTCAAAACTTTTTCTATTTCTATTTATTTATTTTTACTGGATAAGTATACATCATATAATTGGACTACCTGAATGGACGAATGAATGAATGAACGAACCATTTTATATCGAATTTCTATTCGAATTTTCATAACAAACCTACAATGTGGTAAACATTCTCTCTCTCTCTCTCTCTCTCTCTCTCTCCTTTAGAGCTCTTTGCAGGCACATTGAGGGCTGTCTGTGCAGGGGCCGGATGATTGATGAGGGAAAGGGCCAAGGCCGAGCGCGCACGGCATAAAGCCCCACACACGGCTGAATGAAGCCGGGCTCCGCGCAGGGACCGAGCGGCCGCGCTCAATAGACGCTGGCGCGGGGATATTGAAGCCGGCGGCATAGAGGATGGTGCTCTGTTGTCCTGTAATCCACTTAGCCATTGAGCCACCAGTCGTCTGAGGCACTGAGGAAGAGTAGGAACGAGGGATTCGTGAAGGAGGAGAGGAGAGTAAGAGAGGAGGCTATAGAGAAGGGAGGAGAGGATATACATGGCAAGAGTGTAGAGAGGAGAAGTGGATATGAGAGGACAGGAAAGGAGAGGAGTAGGGAGGACGGTCGGGGGTTGGGGCGCTCATACAACCCCTGCTGAGAAATGGAGAGAAAAGAAGTGAGAGGGGAAGAGAGAGAAAGAGAGGAGAGAGGGAGAGAACCTTTCTATAAAACCTTTGAATTATGTTGATGGTTCTTTGGGGTGAAAAAGACTTTTAGACACCAACGGGAACATGTATATTTTGATAGCATGTCTTAAAAGACTCTTTATAACATGCTGCAATGTTAATTTTTAAGAAACATGCCTTAAAGAGTTGTTTATAAAATAAAATGTTTTTAATGGTATCATTCCAATCGTTTACGTCAGTATAAACGATACTAAATATACCAAAAACACACGGACTTCTTATATGTATTTTGGTGCTACTCTTGAATTTAGGGATGATGCAATAATTAAGCGAAGCTGGGTTTATAATAGCACAGTAATATCCATCATGAAGAGAATAAACGGAAAAAAAAAACAATTAATAATCCATTTCTGGCATACAACTACCTTTGTCTAGATTATGCAGCAGGTCTGAGTGGTACATTATTAGCTTTAACAAACCGTTACGATTTTCAACAGGTGCAACAGACTGTCAATTTTACATTTCAAACAGCCTTTAAAATACATAGTTTTATTAATTTCTAGACGACATAGAAAACGGGTAAACAACTCTACAGCACTGCAGGAGAAAAGACTGTATAATTTTTTTTTGAGACATTCATTGAGACAGTCCTTTCTATGGCTCCATGCAATAAAAACGTTGTACTTTTGCTACAGTAAACAAACATAGGTTTTTCAAAGGTTATTTATGATTCCTAAATTCGATCTTTGCAACAACAACAACAACAAAAATTGTACATTTATTATTTAGTCCGTAGCTTGGTGTGACAGCACTAGCCATCGTGAGAAAAGTGTGTGGCCTCCGCACAATATTAGCTCTCTGTGGTATGAACACAGCGTGCGTCAAAAGCGCAATTAGCTGCCCATCATCTCCCACCAAGACCGCCTTTCATATGGCACAGGACTCCAGCAAGGTATCCTGCAGCAAAGATTTGTTCCTGACGAGACCAGAGAGAGGAGAGACAGAATGAGAGAGAGAGAGAGAGAGAGAGAGAGAGAGAGAGAGAGAGAGAGAGAGAGAGAGACTGGCGCTGTTTTGGCCTTTGCGCCTCTCTCAGCAGGGTCGTCTCCGACTTAACTCTCCTTTTTTCAATTTATTTCCTTTTCTCCTGCAGTGGTGGATGACTGAAGGGCAAACAAAGCCGTCTGCATTTTTAATTGATCCTTTTCATGTGGGTGTGATGTATCTGCTACGTAATTTATGCAATTACATGTGCCAGTCATATAGGAATATATGCATACAAATATATCATATAACACACGGAGTAGGGGGTAAAATTTATCAAGTGAATGTGATTTTGTTATTACACTGTGACAACTGATTATCACTCGAGTCATCCTTCTTTTATATTAATTTAAATTAAGCACGGCTTGTGTATTTCTTTGTTATTGATTCCCATGTGTTTGTGTTGCTTTTTATAAAATGCGAAATCTGCAATAAAGGACAGTAAGAAGCTCAAACGTGTTTTATTTCAAAATCTGCACAGTCATAAAAAATCATACAGGCCATGACTCTTTCGTGCTACATGTAATCATTCTGAAATGGCTGCCACAATGTCAAACTAACCATTATCAGTTTGGAGTAAAGCTGCTGTACAGGTTCACAGTATATCCGTGATTAGAGCAGGGGTGGGTGGCCATATTTGGAACCCCGGGATCTCGTTAATGCAAATTCAAGTTGGTATTTAATTGCTTAATTGAAGTGATTATTTATCCATAGGAATCTCTTTCACCTGTTCTGCGAGAACCGAACTGGGTCTCGGTGAGAGTTTGTTGATTTATCCGCTGATGGAGATGATTGGATCTGATGTTGTCTGGATAAATTGTATCGTGAAGATAGGAAGCTCTTGGAAAGGTGTCACAGAGGTCATGGAATTACACGAACTAATCACTTTGCTGAGATTCTGTTGCATGCTGGGACTAAAATAATATACAATAATATGATATGATTAAAAAAATTGAATATAAAAGGTAACCAAAAAAGTTCTTGCTGTTTTTGACCTGGCATTGGAAGAAGCCATCACTGAGATGGAATTAAGTACATCATGTCAGGGAGTGGGGAGGACGACCTTGTCCAGTGCAAGCATTTAGTGTATTTACATACAGCAGTTATAGTTCGAGTAGGGGCGAAGAGAAATGGAGGTGTCGAAGCAGTTCATTCAGGGTTGTCTGATTTATGACTTTAAGGTGGGCCTGTCCGCAGTCGAATCAAGTCACCAAATTTGTCAGGCCTTTGAGGATAATTCAGTCAATGAACGCACCACCAGGCATTGGTTCCAGAAGTTCAGGTCGGGAGATCTGTCCTTTTGTGATGAAAATAAAAAACGGCAAGAACTTTTTTTGGTTACCTTGAATTTAATTTAAATATTTTTAAACACACTATAAACATTTTATTCACAAACTGTTTTAGTATGCTCAACTTATATAAAATACTATATTAAAAAGCAACGAGGGGAATATTCTCAAATTCTTTCTACATGAAACAAGAATGTGCAACAATGGATAGTGGCCTTTCATGATTAATAATCTGATGTTTACAATATGAACACAATTAAATTAACATTGACCCATATAGCTTAATTTAGAAAATATACTGTAGATTAGCAAAACAATAATAAAAATGCAGTTTATGTTGTGCAATGATACACAAATTCAAGACTTACAGAATAACACTTTGTCACTCGTCAACAAAAGTGTTGAGCATTAATTAGTGTATATAATCTATACTGCAATTGTATAATTTGCTGTTCTGCTTGAGTCTTAAACTGAATGGCAACAATCTGAACAGAGCATAAATTATAGTATAGATTCACTACACATATTACAGAAACTACTCATTAGGATAAATGATCCATGTCTGGTTGATTTTGAAAAAATCATAACACCATAAAAACATGACACATCATTAATGTTTAAGACAAAAAGGGGGTTCATAGTAATAAGTCTATTCATACTTTCTCTGTCTTGGCACTCTTTCTGTGGCATCCTTCCACTTCTGAGAAATTGTGGCTTATGTGGAGCTGGAGTGGGAGAGAGATCGAGAGAGAGTGAATGAGAGAGAAAAAGAGGGAATGAAATGGGAGGGGGAGAGGGAGAAGGGACACTCAGCGTATGCAGGACCATGAGCTAGCAGGAGAATAATCACGCCCTAATCAGATTCCTACATTTGATAATGGACGGCGGGAAAAACCGAGTGGAATTCCAGGCAAATTTGTGCAAATGGAAGAAGATTCCCCCTGACGTGACGTGCCGGTGAGAGTCGGCGTCTAATGAGCTGTAATTTGTCTAAGAGCCTCTCTGCCCCTCCCAGGCAGCCATGTTAAGGCTGAGAGATCATTGGGGAAGATGTCCGTCATTCACTCTCATTCTCCTTCAAATGAAACTGAGGTGCATACAGATGTGTTAGATGCTGTCCTGACCTGTCGGTGGGTGTGTGCGTCCAACAAATGTTGCAGAGGAGCATGCAATGCTTGGAGGTGACTGCTGCATGCTGATGTGTAAAATCGTACCCTACCAACCTATCTGTGTGTGTATGTGTTAGTAGGTCCTAGCAATGTTTCAGGAGTGTATGGTGTGGATAGTGCAGTGTGTGCGCACCCTCTGAACGTTTCATATGAAAAAAGACAGACAGCTGTTGAGAATGAGAATATAGTTTGTGTGCATTGTTGGAGAACGTGGAAATGGTAACTTTTTCACGCTACTGATCTGAAATAGTAGATAGCTACACTAAAAGCTATAGAGAAGAGGGACTCTATTCTCGACTCCATCTCAAAGCTGCCAAGAGCACACTCTGATGCAATAAGCATGTGCTGTGTGGGAACAATTGCCTATCAGATGCCACTTCTGCCAATTCAGCTAGAGCTGTAAAATTTGGTTTCTTTTTAGGATTCGGCTCCCTTTGAGTCACTCACCAAACTGATCCGGGTGTGCGAGTCACTCGAGTCACTTGAGTCAGTATTGCCAAATCGCCAGCTGATTTGTTTGTTTTTCATAGAAGAAAGTATGTTTGTGATTGTGATGAGAATCAATGCAATTGGAGACTGGAAGTTAACCCATGCATTTACTCATGACTGTATGTGCTTCGGGGAGCGCTACTAAATTCTAATGACATGAGTCCCGTAGTCACAAAGAGTTCTTGGGATCCCTCTTTTGAGTGTGGTGGTGCAAACAAACTGTAAGTTATGACATTTTTAGCAGCTATACTTGCTACTATGGCTGTATTGATCTTGTAAATAGTTTAAATCATTATAAAAGGTATGTACACAATAGGGGTTATATTTTAGTCATGGTGTAGTTAGGACTCGATGGATTCGGGTTAATGGAGACCTGAGATTTGTGGTTTGTGAGTTATTTAATGAATCCGGGTGATTCACCAACTAGAAACAGCTAGAGAATACGCACCTTTGTAAAGAAAGATTGTCTCAATGTAATGATGCCTCACAACACTGCTATTTATGACAAAGCTTTTAAAGGTTCGGCATTTTAAAAGTACCTTCACTGCTGATAAGCTACTAAAAATTGTGAAGTATTATTAATACTCATAGTATCCATATGAGTGCTCCAAGAGGCTATGCAAGGAATGGAGGTGACAGGTGAAATATGGGCCATATAGCTGTTGAAAATGATGATGCAATGTGTGTGTGTGTGCACGGTCTCTGAACTGTGTATATTTTTCTGCACCATAAACAGCAACGTTCACCTCTGTCTCCACCCCCCACCGCTGAGACGACTTTTCCTCTACCCGAGGGGAGAATTACCCACCGGCAGCCGGAGCCCTTCCCGCATTGGCCCTGACAGCGTCCATAAATTATTGGAGATTTTCATATTTCAAAATTTCATCTGCATTCAAGCACGCAGGCGGGTGATGCTGTGCTGGGCAGAGCAGGGCAGGGCCGGGATGGTGGATGGTGGGTGGGGAGGGATGTGGGGTTGTTGGGGGAGGAGAGATTGTGGGAGATGGGCGGAGGACGGTGCGAGGGGGGAGACGGGGCATAGGAGAGGAGAGGCGAACCTTCGGCAAGCTGGCGGTGGGGCCCCAGAGATGGGCCTAATTGAATTGCGAGCCCCCTTGATTAGATTAGACTTGCGGCAGCTTGCTGCCAATCTGAAGTATGGGTGCCTTCTATCCTACTTAACCCCTCTGGCCCACCCCATTACACACACACACACACACACACCCACAACACACACACACAGACACACACACACCCTCGAACGGCACGCCGAGCTGGCAGCCGGGCAGGCGGAGTGGCCCCTGTTCTTCCTGGGTTTTTTTTCTTTCTTTTTTGGAGCATCAGAGTTCAGAGCTTTTGTAATTTTTCTTTCTTTTTGTCTCCGCTTGTAAAAGCGCCGATCTTTCACCAGCAAGGTCCTGCTACTCGAGCCTCTCCCCCCACCTTCTCCATGCCAGAACCACCACTGCTAGCCCTGGCCAAATCCAATTACTGAGTTTGTTTGTTTTTGTGTGTGTGTCTGGGTCTGTGTGTGTGTGTGTAAGTGCACTTTTTTATTGTTATTTACTTCTTTTAAACAATTTAGAATAATTGAAAAGCTGCAGGGTTTCTTTTACAGTAAAAAATAAAGAACTTTGGATATTATAAGATACACACCTTTAAAGCTGTTTTATATTACCATTAAAAAGTTGCAGTAAACCCGAAGTAGCATGGCTTAACTAAACCAACAAATAATGAATTCAAGGAATTATAATAAGTGATTTAAAGCACAAGCCAACTCAGCCTTGAGCATGAATTTGCAACCTTTGATAAGGAAAACGAAATGCAAAAAAGTTTATTGCACACAAAATACGAGCCATTTTCCATTTACATACATAAAGCATTAAAACTTATGTACCTGACCTTTTATTAAAAATAAGTAAAGAGTTGCCAAGAAAAGTGGCTATTTTCATTTATCTTACAAATTGAAGATTAGTACGCTTTATAACCCATGTAGGAAATGCATTTTTGATCAGACACATCTGATTGTGAGAAGTCCAAGGACAAAGTGTGCGTTTAAGAGCTTTATGATAGTGCCATTACCGATTTTTTTTGTGGTTTAAGGCGTAATCAAGATATTTTGGGTGTATAATTGCACAAGCTGTACACCCTGTAGTTGCTCTTGATTGCCTGCATCCATTTGAAAAATCATTGTAGTGTCATTATTCCAAGAAATTTAAAGCATTTAAGACACATTTGTATAATTTGTAATCTACAATCTCAAGATCAGACAATGCATTTTTTTTTCTGTGCAATCTCAGTACTCAAAACTATATCTCAGGCTCTCCAGGTTTGCCCTTGCTTTCCTGTCCAGGCTCAGTCAGTTTTTCCGTGACACAGCCATGCTCCAAGTCAGTGCACAAGCCAGATGAATATGTACCGCTCTACACTGAGGAGGAATCGTGGCGTGATGCAATTATCATCTATTGCTTCTTGTAATTCTATCAAGTCTCTGTTTAACAATAATCTCATGTCGAATGTCTGGGGCCGGGTCCTTTCTGTCTCCATCGTTTGCGACTCCAAGAAGAAGAAAAAAACAGCAACAAATACACACACGCGCACACGCACAATCCAATTGAAGGCTGCGCTATTGGATTTTTGCCCTGTAGAATAAACTGGAATCATATTTTTGGCTGGGAATTATCAATACGTCTTGCGCAGGGAAGTGAAGAAGACACAGATGAAGGGAAGGGCCCGGAGAGGAGGAGAAAAGAGGATGATAAAGAGAGAAGGAGGATGGATGAGAGACATGGGAGCAGTCTGGAGCTCGGATAACAGGGCCTGTTTAGATTCAGTCCCGGAAGAGGACAGAAGCAATTATTGGAAGAAGGAAAGAAAAACGTCCGGGAGTTCAAGTGGACTTCACTTTATACC
Organism: Distichodus sexfasciatus; assembly: GCA_032718565.1. Lineage (NCBI taxonomy): Eukaryota > Metazoa > Chordata > Actinopteri > Characiformes > Distichodontidae > Distichodus > Distichodus sexfasciatus. The sequence goes on from JAVGVS010000024.1 coordinate 1,170,094, forward strand.
TTCCCTTACATATTTAATTCATTTAACTTCCATAAAAATGTTAATTATCAAAATAAAGTTTTACTGCTGTTGTTATTGAATTATTTCATGGTGTAAATGATCTTAATCTAACCTGGAAGTTGCAAACTACACATATATTATTTTACAATTACGTCATTAAAAGATTGGTCCACAATTCCACGGTGTCCTCATTTGCTGAGGTCTGTTTCCTCTAATCAGCAAATTGAATCAGGTGTTGGAAGTGTTGGAATATAACACATACTGTAGAATAGCACGGAATTGCAGTTATATATTAAAATATGGACTGCTTGAGAGAGAGAGAGAGAGAGAATGACTTCATATACAATAAAACACTATAACCGCTAAATATATTTTTGACCTCATCATTATCAAAATTGTCATATTATGTCTGCTAAATGCTACATTTATATGAACTTTAACAATGGAGAGCAATTACATTGAATGTTCCAAAAACTCTATGGTCTTTAACCCCAACCTTTTTATGATTTAGCTATAGCATGGAGATGTTTTTTGGATGTTTGATTGAATGATAATAATCACTCACGTAAATAAATGACAATGATTTGGATCACTTGTATGATCACTTGTGTGTTTTTACTGCAGTTTATATGCATGTATTAGTGTTCAACATTATATCTGTAAGAGTACAGTACAAACATGTTTCACTCAACATCTGTTTAACACTGTTAGAGAGATAACATGAAACACTAAAGCCACAAGTGATTGAGAATAGTATTCTGTTCTCCTCTACATATACTGTAAACACAGTTGCAGGAGGAGATGATGAAGAAGAAGAGGAGTGTGATGTTGGTGGTTGGCTCACCTGTTCTGCAGCAGAGCTCCGCCTCCTCAACGCCGCCGGTGTTCCAGACGGAGCTCTCGCAGTCCCACAGCCATCCATCCGTCCTCCCCGGCTCCCTGCTCACTTTTCATAATTATTGAATTACGCTCCTCGCCTCCCATTAAAGGGGGGGCATTTTCTTCTTAACCACCTGCTCTTCCCCCCTCCCCTTCCACCACTCTCTTCCACCCAGCATTTTACACCATCAATCTTTCAGCGTTAGTGTAGCCCTAAAAGCTTTCTGAGTCCCCTATAATGGGGAGGCAATGTGGGGTCATAGTCGGCAGGCGGACGGGGGGCACTGGTCATTCTGTGTGCTTGTGCGTGTGTGTGTGCCAGAGTTGTGATGTCTCAGCAATGTGCTGGGGGCATGCTGGTCTTTCTATTGCTGTGTGTGTGCATGCATGAGGGATTGCTGGTAATAACAGGTCACTAACTGTGACCCCACAAAAGAAAAAAGAAAGGGGTGGTCAGAGCACACAAACACGCCCCATGGGTTGGTCAGCGTTTGGCCTTCGCGACTTGTGTGCCTTGGGGTAAGACATTGACCTTTGGTCAGATAAGTTAAACAAGGCCAGACTTAATGCAATGATCCTGCTGGGAAGTATGGACAGAGTCGGTCTCTCACATTGTCTAAAATATACATGAACAGTGCATTAGTATAAACCTTTTCATCTGTATTTACACTTACATGGGACTGGAATTCAAAGACTTAAAAGTTTCCAGATGGATTATGATGCATACTTTGCATTTACCATTTTACAATTAACAATAATTTCTACGCACGGCCACAAGTAAATCATTAGCTTAGGCATAGGGTCAGTAGCCATTAATGTCGTAATTTAACGTAAAGTGTTCTTCAAAGCACTGAAAATGATATAAGGTGTTACTTAAATGACTCTTTTTTGCATTCAGTTCTCCAGTGAACCTTAAACAGCATAAAAAGGTTCTCCTGAACGCTAATGGAGAACCAGTTTTTCTACTGTAGTGTACTGTAATATATGGGGGTAGGGGTGATACAACATTGGTATTTCTGTATTTTTTCCATTTGTTTCCATTTTTCCATAAATGCAAACATTTAATAATAAGAAAATTACAATAAATCAAGTAGCTGTAAAAGTGTTAAAGATAATGCAATGTTATCTTATAGGGTTGCTTTTTTCTTTATACAAATTCTTGATGTGCACCACTGGCATGAAATTATTTCCCACGTTTTCACTGATGGTAGTTTCTCACTAAGGGTATCTGCACAAATTATTGGAAGTATTGCACGGACTATAGTTCTACACTGCTGTTGCACTATACTAGATCCAACTTGAAAGTTAGCTCAGACTTTATAAAAGATACTGTTTTATTTAGTAGAACTTTTCATATTGAAACTCTTCCAGATCTTATACATATTCAGTGTAAATGACAACTCTAAAACCATAATTGTAGGCTAAATACAATCTGTAACCAAATTGTCTCTCTTTCTGCTTCTAGTTTAAAGTGTATGTTTTCTATTCTATTTATATATTGCTTATTCTATGTGCCTTATTTGTTCTTTGTTCCTTGCACTGTTAAAACTGGTGCCATGGCATCTCGTCTCTCTGTGTATTTGTACAGTTTATAGCAAAGATGACAATAAAGTTTACTTTAAATTTGACTTAATGAATTCAAGGTCATAGTAAAGAATGGTTCTATGTGGATTTTGTATATTGTAAATGTTTTTTAATCCAATGAGTTTGCATTGTTGCAAAGAAAAAACATTGTGAACAGATTTTAACAGAAAACCTTAATACTGAAGGAAACCAGAAATGTACTCAATCTACCTTACTGTATTGAATTTAAAAGGACATTGAATATCTCTATGCCTCATCAGGTAAAAGTAATAATAATTGGTGTTACCGTTATCATCTGACTGACTGTTTCTTCAATGCAATACTTCTGTTGCTACAAAATCTTTTCTGATTATTAAGCTGTAATTTACAGATTTTATTGCAATGTCACCAGCATATATTTGAGATAATGCTGTGAAATGAATCAACTAACTTAAGAATGTAAGCTTTTGGTGCATTCAGTGAAAAATTACTTTGTCTCTACTTAACCCAAATAACAAAATCTTTCACCAAAATCTCTTCTCGGAAGAGACCACAAATTAAAGTGCTCAGCTTAAATTGATACTACATCCGTCTCTTGGCTCAACTTTCTACTTTGAGTGTTTTTCTGCCACTGTGCCATGTTTCAATTTGTGTATTTCTCGTGCTCCGCATGTAAAGCATGCACAAATTGATTGTGAATGTATGTGAGAGGATGTGGATCCGTAGTTGCTGGTGTGTGTGTGTGTGTGTGCAAGAGAAAGATAGCGAGAGAGAGAGAGTGTGTGTGTGCTGTAATCACTGTGTCAGCACAGATGGAAGACTCCTGTGTGGAGAGCTGGTGCTGATCGCTCAGTTCCCAGCATGCTGCTCATTACCTAATGCTCATAAAGCCACTCATATTATTCATCTGTGACAGCGAGCCGGCACTGCACGGCCTAAACAAATCATTCACACACACTCACACACACATACACGCGCAAACACATTTACATATTCGGGCACAAACACAACACATACACATACGCGAAAGTTCACAAAAAGCATGAGCAAGTGCACAGTCGGACGCTCACACTTAAACACACACACACACACAAACACCGCAGACATGACTCACAAAGAAAACACAACAACTGCAAGCTGCAACTCATAGGGGGAAAAAAGCATGGCGTCGTGCGTATGAGAGATGAACAACCTTAATAACACCTTAAACTTTTCTCCCTTCCTCTCCTCCCTCCCCTGCCTGCCTTCACTTCCCCCTTTAACGTGCAGTAATGCGATTAGCGTGCAGCTAATGGCCTCTCCTTCTGGCGCTTGGAGACATTCTGCCCAGACCTTGGAAGGCACACCAGGCCTGCTGCAAAGAGGCTGCATCTGCAGAGTGAGTAAGAGAGAGCAAAAGAGAGAGAGCGAGAGAGAGAGTGAGCGAGAGAGAGAGAGCGAGAGAGAGAGAAAGACTCTCCCCCACTCCTCCCCCTTCGGCAATCTATAGGGAGAGAAGGCAGAGACAGGTGCATTTCTGCACAAATCGAGTTAGCCAAGACATGCCACATCCAATTGGGCTAAATTGATGTGAGAGTTTGTGATGTCTGCCATGACTGCTACAGCAAAGGTCAGTGTGCCGAGACAATGACATCAATCTGCCCTACACGTGGCCAAGAAAAAACGACCACGACAGACGCACTAAAAATGGCTTTATGGAAAAAAAGGAACCAGCAATTTTTGAGTCTTTTAAGTAATGAACATCGGCATTAAATAACATTTACCAAATTGTAAAAGTGCAGAAGGTTATTTTGTTATTGCAAAGTGTTCTCTGGTCATTTTATGGTTATTTGGACCATCAAATAGATGTAGCGTATAAATATGCATCCCGGTTAACTAATAAAGCTGCTGTACTTTTATGCTACGTATAACTTTGATTGTAGTGGTCAAAATATTGTCATGGGCCTCTTACACCAAGAAGTTTGTAACCCACTTACTTGTTTTTTTATTTTTACAAAGATTCTAGCCAATGTTTTTCCAAGGTAAAAGCAGAATCCACATAGAAGAACACAAATTTTATTGCCTGCATGTTTGTACACAACGTTAAGGTTTTCTTCAATTATATCGTTGTACAATATATTTCCATTATACTGTAATAGTATATAGTATAAACAGTATATTGAATAATGCAAGCATATACTATTACAGTTTTATACTATTCATAGTATAATAATATAATATAATATAATATACATTTTAAAACTTATTTAAGAAAGCAAAAAATATTGGTGATGTGGACCTCTGTTTTTTATATCATAACAGATTTTCATGTATTAAAGTAATTCCAAAAATATACTCAATTATGTGAATTAGTCTTTCCCTGTGGTATTTGTATCTCAAACATCTGCTAATATGTGGCATTTCAAATCGTTACAATCTGATTTCACCCACATTACAGTATATATTAATAAATCCTGATAGTGAATTCTTCAGACACTTTACCTGGTGAGAAACTTCATTCGGTCCAACAGATAGACCTTCAAGTGATATAGTGTAAAGTCGACAAACTTTTCATTCTTTTTTTCCTCCCTTTTTACCGCATCTCTCAGTTCGGTCCTTGATCTGGAACGAGATATGAGCGGATATCACTTCCACCCAACCTATATTCAGAAAAACCATTTTCTTTTATTGAATTAGCATTATTGCTGCTCTCGGCTTTGCTCCGATTCTGCAACCCAATACCTCACCCCAGGCCTCACCTGCACGTAGCTCTGCAGACAAGCTTGGAATCAAACCCCACCCCCCACTGACTTGGCCATATTGCTCTGAGCTCAGTCTGTTTCCCAAAAAAATTGGGCACATTAAAATTCAAGCACACTCTTTAGATGAGATGAGCGTGGTTTTACAAGATTCTGGCAAACAGGGCTCTTAGGCTCGATTTATTCCTGGCCGGAATTAATAAAACCAACCATGACCTACCTTTAGAAGAACACAAATGGTGAAATGTATAGGATTATACATTAAAGTATGCATATATATTATATGTACTTTACATAAATTCTAACATAGGAATCTACACTATACTATTTGTTTAATAGGGAAAATGTGATGAATGTATGTCTTTCTTCTTCTTCTGTGCTTGCTCATGACTTTTATTAAGTAAATCCATTTTCTTCCATTTCACCTGTAAATTTTCAAACTATATTAGTTTTTTAGACCTTTCACTAAATAAACACGAGTCTGGAGTAAACACACAGACAGGTGAGGAGGGTGGTGCTGAGGACAGACCCCTCATCCATCATGGCTCCCAGTAGAGCACTTACGCATAGCGCAGCACCACCGTGACTTTCCATTAAACTGGAATTAACCAAGTTTGGCTTGATTTATCCCAGTCAAATCCCAAAGCCTGTTTCCTGTAGACAGTACTATTCATTCTCATTTGTCGGTGTCTTTTGGTCAATCTAAAAAAAATGTCAATGGGCTAGTGACTGTAATCAAGTGCCTTCTAAAACACACTCGACTTTATCACATTTCAGAACGCTGGCAATGAAATACAAGTTCATCGCATTAACAAACCCATCAAACAAGATATTCATGTCGTTTTCTTATCTGTTGACGTTTGGTCAGTTTCTTTTTTTTGTGTTATTTCGATTATAATCTTTTGTGTAAAGCCAGTCTGGGAGCATTGAGGTTGAGGATACTATATGTGTCTATCTTCACCATGAACTCCTGGGAAGGGAGGGCAATTTGGACCATTTTAGCTGTCAGGTATCAGTCTTTTGCTTCGGGAAACTGCATCAATTAACCATTCCAATTCAATTGCCATTAGTATGATTAGAAATGCACAGAACAATTGATTGTTGGATGTTTGCTAAGGTAGCAAACCAAATTCTTCCATCCCATCAAACGTTTATAGATCTAAATAATGTACTTCTATGACATCATTTCCAAAGAACTTTTTGAATCTTCTTCTCTTTTTTTTCCTGGAAAATGTGGGTTTAAGCATAGTTTTGCAAGGAAAACAAAAAGCAACAACTAGAAATAACTTTTTTATTCTTTTTAGTTATTATATTTGCCCAGTGAGTGTTTTCAAAGGATTCCTTTCCACAAAGAAGAAGAAATTCAGATTTTGTCCAGGCCTAGCAGACCTTGGGTTCAAATGTTCATGCACCCTGCTTCTGTGACCCTTGATGTCCGTTTTCATTCATCTGAAACATTTTGTACATGGCAAAAAATGAAACGCTCCAAAAATATGACACGGGTTGAAAGTGATTTATAGTTGGTCAAAGAGGAAGAAGAAAGCTGGTCTTTGTGCCCTGGCTGGCAATTTCAAGGCGCATTGCTATTCCAGCTTCAGGAGCAGGTTATTGTCAGAACTGGGTGCAAGAAGCCAACATGCCTGTATGTGGAACACTGAGGGCAAAGAAATCAGAAATAAGTTCAAAATCTGTTATTACTGCATCATACTCCCATACAAATAATGGTTTCTTCAAAAATGTAATGAACATTTTTTAGTTTCATACAGTACATTAAAGGACTGTTCCTTTCAATCCTTCTCACGATAAAACAAAATTTAAACCACCATTTTTCCCCATTCCATATAAAAACATCCACAAAGTTAATTGTAAACATTTTGTGTCAATTAAGTTTGTTCATCAACTTTTCAAAAAATATATTTTGATTATTTTATCTAAGAGTGGGTTTTTTTTCAAAGTTTATTTTTTTACTTTAACGTATTTTTTTTATTTACATAGAAATAAAACACTATTATTTTATAATAATTAGTCAATGGGGCAATTTCCCAGTCGAGGATTAAGTTTAGTCGTAGACTAGTTTTGAGTTTGAATGGTAAATCTTTATTGATATGACAAGTTTGTCCAAGACTAGGCTTAACCTATGAGCAAGAAACCAGCCCAATGTGTCTTAGGACAATGTTATCAACAGGTTTGCCAGATTTCACAATAGTAAAGATATAGTAATAGAAATACAGTTTTATATATATATAAGAAAAGAAAATTTCCGTTTTCAAATTTGAGATTTTATTTCAGAAAGTCATGTAAACATCTGAGGCAGCGTCGCAGGGACCAAAAAATGCATTGCAGCAATGCACTGAAAACAAATCCAACTGCACAACTCTTGATAGGCAAACAAATGGCAGGATTTAACCTACAGTAGCCTAATTGCGAGTCAACTTGAAGGCCAACAAGGGGCGCCTGACAGGCCGAGAGGGATTTTTGTTTTGGACATTAAAAATCGCTCCATCATTCTCGGTGCGCTGCGGCGTCGCCTGTCGCGGAGCTGCTCATTAATCGCTTAATTCCAGTAAAACCTTCGTTGCGCACAATAGGCCGCTGTCTGCCGCTAATGCATGTGTGATTAAGCATTTAGCCCCGCACACGGCTATATTAGAGCCAGCAGCCAGCAGGTCCTAAACACACACCCAAATGCCTTCGGGGGAATCGAGCAGGCCGCCTGTGTAGCGGCACAGAGACTCCGGTTAATGACAGTGACCCGAGCTCTCCAGGCCACTCTATTCACCAATAATAACAGCCCCGCCAGCTGATTTATGAGATAGGGCCTAATAATTGTCAATTGCTAATGCTCACAATAATAATGCCAGCATGCTAAGTAAAATATGTCTTCTGACTGTTTAGGGTTACTGTGTGCATCACTGTTTCCCTTCCCAAAAAATCTTAATTTTAATTTCCTAAATTATGAAACATGTAAGAGTTATTGCTTTACACACACTTCATAAAATATCAATACACAAGTACTAGCTCTGTGATAGTTCTACAACTGTGCAATAACTATAAAACCGAGCAAGTAAATACAGTAAAATGCAGTTAAGTAATTAGATTAAATTAAGATAAGTTAATATGCTAGACTAAAGAATTGTTTAAAAAATATAGAAAAACATTACATTTTCAAACAATCTCTATAAAACTGTTCAAAATGTTATTTCTGTGTCTATTAAACGTAAAGAATATATTGTCTTATGGCCTATATGGATTTATATTATAGGGTAAATGTGGTTATAACCATCCAATAATCATCACTGGCCAGTACAACTCCCCTAAGGCCCTAGTGAAATCTCAATGGGTGAAGACCTCAACACCGCGAATGTTCTTCTCAAAGTTCCCCCTTGCACCCTATATAGTGTCTTTACCCACTATGACCTGATAGTGAAGGTCAAACTTTATTCTCTTAAACACTGAGCCATGTTATTACAGTTTTTTCTTTACCCAAACTATCTATAATAAATTATATGCATCAGCTAACTTTATAAAGTTTCCCTGTGCACTGCATGATTTTCAAACCCTTCATAATCAGACAAGGTCACAAAAGCTGATGAGTACAGTAAATTTTGCAAATAATACTAAAACTGTACATTTTAAAGAGGTCACATGATGTGCTTCTGTTGTGCTTAAGAGATAAAGAGACTCCCAAATTCACGTTCAAAATGCACGCTGAAAAATTAAAAGGGGACAAACACGGATACTTAAGAATGATATAGACGACAGAATATTGCCTCCCATAAAGAACCTCCCTGGGCTATTTAACTCTTTTATATTATGTCGTTTATTTTCTTAAAAACGCGTAAAAACGCAAGAAAACTCCCCAGTACTGCTGGGGCAAATCAAATTCCATCGAGTGGTCCTTAAAATGGGTTTATTACCCTTAACGATGGCGATTTAGGAGTGAAAGAGTGGATTTGCACGTCAATCCACCGCCAGTCTTGGCAGGATTTAATGATGGTCATTGTTAAACCTCCGTTACCCTGCGCGGGATGAAACGATGACAGCGGACACCGATAAGAATTGAATTCCATCTCATTTTAGACGATTTTATGAATCAAATTCTTGAACACTGGCAAGAGATTAAATGATCACGTCTTTGCAAAATCTTATTTCGGTCCGGTCGATGGCATTTCTTCTCCCGTTAATGTCGACTTAGAGGTTGGAGTAATTTAGTAATTGATTCCGAGCGCAGTATCTCGGCGGGGGCAGCTCCGCATAACAGGGTAATATGTTTGCTAATACCGTCCCAGCAGAATAAGATTTTTATGCTAATCTGTTCCTCTGAAGGCGAGGCTTCGTGGTCACTTGCCCCGACTCAGGGGGCCCACACAATAAGTTATGCGTCTCAAATGGCTCGCTGCTCCCTATGTAGATTTTGGCACTAGTGCACAAGTAGTGCATAGTGCACCTCACGAGATTACATGATCCAGAATTAAGATTCTTAGTTAAACAAATACAGCATGCAGGGAAGTGTAATCTGATTTGCTTCTAAGACTGTGCAAGTAATTTTACATTTAAGCAAACATTAAAGAATGTTAATAGAGACAGGCAAATTGATACAAACAGATGCTTTATATGATGATTCATACAGATAGCTGATTCACATATAGGTATCCCATATAAAAATGTCTAAAAAATGCATCAGTATATACTATATGTCTATGTCTATTAAACATGCCGTGTTCGGTTGTGTTATTAACCACGCTGTGAGTTTCAATAATGGGAATGTGGTTGTATACCTCTAATAATCAAAACTCTTACAGTCTTACAATACACAGATTCCAGATAAAACGAGACTGTGGATTGCATCTGCTCTTGCTTATTTTCAAGGAACAATAGACAGTACTATCGTCCAGTATTAATTCCCACTTAAATCTTTCAGCTGTTTGCACACTGTAGAATAGTCAGATGATGCTACAGTCTACAACCATCGCGCACATCTTTTCATCATCAGCATCAAAATCACCACCCAAGCGAGTGTCCTAAACCCATAAGAACGTGCAGGCTCGCTATTCTCTTCTCCAGCTGTTTATTGTGATGTAACCACAATGACCTATCTCTCTATATTTGTTTTCCTAAACTGCTTTGCCGAAACTATCCTGCCTCGCTTTGTCAGAACAGCCCAGGATATTTAAACCCGCTCTCTCAAAGACACTGTGATTGATTGACAGAATTGGCAAGTCTTATTGGATGATTGATTATTGAAAGGTCATGCCAGAGCAACCTCGCGTCTAAATGACACACTTTGGTGATCATTCAGTCTTTTGTCTCCATATGATCTTAGGCCACTTTGTACAAGAATTTCAAACTGTAGAATTGGAACGGAAACGTTTTAGAATTAATCAGGAGATATTGGAAATATCCATAGGACTAATTGTCCATAGGACTAGTGAAACTCAGGATTTAAAATTATTGTTATAAAAATATATTACAACTTTTCATAATGTTAATATGTTCCAAGATAAAATATTACATTCTAACACAATCACGTCGGCCAGAGATGTTATATCCTGAGGCTGCGAGTCCAGCACACACGCACTTACACACACGCCCATATTAATTCCCGCTTTGATAAAACTAAAATTTTCTCGCCCCAAAGTGAGATGTTATGTTCGGCCTGACAGCAGTTCCACCCCTCCGTCTTTTTCCCCTTTTCACTTTCCTCTATTTTTCCTCCTCTTTTGCCTCTGTGATGACTCCCATCCATCCCCACACACAATGGCGTTTTGTTCCTCTCTTTGTCCGCGCTCCGACCCACATTCCACCGGCGCGGAGCAACGCGTCAGTGCGGTGAGTTCGGAGCCCAAAAGCTCCTCCGGGGCCTCGCCTCGTCCTGCGCCTATTGTCAAGCACTTTGGCGGGTGAAATTTTAGGTCTTGTAAGCTTCGTACTTTCTTTGATTTATTTAAGTGAAGCCACATGGTCCGCTGTTATTTATGAGTCGTTAAATCGCAAATTAACTCGGAAACGACGCCTATTAAACCATTAACGTAATGCTAATCACAGACAACGCGCACTTATGAAGCTTTATGAAGCTTAATTTAGAGTTACACTTGCTATTGACCTATTAGGCCGTTAACGTTAGATAGGCGACTTATTCAGTTGATTTACACACTCTATATGTGTGTCAGTGTGTTCTTGCATTTAGCTCCTTTTGAGGACCAGCTGTCGTCACTATACACTACCTTTTTTACTGTCATCGTGCGGTTCAGTTACGTGTTCTTCACATAGAAAAATAACAGTTATTATATTAATATAGCTCATATTTTAGCAAACTAGGTTCCCATAAAGTTAGTAAAAAGCATGTGCGAGGGAACGTCCATGCATTCGGTTCTTTTTGAAGACCATATGCCCTCGTTAATGTAGTAAAGTATGATTTTAAAAATATCATAATGGGAATTTTTAAAAACAAATTAAAAACGACCTCTTTAAATGAAAAAAATTCAGTTTGTTTTCATTTAGTCTAATTCAGACTCTGGTTCATAAAGTGGGGGCATGAACAAAGATATAAAATCTTAACAAGCATATAAAATCTTTATAGGCCTCACAAAGATGGTAAAGTGTGTGTGTGTGTGTGTGGGTGTGCGCGCGAGGCTGCGCGCAAAGAAGCGGACAGGTGTCACATTCAACAGCAATATCAAATGCTCGACGGTGACATTTTTTCCGCCCAACAGTTCGTGGAACCAGTTGATGGTAAAAAAAGATGCTGAAAATATAATAGATAGCTGGGCGTTTCAATGGCGGGTGGACTATAGAGCACGACAATAAAGAACCATGTGAATAGGAGAAACGGATGGTAAAAGCTATAATTCTATTTGCCTCGGTAAAATATCAGAAAAGACTTCTCGGCCCTTTGTATGTTATTAGATTAATTCCTCCAGATCGCTTCTCTTCCTTGCCAGACGCGTGGAGGGAGGACGGTGGGCCAGTTGGTCTTTAGTTTCTCTAATCAAATTAACCATTTGCTACAACTTTGAGTCACACAACTCGCGTGTAGAACGAAAAAAGCATTTACATAAAGGAGACTGGGTTGTAGCAAGAAAGAATGAACTTCAGTCGTCGTTTGTCTTTCTTTCAAAAGAAGTCAAAAGCAGGCAAAGGAAAAGGGGAAACCTTCAAGGCAGGAGCGAGGGTGAAAAATCAACCTTGAAACGGCCTGATGTCTTCATTCGAGCAAACTCATGCATTTTAATTCGAGGCTTTCATTGATCATTTCAGTTTCATCGAGTGATCTATAACGGTGCATTCGACCCAGAAACAAAACGATCATAACAGAATAGAAACGAAATAATGTTTTATTTGCACTAAACCCTTTGTTGAGAATGTTAAAATATCTGGACTCAACAGGCAGATTAATTGGGAAAAAATGCTCAGTTAAAATAATAAGATTAAGCGCGATTGCAATTTTAAAATATTGATATACATTGTTTAATCTTAATAATCACAATTACAGCGTACAATATTTTAGTTATTCTTGTACCATAAATATTGGCGACACTGGTTATTAATCCAATATATCAGACATATGATTTAGGTCGCTAAACACGTCAAAACGTGGCAATTTTACTTGTCACACACTTTAGCAATATAACTCGCAATCAAATATATTGGCTTCTTTCTACAGGCATCAACAATTTTATTAACTAACCCAAGAAAGCGGCTACGAAAAGAAAACAGCGGGCAACTTGTTACCATAACAAAATTAAGCACTTGGCCGATAATATAAAGATAAGAAGCTTGCTGATTATTTTATGAGTTTGTTACACTCGTTAGCAAAATGCTATTTGCCCTTTAACGAAAAAACAATAAGTGTAATAAAACCACTAGACAATAATTTCAAATTACTAGGGTTACAAAAATTGCTACACGAAAATTAACACGGAGTCTTTCAATTGGCTCTTTTTAACCGGCCCATGTAGTTTATGTATTTTTCATGAACTACCTACAGGCAAGTAACAATAAATAGATTTTTAGGTTTTTTTTCAAATATTATTATTATTATTATTATTATTATTATTATTATTATTATTATTATATTAGAATTAAAAAATCTACTTTTATTAAAAGAACATCGGTTGTTTGTGATTTGATTTAAAATAGAATAAAAACAATTGATAGCGATCCAATGCGATGAAAGTCTATTTCAGCGCGCGTAATTGCCTCATTTCCTCTCCTGTATTCCTGGTGCTATATCTCGCATTTTCTGCACATATACCTGAAGCACATCCTGCTAACCTGAACATATACGATCCTCACTGTTCCACAAATAGACGCCTAAACACCCGCAATTCCACCTAGAGATGCAAGTTAAAACTGCGGGAAAAGGGGAGATAAGGAGAAGCAGGGAAAGAGAAAGAGACAGGGACACGCTATCAAAAATTCAGCCCAAGGTGTACGGTCGGTTAAAAGGCTTAAAAGCTTGGAGAAAATTGGATCAGGGAGAATCGTCACCCAACTTTCATTATTTCCAAGTGGTGTGATTGAATTAAAGGGCAAGATGGCGGTTTGGAGCGCAGAGGGCTCGGCGGCGGAGGGGGCCGGCGCGTAATGGCGCGGTATTAAATTCTAATTAGGGATGCAGGGGATCAATGATAGGGAGGTTGGACAGCCCGATCCCCCAGTGCCAGCCCAATAGACTGATGAGTTATTGTCATGTAAAAAAGCGCTAGCAATAAGACCCAAACGCTGCGCTATTGTCCAAGCGGAAAGAGCCAAGTTTATTATGAGGACTATATGCTCTAGAGACCTGGGGCTAGGCGGCTCCTCGGGACGCTTTTCATAAAACAAGGCTCAGCTCCTATAAAGGAGGCCAGTTTGGGAGCAGGCACCGAGCAGTGCACATCTACTAGCCTCCTTCAAACGAGTAAAAAAATATCAAGCTCCCGTAGTCCGACCACTTTTCTTGCGTTTTTCTTTCTTTTCATGCGTCGTTCTCCAATTTAATCTAATTTGAACTTGCGTGTGTGTGTGTATATATCGTTGTTTTTTTCGCGGGGAGTGCAGCTTTCCTTCTACACTGAGCCTTTTCAATGTATAAAATGGAGTATTCTTACCTCAATTCCTCTGCCTACGAGTCCTGTATGGCCGGGATGGACACATCGAGTTTGGCGTCGGCTTATGCAGACTTCAGCTCCTGCAGTCAAGCCAGTGGCTTTCAATACAATCCTATCAGGACGACGTTCGGGGCCACCTCCGGGTGTCCGTCTCTGACCCCGGGCTCGTGCAGTCTGGGGACCCTGCGGGACCACCAGAGCAGCCCGTACGCCGCAGGTAAGATCGCCGCCAAAATTCTGCCCCGCCAGCTGGGTGAGGCGTGAATCGCGGCTCCGGTATATAGGACGCCTTGATTGCATTTGAAAATGGAAATGTGTTTAGTATTTACCAAACGAAATTTGCTTACACAAATGAAAGAATTTATCACGTTAGAAGCGATTGCAGGCAAGGCGTAATTCGGTTACGCGGTTACACTATCCCAGTCACACCCTAACCGCCAACAAAATTATCTTAAGCTGCCAAAATGATAGGCATAATTTATTTACTTTGCGACGAGACATAAACCTTGGAAAAAATAATGAAATAACGAAGGACTTAAGCTCATTATTGACACAGGATTGAAGTTACAGTTGCGCCTATAGAAGAGGACGCGAGCATTTATGACAAGTTTCCAATCGCTTCTCCAATAACATTCAATTAACTGCATTTCACAGATAACGAGATTACAACCTAGTCCGGATTTTCATAACATCTTTTTTAACGCAATTTGATCTTATCGCGTCCCAACATGGATGCACACGTCCCTCGTTTGCGCTTTTCATCGAATTTTAGCCCGTTTTCTGCAACAAGACCAGATTTGGATTCGAACTGCACAGTCGATCGAAAACTTTTAAGAACATTTTAGAGTTGTTTTAACATTTTCCCTCTGTTCTTTTTGACAGTTCCCTACAAGTTGTTCACCGATCACGGGGGCTTGAATGAGAAGAGAAAACAGAGACGGATCCGGACCACGTTCACGAGTGCTCAGCTGAAGGAGCTGGAGCGCGTTTTCGCCGAAACGCATTACCCGGATATTTACACCCGAGAAGAGCTCGCGCTCAAAATCGATCTAACGGAAGCCAGAGTGCAGGTGCATATGGGTGCAATAATGACACTTTTTTATTCAATATAGATTTTTCAATATAGATTCAGTTTTGAAATCCACAAAACTGAAGCCACAAAAACAACAATGTTTAACTCCGCCCCTATGTCTAACCTCTCCAGTCGTAACTTTTCATGTGAATATGCAATCGTGTATTACAGTCATAGACTCTAGTCTGTAAATAGTCATAACCTACAAATGCCAACCAGACACAAATGCATCCAAACTTTAAACATTTTGATAAACTTCATTTCATTTCTCTGTATGACATGCCGAATATTTGCCATTTTCTCTAGGTTTGGTTCCAAAACCGGCGCGCCAAATTCCGTAAACAGGAGCGCGCGGCTGCCGCTGCCGCCGCCGCGGCCAAGAACGGATCGGGAAAGAAGTCAGACACGCGAGAGGAAGACAGCAAGGAGGCAAAAGCTACCGACCCAGACAGCACGGGAGGTCCCGGACCCAACCCCAACCCCACATCCAATTGTGGCGGACCAAGTCCGACTGGGGGACAGGTCAACACAACCGGGAACGGGCCCGTTGAGCAGGTGAAGACGTCCGTGTCCGGTATGGGTGGAACGGCACCGAGCCAAGGCTGGGCCTCGGCCCCGGGCACCATCACATCTATTCCGGACTCTCTGGGAGGACCGTTTGCTAGCGTACTGTCATCTTTACAAAGACAGAACGGAGCCAAAGCCACTTTAGTAAAGACCAGCATGTTCTGAAATGAGTGATCGACCCAGAAATGAAAACCAAGAAAAGGGCGAGATTCGGAAAAAAAGATGGACTGATTCACTGAATCATCAAAAGGAAGAATGCCAAAAGACTGGCGGAGAACAGTGTCTCTGCTCCAAGAAGACATTAGGAGGCCAATAAGGGTCAACATCTGACTTTTTCCACACCATTCGTTTACACAACAAGCTGGATACTTATATCATACTCTTAGCCCAAGCTTTCATACTTTCATTTTGACCTCCTCCGTCCTTTTTGGTTATAGATGAATAGCCGTGGTTATCGATCCCATTTCTGATAGCATAGAGAAGTCAAAAAGACTCAACGTAATTTCATTACCACACGGCATCATAGCTGTTTGTTTACACTGACTTCCTGTACCGTTAAAGACATGTCTGTACCACAAAAGACTGCCTGTTATATATTTCTACTTATAATTACCAAGCCTTAGAGCCAGGGGCTCTGAAAAAAAACGTTCATATAAATATCTATCAATCTACGGCAAATTATTCCTTCAAATGGCACAAGTACATATTTCACTGTTGACAGGAATACGTAAACGTTTTGTGTGTCTTTCTACGGCTGTGTTTTTGTGGCTCAAATTGTATAGTGTTAATACGTAATATCGTCCTAGATTAAAACCATATCGCCCCTCGTAGCTCAGTCTTTTTTAATGTTTTGCAAACTTACCGCAGGCAAATTCTTTTGAGAAAAGGGGAATGGATGCAAAACATTGTATTTATTTCATTTTCCTTTCATTTTGTTCCTTTTTAAATTTTGTTTTGCATGTTGTCTTTTCCGTCCAATTTCATAATGATTTCACCTATTTTGTGAGCATAATGTAACACGTTTTGTCCAGGATTTGAGAATTATTTATATGTAGGTAATGGATGCTTATATTTAAGAAAGAAATATTTCTACATGTGCACATAGTTTTTCAGGTGTACCATTGACATGGTTGTTGATGATAAAACAATAATGATGGAATCAAACATGTTCTGGTTTCTCTCCGTTGAAACATATTATTTAAAAGTCTTCAAGAGACTGCCGTCGATTTTCTTTCAAATGTTTATTTGCAGACAGCTCGAAAAACTGTCGTTGCACAAAACGTTGATAGTTCTTAAATTCATGGCATACGTTAGCACGGTGCAGAGCGTCTTTTCAGGACCCTGGACAGCAACTGCGCACTCAAGACGAAACGTCCTCGGAAGATGCAGATCAATATTTACATTTTAAACAACTAAAAAAGCAGGAGCCATACGAAATTATAACTTATTGTTACCTTTATGTGTGTTACCAACAATTAAAAGTAGTCTTCTATTAGCATTTACTTGAGTTTTACATTTCGGAGCCCATACACTTCAACTGTTCAACCCTTTACACGAATTCTTCAGCTCATATTTCATTTACAGTGATAAAGTTGGCTGACATTCGAACAGTGCATTTGATCATCAAAGTATTAGATATAGACAGGGAACATCTGCACATCGCTATAAACATACCATAACCTTGATTTCAATTTTTTATCTTATATAATATCAAACGTGTACGTGAAGGTTCAGGTAAGTAATTCGGAGGTAGAAAAGTCAGAGATACAAGTTTAGGCCTGAAGCAAGGAGGATAAAATATATACAAATTAATTAGAGTTTGAGTGTGTCCCTAAGTGTTTGTGAAGCTTACCATAAACATTTTTTTATTGATTAGACCTACTATTAGACCATGTGGATTAGACGACGCCCAAATTTAATAAATGTAAAACATTAAGGCATTTTTAAAAATAATTTGAATGCACAATCTCAGTGTCTGAAAAAGATTATCTCAGCATATCGACGAATTTATAGTTCTATGCAATCTAAACAAAAGTTGGAGACTGGAGCAATCAAATGGTGAAGACAAAAATATCACTGATGACATTACTTTCTTCAATTGCAGGGAAAGCAAGCAGTGCAAGATTTCTTATAATGATTTGCAGTTTGTTCTGCTTTTTCATTCACAGCCACATTTACAATTTCGTCTTAGGACAGACGTTAAGACCTATCCGTTTTTTCTTAGCCACTTTGTTTCATGCAATTACATTCCCACCACAAATGAAGCATTTTATACAACGATTATTATAAAATACACATGAAAAGAACCTCAGATATCTTGAAATTGTTGAGGCCAGCTCAAAAGAGAGCGTCATACATGCCCTCACGTTATCGGTTGAGGAAAACGCGCATTCCACACGAGTCCATTCTTTCCCTCAGTCCAGGAAATGCAACAGGGGAAATGGATGTGTATCGATCAGGTGCAGCCATGCTTATGCTTATGCTTCTCACCATTATAAATCCCACACAAGATGAGTCAGTAGAGAGATATTTGCCTGCCTCAGCTGTCTCCATGCACCATTAAAATTGACATTGGACCATGTACTAAGATCAGTAGTAGACTGGACCTTAACATTACATACATTAAGCTTCATTTCGAAAGAGTATTTGGTGCGTTTCACACACTTTCTTAATTATTTTCTGCGTCTGAAATAGTGCTTGTTGCTGTAAATCATCAACAATGAAGTCTCCTGGATGATCGTAAGTTGTGCTATATGGTTCAATTTTTAGGCACCTTATTACAGACTTTTTAAACTTTGTTTGAAACCTCGGTGTACATTTCAAAGTCAGAGCCTTCCATTCAATATGTATTAATTTCAAAATTATTCAAATTATTGGTCAGATATCTCAACAAAGTGTTTAATACTTCACATTTGGCTTTAAGCATTAAGAAAAAGTCTGCATTTTGATACAGCAACATCTTTGTGTCCAAACAACTGCAAAGCTAAATATATATAAAGGCTATAAACGTCTGTATTTACTATACCAGCAACTGTGCAGCAGGGATTTGCCAACACCAAGCTACATATTCAGGTAACAAAAGAGAGAACAAATTGATATTGGAGACAAACAAGATCAGTGCGTCTCTGTATTTCTGTTCACCTATCTGCAGTTTTAGTTTTTTAAATAACTATAATTAGAATAAAAGCTAGAATTATTCACGGTTGTATGTGCATTGATCAGATTTATATATGTGGTCATTTATTTACCTTTCTAAAATCTCAAGTATTACTTAATGTTTTGTGGACATTTATCTGCATGGTGGTCAGTAAATATGATACCACATACACATGTCTTAGCAATGGAACACTAGACGTCAAAATTTGACAGACTGAATATACTGTAATTATGTCTGCCACTTTTGTTGGTGGATGAGAACAAAATTCAAACAGCTTCACTTCACTAATGCCACAAATACAAACTATATTTTTAGCATGGATTTTAATGCTTTAAAATGCACCAAAACCCATCTCAGAAACCCGTGAGTATCTGCAGTGATGCAGTTCTTACATGCCTGCCTAGGGGGAAAAAAGACATGGGTGTGGTCCTTAACAGAACAGAAAGACTCGGCCTATGCTGCCACCCGGTGATAGACGTGGGTATTACTTTAGAGAGAAACTATGATTTGTTGCTGTTTTTTTATACACGTCGCGACCACAATTAGACTGCTGAAATGTTAAAAGAAAACAAATATCTAAGGTGGTGGTGTAGTGGTGATGGAATCCATGTTTTGGGATCGAGTTGCATAAGAGCCTAAAACCACCCATTGGCCACTGAGCAAGAGTCTTAATCATAGGTGTGAGCCATCACAATGTTATAAAATAAATTATGGAAATTGAACTTAACTAATCTCACCGAAGTAATTTGGAAAGTGTATCAGCAGAAGATTTTAACTGTTTTTTTGATGCCATTTGCTGGTTAATGCATTTTTGCTTATTTGTGCTTGTGGACCTTTTAAGACAAGTGTTTAGCTACAACCTGGAAGGGGTGTCTACAACTGGTTGCTGAATCAAAGTTGATCAGTTTTAGGATCTTGTAACTTATGGGTTTGAATTTCCTGAATTGTCCAGATTCACAAGAACTATTATGCCAGAACATCTATGCGAAGGTCCTGGGTTCGAGCCCCGGGGATGGCCGTAGGGCCTTTCTGTGTGGAGTTTGCATGCTCTCCCTGTGGGTTTCCTCCGGGTGCTCCGGTTTCCTCCCACAGTCCAAAGGCATGCGATATAGGTTAATTGGTGACTCTAAATTGTAAGGTGTGAATGTGTGTATGATTGTGTGAGTGTGTGTAGTGTGTTGGCGCCTGCCCAGGGTTGTTCCCTGCCTGTGCCCGCAAGTTCCCGGGATAGACTCCGGTTCCCCTGCGACCCCAGTTGGGATTGAGCGGTTCAGATAATGACCGACTGACTGACAGAACATCTATGTTTGTTTCTGTAGCAAACCAAAGAAAACATTAATTTTCTACAGAATTCTTCACACCTTGTCTACAAGTTTACAAATTACTATACAGAAATTCTGATATAATCTACGCGAACACTGACCCCTAGTGTCGACATTACTAACAGCAAGAATCTTAATTAACAATACTCTTCATGTGGAGCAACTACACTACCAGTCAAAAGTTTGGACACACCTTCCCATTCAATGTTTTATTCTTTATTATCATGACTATTTACATTGTAGATTCTCACTGAAGGCACTATGAATGAACACATATGGAATTATGTAGTAAACAAAAAGTGTGAAATAACCCAAAACATGTTTTATATCTTAAATTCTTGAAAATAACCACCCTTTGCTTTGATCACTGCTTTGCACACTTTTGGCATTCTCTCGATGTGCTTCATGAGGTAGTCACCTGAAATAGTTTTCCAACAGTCTTGAAGGAGTTCCCAGGAGTGCTGAGCACTTGTTGGCCCTTTTGCCTTCACTCTGCGGACCATCTCATCCCAAACCATCTCGATTGGGTTTGGTCAGGTGACTGTGGAGGCCAGGCCATCTGGCGCAGCACTCCATCACTCGCCTTCTTGATGAAATAGCCCTTACACAGTTCATTCATAGTTTTGATGCCTTTAGTGAGAATCTACAATGTAAATAGTAATGAAAATAAAGAAAAAACATTGAATGGGAAGGTGTGTTCAAACCTTTGACTGGTAGTGTACATTACATATACATACATAGTAGAACTATTTAATAGTTATTAAACACTTTGGTATTAAAGATTTTGTCTTAAATAATTTGCAGTAAATTTTAATTCTGTACTTGAAACGTGATGTCATCATGTGTGGAAAAAAATCTGTGTGAAAAATAGTGCAGCAGCATTTTTCAGCTAAACTGTAATAAGATCTAACATTATAAACTAATAATACATTATAGTGATATCATAAATGTGAACTTTAGTGATGGTTTATGAATGACATTGCAACAGGGCTTAATTATTTCAGCTAAATTTACACACATCTAAATAGGCCTAACTTCAAAACAATAAAGATGCATATCTATTTGCATTGCAATCTGGAGCACAATTCTAAGTTGCATGGACAGAGATTTATTATTTGTTTTATAATTTTATTATAATGTTTAAAGAACTCAAAGTCCCCTTATCAGTTAAATTTAAATGCTTATAAATTTTTAAGACATTTGAATCTTTCCTGCACACTATGTTGATTCTGTTTCAATACTGAACCATTCTTTTGGGTTGTTTTCACTAACAATCCTTCTCTGCCCTGTCTTGAAAGGGTTATGTGAGGATTGTCTTCACAAATCTTATGCACAAACCTGCCAAACCACAGAAACTTCTCACGGACCCAGATCTACAGCATAGGTTATCAGCTGTTGAATGTAAATCTCTCGCCTGGGGGGGATTATTTATAGTTTTAATGTTACTTATGTCTGTTTTGCATGCAATTCCTGAGATTATATTTGAGTAAAAATACATTACTCTGTAGTTTCTTTTCATTCTTAGTTTTTAGTTTTAGCTGAATTGGAGAAATGCTTACATTCTTTTTTTTTATACAAACGGTTGTCACGTTGCAGACGCAGATTGCGGGAAGGTTTACGTGAAGGCATGATTTATTTACAGAATGACAGACAGGGAATCAGGAGGGGTCAAACAGAAGGAGCAAAATGCACAAGGCATTTCAGAGACGGGGAACAAAACTTGGGCAGGGACTAGGAATCAACGCAGGGAAACATGAACACTAAGATGGGGATAGAATCAAACGGGTGGCAAATCAGGAACAGGGCAAGAACAGGGAAACAAACAACTCTAACCTACTCTAAATCTACAGCTAAAGCTAAACAGGCTAAATGCTAATGCTAGATGGGAAGGGGAACCGGAAGTGGCTAATGCTAACATTGACTATACTAATCCTAAATCCTAATCCTAATCCTAACGGCTACTCTAACTTTTAACACTCTAACAGACACTAACAAAGCACACAGGACAAAGACAGACTTTACCAGAACATACAGCAAACGGCAGACATCAGACAGTAGCATGGGTGAGGTCACAGATTCCAAACGTGGGATAAGGCGAGACATGGATAATGTGAGGGTGCACGGACAAAGACTGGAACAAAGGACTGAACTTATATAAGGCAAAACACATGAGACACTTAAGGGACAACCAATAGATTACAGGGAAGTAACTAGGAAGGAGGCACAAAACAGAACTAAACACAAGGGGAGGAACCACCACAAACCTAACCAAAAAAAGGACACAGACCGTGAACCAAGAACCCAAGGGAACTATATACAAGTCTCTTGCGGCCACTAGTGACCGGCGGGGCCAACTGTCCTGGGGGAGACATGACAACGGTGCGCATGATTAATGTGTTCATTTTGTGTCCTCCCAGCAAAATTGGGGTGGATTTAACAAAAAACGCCGCCCTTCAAGTTATTTATATAGTCTCTGATAATACATTTTTTAAAGCAAAAACATTTTAAAGAATATCAAGCACTGAAAAATATGCTACTTGAAGATATTTGGTACCTTTACTCTGGAAATTGACAGAAGAAAATATGCAAATGAAAATCCTTGCTTTAGTGAGAGAACAACTGGCATCAATTGGCCTCTGACATCTTAAAACAGTGTGTTTTCAGACAGTTAAACCAATCAGATTGCATTAAGAAATTCATTTGAATACATGACAAGATATCAGGGAAAGTGTCTGCAAATTTTGTCATATGTCATACTTTGTCTTCTGTACTGAGGTTTTTCAGTGAACCTAAATTTCACTGATATTTGCAATCAGCCCATAGATACATTCCATTCACATATGACACCAAGACCATCATTAAAAAGGACCATCCAAATAATGTCTCCCCTTGACAGCTAGCTCAATGCCTCCCCACAAATTCACTATTAAAATGATTCTCACCTCTACCACCAACACAGACTTCAACCAGCTTTCCAGATGGAGAGTAACAGGCTTCAGTCACATAGCCTAATGATGCCCAGAAAGAATGAAGAGGGAAAAAAATCACAGCTGACCGTTGCATCTGGGCAATCGCTTGCTTGAGAGATTTCCCTTAGGACAGCAGGGGTGCTCTCTTAAGAAAAAGGCTCACACATCATCAGAACAGCTTTTTTCCCTTAAGCATTTTCTCTTCTCAACCAGTGGTCCAAGTGAGAGAATAAGCCCCCCCATCTGTCAGCTTCACTTCTCACTTCTTAACTGTTAGCAAGAGCCACTCAAGAAAAGATAAAACCACATGAAATCCTGTTCTAGTAGCATTTGTATCAATTTGTTAACATTGATGCTGATACATTTTTATTCATTTGCCAGGATTTGAGACGTATACGGCTGCAGTGACACCATTTATGTGATAACATATTATTTAGCATAAGACATTGTTTAATGTGTTAAATGAGTGATGCCCATTTGCTGATGATATTATATTAAAAATTCTTAGATCTGCAGTAAGACCATTCAACAAGACGATGTAACAAGAGATTATTTAGAATGTGATATATCTGGTTTTAAAAATGGAGCATATTAAATGAGTGATATACATGTGAAGCATTTTTTCCACAATGACTGCATTTAAATTTTAATTTACGTTTTAAATTGGCCAAATTGTCATTTTGATGCAATGAGTCAAATCTTGTGATGTATGCGTTCACGTTACAGGGGAGGTCATTATGTAAGTAATTACTCTCTTGTCGAAAAGTGTAATAAAACAAAGGGCCGATAGGTAGCGCCATTGTCCAAGAAATCACCGATTGAGCGTCTCGGCGGCACAGCCAACAGAATTAAATAGAATTATTTCATTTTCTGGTTGTAAATGTTAAAACGACTTGGAAAACGTTTAAAGAGTTGTAATGTATAGATTTAATTCCATTGTGCTGTCCATAAAGAATTAATTTTGCTTCTATAGCCTGTTAATATAACCATAGGCCCAGTAATGCCACACTATTGCAATACAATTTCTACAAACAGAAAAAAATTACAATAACACGAAAGTATAACGTCATTTCAACAGAGAGAGAGTGGAGTTTTGTCATTTTTGTCAGGTTCTTTCTTTGACTCTCAAAATGACTAGATGTGCACTACAGCTACACCAAACCCTAACCTCAGCAACCAAAAGTAAACATTTTCACTGTTTTCAGTTTTTCAAACATGAAATATTTTAATAACACACATCACAAAGCTATTAGAACCTTTTGCCTCTGTCTTATAGAATGACACATTATTATTAATCACTAAAGTCCTTTTAATTTAAAACTTCTACATTAACCTTTGTAACTAAAAACAGGGACTCTTTTAGCTTTTCTAATAAAGGCTAGAACAACAAAAGATGTTTCAATTTTTTACGGGATGCAATCCACGGTCACAAATATCTAAACACATGCAAACGTGTGTGTCTGTTTGTAATGCAATCACTTTTCAGGGCTTAAATGTAGCCTAACATTAACCTCAGTAAGCTTTTAGTTTTTCAAATCAATGCTGTAACTTGTGTATACTGGTATTTTTGTAGTGAGAGTGGTCCTCACAAAAATGCTCCCAACAAAGCCACCTTGACTAAAAAATCTTGTCATATTTTTAAGAGGACCAAGGCTAAATATAATTCAATTATTGATTACTAATAGCACTCATCAACACAAACCCAGACACATTTTTCTATCTCCATGAAAATTAAACCCAAACATTTTATGTTTAATTATGATGCGGTTTATTTACGTGTAACAAGAGCGCACTCGTTGTAAAGGGACTACTCTCTCTCTCTCTCTCTCTCTCTCTCTCTCACACACACACACACATACTCTCTCTCTCATACACACACACTCTCTCTCTCTCACACACACACACACACACACACACACTCTCTCACACACATACTCTCTCTCTCTCTCTCTCTCTCTCTCTCTCTCTCTCTCTCTCTCTCTCCTCTCTCTCACACACACACACACACACACACACATTCTCTCTCTCTCACTCACTGTCTCCGTCTCTCTCTCTCACACACACACTCTCTCTCTCCGCTCTCTCTCCACACACACAGACCCCACCACACTTCACTCTCTCTCTCTCTCTCTCTCTCTCTCTCTCTCACACACACACACACACACACACACAGTCTCACTGCTCTCTCTCTCTCTCTCTCACACACACACACACAGTCTCACTGTCTCTGTCTCCCTCTCTCACACACACACACACACACTCACACAGACACACCACGCTTCCTCTCTCTCTCTCTCTCTCTCTCTCTCTCTCTCTCTCTCACACACACACACACACACACACACACAAACGGACACCTCTCTCTCCTCCACACAGACGCCGCGCGTTCGGTTCGGACATGATCCCGGCGCTCGCCCGGAGATGAGGCTCAGAAATGGCACCTTCCTAGCCATCTTATTTTTCGGATTATGCGGACTGATCTCGCTGTCCTGGTACACCGCCTTCAGCAATTCCAAAGGTAAGAGAGCGGCGCGGAGGCGTGTGTGGGTGCCGTTAAACCGCGTCGCCCTAAAACGGACGGCGGTGTGTCTGTGGTTCGTCCATGTAGCAGTGCTTTATGTGTGAAAGCAGGGCTGGGAGCTAGATTTTGTAAACAGTGTGCGATGCGACCGCCGTGTGTGCGTCGTAGCGCCGCATTAAGCGCTTATTATTGTGCTTCTGGTCCAGTGCTCCGTTTTTAAAGGGGGGCTGTTTTGACCTGGGTTTGCAAAACTGAAACCACATAAAACCCAGCAGCTTTGTGTCAACGCTCATCTTTATCTCCCCCAGATGTAATTTCACAGCTACAACATGCCGTAATGTAAGGGGGATTGGCTCTTGAGAGTATGCTGGTCATTTTAAGTGAAATAAACCACGAACGTAATAAAACCAAGCAAGTGGATTAATGCTTCATCTGAGTATAGTAAAAAAAAATATAGAAAATATGTCTCCGAAAAGAAACATCAAGCAATGAAGACATCTACCAAATGTGCAGAGTCAGGCATGTTTTAATTGGCTATAAAGCTGATGGGCAGTTGTCTTGTAGCATGGACCAGTGTTTTCCTGAAGGTGTGTGTGATAGTCAGGATAAGTTTGCTCATTTGCAGTGGGAGGGGACAAAAATGCAGGAGTTACAGATCCAAGTTACAGATGCAAATTCCCAACGAGGTGTGATTGTGCGTGTAACATCTGGGAGCACATCTGGTAGCCCAGCGGTTGGGAGTGTAGTGATTGTTTGGCAGCAAAACTCGGATGTGAGTGTAGGATCTGTGGTTGGATGTCATTTATCTCTCTTCCAGTCCGTCTTATATGCTGGAATGATAAACATTACCATGGCGTTTTGTACACTAAATTCACCAAAAAACTAGTGACGAAACAACATAGAAGACTCGCTTTTATGACACTGACAGTGCTATTTGTATGCGGGATGAAGTCAGCTCTTATGTGCACTCTTTTATATCATCTTCTTTAAACTGGCTGTTCTGATAGGTCTTTATTTTTCCCTCTTCTTTCTTTTCTTCTTTTTTTGCCTCCCTAGTCCGGAATTTATGGATTCAGAGCAAATGTCTCTGTCTGTCCGTCTCTCCACTGCTGTTCACAGATCAATGACTAAATTACATTAATTTGGGTGAGGCTTCCTTGACTGCTCCATCACCTGCTGTACTGTCAGAACAAAAAGGTTGTACATCTTGTAGCAATGGGATTCTGTGGGTGTGAAATTGCGTTTGTGTGGGAGAGAAAGAGACATGCTGATTCAGCTCTAATGATCTGTTAATAAAAACACCATAGTTCATCTTTCCTCTTTAAACTTCTATCCTAGGTGTTTGTCTTTGTATGTATTTGTGGGTTTTTATATGTCTGAGCACTTGATTACCCTCATGAATATTGATATTTTTGCATATGAGTTGTGCTCATAAAGACAAATTGCTTTTATTGTTCCAGTACCTTTTGCCATTATTTTTTGTACCTGCTCGCTAGCACAAACTGATCTGCAAAGACCCATTTTTAAGCCCAACCTAAAATGCACCAAAACCCAACTTGGTTGTAACAACCAGCATTTTTAGCCAGTTTAAAGGTTTATAAGTTGTTGCAAATATCATTAAAAACTTTCATTTCTCAATCACCTTAACTTCATAGTTCAAATTGGTCCATACGTACATATTTAAGACCAGGAGTGTGTTTCACAAAAGCACAGCTGCTAGCGTGTTGCTAACTTCTGTACTGTTAAAAGCACTATGGCCGTCGGCTATTAATGCGTATGCTTTTGGGAAACGCATCTTAGCTCAAGATCCACCAACTCAGTTTACACTATGTTTTGTCCCGTTTCTTAGCGTCAAAACAGCGATAGCTAGCAATTTAATCAGTTTTTACCTGTATCTTAAAAGTTATTGGGCAAAAATTGCTTTTTGTTACCAGGAGTTTAAGATTAAGTCTTTCTAAGCACCTTATAAACATAGCAAGACATGACAGAGTGTGTGTGGGTGGCTGTGTTTAGGCTACGACAAGATGTACATCTGAAAGCACAATCTCCTTTATGTTGACATGCCTGAGGGATGTTGGCGTCGGTGCCACATCACTCTCCAAGTGACTGGTGGAATAACTCACCTGAGACTGCTGATAGTAATCATGTCTCCCAGGAGAGTTTATTCCACACACTTGAACATATTTTTAACTTTCTGGTGGGAGTTGAGATGTGGAGGGTGTTTGGTTTAATAAAACTGTACGCATAGCTTAATGACTGACAAGTCCTGCATCAATTCAGGTGTGATTTTGTCAATCATTTTCTTTTTTTAAATGCTAGCGAGCAGTGTGAAATTAAACGCTGACCTGGCTGCACTTAACCACACACCACTGGCTCTGGGAGTCAAATGGCATGAGAGTCTAATTTCATGTCCAAACATTATTACGGCGCCTTTTCAAGATAGGAAGGTCTGTGTCTAAAGAATGATGTTTAAGTTATGTCACCACCTCTAGCAAAGTGCATTGATTAAAAAGAGCTAATAGTTTCTTAAAAAATTGGTATGTTCAAGATCCAACATTGGTATTGGTTCTTTTTCCAGAACAGTCAAAGAAGAGGTGGTATTGAGACAACGCTTATCTTTGGTTCATATTTATGTTTATCCACCATCCCAGCTCGCGGCGATATATATACGGCTTTTAGCGATTTATCGGCGATTCTGTCTGCATAAGCTGGTGTCCTTCAAGCAATCTGCTGGTTTCCTTAAAGTGCCGCCACACAATGTGCTTTGTCTGCTTCAGCCTGAATCTTGTAAAAGCACGACTAAGAAGAGATGCAGCTCTTGTAATCAGTCCTCTGAGAGAGATGGAGTAGTGGGTGAGAGGAGAGAGAGAGAGGAGAGGATTACTGACCTGTTGGACCTCTTTTGTGGTTGCTTTTTTTGACATGAAGGAAAAGGACAGAGCAGGTTTCACTTTGCCCTCCTGTGCCTGTTCGTACTGACACAGGATATTCCCTCGTGTGTGTGTGTGTGATAGATTGTTTGGACCGTTACTGATTATTACTAACTGCGGGGGCCGATAACCGATGTTTTTTGTCTGCTGTTACAATGAAAATTGGTGTCAAATTTTACAATCGCATATTACAAGATCAACACTTTATTTCAATACCTTTTAGCATATGCTTAATCATGAGATTTTTTTAATTAATGTTGTTAACCCAAAGCTGCATCAAGCTCTCAGTTTCTATGTCAAAATGTGAAACTTTCAGTGCCTTGTAAGGCTCGACCGATTATCGGCTGAGCTGATTATTGGGGGCCGATATCAGGCGTTTTTTCAGTTATCCGTATCAGTCTTTAATTTTGACCACCACTAATATTAAGTAATTACAATTTGCGCTACTGTGGCTCCACTGCTGTCTCTTCTCTCTGAGCTGTTTGCTCTCGACTCGCTGCTTCATTTCATGTCCCGCCCCACCAAGATCTCTGATTGGCTATACGTCACACGAGTAGTAGCCGATCAATGCTGGCTGCTGTCATCAGTCACGCGGCGTAGTGGGAAGGTCCGAGAAGGAAGAGGAGAGGAGAGTTTCAGCCGAACTTGGTGTTTGTTAAATTCAAAATTTTGACAGATTTTTCTTTTCTCATTTTTCAATGCATACCGGTTCTAAGTATCGGTTATAGGCTCGGTTAACTAGCAATAATCAGTATTGACAGCAGCCCGGAAAAAACAATATCAGTCGACCTCTAGTGCCATGTGTCTTCCTCATTGATAGTCTAAGCTCATTACTTTTAACAAATTGGCAGTGGGTGGGACATTCCTCTAGACCATAAAAATGCCAAACATCGAAGCCAGGTTGATAATCGGTCGACCCCTACTGTGTTTGGTCTTAGTTATGACAGATGACAAATAAGTTTGTCATTTCAGCAAAATACCAAGCATACTATAAGAAAGGAGAAGTTGTATTTAAACAGCTGCAGTCAAGGAACTTTGCTACAAAGGGCATGTTAAGTCATCCACTCTCACTCTTAACTTTCGTTCAAATCTATATTTAGAATCAAAGGTCAGCATTGGATTTCTCAGTTTGCACATATTTACAAACAAACAAATGCAAAAACAGCGGCTAAGGCTGAAGAAAAATGGTCATTGCGTTCTTTTAGATATATATTATATGACCACGGACTTAAAGGACAATATATTGTTTGGAATGAAGCATGTAAATGTGTGGGTTTTGGACGTAACTTGTAAATCAGGCTTAAGAAATGATAACTGCGAAGTTCATAGTGTGTCATGTTGAACTTTTTGACTTTCTGGGTCTAGCTATTAACTTGAGAACTAGAAGTGTCACATATCCCGCTGGTCAGGAATGCATGGGAAGCCGATGGAGGTGCTGGATTCCACTTGGCCGTGACTGTCACTTGGGTGAAAAATGAACACGGTGAGCAAAGCGTGACACTGGCGGCTAATGAGGGTCCACTGCTCTCTTTCACCTGCTTCCAACCCACCGCGTCTCCATGGAGATCAAAGCCTTGTCACGGCCCGCTCCAGAATCCCTGTGGATCTACAAATTTCACATAAAAAACTCCAAAGTGGTAACTGGCAACCTGGATGCCGAAATGCTACTGACTTCGAGATTGGCCGATAGCGGTGGGCGGCGCTACAGGCCAAAACCCCAAACTAAAACATAAACAAGATTTACGTGCTGTAAATTAAAGTTTAAAATGCAAATATTCTGGCTGTACTAAAAATTTTGTCAGTGAGATCAGTATTTAAAATGAACATGATTCCTTAATTTCAGATGACATATTAGCTTCATTTTATTATTACTTGCCATAAATTTCTTACATAGAGCTCCTTAAACCCTTGCATGTGTGAACTAAATGATCATCCTCTCAAAGTGACCCTGAATTAGCAGGTTAATTTGGTTTGGATTTCCTTGTAGAACATCAAACCAGGAAAGGAAGCGTTTGTTTATCGGTGAGGCAGACGTCTGTGATTGTTAAATTAGCTTTTCTTGGCTTGTAAACTTGAGTACAGCTGTGATCTTTTGACCTTGTTGGGGGTTGGAACTGAGGGTCCGAGTGTTTGCTGTGTAATGCCACATGTCCTTGAGCTACCAACACCGACCAGTAGTTGATTGAAGCTGCCCAAATTTGTCCACTTGATTTGACACAACCATGATTTTCATTTCGGGAAAGCTGTCATCAACAGAGCCATCAAACGGGAAAGTGTGTCTAAAGCAGACATGACATTACATCAGCAATGATGTTTAGCTACCAATTGTAATTAAACTGTACCGTGATGATAAAGCTTTCGACTTGACTATCACATCGTAATGAAGATATTTTTAGGACGGCAAAGCAGACAGATTAAAAGCCTCTATTAATGCACCGTGACAGCTATGTCCAAAGGGACGTTCTTACATCTTCTTGTGTAAACAGGACCTGTAATTAGCCTCTTTCTGAAACTTTGATCACAGGTGTTTTTTAAAAGAAGCGGCATAAGTATTTTTAAAGGCTTGACATTTTCTAGCGAATCGCACTTCGTCAAACATACTTGACAGTTTCGCCGAGAAAAATAAGCCGAGCGATTGCCAGTGTCTGCACCGGCATAACTGTTCTGTTCAAAGAAGCGAATGAATTTTCAGCGGCGAACACGGCAGATATACGTGCGCGGGAATGTATTTCCGGTTTCATTCACGAATTGACCTTTTTTCACACTAGCTGATGAGAATACGATTCACCCCCTGCTGTTTCCTCGACCGACTGGTAAATCCGCCACAGCCTTAGCCATGGGCTGCTTATGAACAAAACTGCCAGGCGGGTTTTGCGGCTTACACCAAGGCGAAGTAGTCTCAGGTGAATTACAGTTGTTATCTGCAAATGAAGCCATTATGCCGGGCCACTGCACCGAGTTCTGAACCGAGTGCGTAGCAGCGCTGCTTGCGATGGCGAGATTTTATCCAGTGATGTGATGCTGTTAAAATGCTGCAATACAACAAGAGGCGTTGTGTAGTATTGTGCCCTTGTGATGCTGTTCATGTAGTGAATCAATATATACATATATGTCACGACCCTCCACGGCAAAACCAGTCGCTTGTCGCAAATTTTCAAAATTGAGTTATTATGTTTAGCTATATGGAATGAATCGGACGACATACGACTGAGATATCAACATTCAAAGGAGTCGGGTTTCTCCTGTCACGCCAAGTGAGAAACGGGAAATCTGCCTTGAGATTGACTATCGGCGTAACACTCTGAAGCGCTTGAATGGTGGCTGACTCGTTTGCATTCCCCGGTAGCCTACGCTGCATTCACAGCCACACGGATAGCCCACCGTTAGGTTAACTGTGAACTGAGAGCGAAGATGGATTCGATATCTTCACGCTAGTCAGCGAGTGGGTTACCGTAAATATTGAGTAGGCGGTCAAAACAGAAACTTTTAACATTCTTGCTGGAATTGAATTCTCACCTCAAAGTCCGTTTTTAGGATGGAAAGGAGTAAGTTTTTCAGCCAAATTGATTCTAACAGTGCAGTATAGACCTTCCACTGTTTCCAAAACACTAAAACAAAAATCGAAATTTTACATAGCATAAGCAGCTCGTTTTGTAGGAAACTTCGTTCTGCGACAAGCGACTAGTTTTGCCGTGGAGGGTCACATATATTAATCATGATTTTGATTGTCATATCTCCCAGCCCTAATTTAAGGTAGAGCTGGAAGATATGAACAAAAAAATGATCACATAATTGTTTGTCATATTGATCGATTTTGATAATTATCACGATATATTGTCATATGATGTTAATTTTTTTGTATTCTTATACAAACTGAATTAACAAGTTAAAAGAGTTTACTCAATTTTGATTGGCTAGCAGAGACAAGTGACATTTCACTGTTCTAAAAGTTGAGCAGATTTCGACTTGAAGCGCTGCAGTAAAAAATATCTCCTGGCAGCTCTGACATAGGATTTGTATTAAAAACAATCCAGCAAACGCGTTTTTACTATCTATGGATGCGTGGATGCTGCAGGATTTTACATAGTCAAGGCGGGGGCCAAGTGTCCGCCTTAACTATAAAGCTCAGCGGAAGCCACCACTCCCGAGGCGTCCTGGTTGCCGAGATCTTTTGAGCCACTTTGCTAATGTGTTTATCTTACGGCTAGCCGTGTGCAGTGGGCCTAATTGCGTCGTTAGCCGTGATTGGCTGTTATTAGCACCAGGTTATGCCAACCCACTACGCTACATGATAGGCCAAGACATTGACGTGCTGCATGGTGAGGAAACAAGTGTGATCAAATTTATAAGCCTACGGTTATCGTCGTTATTGTCGTCATTTTTCTCGATAAAATAATCAAGATCGTTTTATCGCCCAGCATTTATTTAAGGTATATGAAAATGTATTTCATCGTCCTAAAACCAAACTGTGATGCAATAACATATCATAATAAATGTCATATACATCGAATATTTCAAAATAATATCTTTCCTGTACAATACACATGAAATAAAAAGTGAAATTATTGTGGAATGAATATTCTGCTTTGAATGGGTCATACATGACATAAAAATAAATAAAAAGGCGAACAAACAAAAAGGGCCTCAGACGCTGATTCACTCTGATAGATAAATTCTAATTTCAAAAAGCACTTGACCATTATTATTCTTCTAAAAATTAATGTTATTAATGCAATTAACCAAAATGTGCATTATTTTGTGAATGATTTGCCCTAAGTCAGATGCCTAAATTGATGTGGGAATGCATAGATGCAAAAAGTGACATGCAGGACGAAACCCCACACGAAGGCCCAGAATGTGAGGAGCTCTTAAACACATCTAACCTTAGGCGTGAGGAAGAACCTTGAGAACGCTGAGGTTTAATTATTCACGGCTGGAGTGGCTGCTGACCGCTTGGAGCCGCTGAACTCTCCTGTGTCCCTGATGGTGAAAGGGGAGCCGGGACTGCAGACCGCTGAGAAACCTGGCCCACATCTTTAATTCATATGTGGCCATGAGACCTGCTGAGAAACTGCTCCTGGATCAGCTTCAGAGCCAAAGATCTGAACTATCTCATGCATTGTCTGCTGACTCCAGGTCAGTTTTATGGCAAGGTCTTTACACGTCTTTACATGCATTTCATCATTATTTCTTCTATGAAATGTTAATCGCTTCCCAAATTATTTCTGCCGTTTAGCTGTAGAATTTATGGATCACATGCTGTATTCAGGCACACACTACTTTTATGCTCGTTCTTGTGAAACTTTGTTTAAAAACTTGAATTCCACAGTGGCTGTATATTATTTAAAACTAATTTCTGATGAAAGTGCATATTTGGACATAATGAACTCAAAGCCCCCTGAGATAGTTGCTGTTGCCATTCTTAGCAGAAGATTTAGAAGAGTGGAAAGTTTCCTAAACTCCCATAATATTTCCTGTATGAATGTATTAACTTCCGCCATAGAATCTCAGCTGAATTGTGTTCGGGAAAACGTCCTTAGCTGTACAATTGCTAGAGAATAAGAAAAATATATGTCTGACTTCACTGAGTCATTCTTCTGCCACAGTGCACTCTAATGAGTGGAAGGCGAGGACCAATCTTGGGTGGGCGCCAACACATCGCAGGGAACACACACTCACATTCACACCTAATTTAGAATCACCAGTCAACCTAAGCTGCGTGTTTTTGGATTGTGAGAGAAAAGCAGAGCACACGGGGGGAAAAAAACTGACGTGGACACAGGGAGAGCACACAGAAGACCCCATGATCAGCCTACCAAGGACCTACTTGGTGTGAGAACAGCACAAACTACCCGTTTACGCCATTCGAACAGATCAAGTCACTGAGTCAAGTCACAATCACTGAGTTAAAAAGATTTTGCATTCGTGTGAGGGAGCCATTAGATGTTATCCTCTCTTGTGTACAATTAGCGGTTACAATCCGGCTCTGTATTACAGTATACTTCATTTCTGTGCATGTTGTGTGTGTGTGTGTGTGTCTGTGTGTACGTGCAATTTCAGCTCTAGCGTGGCAGCTCATCTGACCCCTTCTTTTTGTCTCTCATTATACGATCTGGCACAGTGTCAACAGTTCAGGGGCTGCATTATGCCAGCTGCCCTCTCTGCCTGGTACAGTGCCCTCTCTCTCTCTCTCTCCCATCATGACCTCCTCACACACACACACACACCCCACACACTCCCCTCTTGCTAAAACAGACTTAGG
The DNA here is from genome assembly GCA_032718565.1 of Distichodus sexfasciatus. Classification (NCBI taxonomy): domain Eukaryota; kingdom Metazoa; phylum Chordata; class Actinopteri; order Characiformes; family Distichodontidae; genus Distichodus; species Distichodus sexfasciatus. The sequence goes on from JAVGVS010000024.1 coordinate 1,205,166, forward strand.
GGTAAGCAGGTGAGCAGGTGGTAGCTGTTGATAATTAATAGGTCTGATGTTGCACCTCTTCATCTCCATATGGAGAGCAGCTCGTTCCCCGGTCGCCACACTTAGGACAATGCCTCTGCATTGTTGCTATCTTCAGGACGCAGTGTGTATATATATATATATATAACATATATATATATATATATATATATATATATATATATATAGCTGATATGTTAAGATCTATTTTCCGGGCTATTCTGAGGGCGAGGAGATTTGGGGCTGCATCACGACGTGGATCCAGTGAATTGTCTAATTATAATTGCATGAGCAGTAATTATATGTACTCTTTAAGAGGCAAATAAAGGGGTTTGAAAGGAAGGTGTGAGCTTATCTTATTGTGTGTGTATGTGGGCGAGGGGGAAAGTAGGATATACATGGAAGGTGTTGTGTGTGTGTGTACTGTTTACACCCTGTTGATAATTCATCCTGACTTACTGTCATTGCCGGCCCACAAAATTTGGCTCACACTATGCTCAGTATGTGTGTGTGTGTGTGTGCAGGAGTGTGTGTGTGTGTTTACTCTCTGGGTATTTGCCAGTGGCATCAGGAGGGCAGCATGTGACTGGAAGAGACCATGTGGTTCCTGCATGTGATGCCACATTATTCTCTCTCTCTCTCTCTCACTCTCTCTCTCTCTCTCTCTCGCTCTCTCTCTACTTAAAAGGTTAAACACACACTCACACACATGTCTACACTGAAAGTAAACTATTCTGGTCTATTTATTAATTCCAGTTGCCATATTACGTGGCCGATACATACAGTACTCATGTCCCTTACAAAAATGTTAGGCTTTTGGCAAGCATTTTATTCTTTTGATAGACAATGTTGCATAAATTCTTAGTCATATTTTTTTGTGCAATTAGCTTTATTAGCCAAGTTGTGTGGTGCAAACTTGTGTGACATATGCCTTGCCCAGAAGTGCTACAAGTTTGCCAGTAATGACAAATTCGTTACATTCATTATCCAAACGCTTAGTCGGCTAGAGGTCACGGAGGCAGGAGACTATCCGAGAACTGGGCGCAAGTGAGAGAACCAACCTTGAGCAGGCGCCAACTCACCACAGGGCACATTACTGGCAAATTGTTTTGGCAAATACATTAGTCACAAGTGGCAATTTGTCATTGTTGCCAGAACATTTACCTAGAATTACCATAAAGTGACTGACAATGGCAAACATGGCAACATATTCTATTTTACTTCACTGTTACATACAAATTAGCCACAAAGTTTGCCACAAACCTGACGCAAACATTTTGTTTTTGTAAGTTTGTGTAACGCTCTGTGGACATAAAACTGTCTTGAATATTGAATAAAACAACACAAATCTTTCCTAAAGCCTTTGTGTGGAGAGAGAAAACCCCCGTTCATGTGACCGCGTGATGACAGGCAGGCAGCTCGACAGCTTTAAAAGGCCCGGGTAAATATTCCACGTGGTGGAAATTTTCGGCAGCTGAGAACTGACTGGTGAAAGGAAGCGTTTGTGCGCCGGTGGCTTTATGCCCGAGAATTAAACTGACTCGTTTCCAAGTCCATGTCCTTAAAGATGCGCCTAACGCGATGTTTGCTAATGTGGTTAACAAAGGAATCAACAAAGGGCTTATTGTGATTTTCTACTGCAATTTTTTCACTCAAAACCATGTTCCATTAAATGAAAAGAAGTGTGTGGCAAGGGAACATCCAAAAGTACATTATGCTAACGTGTGCAAAAATGTAAGCAATATTACATTTATAATATATAACCATCCACTATATTTACCAGTACTGTATTTCAGAAGGCAAATCCAGAACAAAAAACAGTGTTTGATGCTAACATCACAAATTCCACAGAAATGCTGGCAGAAGTTAGCACTGTTTTGTAGAATTCAGCAAGGGAAATCCATTAAAAGCAGAGACTCCCATTTGTTTTTAATCTTTATTAATCTGTTGTTAGCATTAGCGTTTGCACAGTCCAGAGGAATCGGCATTAACGCAAAAATGAGTGTGCATCGTGTTTTAATGGCTTGCCACATTGCAATGCGCAACATAGATATGTAATACAAACTGATCTGACATCAGTTTTTTGTGTTGGCTTTCTTGCATCTAATCGATAAGTCATGTTAGCATAAGCGTGCGGTGGGAGGATGAGAGAGAGGCTGGAGTTGACTGAACTCAAAAATGTTTTAAACCAAAAAATAACCACTAGCGAAACTGAACCATAATACAACAAACTAACCAGACAAACCTTAAATCAACAGACAAACAGACAGAACTTTCACGTCACACTTCTGCACCCAAACAAAGACAAAAGGCAGACGCATTGCTTTAAATACAAAAAACCAAACAAGGTTTAGGTGAAATAAATTAGGATGATCAGAACCAAACACCACTCAGAAGATGACAAATCGCAACATCTAATGGCTGACCATGGAATTGCAGTGATTGCAGTGATCCCAGTGGAACCCCTATAATTATAAGGTTCATGGTTACAAATGTTAACATTTTCAGTTTTTGAGCAATTTTTTTGTCACATACGCACAATCACAGTGAAATGGAAGACTAGACTACTCCAGGATTGTGCAAAAGCAAAGCAAGCACTCTTAACATAAGGGGGAAAAAACATAGGTAGGATTTAACATATTTTAATAACATTAACTACATTAAATTAAACCAGATTACAGATGAAATCTAAAACAGTAAAAATCTGAAGTGACAACAGTAAGTTACGCTGAGTTTGTATAAGTTTTGGATGGAATGTTTGTTGGCACGTCATAGTTCAAGATCTCCATGATCCTGTAGATAAAAGCTCCTCTTAAGCCTTTCAGGTTTTGCCTTTTGCCTCTGCAGCTGCTTGCCTATTTTGAGCAGTCTGTTGCGGGACAGGCTAGAGTCCAGAATTATTTTAATTGCCCTGGTCCTACGGCACTTGCTGTGCATAGATATCCAGGATAAATTTTTATAGAATAAAAATTTTAATGACCTTCAAATTTACAGTATGCTTTAACAAGCTAACAATATTGTTAAAATACAAAAACTATAGGAACATACGGAACATGTTGGTGGTTTAATGTAAGCCACGTTTGTAGTCTTCGCTTTATTTCCAGTAGCAGCTGGAAAGTTTACACACACAAGGTTTTTAGTGTATGTACATATACATGATGTGACTGGAGGTTCACTGACCTCACCAGTCATCGCTTTGTGTGAACTGAGATTAATGAATGTTTATTCTCTAGTCCATAAGTAAAGAAAGGGAAAAACCATGGCTTGTCGGTGGCCTTGGTGAAGCTCAGCAGTGTTTCCCTGGTTTAAAGGTTTACATGAAAACAAATATTCTCATGCTACAATTTACACCGATCCACAGAATTAAGTAAGTTTTTATACAACTTGTGACACTATTTTAGAATCAGAATGAAGTTGAAGTTTATTGCCAAGAATGTTGTCACATACACTCACTCCACCATGTTAATTATTTGTACAGGTGTAGCTTAGCTTCACAACATAATGATGTGATTTCATTACATATATATATGTAAATATATATATATATGTATATGTGTGTGTATATATGTATATACATATACATATATATATATATATATATATATATATATATATATATATATATATATATATATATATATATATATATATATATGTGTGTGTGTGTGTGTGTGTGTATATATATATATATATATATATATATATATATATATATATATATATATATATATATATTTATATATATATATATATATACAAGGGGGTGTGTGTGTGTGTGTGTGTGTTTTATGCGTTAATGGGAACATTTTTGGTGTACTGTGCTAAAATAATTTTTATTCATTTTTTTGCTTGGCTTTGTGGGGACATTTGAAAATTTATGAGGGAAAACAATTTTAGAAAATGTGCTTAAAAAATACAATAAAAGAGGTAAAAGACGTGCTTGTGGTTACTGGGGTTAAGGTTAGGGTTAGGGTTAATTAGCTGTAGAATGGTATACATCTAGTCATCATGGGAGTCTATGGAATATACCCACAAAGATAGTTTTACAAGTTGTGTGTGTTTGTATAACTGTTAAATCAGGTACTCTAAATCTACTCTCTCCTACTGAGCTAGCCATCTGCTCTTTGAAGACTGGCTGTGCGTGAAATTTCTGCTCCGTCATGGAATGTGTATGCGTGTGTGAGAAAGAGAGGGAGAGTGGGTGAGTGTTTCTCGTTTCTCTCACTAGACTAGGCAGATTCTCTTTAGATAATACCCTTTGTTCAGCTTGTTAAGTTTGAGTGCGCACACACACACACAGCATCCTTCGCTCTCATCCCTCACATTAAATTTTCAGTTTGCTGCATCTCTCCCCTCCCTCTATCCCTCTCTCATCCTCACTTACTGTAGTTTTCATTGTCGTGAGACAACCATCTGCTTTTGCATTAAAAACAGTTCCTCAATCCGGCAGTTAACAAGGTAAAACGAGGGCGTGTGTGCATATGTGTGTGTGTGCATATTCCAGTGTGTGAAAAGCCATTACAATTTCACCTGCTGCTAATTTTCTTGCTCTGTGTGCTCTTTTGCTATTTTTACTTCGTCTTCTCATAACTGCGAGACCTTTTTGCCCCGTTTGAATATATTAGCTCCCTTATCTGTAATTACACTTTAATTGCATTCTGTATTGCTTTAACCAAAAAAGAAGCGATGGCTACAACAACGAGGCTTCATTTCCTAGAAAGAAATGACCCGCTGCTTTTAGTCGTACACCATCAAATTAGTTTCAGGTTTCTCTCCCTCTCATGAAGTAATTTCTTCAGATTTTCTTCAGAAGCTGAAGAACATAAATCTAGGGATGCGAAAAACAATTATTTTGATAATCGATTAATCTGCTGATTATTTTGTTGTATTGGCAGCTGCATAGCAAAGAAAAACGTTTAGGTAAACCATACTCTTGATATCTCAAAAAAATCAGTAATTCTGTGGGATGCCATGTTTACTTTTTCCGCAAATGATATAGCCACACACACACACACACACAGAGCAGTGTCTGTATTGAAATACAATTTGTGGAATTGGTGTGTGTGTGTGTGTGTGTGTGGTGCTGCGCGGGGGACTGTGTGACATCTAAGCCATGTCCTGGCATGACTGAGCAGAAGGTACCTTTTGTTTAGCGTCTGTAATCAACGCCTGCCTGCTGCTGTGAGATGATGTTACTGTCACACACACACACACACATTTCTACGTCCTGCTGATTTTCATTCCAACACGTACACACAGACACACACTCTCTGAAAGAGGTGTAAGCCAAGATGGCTGACATAACTTGAAGCTGTGCTCTGTAAAATACAAAACAGGAGCTTGCAGTGCGTTGGAGGTTCCAGCTGTTCGCTAAAACAAATAGAAGCGTGGTCCATTTCTCTAACTATTTCTCTCCTGTCAAACTAGAGCCTGGTGGACATTTTATTGGAGCCTTTCAATGAAGTGCTCCCTCAGAAAACGCTGACTTAGCTTACAACGAATGAAAGCTAATGGGGCAAGTAGCACGGCTGACTAAGCCAGCCAATTCTTTACAGTGTGCTTCTTAATATAATAGCATTGATCAGTCAAATGTGTGTGTGTGTGTGTTTCTGACCTAGACTAACTTTGGGGACAAATTTCAGACTGTCCCCCTTCGCAGACTGGGGACAATTATCTTTTGGGGTGATAAATGGTGTCCACAAAGATATCTTTTTTTTGTTTTTTACAAGCAACACAGGAAAACTAGAAGAGCAGAAAAGTTCCGTTACTGAGATTATGTTTGCAGGAAAGGCTAGTAATATTTAGCTATCGTTAGGGCTGTGCATTATTATCATTAATTATTAATTAACTTTACAGAAGTAGTACTATATTATGTGTTTTGTAATTGGGATATGAGATGAGGCCAAATGTACCTGTAAGAAACCTAAAAAGCCATGCTCATGAGGCAAAATGATATTGTAGTTCAGATAAAATAAATTTCCAAAACTGCTTCCTTGTGGCCACTAAGGCTGAGATGTTTAATATGGTTTTTAGCCCTAAAGAAGATAATATACTGTATATATATATTGTGTGTGTGTGTGATTCTGTTTTGCAGAAGACTGGGCCTCATCTGTTGCAGCTCACATTACTTGGCATGTACTAACATGTTTGTCTCTAGACCTAGTTCCTAACATGACGTGTGTGTATGTGTGTGTGTGTGTGTGTGTGTTTGCTTCAGTAACTCAAGGGATCTTGTTAGTTCCTGTTGCACAGTAGAAAACATCAGAAGGAGTGATGTGTGTTTTATGGAGCATGTGAGAGAAAGTGTATGTGTGTGTGAGATGGCTAACAGGGGCCTCCCAGTAGTGGTGTGTGTGTGTGTGTGTTTGTGTGTGATGGACAGCTAGAAGGGCTTCCCAGTTATTTCACAGCTTTGGCGCTGGCGCGGGTATTGCCAGGGATGAAGCGTGTGCTTCAGGACCCGACATAGCAGCACAAGCGGCATCCGAAGGAATTGCTCTAATATTTGATTTCTTGACCTTAGTGGAGTCAAATCGGAGGTGTGTTTTGAGTAAATATAAAGAACGCGTCAGCATTCAACAGCAGTGACAGATTGATAATATGGGTTTGAGCTCGAGTGTATAAATATATTAATATGACCTCTTCTACTGTATATCCCTTTAAACTTGGATTTTTTTGCTCTCCACAATAACACAGTAAAGACTCTCGAAAATACTGGTCTGTTAAATGTAAATGTCTTCTCTTTGGAGTGTCTTAAATTTTGTGCCTTGTTTTGTTTGGTTTGAATAGTGTGGCGAACATGACGTATTCTCGAATCGACTTAAAAAATTGAAATTAAGTAGGACTTCAAAACGTGTGTAGATGTAAAATTTTTGCTATAATAATAGCTCATTCTTTTCCTTTTTTTTTAGGATAGCATAGACTCACATGAATAAACACTACCTTAGATTTTTGCTCTCCATAATCAGTAAAAGCTCCTTAACATTCTTTAAAATAATGTCTAAATACATGACTGAGATGATTCTGTTATGTTACTTGACTTCAGTACTTGTTCCTAACTAAAGCAATGTAATTACATAATATGTATATGCTAAATTATTAATTTAAAATAACATCTCTAAAATTATTCCTTTAAACACAGTTGTGTAATCCTGCGGCGCTAAATCAGGAACACAGAGATTGTGAGTGAGCGCTGGATGTTGTTAAGGAAATTAAACAGTATTATCGTGTTATTTGCTTTAGGGGTTGTAGGGTGTTGCGTTGCTTGTTTTGCTCATTACCATATCAATATGTAGGAATTAGCGAAAATGTCAAACAATTAACCATCTTTACCGCAGTGCCACTTCTGATGCAGTGTGCGCACATTTATAGATCGGCTACATAGATCTGCTCCATGCCACCGATACGCGATCCACGTTTTAAAAAAAAACACATCAGCTGTTTTAGTTGTTATCAGACTGACTCCATCCACGTATCGGATCAGTGCCATGTCTAATTTAAAAACCTTCACTTGTAATGTTATTTCATTAATACAGTTCACTCCCCATATCTACATCTGTACATTTCTCCAGAAATGTAGGAATCCTAATAACATCAACTTTGCCTTCCTAAGCGTTGGTTTCCCGGTGACCCTAGAAATGATTTGAAGCCAGGATCTCGTTTCGATGTAGAACTGAATTTGATGTTTTCCACTTCTTTTTGAATTTGTCCACACCTCAACGCTTAGCGTCATAAGAATAACACTTTATCATCATCATCATCATCATCTCACCGCCTCTGCCTGCCGAGACTCGTTCTTAACAAGGTTCAGCTTTTTCCGTCTTCTATCTTTTCCCCCTCCTTCACTCCCTCCTCATCTCTTTGTCTCGCAATATCAAAGCGTCTGTCCCTCTGGGTTGTCCCTCACAACAATCCCTCGTTTATCGTCATCCACCCCACCCCTTTTTGGATTCTTCTGTCAATTGCCCCCCCCAATAAAAGCCCCCCTCCCTCCTCCAAATTACCCCTTCACCCTTAAACACTTTAGCCCTGAGATTTTTTGCCCTGAAGGTTAAGCTTGCATGTTTTAATGACCTCCTGCCCATCTCAGGATTCAGTTAAAATAAACTGCTCGGCTTCCTGTCCAGAATGGCGAGCCAGAAAAAGGGAGGGGGAGAAGAAAGAGAGATGGAGACCCATACAGAAATGAAATATACTACAGTGTACTGCTGAAATAAGTGTTATAAAAAATAAATATATAGAAATATGTATGTATATTCATATATTTCTAATGTATAAAAAATATATCAATAATAGATACATACATACTGGAAATGTATGTTGTTGAGTAGACAATTGAGATATATTCTTATGACTTAAAAAATACATAAATGTTAATACAATGATATTGTAATATTTTAAAATACATTATACCCATTATCACCTAAATTTCATCAGTTATTATATACATTTGACTCTATATTATTGTAAAATATGTTCAAATCAACTGTATTGTTTTTCATTTTATAATTAATTTAATGTATGCATTATGTTGTGTTACAGAGATATTGGAACGGTTCATCATCATCATCATCATCATCATAATAATAACAATAGTAATAATAATCATCATCATCATCAATATCATCATCATCTTTATTTATATAGCACTTTTCCATATAATGCAGCTCTCTAAATACTAGCTGTGTTACATAAAAATACACCAAGTCCATGCATATATATAATATATATATATTATTATTATTATTATTATATATATATATATATATATATATATATATATATATATATATATATATATATATATATATATATATATATATATATATATATATATATATAATATATATCAATTTACTACTTACATATATATAAGTAGTAAATTTACAGATAAAAGAAATAGTAAATCAAACTTTTGAAATTTTTATTAAATATCTAGATGAATAAAACAGATTAATAAATTAAATTAATACTAATTAATACTAAAATAAAATAAATTAATACTAAGAAGACGCAGTTAATACATAAGACATAAAAGAAAGAAAATGTTGTATATGTTCATGAAAAAAAATCCATTCGATTCGCTTGTCTCGGTTCGGGACGCACCTGTATCGTTCGATTCAGCGCATGCGCAAAAAACCTTCTGGTAGTAACCTAGTAAAGAGACAGAGTGCAGCAGTCAGGTCAGTCGCGACAACGGAGGTTCAGGGTTAAACGCGACAAAGGCCAATTTTACTACCAAAATAAACTGTAAACACTATTCAAAGTTCGAGAATCAATTTGATGCAAAACGCGATATCCGCCTTGTTTCTCTGCACTGTTTCTTCCCGATTTTCGTGAAAAAACGTGCCATACGGTGGATGTGAACGCGACAGTTCCATTCGACCAGTCACAGCGCTCCATTCCATGAGGCAAACTGTAATGGCAGCGCCCTGTCAGTGAACGCTGTCACTTTCAAGTGAGTGTTTTTAGCAGTGATTAAGCGGCTCGAAGAATGAATGAATGAATGAATGATAAATGGATAACTTTGACGGTGTCGATGAGCCGGTGTTCCTTTTGTCCGTGGGAATGAAATGAATGCAGTTTGGGAAAAAAACGGAAAGATGAATCTGTGCTCCAATATAAGTGATGTTGTCCAAGTTTGGGGCTTTTCATATACATAGAGAACTTTTCCTTGTTATTTGTGGTTATATTTTTGCAGATTTTCATACACTAAATTAGCTTTTATTGCAAATTTTATTGCTAACGTTTTATGGGGAAAAACCTCTCATATATATTACATTTTGGAAAGCAATAATATCCGCTTTCGTGTGTTGGTGCCTGCCCAGGGTTGGTCCTCACCTTGGTGTCCGGGATAGGCTCCGGTCCCCCCCATGACCCCAGTTGGGATGAAGTAGTTTAATAAATATTTAAAAACAAAATATAGATTTTATTTTTTATGTTATTACAAGCTCATGATGAAACTTTTTTTGCCAAATAAATGAAAAGCATTTTGAAATCAGCAACGTCTCCCCATTTACTGTATAAAAATTGCTCCCAGCATTAATCTCATACTGTCACAATGACGTGCCAAAAGCTAAACGGTCTCATTCTTTCCATTGTTAAATGACTACATGACGTCCTTGAGAAAAACTAGTATTTTAAAAAACATAAATGATGGATTATCTACTGTTGATGTATGATGTTTCTAGAGTGTTGGCAAAATAGAAAAAAAGTGAACCGAACTGAACCAAAAACCGTGATATGGTTAAGAACCATGGGTTCCTAGTATTTACTGGGGACCCCTAGTATTTACTAAAAAATTATTAGTAAATTATATAATGTTCAGTACATTAGTCAAGATATATTACGTCATTGGATTAATATTCTATGTGATCAAAATACGTTGCGTATGATATTTTTTACAATATATTTTAAAAAGAAAAGACAGAGTGAGGAGGGGAAACCTGCCGAGACAAAACGCTCAGTGTGCTGGAGATGGGTCACCTTGAGCCGCAGGTGTGTGTGTGTGTGTATATACCCTCAAGGCTTGGGCTTATAAGAGTAAATGTCTGCTCCCATTCAGCCGCTCTTTTGCTGCCAAGATGCTCGTGGTTCCCTGCTTTCCTCCGCCTGGGAACATGACCTTCTTCTCAAGGAGAAAGCTTTTTATCTTTTTCCTCCCCCAAAAAACCAAGCCCACTCAAGTGTCTTTATCCACCTTCTATTGCCTTAGGGTCAAGGGTGTCCTTAAGAGAACGCTTTTGCTGCATTCTAATTAGCATCTGCTGTGACGTCTCGGACCCGATTGGCTGCTTCTTTGATAAGCATCTCTCAGGTGTAGGTTTCTGTCAAAGCCGCCAGTTGTGCTGAAGGTATCAGTGTCTGTGCGGGAAATAAAGAACTCTCTGTTTGGGATTTGTCCTTAAAAAGTACCTATTTGGCTAATCCTGGAGCCGTGGCCTACCCCAAAAAAGGCTTGAGGTCATGGGAGCCTTTTTTTGATAAGTAGTGAACAGAAACGGCTTCTCAGAATTAACTGGAGTTAAGTCTCAGCATGGGAAAGGACCACCAACCTCGTCTTGTCACAGATTGTGTATTATAAAGTCGACAAGTTATGGCAAGTCTGGTTTTAAGCTGGTTACAAGCCAGTTTGGTGGGTGTTATAGCCTTGACTTTCAGACAGAAGCAACTGACCATCATGACGTCATGGCTTCAAATCATTACTGGTCTTTGTTGTTTTCTAATATGGATTATGGCTGCAAATCTCCAGATCTTACATCTGCATTGTGATGTGCAAATGTACAAAAGTCACACTGCAGGGCGTCTAATGTCAAGTAAGAACAATTCCTGGTGAAATTTAGGTGATTGCAGTGTGGTGATGAAGGTGAAAAGGAGAAATAAAATGAATGAAAAGGTGGGAGAACATGGTTTAATAAAAGTCAGTCACGGATATGATGCAACACAAGTCAGAAGTTTGAAACAGTAATTGACAAGATGGCGGCTGTTTGAAAATTTAGTCAGTAGGACAGAAAGGATGAAAACGAGGGGAGGTAGCGAGGATGCTATTGGGCTATCAAGAATAGAACACGATTTTTTAGAGGCCTGTGTCCATCAAAAACGTTATTTGAGCTGAGAGCGGTCAAAAGCTCACTTCCAGAGCGCTTTCTCTGCGCTTCTCTCAGCCCTTTAATGTTGCTAAGTTACAAAAAGTATCATTGGGCACTTCCGCGCTTCCAAAAAATGATGCATTCCATTTCTATTTTCCATTAAAAACTTACTAAGTGTAAAGTTTTCAGTCTTTTCTTGTCAGTAACAAATAGCATACAGCAAGGAGATGAGATGCCGGTTTTTGGGGAGTGAATTGGTTCCTTGTCCCAATGGAAAACTCCTCAATGCAAATATATACAGACCTGCCACCCCACTGCCATGCCTCGCCACACAGCTATATCTCTCCCTCACACACACACACACTCACACACAGCACAAACCCCAGGTCAGCTTTTCCTTATGCCAAGTTGAAAGTTTGAAGAAATGCAGCAGCGTGCCTAGAATGCATGACAACTCAAGCATAATAATCTTTTTCCAGAAAATGTGTTGCTTATGGAAGAGGAGTTTGTGTTCTTCCAGTGAGAGTTTAAGTACAAGAGAGCAGACCGTAAACAGACCAGAGCTGAGCAAAGTAGCTAACGTCATTACATAAGTGAACTACAGATACTAGGGCTGGGTATCGTTGCAGATTTCCTGAATTGATTAGATTCCAATTCACGAGGTCATGATCCGATTCAGTTCTCAATTCGATTCGATTTGATTCGATATCGATTTATTTAGAGATTTCTTTGCGTCAATACTAGTTTTGCTTGGTTATAAAATAACTTGTTTTAAAACCCAAGTGTTGCCAAACATCAGCCTTTAGGCCAAACGGTGATTTGAGCGGAGCAGCTTCAGCCATGGCTCTGTTTGGTTTGGGTTTCACCGGTCTCACGTTTTTATAGCTCTCCTTGCGCGGTGGCGAGAAGTAGTGCATAGCCGCAGGAAAAGCTTTATCCGCGAATTTTTGAATCGATATCGTATTTTTCGAACGAGAATCGATATTGATCGGTGAATTGATGAATGAATGAAACACAACCCGAACTGACAAAGAAAACCAGTCATTAGTTAATTTTGTAACCCCCACAAAACAGCATGGTAGTGTTCTGACCCAGCTCTGACAGCGTGTGCACACATATATGTGTATGTTAATCAGGAGGACAGTGCAGTAGCTGTAAATATAGCTCACAACATCAAATCAACATTCCAGCCTGCTTAAAACCCAACTCTACACCTCTAGCTTCATGACTTTCCAACAGCAACAATGTTTTAATCAAGACAGAAAACAGCAGAACTGTCTGAACTTGGTTTTATAGTTACAGTCTACAGGCGTGACGTAACTCTACTGTCACCTGCCAAACGACCAATCACGTTTTAGAAAAGGAGGAATAACATCCACTTCATCCACAGATTTTGAAGAAACAAGTAACGAGAACCTTGATAGAAATGTAGTGAAGTGGAAAGTACAGTATTTGTCTTTCAAATGTAGTGAAGTGATAGTCAAAAGCTTCCCCTCAAAAAATACTCAAGTGAAGTAGAGATACTGACAAACTCTACTTAAGTACAGTACTCAAGTCAATGTACTTTGTTACTGTCCACCACTGAAGCAGACACACACTGAACTACTTAGGATTGTGTCAAGTTCATCAAAAAGTGAGCGCTCTCTCTCTCTCTCTCCTTCTTTTCCAGTCTTAATCTCGCTTTTTTTTTCACCAACTACATGCCGCTGCATCTGGATGAAGGAGATTTGTTAAATTGTTTGAATTTAACGAATCGTTAGTGAGATTAATTAGCCTGAGCTTGCCAGATGGAGGACAAGAAAAAAGAACCTTGGTGTGGACACTCAGCCACCACTCTCCTCAACACTCACTCACACACACACACACATTTACTTCACTATATTTTTGGAGACGTTTCGTGGACATATTGATTACTGTAGTTGACTAGTCCAGTGCTCACCTCTAACCCTAACTAAACATGGTCACGATACCATTTTTTTTAAACGTACGATACGGATATTGTAAATTTGGATATCTGATGATACGATACAAATCCAGTACAGTCTCCGAGTCTTTTTAAAACAGACAATACTGCTTTAAAAATGTCTGAAAACATGACTGAGATTATTCTGTTATGCTTAAGGAAATACTTGACTTAAATACTGTTTACCTAATTAAACAATGCAATAATTACACACCCATATGTTTATGATAAATTATAGCATAAACATAAACACAGTTGTGTAATTTAGTGACGGTCCCTAATCCTGCGGCGCTAAAACCATCAGGAACACCGAGATTGTGAGTGAGAGCTGGTGTTGTTAAGGAAATCAAACAGTATAATGGTGTGATGTGTTTTTGGGCTTGTAGTGTGTTGCGTTGCTTGTTCTGCTCATTGTCATATCAATATGTAGGAATTAGTGCGAATGTTGGACAATAAACCAGTTTTCCCGCAGTGACACCTCCGAAACATAACGAATAGATCGGCCCAATGCCGCCGATACCCGATCCAGCTATTTTTGAGTCGTTATCAGACCGATATCTGATCCACGTATCGGATCGGTACCATCTCTAACCCTAAGCATATAACCAGTTATTATAATGAAACTTGAAACTTTTGGTTTACTTAAATTCATTTTAATACAGAAGACGTCGTAGCGAAAAGCAAACAGAGACACTGTTTCATCCCAAAAAAGTAGGTCCCAAATATGACCCCGGGAGCAGTGCTTGGTGACAGTACATTGCTCATGAGTACCTCAGTAGTACCTTACCGGTCCAGGACGTGTTACTGGTAACCTTCTGATCACTGGGCCAACTCCCTAACCGTTACGTCACCTACTGCCCAATCTGCATGTTTATGAAATTTGGCCCCAGATTAAATTAACGTCCCTAATTTTTCCTGTTTAAATGTGATTAGGGTTAGTCTTAATTCCTACAGTGTTACTTCCTGTTCTTAGTGTTCATGCTGGATTGGGTTATGGAACATTTCATATCTAATATAATCAGCTCTCGGGTGGATCAGTAATTCACAAAAGTAGCCTGGTTCAACATTAAAACTGGCTTAAAAGCCCAAATCTGGGAGATGTAACCTGCGCAAAAAAGGGCACACGGATTCTGAGCTTTTATGTGCAACAAAAGACTAACCTCAACATCAGTTTCCAGCCCTAATTGACTTTCTTTGCTTTTATTTTCCCTCACTTTCCTTCCAGTCTGAAGGTTTCTCTAGAAGCGCGCTGTAATTGATGGGTATAAACACACCGCTTTCATCGTTGTTCCGTATTTTTTACAGCGTAGTTGTACTGGAACGACTCTGAAATGTTACTGCCCGATGATGTCATAGAGTTTTGAGGAATTCGTTTTGAAATATGCCCCTTCTCCCCTTGTGGCTGGCCACACACACACACACACACATACTCTGGCCTAGATGCATCCTCTCTCATAACCACAGAGGCCCGCCGTCATCGACCGCTTGTGCTTGGGGTCGTTTTTTGAGGTCAAGTGTTCTCAGCTCTGACAAACCGCTTAAGTTAAACTCTGACCTTCGTCCAGTTTGAGCACTTTTCAGCTCCTCTCTCTCTCTCTCTCTCCGCCTCTTCCTCTC
The DNA here is from genome assembly GCA_032718565.1 of Distichodus sexfasciatus. Lineage (NCBI taxonomy): Eukaryota > Metazoa > Chordata > Actinopteri > Characiformes > Distichodontidae > Distichodus > Distichodus sexfasciatus. Next base: position 1,220,352 of record JAVGVS010000024.1, read on the forward strand.
TTTCCCTCTTTCATAACGATCTGACCTTTTTATCACCTCATTAATGTTTCATCAGTTTCCCTCCTTATTGTCCACAAGGTCCACTCAGACCGTTTGTGTGTCCGTGTGTTTGTTAGTGAGAGCCCCGTGACACTTTGCTTCTCGTTTCCAAAAACATTTTAATATAGAAAATATGGGAATCTAGTTATGTAATTATTATTATTATTATTATTTCATCCATGTTTGGCGACGCTACTCCTCCTACAGTTTTTGCACCGTTACAACTCTAAAATGTGCGGGCTATAGCGGCATAGGGTGCTTTCGTACACGTTTTTGCAATGTGCACTCGTTCGCGAGTTTTGTCCATTTTTCTGACCGTAAAAAAGGGCTTGTTTTTGCGTCATTATTTTGTTATCCATCCAGGTTTGGTGACGCTACTCTGTCTACAGTTTTTGCGCTAGAAACACTTTTCCAACTTTAAAATGTGCAGGCTATAGCGGTGTATGTTGCTATCATTCACGTTAAATTGCGTGACAAAACTTGTGCACTCGTTTGTAACTTGTCCTTTTTTCTGACCATAAAAATCTGCTTTTTGCCTCATTATTTTGTTATCTGTGCATGTCTGGCGCCGCTTCTCCTCCTACAGTTTTTGCGCTGTTTGCGTGATTGCGTCATTACGTGATAATTCTAATCCTCTAGTAGCAAAACATTTGCATTTTCGTGTGAAAATCCCTCTCATTTTTTAAATTACGTTCCCGCTTGAAGCTTGGTGAGTTAACTATTTATTACTCCCAATGCAGCAACTCAATTGGTCCACTTGACCTCTCCTGTTTTACGCTCTAAGCCTGATTGGTCCCTCCGCTCGTGGCCAGACCTTTGATTGGTCCCCCAAGACTCCTCCTGAGTGACTGCCATTTGTTTTGGGCGGAATGGACAGGTTTATGTGGGGCGGCCGTGTTGTGGTCTGCTCCCCTTAACGCTGTATGAATTATGTAGGCAGGACCATCAGTCTTTCTGCTTGAATATTGACGTGCGCTGCTGGTGGAGACGAATAGAAGGTTCCTGACTAGGGCTGGGCGATATGAGCTTAAATTAATATCGAGATTACTTCGACATTTTACTTCGATTATGATTACTGGTTATTTCGTTTAGAGTTTTTATTTTAAAAAATAATAAACAAAGGCGAGATTTAAAAGCCCATGTAAAATAAAAAATAAAGGCTTTGAAGTTCTTGCAAAAATGAGTTCAGTCAAATCTTCCCCTTTTATTGCAGACAAAACTCTGATTTTAGCTGATAAATAACAACATCCAGCGTTCTGCTCACAACACAGCTGTTTACTTGATATTATTCCGGATGTACGTCCATCACATTAGTGTGACGTGGCCCAGAGTCCCGGCACGGGGCATTGTGGGAAATGTAGTTATCTCCCAGAAATACTGTATATAGTGTATTGCGATATAGCTTAACAATATCGCTATATTATTTTTAGGTCATATCGTCCCGCCCTAGTTAACTTCCGAAAATACAAAAAGCTTTTGAAAAAGGCTTAGAATCATGTGACATTCCACTGCAGTAGAACTAATAGCTAAATAATTTTTTAATGCCATGCTTGCTGCTCGGGGCTTTAGCTCACATTGTGGTCGGGTCATGCGCTGGATCATGTGTGCACGCATGTAGCTCCCGTGGCCTTGTTCTTTGGTTGTTTTCACACTGGTGACAGCATTGGTCTTTCATGCCTGCAGAGAGCTGTGGAAAGATAAACCCGGAGGCTGCAACATCTATTGAGTTTAATTTAAACCTCAACAACGCGGCGTGCGAAGAATGCAGCTGCATAGCGATGTCAGTCAGAGGAACTGCAAAACCGTGTGTGCAGGTCAACATAAAAATGTGACTCCACTTTATAGAAAGGTAACCCACAATACCTCAGTATTTTATATATCTGACCTGGTATTGTTTAGGGCGGTGGCTCGTTCTCAACACAGCAGGGGTACGCTAGTGTGGGTTTATCACTTTAAAAAGCATTTTTCGAGAGAGCTTTGTTTCTTTATATATTTATTATAATTTTTTTTTTAATCCCGCCACCCCGCGTTTTATGTAACGCGGTAGTTACGTTCCCTGTTTACTAGTTACTTTTATAATAGTGACATATAATAGTGGCAGCTCTACAGCAAATACAAACAAAAATAAAATTTTCTTTAATATAATGCTTTATTTTCATAACAAATTTTCTTTACAAATTTAAATAAATAAAAAGTAACTCGTAAAATGTAAAATGTAACAACTCCAGTAACTCGACGTCCGAAAAGTAACGCCTACTTGGCATTGTGTATTTTAGGCAGAGGTGATTTATCAGATTTCTGAAGCCTGTATCCTCAACTATGGAAAACGGCTGATCAAAAATCTCACATTCAAGTTCAACAAAGTGCTGGGGTTCAGCAGAACATTTCTGCTTTGGTAAAACATTTACCTGTAAACAACAAAAAACATTCATTTTTTCCTGCAAAACAAAACGTTTCTGATGTGAGTGTTTGACTGTAAGTGGTCGTCACGTGTTCTTGCGGGTGCAGTCTATCGTGTGCTGGCAAAACTTACAAAAGAGTTGTTCTCCCGATTCATAAAAATCATTTGGGTATCGTTCTGCTCTAAATTTAGCACTGACACTAGAATTCCGTAATTTTTTGAGGACTTCAGTGTTTCAGCCTCTTCACCATAGCTGACCGTTGACGTTTCCCCCTCTGTGTCTGTGCGTTTGTGTGTGTGGAAAGCTGAGTCCCGCCTCAACAGGTAACACGTACAGGGGGCTGCAGCCGGCCAAAGTTGATTAGAAAACATTGCTTTGCATTGCCCACACACCGATATCAGCCAATTATACCACATTCCGCGTTTTATAACAGATTCCATTTTATTTGTTGAATTCCGCAAATCTGTTCGCGTTTTCCGCACCGCGCAAATCATAGGGCCCTAATACTATGTTAAACAGTAGCATGAGTCTAGGGGTGGGGAACAGAAAGAAGATTTGTGTGTTTAAGGTAAGAAGTGTGTATAAAGTTGGGAATCTGAAACCAGTCTGCGCGGATCCGAGGATATCCACAATGTCACTGTTCCGAAAACTGACATCACGCCGGAAGAGAAGTCGCCGTGAAGTCGGCGTGAAGGCTTATAATCATGATTTTTGTTCTTTATTGGCACTAGTAAATGATAACCTTAATATATACTTTTTATATTATAAACTAATTTGTAACTAGCGTTCCCTGCATATTGTGTTGTAAAGTACTGCAACTTCAATTTCTCGGTCAAAACATGCTATTACTGCGGAATTAGTGAGTGATAGTCCGAGCCTTTCTCACCAGACATTTCTTTCTGAGATTTTTACCTCTGAGGAATATATTAAGAAGCTTGAATTATACAAGAAGCAATTTTATAAGCAGCTGCAGCAAAAGACATCAAATTAAATCATACCAGCTCCCATATGACTGTTTTACAATTTGTTGACACTCCATTAGCTGCATCTTTCTCTAGTATCTTAAAATGGATTGTCCATTTAAGTGAAATGGACTTTATTTTCTGCTTTTTCTCCCCCGACACACACAAACACACACACACACCCACATATATCTGTCAGATCTTTTCGCTCTCTTGTTTTTTTACTCTGTTTTTCTCCCTGTGCCTTTCTGTCTGTCTTCCTGTTTGGCTCATAAAACCGACCCCAGAAACTCCTGAGGGATCTAAAGGCGGCTAAAGGGAGCTGGGGACTGGAACAGAGGAGCTTTAGACCCTCCAGGCCTGTTAAATCTGTCACTGGACAAACCAGGAGGAATGGGATGGAAGTGTCTCTTTGCCTGTCTTTTGGAGTCCGGTGAAGTGTGTGTGTGTGTGTGTGTTTACACAAAGGGCCACAAAAGTGTTAGGAAAAGTGGAAATAGAGAGTTTACTTTGCTGGTCTCAACTGGGAATTCAGCTTTAAAAAATATTGTTTTTAATATTTATTCAATTAAAACAGTTTCAGGTGTAATTTAAGGTGTTTTAAAATGTTTCTGCAGCAATAATAATTCGGTTAAAGCAAGAGATTTATTCATTTTATAGCCAATATGTTTTTCTGAGTAAAAGTATAAATACTGATTTTCAACCAGGGCTGGACGGTATGGCCTAAAAATAATATTAATATTGCGATATTTTTAAGCTATATCGCAATACACTATATAAATCTCAACGTATTCTCTCTTTCTGGGAGAGAACTACATTTCCCACAATCCCTTTTGCCGAGACTCAAACCAGAACACTGGTTGTTGATATTTATCAGCTAGAATATGCTTTAATATATTGTCTGTATTAAAGGGGAAGATTTGACCCTAACCCTAGAACTGGAGTGTTTTTGATATATCGAGTATATTTGAAATATCACACCCCTATTTTCAACCGTAATTCCCAGTTTACAAGAATTATTGATTTATTATTGAATTATTCATTGATGTATTTTAGACCATAATTTTACACATGTGAAAGCTACGCAAGTCTTCACCAGTCAGCCTGAATCAGAACACACAGACAAGGAAATGACTGACAGACCACACAAGACAGACACAAGACAGGGCAGGGGTGCCCTCCGGTGGCCGGTTGCGGTAAATTCCAGGGGGAGCTGTGACAGAATATTACATTTCATGTACGAGTCTTAAATCACTACGGATAAGAAATACAGTCTTTACGTAAATCATTTAAAATGTGTCATTATCATATCTGTAATTCCTAGTATTGGTGTAAAGTTTCTTGATTTTATGTGTGTGTATGTTTTATGTGATACCTTAAAAGCAGGGATATTTGCTCTCTCATTAGTGTGCACGCAAGTCACTTATCTAGTTGTGTTGTGTTGTGTTGGGTGCCCACTTGGGTGTGCGTGTGTGTTAATCACCATCGCTGTTAATGTGCGTGGGCAGGTGCTGAAAGAGATGCCATCATTTATTAATTAGCCCGTGGTAATCAGATTTCTAACAGCAGGACTGTCACTCGTTCTCCCTGTAGCTCTCACGCTTGGCTTCGTCTTGTTCATGGAAAACTATCCTCTCTCTCTCTCTCTCTCTCTCTATCTTTCTTTCTCTTCTATCCTCAGGCTCAGCTAAACCAAACGAGCTCTTACTGCCTGTTCTCTCTGCAACACATTTGCTCTTTTTACCTCCTCTAACGCTCTTGACCCGGCTCGTGAATCACCAGATAATCACCTGATGAATCGAGTCAAGTGCCGTCGAGTAAAAGTCTGTTTGCAGTACACAAGGCGTTATGTTTCTAGGACTGTACGCTGAGAGCTGAGCTCACCCCGGTAAAAACTAAATATAGAAAAATGCACTACTTGTTATAAAATAATTTTATTCTATATCCACATGGATTCCAAATGGATAAAGACGTGTCTCCACCTGCACTAACCCTATTTTTCTTCATAGTACTACGTGGATCAGACATCGGTCCAGTAACGACTCAAATAGCTGGATCGGGTATCGCTGGCATTGGGCCGATCTATAAATGCATGCTCAATTTGTTATGCATGGAAAGTGTGACTGCGGTAAACCTGGTTTATTGTTCAACATTCACGCTAATTCCTACATATTGAAATCAGGCATTTTAGGCGACGAAAATCTCAAAAAAGACCTGCGAAAACCCTGGAGGGACATGTGTGTGTGTGTGTTGTGTGCGTGTTTGTGTGTAATCACTTATAAACCTGCTCCACCTCACCGCTGTCCCGCTATCAGCACATTTTCCCAGAATCCTCTCCATTTGTGCTGTACCGCACCACCACAGGTCACAGGGGGCAGAAAAAAAGAGATGCACCAGTCCTTTCATTCCAGGAAAAGAGCGGAAAACAACACAGCGGCCTTGCAGAAAGGAGAGCGAGAGAGAGGGAGAGAAAGAAGGTTCCTAATGGCCTCTGCCCGCACGCCGCAATCCGCTAATGCTGCCTCCTCTTCAGTTTGAGCCTTCAAAGCATGAGGAGATTAGTAACCATGTACAGTTCTTATGGGACATCTGCATATAATGTTGTTGTTGTTGTTTTTTAACCCCGGCTAATGCTTGACCTTTTGACCTTTGCCAGACCTCTATATGGCATTATGAGAACATAATGCACAGTGAGCGTGCTGTGCTCCATCTCCTCCGCATTAAACCGAGCGTGCGTATAGATGTAGCTTTGTGGGATTAGGAACACGAGGGAAGCGAGTAATCTCGGTCAAATATCATATCATAGCATGGAAAAACTTAAATCATGGGATTTTTCAAGATTATTGATTAAACAAATAATATACATAATTCTCAATAAATCTGAAATGAATTAGTGAACTGGCGGATAATTTTGCTTATCTCTAAATAAAAACTGCTGCAAGTTTCATTGACTAGTAGTGATCTATAGAATTATGTAAAAAAATTAATAAAATCCTTCCCGAATAAAATACTGCTTGTGTTAAAATACTAAAGTACCTGATGTCAACTATACTCGAGTATCAAAATAATTCAAGAATTCAAGACTCTACGATTTAAGTGAATTTATTTGCTTGTTTTCAAATTGTGATGTCAGTTCTTATATTCTTTTAATTCCAAAAAACGTGTGGTGCATGGTGGTGCAATGGTTAGTACTGCCGCCTCACAGCAAGAAGGTCCTGGGTTCAATCCCAGGGTCAGCAGTAGGGCCTTTCTTGTGTGGAGTTTGCATGCCCTCCCTGTGTTCGCGTGGGTTTCCTCTGGACTCTAAATTGGCCTGTAAGGTGTGAATGTGTGTGTGATTGTGTGAGTGTCCTGCGGTGTGTTGGCGCCTGTGTAGGGTTGGTCCCCGCCTTGCGCTCGTATTTCCCGGGATAGGCTCCGGTCCCCCCGCAACCCCAGTTGGGATTAAGGGATTCGGATTATGAATTAAATGAGAACCAGACTTTGGCACAGAGTAACCAGAACACGCTCGGATGTCTTGTATGATATAAGGGGTGGGAATTTTGCTTATTTCACCTTTTCAGTTCCACTTTCCTAAAAAACTAAATACATTCTGTCACTGTGGTCAAAATGTTACAAGTAATTTCATTATAATTAAAGTCAAGTAAAGAGTGATACTCAGTTCAAGAACAGACTACTCAAAATACTTTAAATCATATTACAAGACTTTTTAAAATAAGTATAAAGTAATTACAAATGGGTTTAATAGTAAATCTTACATAAACCAGTCAATTTAAAGATCCCATACTTACAGTTCAAGCGGCACAATCCATTTTGTTGGGAAAATAAATAAATTAATTAATTAATTAATTAATTGTATTATATTAATTAAATTAAATAATATTATTATATTATATATAATAATAATAATAATAATAATAATAATAATAATAATAATAATAATAGTAATGAAACAGAACAATTACAAGAGGGCTACATGAGCAATTCGTTGCTTGGACCCTTAAATATTGTGTTAGATTTTGTAAATACTATATTTTGGCAGTGTTTGTTCTTGTGAACACAAGGAAGTAAATTCTAGCCTATGTTCAAGAAGTAGTGTATTTTTGGACATCGATTTTGAAATAAATATCTCAACCACAATGTCCTTTATGAGTAAAAATTTGGGTGTGGTGATCCAGCGCAGTGTTTATAGAACTGTTCTGACACTGCATCTTAAATTCCCTTTTTAAAAATAAGAGTAAGCAAGAAGTCACGGCACTTCCTCTTCCTGTGGGTCTCCGAAGGTTAACTGATAAACAAACTTACTTCTGCCCTGTCTTGTAAACAAGTGGCAATGGAGTTAGAGATTTTGTGAAATTCAGCACAAGCCGTCCTCCCGAGTATAATGGGATTTATCATTTATATGGGAAGATAAGGTCAGACACATTAACTAATGGAGCCACCGGAATTTAGACTGCACTGATAAAAAAAAACCCTAAATTTTAAGCAGGTCAGTCCTATCTGTATCTATAACTGTCGTCTGTGCGGAACATTCTACACCGCTGACAAAAGTTATTTTCACCCAAACACTTGTTACTCTTCTTCTGTCTGCTTTGCTGTGTCTCTCTCTGTCGTTTTGTGATTCTCTCATTTTCACGGAAGCAGAGGAGGTGTTGTATTTCTAGGTGTGACAGGCTAAAATAGCTCTGCCTCCTGTATGAAGGTGTTAATTCAGTCAGTTGTGTGTGTTTGTGAGTTTAGAATCATTGGAAGATTTCTTCACGGGTTTCCCTCCGATTTGGTTGTAGTTGTGATACGTACATGTTTTGTAACTTAAAACGACGAACCTCTTTACCTTTAACCACTTTGGGAAGCAAATTTAAATATAAGCAAACTTCCTAAGGGAGTTAGTGATTATTTGTCATTGTGAACACAACACAGCGCCAGTGTGCTTTTGACAACTCTGCAGTTGACCCATCTGTGAAGGGGCAATGGGCGGCTGACGTTAGGGGTGTTGTAGTTCATCACATAATCGATGCATCGCGATGCAGTGGTACACCATAATCGATTAGGGGTTTTCAACCAGGAGACCTTTTCCCCCTTGTGGTCCACGGCGGCATTGCAGATGGTCCGTGCACTGCAAAAAATGAAATCTTAACAAGCCAGAAAATCTTAAAAAGAAAAAATAGATCTTGTATGTGTAAGATAAATAATCTAATTTTAAGAAACATTGGCTACAATTATCTTATTAAGAAAAATGTACTGATTATAAGAACTTCTTAAAATGAAATAAGAAATTTAATTAAGAGAACGGGCAGGTTCTCATGCTCTCCACTACGAGTTAAGAAATTCACGACAACTTTGCTTATTTTAAGAATATTAAAGGTAAAAACATGGAAAAATGGAAAGATTTTTTTTCTTGTTTTAGGAGATCTTAACAAGATACATTTTCTCACTATATTGGCAGATAATTTTGCTTGATTCTGGTGCATTCTTTCTTATTATCCTTTTCTTTTTTTCTTATTTTCTGACACTGATTTTTTGCAGTGTGACATGCCGTCTAGTTTCACTGCTGAAATCACTTTTTAAAAATAATTTCATATTTATTTTTAACATATATTTTTTTAATTCTCAATTATTCTGACACATTCACACAACCCTCTGGACCTTCACCTAAACACCTTGTCCCACACACACAATGTGGTTCAGTTTTACGCCACTGTGAAGTCTGAATAATAACCACAGTTATAGTCTTGTTTGTCTTCCGTTTTTGTGCTGTTTTTTAATGTCAGATTTTGATGTACATATATAATCCCTCACAAGTAGGCGTAACTGAAATGGGATCACAAAGGCTTCAGAGTGATAATCTGGTTCCAGTTTCTATCCACTTGGTGCTCTAAATCTGTTATCGAAGTGTGCAACTGTCTCACTCTCACACAAAAACACACACAGTGCCGGCATGTTCTAATCTAATAATCTAACAGTGTTTACTGAAATTAAAGCACACGGTGTAGCTTATAACTTTCCAGAAGTGTTAGACCATGCCTGATGAAACGTTTTGGATTTGGATTTTGAATTTCCCCACGCTCTTGCAGTTCTTAACCAAACAATGACGTCCGCGTGTTAAGAAGTTCGTTGCATTTTCCGTTGGCGGTTACAAGTCATTATTTTAACCCTCTGGTTGGGTCGGCCAAGAGAGAAGTTGGAAGCAGCATCTCGCATACCGGACTCATACTGTCATACACTCTTATCTAAAGAGCCAAATCAAGAGAGTGAGATAGGGCAATAGTACATTTCCGCGAGAGACCGAACGATAAATGGGTACAGCGATATTATCACCCAATATCAGGTAATAGCAGAAAAGTCTATATTAGCATGTATGTGATGAATTAAAAAGAAATCTTAGACGTTAAAAAGGGGTGCGTAACTATGGTATGAGTTGCTGTCGTTTGCCCACCTGAGGGACATCTGCAACTCCACTGTATGTTATATAAAGTGCATTTAAAGTGAAAGTGAGTGATTATTTGTCGTTGTGAACACACCACAGCACAGCACACAGTGCACCACAATGAAATTTGACCCATCCATAAAACTTTACATTAGCAGCTAACATAGTGTACATTAGCAACGAATATAATGTACATTAGCAACTAATATAATGTACATTAGCAACTAACATAGTATACATTAGCAGCTAACATAGTGTACATTAGCAAGTAATATAATGTACATTAGCAACTAACATAGTGTACATTAGCAACTAACATAGTATACATTAGCAGCTAACATAGTGTACATTAGCAATGAATATAATGTACATTAGCAACTAATATAATGTACATTAGCAGCTAACATAGTGTACATTAGCAACTAACATAGCATATGTTAGCAACTAACACTGTGTACATTAGCAACTAACATGGTGTACATTAGCAGCTAAGATAGCGTACGTTAGCAATAACATAGTGTATGTTAGCAGCTAACATAGTAAGCAATATGTAAGCAACTATTCTTTTGGGAAACGCACCCCTGGTCATTTTCTGAAATGGTCATTATATAAATAGGGGCTACATTGCGCAGACTGTATTTTTTCCAACCGTATCATGGGTTAAATGCCATAAAACTCTTATTTCATCCAGAGTAAAATTTTGAATTGTTTCACCCAAAGTGCAGATGTGTTGGTTTTTGAGGGATCCAGCAGCAGCGCCCCAGAAGAAAAATGATAAAAGAAACACTTCCCTTATCACCTGCACTCAGATCAGCCCAGAGGACCTTATAATGCGAGCCGCAAACGGCCGCTGCGAGTTGAGGCCTCTGCGATGGCCGGCTAATTGGTATTTTTGTAACGTTATTAGCTTCAGGCCTCTGTCGAGCGCTGCTTCCTTCTATCTGCTCTCCTCGCGGCTCAGGTCTTTCTCCTGCCCTAATGAGAACCATGGAAGAGGCTGGAATGGAAACTAAATTCGTTTTGATTGAGTTGGAGGGGTCGGAGGAGGAGGAGGAGGAGGGCGAGAACATAGAGGATGAGAGAGAAAAAAAGATGCATTTCAGATCAGAAAAAGATTCACTGTTTCACTGTGATTATACTGTTTAATGTCCTGATGGTTTTAGCGCCGCAGGATTAGGGACCATCACAAAATTACAGAACTGTTTTTAAACAAATCATTTCTGAGATGTTATTTTAATAATAAATATTTTTGCATATAAATATGGGTGTGTAATTATTTCATTGTTTTTGTTAGGAAAACAGTATTTAAGTCGTGTTTCCTTAAGCAGAACAGAATAAATGTATTTTTTAAAGCAATATTTTCTGTTTTCTGTTTTAAAAAGAGACTGTATCAGATTTGTATCGTATCAGCAGATATCCAAATTTATAATATTGATATCATATCAGACATAAAAAAGTGGTATCGTTCCGTGTTTAGTAGGAATTGCACAAAAGAAACATAAAATCCTAGTGTATATTTTCAAAAAATTTAAAATAAGAATGTTGGCTCGTATATCATTACCGTTCATTGAGTGAGGCCCTATCCAGACCCAGAATTAAGAAGAGCTGGTTCTCTTAAGTGGGAGGAGGTTCTCTCGTCCCAGTCGGCCGCTGTTTGCATTGCTGTTTGGTGTTGTGGTAAAAGCCTGTTTTTTTGAGTGCTCGTATCAGCAGATATCCAAATTTATAATATCGGTATCGATATCGGATTCCCAATATCGGATTTAACGCCAAAGCAAAATGGCAAATCTGTTAAAATTTGATTGGGACCTGTAATAACTAGAGGTGTTGAAATTGCATAATCGATGCATCGTGATGCAGATGTGGACGATTCTGCATCGATGCCATGGCGGATCGAAATCGATTTTAACGGAGGTTTTCAACCGGCGATCCGCTGCCCCCTAGCGGTCTACGGCGGCATTGCAAGTGGTCTGTGACATGCAGTCCCCCTTTACTACTGAACTCACTTTATAAAAATGATTTGGGCATATTTTGAACATTGAATGTATATATCACTGGTTACCTTCTAACTAACTGTATCTGCACAAATTATTGAAAAGTGTTGCACAGACTCTGGTTCTCCACTGCTGTTATAATATCTGCACAAACTTCAATGTTAGTCAGACTGTTTTAAGAGATACTGTTTTATTAATAGACTGGATATAGAATTTTCCATATTGAAACTGTTACTAACCTCTTGCACATTCAGTGTAAAAGTCAATTTCCACTTTTGATCAGTGAATGTTCACACCTCTAGTAATGGTCACAATTTCTGTTTACATTTTCAGGTTAAATAAAAACGGGAGCTCACATCTCACTGCTTGTATTTGTATTTGAAAACATAATGTGAAGTAATGTAGTGTAAAGTTGATGGGATGCATCGCAATGCATCGAGATATCGAATCGAATCGAATCGCTGACGTGATAATCGTAATCGAATCGTGAGACCAGTGAAAGTTCACTCCTCTAGTAATAACTACCATTGTGGGTAGTCTGTGGGTTTTTGTCTGCAAGTTTGCACGGGAAAATGTAGCCAGTCAAGACTTAATCTTGAACATTGAAACTGTCAAACATTGACTTTCACATGTACACACACTGTCAAATCCAGCCCAGACTGCAGATGTTGGTTTGAGGTGAGCGAGGATGAAACTTGCTTTCTAAAAAAAAGTTCAAACTCGTCTCGACACCCCAGTCACAATCTCTCAGACCATCAAGTCAATGAGCTGCAAAAATACTACACATTTCCCCTTCCCGACCCTTCCTGTTTGCACTTTAATGACGTTTCAAATCCATTTTAAAGTTTAAAGTAGCTGGCGTTGAAAACATTTTTGTCATAAAGTCAAGGAAAATGATATCTGGATGTTGTTTGAGAACTGTTGTTTTAGTATGTTATTTAATACTCTTTCTAAACAGCGTCAGACTTCTTTAGAACAGCCTCAAGACCCTGGGGAGACTTTGGCTGTGTGTGAGTGTGTGTGTGTGTGTTGAGATGCAGTGGAAAAGTACAGCCAGAGTTTGTTATGCATCATCCGGCCCACAGGGACACAATTACGATGTTGTGGCTCATCGTACTTTTCATTGTGAAATCAGGTAGTTACTATGGTGGTAGTGGAACACAACACAACTGGGATTCAGACCCACTTCTGCACCGCTTTCGCCAAGACCTCGGGCCTAAGAGAATTGCGCTAAGTAAACCCGTGCAAATTTGAATGGTCCCAGAACTTAACCTGAGTTCTTTATGCGTTTTATTATGTTGTGTTTACATTAGCCTAAGAGTCTAAGTGCCTGGATCAGACTAATAGGTCATATAAAAATGGAGGATCAACACACATTATGTTTATAGCTTTTGGCACTCCTCTCCACAGCAACTTACGGTCACCCTGGAGTAATTTGGGCTTAAACGCTTGCCCTATGAGGATCACAGTGGAGACGGGGATGGAGGGAGTATACAGACAGCCAAACCTGATCTCAAGACTTCCAATCCCACTTCATGCATGGGCCGGTTATCGCTACACCTGTATTCCACAGTGTAACAAAGCCACCGCTGCAAAACCCTACAAAATTTAGCCCGTCTAGCATTGGTGACATAAATACTATAGGTTTGCTACCATGCTTAGTTTTTAACTTACCATTGCCCGTAACATTTATTATGAACTGTGGACTAAATTTTCACACAGTCTTATGAAGAATCTGCTGCATCGGCTGCTTGTGCTTTCCTGAAAAGTTCACGCACACAACGGGTTTCCCCAAAAGCGTAGTTGCTAAAGTATTGCTAACTACGTTAGCAACACAATGTTAGTTGCTAATGTAAACTATGTAAGTTGCTAACATAGTTAACAAATATGCTTTTGGGAAATGCACCCCAGTACGTCTGCCATTTGCGGATTGTTCCTTAACAATCGCGTTTTTTGCGCCGCTCAGTCGCTAAGTTTTTAGCGTACAAATTACTCGGACACGGAAAAAAGGCTTTTTCTATGCAATAATTAACCCCTATCCTACATCTAATTAATCCCAGATTATACTTGTGTTTCATTTTAATACAGATATCTAATTAATAGTGGCCAGGTATTACTGCTATAACTGTGGTAAGACATGATTTTAGTAATGATTCTACGTACTGAGCCTGAATTATCTGATGACAACTAATACTGCTATTATCTTCAGGCAGTTTTGATCCATGTCAGGTTTAAAATGCTTCAAGGTCATGTTCACTAGCATTGAAATTAAACCATGAATTATATTCTGAATATCTACAATTAGCTGTAATTAGTTATGATTATCTAAATTACCCTGAACCCTTTGCTGTACCGGAGCCAGTGTTAGTGCGCCATGTGAGTTCACTTCGCGTATAACCTTGTAGCGCCGTGTCATTGAGACGCCGCCATTAAACAGCGATGAGATCACCAAGGTGACATCGGAGAGGCCCGGCAGCAGGTGCACGCAGATACGCCGCTAATAATTAATGAGTGCTATTAACAGCTTCCAATATCTGTAATTAAACCTGCCCATAACTCACCTGCTCACTCAGATAACAGCTTAAAGTCATTCCCTGTAAACTTCTCACTTCTCAACACTTTTTCCACACCTTTTTGTGACACAGCTCTCCAGATGTTTTTTGTGCGTGCCTATTGAATTTTTGGGAATTTTTCTACCAAATACAATTTTTGCTGGTAATTGGGGGATGTGTGAAGTAAAAGTAAATTTAAGATATACCTGTAAGTGAGAGGTTTAAAGCAACACTATGTAAGATTTGCTCAGACGAGGAACGGTATTGCCTGTAACAACTGTCGTAAAATCTGTTTAGCAGTAATACATGTTCCACAGAGGTGGACATTAACAAAGTACATTGACTTGAGTACTGTACTTAAGTAGAGTTTTGGAGTATCTGTACTTCACTTGAGTAGTGTGTTTTTTTGGAAACTTATGACTTTTACTTCACTACATTTCTATCAAGGTTCTCGTTACTCGTTTCTTCCAAATCTGTGGATGAAGTGGATGTTATTCCTCCTTTTCTAAAACGTGATTGGTCGTTTGGCAGGTGACAGTAGAGTTACGTCACGCCTGTAGACTGTAACTATAAAACCAAGTTCAGACAGTTCTGCTGTTTTCTGTCTTGATTAAAACATTGTTGCTGTTGGAAAGTCATGAAGCTAGAGGTGTAGAGTTGGGTTTTACGCAGGTTGGATTGTTGATTTGATGTTGTGAGCTATATTTACAGCTACTGCACTGTCCTCCTGATTAACATACACATATATGTGTGCACACGCTGTCAGAGCTGTGTCAGAACACCACCATGCTGTTTTGTGGAGGTGTGTAGTCTTACAATTAAGTAATCAAATAAAATAATGACTGGTTTTCTTTGTCAGTTCGGGTTGTGTTTCATTCTGTAACATTCTACCAGTTCCTTATTCTACAGCTTCTACAAGCTAGTTGGAGGCATTAGGTGTTGTAAGTGTTAAAAGAAGATGGTAAAAGAAGATCTACTTGTAATACTTAAGTATTTTTTCAAAACAAGTACTTTAAATTAAGTTAACATTTGACTGTACCACATTCACTTGTATTGGACTAACATTTGACTAGTGGTATCTGTACTTTCAGAATACAAGTCTACAACATCATTTCGTTCACCAATGAAAACTCGAATCCACCTCCAAGTTCTACGAGTTCTCCAAATTCTTTATTAGCCCTTCACTTCTGACCGTCTCATTATTAGTCATGCGGTACGCCTCTCGCGTCGCGACTGAGCACGTTGGCCTTAACGGTTTTCTCACTTCCTTTAGATCTTCAGAGGCGCGCCATATTTGAAGCGATAGCTAAGTCCTGGGCCATAGAGTAGCCGATAAAGGCATTTCATCTCCAAGGCATTTGCTTTGTAGCTGATGATTATCGAGCCGCGGCGGCCACCTCGATGGCCCGTGCTCTGTGACTGATGACCCGTTGTCTCAGAACCGTCAGGCCGAACGCGATTACAGTTGGCACTTCTGTTAATCTGCTCCCGGCGCTCGCCGCTTCATCTGTGCGGAAGGGAGATAGAGGCAACGGAGGGAGGTGACTTTAGAGGACATTCTCCTGCTGAGGTTTCTGCATCTATTTATGCTCTGTTGGAAAACACAGCGTAGGGTAGCATTAGTGATGGTCCTTTGGTTATGATGCTGGTCGAGATAGTCAAGGATTGTTGAATTTACACCTCGCTTGGATGAGGCAACACATGCAAGTTGACCAACATTGCTAAAATTGGTGGTAGCCTAGTCAGAAGACTAACAGCACTCCTAAAACCGAGCCATGGAACAAGATCCTTAACCCCAAGTTGCTCTGTGAAAACCCGTCATGCCTAGGAATACTTGTGGGTCCTTTTCGTCCGTTGGATTGGACCGTTTTAATGCAGCTCTAAAGTACGGCTTGAATCGAACAGAGATTCCAACTCTAGATATTTTGCTGCAGTCTTAAGTTAAATTGTTTGGTTTACACCTTCCCAAATGAAACAAACTTAAAGGGAAAGTACTCCAGGGTCTGCCAGCCTTTGGTCAAAGAAAAAAGGTGTGAAAATGCAGTGGTTTGCCAGTCTGATTTGGCACCAAAAACAAGCTTGAGTTGGTCAGCCATTCCAAATTAAACCGTTTATGGAACAACTTTGTGGATCTGCCGTGTAAAATCTGTTGATGTATTTTTGTTGTCCCCTTACTGCCAGTATCTTGACTTATTAGATTCATACTTGGATCCTATTTTTCCACCCAGGTCCTCAAGGCTGATTCAGATTTCCCAAACCACAGCGCAACAGATTAGGCATTTGTTGGATCATGGAGTACTGGATGAGAAAATACCAATACCAAAGATCAAGAAATCCAAGATTAATGTCATATTGAGATTAGAACATTAAGAAGATACAAAGACAAAAGACGGGTAACGCCAGCTGGTTTCATCACAACTTTATTAAGCGTAAGATCACGGGCTACTGTAGGCTGTTGCTCCGGAAAACCCTTTTTGGAATTTGATATTAATGACCTTGATTGTGTTAAATCAGACTGTAATATTTTCTATTGGCTCCTGAATTGATTTGAATGATTTGATTCAATTTGTTCTGCATGGGAAGTGTTACTGCGGTAAAGCTGGTTTATTGTTCGACATTCATGCTATTTCCTACATATTGATATGACAATGAGCAGAACAAGCAACGCAACACACTACAACCCCAAAAGCAAGTCATGTGATTACACTGTTTAATTTCCTTAACGACACCAGCTCTCACTCACAATCTCTGCGTTCCTGGTGGTTTAAGCACCGCAGGATTAGGAACCGTCACTAAATTACACAACTGTTTGCAGGAATAATTTATGAAATGTTATTTTAACAATAAATAATTTAGCACATACATATGGGTGTGTAATTATTACATAGTTTTAGTTAGGAAAACTGTATTTAAGTCAAGTATTTCCTTAAGCATAACAGAATAATCTCAGTCACGTATTCAGACATTTTTTAAGCATTATTTTCTGTTTTCTGTTTAAAAACTGTACCGGATTTGTATCGTGTCGGCAGATATCCAAATGTATAATATCGGTATCGATACCGGATTTACAATATCGGATTTAACGGCAAAGCAAAATGGCAAATCTGTAAAAATTAGATTGGAACCTGCAATAATTACCATTGTGGTTAGTCTGCAGATTTTGTCTGCAAGTTTGCAAGTAAAAATTTTAAAAATCAAGACGAGATTGTATCGGATTTGTATCGTATCAGCAGGTATTGAAATGTACAGTATCGGTATCGGACAAAAAAAATTGGTGTTATGCCATGTTTAGTGAGGACTGCAAAAGAAATGTAAAATCCTAATGTATATGTTTTCAATAAATTAAAAATAAGAATGTTGGCTTACTGCATCAAATATTCAGTCTTTGTATGCATCTTGCCGAGTGCTAGGATGTTTGAACTTAAAGGTAAAAGTTCCTTGAGGCCCTCTCCAGACCCAGAATTAAGAAGAGCTGGTTCTCTTAAGTGGGAGGAGGTTCTCTCGTCCCGGTCGACCGCCGTTTGCAGTGCTGTTTGGTGTTGTGGTAAAAGCCTATTTTAAGTGCTACAGATGCATCCGTAAAGCGCTCTACAGGGACCAAGGGACCTGCACTGTGACATCACAGGAAATTCAGCATCCTTTCAGTGTACTAGTAAAATTGTAAATGCAAACGCAGACAGACTCATTGGGCCTTTTTAAAGATTTTGTTAAAGAATGTGTGCAAAATAGGTCACAAAGTCTGTTTTCACACGATGGAGTGTGTGTACGAGATGTGCAAGTGTGAGAGGTGTGAACTACACAGGCGGAAGCTTGTCCAAGCAGATGCAGGCTGCTGGAGCCAGAATTTTGACATGGATGACGGACTCAGTCACGGACTACAGGCGAGAGCGAGACATTTAGCCTCCAGCACACCGCAGTGTCCGTAAAGCTTCTTCATCGCCTCTTAAAGGCTGTTATGGCTGCTTCAGAACGGGGGTTTTCCTTCTGAAGTTGATAAAAGCTGTCCTGCTGGACGGAGCAGTTTGGATTTTGGCAGAAGAATAAGGTCAGAAGAGATTGTGGTTTTCACCTGTTTTCAAGATAAACACAAAATGATTTGATGTTTAACCTATGTCTTTACAAATCCAAACCTAAACCTAGCCTTAATCCAATCATGATCTAATGAAAGTTATCCAAGCACAAAAACAAGCATGATGTCCATTTTCCACCTCTCCTTCCACCTGGATGTTAAATATCCACTGGACGGTACACATTACACTTCTGTGTGTCTTTGTGCAGCGCTGTGTCTTTTGGGGTCACACATGACCATCAAGCTCATCGCCTGCCGCAGTGACATCATGGTTTCTCCGTTTCATGGCCTGTTATATGAAACCTGCAGTTCCTGGTTTGGTCAATGAAACAGAGAGAGTTCCTGTTCCGTCCTGGGAGTATCCTACTAATGTTGCCCAGCACCGGATACCCCTCCTGGGGAAGCACCAACCTTTTTCCTCTTCTTCCTCTTTGAGTCCAAAAGAGGGCAGGCACAAGAAAGCAGAGCAGCCAGGACTTTGGTGAAATGGATCCACAGTCATTATTCAATACCATGGCAAGCTGATATTGGCTTCGGATAGAGTCAGATAGGGACAGAGGGACTGAGGCATGGACAGAGGGGAGAAGAGAGAGAAAGAGAGATGCTGTTGCATTATACAAGATGGTTAAGAGCCTGTGTCCACCAAATACGTTATTTGCGCTGAGAGAGGTCAAAACCCCACTTTCAGAGCACTTTCTGGGCGCTTCTATCATCGCCTGTTGGTGCTAAGTTACGGAAAGCGTCATCGGGCACTTCTTCGTTCGTTCCTGTTTCATGTAAACATTGTAACGTGTTCCTTTGAGATGGGTAGTTTAGCCGACATAAAAGAGATTGTCTTTACAACGGAGAGAAATCGCATCTCGGCATTAGCGGCAGCGTTAGCTTCTCCAGATACACCGCTGTTTTTGTTAGTGAGTTCCTGACTGTGTATGTCCCGCCTCTTCCTTGATTTTTGATTGGCTGGCAAGAGAGGAGTGACATTGACTAGCCCAGGACTGTTGAAGCGCTCTGAGCACTGCGATAGAAAACATGTCCACCGTCCTCTTTTTTCCGGTGAAGATGCTTAGCGCTCTGAATGCTGACGCTCGTAGGATTTGTATTAAAAACAGTGCAAAAACCACATTCGGTGAACGCAGGCTCTAACAGTCCTTTTTTGAGTTATGCACAGATGCTTCATGTGCGTTTAGACGCCGTTCTATAGGCTGAAGTGAGTACCGGAAGAGAAATGCTGAGCAAAAGGGCCTCCAGCGTAAGCCTTTGAACATATGGATGTGTGTGTGTGTGTGTGTGTGTGTGTAATAAAGGCTTGGGGAGTTCTCCCGCCATCAGTATGATAATGTTCGCCGTGCTTACTCTGACTCCTGCTGGTTTGGCTTGGCGCCATCCAAGTGCCACACACACACACACATACACACACCCACACCCACACACACACACACTCATGAAAATGAGATGGAAATATATACGAGTGCTATAGCTCAATACATGAAAGAGCAGTAGCGATTTCTGCCTACTACGGTATCTTTGAGTGAGTGTGTGAGTGAGTGAGTGTGTGTGTGTGTGAGAGAGAGACAGACAGAGAGAGAGAGAGAGATTGAAAATGAACAGAGTGCATGGAAACTCTAGCGCTCATCGCTGATGCCTGATAGAGAGAAAGAGAAAGGGAGAGCGAGAGAGAGATGGAGGGCAGAAATGAAAGTGAAAAGCAGATGATGAAAGAGATGCCAGAGACGGACTGATGGAGGTAAGCGGGCAGGCAGGGCGGACCGACCCCACTGGCCAATCCCGGCTCTTGTTTTTTTGTTGTTGCAGCTGGGTGTGGACCAATAGGAGCCGGGCGCAGACGGCTGGGCTGAATAGCTGTGGTTTTCCTGTCTACAGACGCGTCTAAAAGGCACGAGCCCAAACCTACCCAGCATCCCCCATACCCAAACAGACATGTCTTTAATTCCTTACCCAGACCTCCTTTAGCTAACACACACACGCCTCCGTTCCTCCCGCTCATACACACACACACACACACACTCATTCATACTTCCACAGTGGTCTGCTATGTGTTATAGAGGCCTCATGCTGTATCAAACTGACCCAACATCAACAATTTCCATGTTACACATAAACGTTTTTATTCACGTACACTCAATGAGCCTCATTCACCAGTATCTTATGGTCTTTTTAGGGGTCCAAGCACGAAATTTTCGTTCTGATTATATTTATTTATATATATATATATATATATATATA